>JAWNLI010000059.1:4962500-6162500 GCA_035042405.1 Drosophila demipolita | reverse complement strand
GGGTCGCTTGGCAATCTTCACCTTTATGTCCGCCGCCCGTTGCTTAAGGAAATTGTAATGCCGGCGCTCATGGACATCAGATATCCGGAATGTGAGCAGCGGATTCTTCATATAGGGCTCATTGTCGTATTTTGTGATGTCCGAGGGAGGACGATGCATCCGCTCCAGTTTCTTGCTAAACATCTTGCAGTCGATTCCTGTACATTTATAAAAATGCGAATTTTAAATGCAATTTATCGTTACTAAGGCAACTTAAATAAATATTTGTTTTAATTTGTTCCATAGAAACTGTCAGTAGCTCTGTGTGTTTTTGTGTGTGTGAGTGTATTTCAATTAATTTATTTAATAGCGATATAAATATATGTTAATTGTGTCTGTGTTAAAAATCAGCTGTCTAAGAAAATTGTTCCGACTGTGAAAGACAAAATTATCTGCTTACTTTAATTAAGTTCACCATTTTAAATTCCCGCTAAAAATGTTGGAAATGATTGTTCAGAGTAACAATAACTTTTTTTTTTCAAGCAACAATTCTTACAATAATAACTTTATATATATATATGTATGTATAACATTTGTTGAATTGTCTTCTAATATACAATTTAAATATATTATATACATTCTAAAAAAGAAAACCCCCAAATTGTTCATCAAAAAACAGCCTTATGTTTATGCAAATGTCGTTTAGATGTGTGTGTGTAATTTGAAGGCTTATATGTTTTTGTTATGAGGGCATAAAAACAGTTTTTTTTGGGGGGTCGGATCGTGGGGAATTATTCGTAAAAGTTATACAATTGAATAGTTTTCACAATACACAATACAATTATTAGTAATGAACGTTTTGAACAATAGATTCGTAAAAAAGAAATTGCACATGTTTTGATATATTGATGCATTTTTTTTGTTTAGGTACGTTTAAGCCTTTTCATATCTTTATCATTAGATAAATAATTAATGCATGGATATTTATTGTAAATACTTACATATGGTGATAACGATTATATATACATATATATATATATATATAAGACAAGATTATATATATATATATATATATATATATATATATATATATATATATATTTGCGTTTAACAGTTTCAATAATGATTGATTCTAGTTGTAGTTTTGTTGGTCATTCAAAAGTTAACAGTGACGACACTATATTTCTATATGTATACTATATATACATGTATAACTGTGGTAATAATTATGCCATCACACTTGTTATCTCTCGAATTGCAGGACATATTCCTTGAGCTGACCCGGCAGATTCAAGCGATTTACATTCCGCGCCAGCTTTCGATTCATGGCTTCGTAGATGGCTCGCCGTGCCAACTGTTTGAGGGATCTGGGGCGTCGATAGAGTGTCGAGATAAGGGCAATCAATTGTTCTGTCTTTTTGCTGGGCACTTGGGCTACGTAGAAATTGTGCAACGATTTGAGGCAATTGAAGAGCGGCTCGTGCTCCATCGTCAGATAGAAGAGATGAATGATGCGCGTGTATGTCAGTTGTGGATCGTTGAGTATAAATTCCTTTGTGGTTATCAGTACGATATAGTAAAAGAGCAGATACCTCGAACTAATCCGAAACGAATTCCGAAACGTATTATCACCCAAGGCACCAGCGCCAGCACCACCCGCAGCAGGAGGTCCACCACCTGCTCCTGCTCCAAGTGCCTCGCCATAGCTGGCAATTTCACTCGAGAAAATGGCAATGCCAGGCGTTAGCTTGCTACTCAGCACAATATTGGGATCGGCACCATATTGGATGAGCGTCAGAGTCAACTCATAGATGCATTCCATGTCCTGGCAAGTACGCACATGTGGCACCATATCCATTACAGCCTGCAATATGTGCTGATATGTCTTGTTGCAGTCCAGGCCATGCTGCAGCAGCAGTAGCAATATATTCTTAATGAAGTCAAAGTTTGTGCGTTTCTGGGCATCACAGTTAACCGTTAGATTTTCGCTGACCGTAAAGACAAGCACATGTAACGGCTTCAAATTGGCTCGATACGAACAATTCAAATTGGCGCCATGTTGAAGCAGTATCCGTATACAGTTCATATAGCAGACCTAAAATATAATTAAAGATTAGTTATAGTATTTATATATTAGAGGAATAGTTGTCTTTATTCAAAAGCATAGCTCATTTGAATATAACCGTCAAAATATTAATAACTGCATGTGTGACCAAATAAGTTAAGCAACACTAATATTTGCTCATATGCAAGCTCTATTCAAAAGAGCTCTATTCAAAAGAGCTTGCATATGAGAAAATATTAGTGCCGCTATTATGTTAACTACTCAATGTTACATTTGAATGGGTGACCATATGTCTCTAATTATATTAAGCAATACTAGTAAACGGCATTATGTTAAGTAATTAATAGTGTAATCGACAATAAAAATTAGCAAGCTGAGTGAGCGATTTCAAATATCTATAAGAGGTGACATTACTTTGAAACCGCGACAAATTAAGACTTACCAAATAAAACAATTTTCAATTAAAAATAGAAGCTTTCGCTACTCCATTGACAGAGATTTACCTTCATTGAATGAGTGAAATGATGCAGATGGTCCTTGTTAATCAGCGGCACCAAAAGCACCATTATAGGCACTGAACCATCACGACCCACAATATTCGGATCACCTGAATATGAACAACAGAGCACACGCTTTAAATAATTTTTATTTGTTCATAAGATTACTTACCGTCCTCGCGGATGAGCATATTGAGCAGCTCATAGCAAACCTCCCAATCGCGCAGATGACGAAACACGCAGGCCATGGCACTATTCCCCGCCTGATTGATGGATGGCTTGGCGCCGTTTTGCAGCAGGAACCGGACCAAGTGCAGCACATCCCATTTGCTCCACTTGTCGTAGCCATAACGGGCCTCCTCCAGAGCATAACGCACAATCAACGCATGCAGCGGCGTATTCCCCAAGGAATCCGGTGCATTTATCAGCTCCTTGCAGCCACGATCGAGCAGGATGCGCAACGTGGTCTGCGTGTCCTCAGCCGATTTTCGAGCAGCCAAAATTACTGGTAATAAAAATCACAGATATAGAAAATCACATTTAAAGTGTTAAAGTGATTTTAAATAATTAAAACAATAAGGTATATAATCATTCCCTTACCAACATGTAGCAGGGTCATTTGTTGGGTGCAAGTGCGTACTGTTGTTATCGCTCCATGTTGAATGAGCATCTCCAAAAAGCGACCATCGTGCAGCACGGCATGATGTATGGGATAATATTCATCCATGATGAGATTTATTTCCTCGGATCGAGTGACAACCAGCTGCTGGACACAATTCCAAGCGCCCCTTTCACATGCCAAGTGAAGCAGCGGTTTCTTGGCCCGAAATGGTATCCACGGCTCCTCCATCTTCTGGGTCATCATGCTGAGCACATTATACTGATCACCTGGAAGGAAAATATAACAAGATTAAATATACAAATAAGTAAATAAAATAATGGTATACACATATAAATACAAACTTAAATATTAAATCACAGTATAAGCATAAGTATATATAATATATATATATATATATATATAATGTATACATATTCCGATTACCATCGATTGCATAGCACAGGGCATTCTGTAGCTTTGTATTTAGCCTCTCGCTGACATCGTCCACTTGGTGACTCTGCCACTTGCCACTCTCCTCACAGTTGTGAGAATGTAAGCCTGGGAAGCACATTCGTGTGTCGGCATCGATGCGGGCTCCATGTCGGAGAAGGAGCTCAACACACTCCTCGTAGCCACGCAGCGTAGCAATGTGCAGGGGCAAGGAGCATGGCGATCGATTGACATCGGGCCGATGGCGATGCAGCAGCCATTTGGTGAGATCGATGTGGTTGAGGCCAACGCTACGCTGCAATATGTTGTAGCCACAATCATCGTGAATGACGAGAATGTTCTCATTCTTGGGTATCTGTATCAGTAGACTCTCCAAGGTTTGCAGAGAGACTTTTGGATTGGCACGCAGTATTTCGAAGAGGGTCTGAATTTTCTCCTCCGTTGCCTTGGACACCTTATGACCATCGCGATGTGAGAGAAGCGCCGAACCCGATCTAAAAACTTGACTAACAGAGCCGCCCATCTCAGTGCCACCTGATCCTGCTCCTTAATAGACAAATTGCAGCTATTTGATGTGATGGCTTCTTAAAGGTTGGAGGAGCTAATAGTAGATATTTGTGACTGCATCTGCATTTTTGCGATATGCAGTCTCGCTAGTGGATTTCCCTTTAGCCTGCCCCACAACACAATATATTTTAAACAATGTTTTGGGCAGCAGCCAGCAGCAGTAAAAATCAATACGGATGCGAGTTTTTCACACATTCGGCACACAGTTGCACTTGGCATTAAGCGCGCGCTGCATTCGACTGTTTCATTTGAATGTCAACATCTTTCTTGTTCTTTTCTTACATCTAAAACATTGCACAAATGCATTTCTAAAGCGTTTACAAACACCCAAAAACTTTTTCTACGCTGTAAAATAAGATGCCAATCGAGCTATCAGCTGTGTGCGGCCATCGACTATCGATGGCAATTTATTCAAGCTACATAAATTTCGCCAGCTCTCGTCACTGGCGCATTATTAAATATGTATATATTTGTTACCTTTTGACAGCAATTAACAAATAAATAAACCAATTAAATAATAACAATTACAATACATTTGTATTTTACATTTTTAAGACATTTTAAAAATCCATTGCAAAAATGCATCAGCTGGAACCGTCTATCGACGTTTAAGCCAAGTAAATTATTAGCGGCGGTCAGCGAAAATTTCTGAATTTTATGTAAATTTACGTATCTGTAGCGTCCTTATTTGTAGCAGCATATACTACTTCAATTTGATTGAATTGCTTACTTATTTGAACTTGGCGCCTCGGATTAATATAAAATGTCGTAATTTAGCTCCTGCTACAATCATTCACAGTGTTAAGTACGCCTCAGATGCTACTGTCTGCGTTAATCAAAGCTTTTGTGTTTTGAACTTCCGCCAAGTTCTGTCTCAGACAAACGAAATTTAATTGCTTTTATGTATGGTAATTCAACATAGCTTATTTTGTTACCTTATATAGTTAGTTACCATGCAACAGCTTTTCGGTGTTTAGCCCGATACAGTAACAGTGCTATAATCGATATATCGACTGACACAAATTGCAAAAACAAACGTTTTACGCAAATCATTTGTTGGGTTTACTTTTGCTTCTGCTTTTGCAATAACACAATTGATTGGCTGCCAGAATGTCGGGCTTGGAGTCATACATCAATCACACCGTGTCCATAATCACGGCAGATGGTCGCAACTTCATTGGGACGCTAAAGGGATTCGATCAGACGATAAACATTATCATCGACGAGTGCCATGAACGCGTCTTCTCCACAACGGCGGGCATCGAGCAAATTGTGCTCGGCCTGCACATAATCCGTGGCGACAACATCGCCGTCATCGGCCTCGTAGATGACACTGTCGACGCACGCCTGGACTTGGCTAACATACGCGGCGAGCCACTGGGACCAGTTGTCCACTGATTGCCATCTAAATGATAGTGTTTAGTTAATAAATAAATAAATAAAATCGACAAAATTCCAATTTTATTCTTATAAATCTATTCAGATTCAACGCAAAACTTAATCTCGCGACAATCGAGTGTGTCCAGATCGATGAGAGCCACGCTTTGAGTCCGACTGAAGCTAGGCACGCAGACAAGACGCGTTTGCTTGCTATTCTCCTTCCTGGAGTTCACTACCAACTCTGTCTCAAAGGTGGCGCAGTTACCAGCGAAGTAGACATGTGGACATTCCTGCATAATGAAGGGATCACAGCTGATGTACGGATAGCAGGCCAACGTATCCGGTGCCGTTGGCGCCAAGTGGCCCCATTTAAGTGTGGAACGCAGCGCCAGTAACGACGAATCCAACGAGGTGCTGCGTAACAAATCCTCTACATTCTGACCGGCTGTGCCCATGACGAGAGCATCATTCAGGCGACAGCTGTAGGGATTGGGCACAGCCTGAAAAGAGGACAACTGCCCTGCAAGTGGAAACATGCATTTGTGGAATGGTTGCTGAGGCAGCATAAAATTGGCCGGATCAAAGGCACCAGGCATCAAATCCACGTGCAAGGCTCGGGCCCAGGCTGCAAACCAGGCGTCCAACTGGGCAACTGCCTGCACAGTATCATTTGCATTGGCCTGGGAGCGGGCCACTTGCAGTGTGGGTAACTGGGACAGCGCTGTGCTCCTCACCGAGTTGCCGGCAACAATCAACCTGACCATGGATTGAGCCTGGGCAGGATTGCCAAAGCTGCCGCTGAGCCAGTACTGAAACATGTTCAGTGCATCTACATAGTTATGCGATTGTAGCTGATCCAGACCTGAGATGAGCACCAGTTTCCCAGCATTGCTTCTCAAAGCAAGCGACTTTTGTGGTCCGCTCTCCAAGAAAAGCACCTCCTCCACATTAAAATAGCCATCGCTATCCGTGCCTCCTTTAACGGCACACACAATGCCCGTTGCCAAATTGCTGCCGTTTAATATATCACCTTGCAGTCGCACACGCTGCAGTTCATCCTCCAGGATGATTTTGTCCTCGGGCTCCGAGTAGTTTTGGCGTTGTGGTTGTGGCGCCAGTTGATTTTCCTCGGAGATGTCACGCAATATGCTCGGCTTGTGCGCCTGATGCTTGTAAATGGTGCCAATGATGATGCAGTTGACGTTCTGCTCACCACGCAGTTCGCACAGCTTCATTATGGGCACCTGCTTGTCCCATTTGGATTTGACCAGCGGCGTCAAAAGTCTCCTCATTTCGGCTAACCGATGTGTGTATAAATGGTAGAATTGTTTTTGATAGTCGCTTGTCTGCAGCATAAAGCAGCTGCTCTGATTCTCATAGGAACATGCTAAGCGTTTCGCCATGTTAAAAATGTCCTGCTTAATTATTTGCAAATTAATATTTCTTGTTATGCACTTTTACGCGCCAACAATAAACACATAATGCGAGCTAAATTTGGGGTGGGGAATATTTTTATCGATAGGCGAGACCAGTAAATAAGGCGATTGATTGGCGGCTCATATATAATAACGTTTTAATTATAATAATTAAGTGAAATTACTGTTAACTAGAATTGATAATATAGATATATTTAAATCATATCAAGAATTTGATAATGTTGTTAATGTGAAAATATTTTTATCGACACGCAAGCAAATGCTGAAGAGGCTATTGGCAACTCTTTCCAATGTTTCAAATTTTGTGTGCAACAATTTAGCTTAATATGTTTTTAAAACGATAAATACAAATGCGTTTTATTTGAAACAATGATATTTAATTGTGTAATGAAACTAGAAACAAATACATATATTTTAATTATATTAAGAATTTGTTGATGCTTTCCGCATAGGCTGTGTTCAGCTTCTGGTTTAAGGCCTCCTTTGGTAGCCACTCGTAAGTGACAGAAGTTTCCGTCTGCTTTGCATCCACATTACCAGATCTGAGCGAGGCACGATAAAAGAAGACCTTGGCACCAACACTCTGAGTCCGCTCCCTGCTGGGATATTTGTACTTGTAGAAACCGACGGGTGCATTGCCGTAGAAGAGCACTTGCATCTGCGTTCCACATTGCTCGCGGAGCACACGTTCCGCCGTTTGTCGCATGGATTCGCCATCCTCGCGCTGACCCTGCGGCAACACTAAGTGCTGCTGTGATCCCAGTTTTTGCTTCACGACCAAATAAAGTGTATCCTCCAAGCAACGATCCGTTGACGTTGTCTTATTAGTAGCATCATCGGCTGTTGTGCGTGAAGCGAATTGGAATTTCTTCAGTTCTTCAGTGTATGCATCTTTTAAATCCTGAGCCGTTTGCTTGGCCACCGTATCATCCAGATCCACCTGCATTTTGCCCTGCTTTATCAACTCCGTTTGCACCAAATCACGTTCATTCTTCAGCTCGAAATCTGATTTTAAGCTGTTCTCGTATTCGACATGGGAAAGCATTTGCTGAAATTGTTGCTCCAATGGATTCAATGTTTTTGATACCACCGGTAACCGTTCGACTAAAACGCCAGCAAATAGATCCCATTTATCCTTGGAGCTGCTTGCAGCAGTTGACTCTTTACGCACCAGTTGCGGGACACTGATTTGAGTGAGGCGGCGCAGCATTATTATGTCTTTAATTTAGTTTTCTTTATAAAAATGAGGCAAGGTCTATAATTCGATTACATGAGCAAAAGAACAGCTGTTCGCTGTTAAGCCGATAAAGCAAGAGGGATGGCGATAAATCGATAAGCTTACTTAAAATATAACAGCAGCGAGCATGATCAAAAGGGATACGAGCGTTCAACAGTTAAATCGATAGAGCATGAACACTATCGATAAATAGATAAATAATTCATTTCTTGAGTTGGTTTTTCTTGAATAAATAAGGAATAATTCTACGCGACAGGCAGAATGTCCCGACCTTTGAGTACTACACCAACAACTGTCTTCATTATCACTAATTTGGGCAGCATCAAAGAATTCATTAATATTAAATGTATTAAACAATTCAATGAAAACACCTTTGTTTTGAACATTTTTAAAGACATGCAGCAATATATATATATTTCAATTGTTGAAGTGTAAACACACAGGCAAATATGAATACTTGTATTTTTAAAAAATGTGTATTAGATGTTTTTTTATATTTTGCATATTTTACTACTTGAATTTCGTATCTGTAATCCGCTTTTTTAAACTGGAAAAGCAACTAAAAGAGGTTTTTTATTGATGGTATTGAGTATCTTAAATTTTTATCATCTTTTTCAATTACAAACACTGAAGTTAGAAAAATGTTTGAGTATTATATTGGAAGCAAAGCTGAGAGCTATGATTAAGTATTGCTCTGATTTATTTTTATATTCATTTAAATAGTAAGCACTGAGGCTACAAAATTTAAGATACCTTTTTCTGGGGAGTCAAAAGATAGTTAAATAAATGCAAAATCTAGAAATTATATGCTGATAAATATGTATTGAAAGTGGTGTTTTTTGTTATGTTTTTGGGTTCACTGTGGCATAAATTTTTCTTAAATAAGCATACATAAAATCAATTGACTTAAATACTAAAAATAATCGCAAATAATCGGTTAAATATATATATGTTTTCTTTTTTGTTATATTTCTAGAAATAGATTGCAAGACATTTTCTCCAAAGAACGCAAATTAGTTCTGGAATAGCGTTCGTGTGAAATCGATGTAATCCAAAGCATCTTTAATGGGCTGGCCAGAACGCGGTTCCGAGAACGGTTTCATCCGCTGCACACAATAATCCGCCATATCCTTGGTGAGGTTCTGCAATGTTTAATATTAATATTAATAAAATATTAGGATTCACAGTTGCTAAAAAATAATTGTACCAAAGAAATTTTCTAAATTTGTAAGTGCATGTGTTTGAAGAAGTAGAAGACTAAAAAAAATATTTGGACCACAAAAATTATAATTTTAGCTATACTTACGCAATAGAGCTCCTCCTTGGTGACATAGGGACGATCGGCGGCGGTGATGGCGCGGAAAGCATTCTCGATTTCTTCGTAGGATTGCACATTCTCAGTTTCCTTGGAAATCATAAACGCAATGTATTCCTGCAGTGAAACGTAGCCATCACGATTTGGATCAACCACATCGACAATGGCCTCAAATTCAGGATCGGGTTGACCCTCCTCAACCATGGGCAGATCGTAGCCGAGAGCGCGCAGACAAGACTTGAACTCCTGATGATTCAGTTTGCCACTCTTGTCCTTGTCGAAATGTTTGAACATCATTGAGAATTCCTTTAGCGAATCCTCGGAAACGCCAGAATGATTGCGTGCCTGAATCTGTTGCTCCAAATTGTGTTGCATACGCATCGATAGCTGATCCAGCTGATCCCATTGCTGAGCGAGCCCAACTGTCGAATGTTCCGTATAGCGATTGTCCAGAATTAAATGTTCCTCAAGCAGGGCGCCCAATTCCTCTATTTTCTTCAGATCCACGCGACGAGCACGCACCTCGGTGGCCTTGACGCGAAGTGCTTCCAATTGCTGTTCCAAGGAACCAGAGCCTTCCATCATCGATGTTCTGTGTGTGCATGTCGATAAATGTGTTTTAATTTTTTGTGTTTAAAATACAAAAATTATCGATTAGTAAGTCACATCTAATCATATTATTTGCTTACAAATTGCATCAACAATTTAAAAATATATAATGGATATTTAATGATGCATTAGAAGAGAAGCAAATCTTTTTATTTAGAGGTCTGGGGGTTAAGGGTAGAGAGAGACAGAGCAATTTGTAATTCTTACTCTTCTAATTTGTCTGGCCCTTTTGTTGATATATACAGGTGTTTTAGGGAGTATCACGAGTTTATTTTAAATTGTTTTATTTTTGCGGTGACGCAGACTAGAAAGTTGCCCATATTTAATTGATAAATATTATTAAAGGTTTTCAAGTCGTGTTATGATCGCTACAAAATCGGAATTTTTTTTTTGAATATTTTTCTATATTTAGCAACATATAAAAATGTTGATATATCACTATTAAAAGCAGGTAAAATGAAAACGCCAAATGCATTTTAAAGCTACTAGAACAAATAAAAAAACAAGTTTTTTGTACGTTGATTTTGTATCTTGATACTACTATTATTTTGCATGCTAAATTAAGTAAACTGTAGATTGAATAATTAATTTTGAACAGTGAACGATAGACTAAGAGATCGATAAACGAGAAACATTGGTCTCGTGGAGAACATACATCGCTAAATAAATTTAAGAACTATAACTAGTGTTTGAATTACTGCTTGTTTGCTGCTTGTCTAAATTATATATTTATATGTATTTACAAAGCATATGTTCCTCTGTTAAATTTTAAACAATGCTGTTAGTTAGCAGCTGTTAGATATTTAGCTTTTGCAATTGTAACAGTAATAGTAACGGAAACAAAAAACAATATCTTAAAAAATTATTAGAAAAAATGAAAGGCCTGCATCCGGTAAGAAACGCTTCTAAATTATTTCTTAATCACCCAGCGCATAATATATGCTTATATGTCTCAATAACATATTAATAAATATATTTACAAAGCAGGAAGCTCTTCTTTCATGTTTTTAACTTTTGCTGTTAGTTAGCAACTGTTAAATATTGCCAAAGAACAACAACGACAGCGACAACATTAACGGAAACAGAAAACAATAACACAAAAGAAGAAGAAAAGAAGACGCAGAGAGAAGTTGCGAGAGCCGCTTCTTAATTACCCTTGACGATTATAACCCAGCATATAATATCTAGAAAAACACAAAATTTAACATTTGGAAATTACGAAATTACGAGAACATCATTTTTTTTGGAGGAAGGAAGCCGACCAGAAAAGAATCATTTTTAAATTGGATTGAATCATGTGTGGATTGAGAGAAATGAGAGACGGGCATCAAGAAGGAGCATGGATAATAGGATTGGTTTACTCACCTCGTTTCGGTTAACCATTGGTGGAAGAGATTGGCGTGCTTGGCAAACTCCTTGCGGAGCTTGTCGTTCTCCTCCTGACGCTTGGCCTCCTTGGCAAGTTCGCCATCGCGTTCCTCTATGATCTTTTGCAGGTTACGCCAGGTCTCCTCAAGAGCTTCCATGGTGAACCATGTGTATGGGTTGGGTCCAACATTAAAGCTCTTGATCTTCTGGTCGAGTGCTGCCAATGCCTTAAAGTCAGCTTCGGCCGATGAGAGGGACGCTTGGAATTGGGCGTGGGCGTCACGCAAGGCGCGTATTTCTTCGATCGAATTGCAGCGAACAGGATCTGTGAGATCCTCTTCGGCATTTTCGAACCAAGAATTGAAGGCCGAAGCTTTCTTGGCAAATGTCAAGTAGAGTTCCTCGATTTGGCGGAATTGCTCCTGCATGGCCAGCAATCGCTGCTTGCGCGTATCCGACGCATCCCTCAACTTCTGCCAACGCGCAATCACATCTCCATGACGCTTCAGTATAGCCGGCGATTGTGCGTGATTCGCATTGATGAGTTGATCCTTCAGCGCACTTATATTGTGTATGCCCTCCTGTTCAAAGGCATTGAGACCTGCAAAATGAAAGCAGGTGGGATCAGTCTTTGTTTCTATCTACCTCTTTCTCCGTATGATTTGCAATAAATCAAACTCACCCGCATCGAATGTCTCCTGTTTGGTCAAGAGCGTTTGCACAGTGGACAGATCACGTCCGTATTCATCGGAGCGCACATAGTTCTCCTTGTCATCGATCCAGCTTTCGACAACATCGGCCTTCCACATGAACTGCAGATACGCCGAGTTGTCCAACAAGGCGCCCTTGCGCCGAGCAGCTAAAGCATTAAGATTCTCCAATTTGTTGCGCAACTGCTGGCAACGTTGGCCAATGGATTCGCCATGATGATTCTTGGCCTCGACCAGTTCACCGCCCTGCTCGCAGATGAGGGAGCAACGATCCTTGTGTGCAGCAAAATCTGTCTCGAAGGCATCGTGCTTCTTCAGCAGACCCTGCACCGCAGCCATAGAATCCCCATAATCCTCCACAGAGAGCAACTGTTGCTTCTCCGTAATCCAGGCCTCCTCCTCCTCCACCTGGGCGAGGAATTGCTGATAAGTTAGCGATTCATCCAGCTTCTGACCACGAGTGGCAGCTAAATTCTTTAGCTCCGACCAAGCCTGATTGAGTGCCTTGAGTCGTTGCTCAATCTCAGGCACACCCAGATTAGAAACATCCATGAGTTTCTCGCCCGCTTCCTGGACAGCCTGGATGGCCGGCTCATGGGAACCCAACTCCGCTTCGAGTCGCTTGTGTTTCTTCTTCAAGTTTTGAACGCCTGTTAAATCGCGTCCATAATCATCGGAGCCAACGAGCAGCTTCTTCTCCTTAATCCAGCTCTCCTCGTCGGCGATGTCGCGGAAGAACTGATGCAGAGTCAAAGCCTCATTGAGTCTGGCCTGACGATGGGCAGCAAGATTACAGATGCGTTCGTAGCGTTCGTTGATGCTCTGACGCTTCTCCTGGATGCCAGCAGTATCAAATTGACCGCTCTCGACCAAGGAATCGGCCTGGTTGTTCATGTCCTTTATGCGGTCTTCGTGCGCAACGATATCCGCTTCGACCAACTGATGTTTCTTCATTAGGTTTTGGACGGATGCCAAATCCTTACCAGAATCTTCAGTGGTCAACAAACTCTCGACCTCGCCCAACCAGAAATCCAAATCCTTGACAGCAGCGATATAAGTCCGTTGCTTATTGGCCTCCTTTAGCTTGAGTGACTTTTCAGTCGTCTTGTGCGTCAAATATTCCCATTGATCGGCAATTTGTGTAAGACGCTTCTGAACTGCATCCTCCGATCCGCTGCACTGTTTCTTATCAATTAGATTGCCACCCATCGCCAGAACACTCTGAATACGATCAGCATTCGCGGCGAGCTCCGCTTCGAAGGCTTGATGCTTTTGATGCTTCGACTGAATGTTTGCCGGATCCTTGTAACTCTCCTCGGTGGCCAGCTGCAACTTCTCCGCAATCCAATTCTCAATCTCATCCGCGTCGCGAGAGAATTGCTGCAGTGTTTGCTCATCGCCCAGTCGAGAACGCTTCTCGATCAGACCCTCCTTGAGGTGGCGCCAACGTTCCAAGACCTGGTTCCGTTTATCATCGACTAAATTGGAGGCATAATGATTCTGGGCAATCAGTTGATCGGCCACCGTTTGCAGTGCGGCTATCTTTTGCTCGTGTCCATTGATGGCCTTGTCGAAATCTTCGTGTTTCTTGATCAACGCCTCCACATTGCCGCCCGCATTGGCTTCGTCGTCTGCATTGAGGAAGGCCTCACGCGCCGACATCCATGACTCGGCCAGCTCGCAATCACGCATATAAAGCTGTAGATCGAGATTCTGCTCGAGCTGGAGGCGACGTTCGGTCCAGGCCTTTTCCAGATCTTCACGTGCCTTTGCCAAATCATCGATTTGCTCCTTGATCTCGGGCGATGCATAATGATTCGCCTGCAGCAGCTCATTGCCAAACTGCTCGAAGGCCCCAAACGTTCCAGCGCGTGCATCGATCTCCGTTCGGTGTTCCTAGATACATAATGAGTAATTGGATTAGTCTCCTCTTTGTCTGGTTAAAGGAATAATTAGCCGCTATTGTGTGTGTTTTTGAAAGGTGTTTTAAACGCCGGGTTAGACACAACAACAAGTTAAAGTTAAGTTTTAGTTGCCATTTTTGCTGTTGTATTTTGCATTGCTGCAGCTTCAGTTTTTATTAGATTAGTCAACAAACAACGAACAGAACGCAGATTATATAGAAGTCGAAGATGATATGCGACAGCTGTTTGATATCTCAATGATGAAGGACTGCTGTACAGGAGAGAGTGCTGGTAGTTAGGCGCAAATAGTTCCTAGTTAACAATAACCTCAGTATGCAAATAGTTAAATGTTGAACTTAGTCCCTCTGCTAAAAGGGTAACAATGGATTACAAATAAAGCTATGGGAAGATCATCGTTTGATTGTTGTTTTCATACTCTGTTGACGATGGTCGATGCTAGCTGTTCGTCTGTCCGTCTGTATAATCACAACTTTGAACACCCTTAAAACTAAAGACTTGAAACATTTCTTTGTCAGTTAACAAAATTATTTAAATTGAGGGGCTACTTCTACTAGGTCAAAAATGAATAACGATAAAAGCGCACATCTTAAAAAATGTGAAAGATAGAGCCACCAAAGTCGGAGCCCAGACTGTTTGTCTTGTCGATTACCGGTAACCATTTTTAAGGCAGCACATTTAATGGAAGCGCAAATTCCTGACCAAATAGTCGCTAACATCAATATATCTGAGAGTGCAAACCGATAAGAGCACAATTTCTAAGACAATTTAAAAGCCAAAGTTACGAAATGTAAATCGTAAATTGCTAGTAGCACCCACTTCAAAATTCTGTAAACAAAAGTTCCAATTTGTTTTTTGTAAAAATGTTTGTAGATTTAAGAAATGTGTTAAACGATATGTATATATATAATTAGATTGCAATTTGTGAAAAATAAAGATAATACATATATCGGGGGTTATTAAGTAGCTGCCAAGAGTAAGGGAGAGAAAAGAGAGTGGAAGAGGGAGACAGAGCGTGTGCTAGTGAAAGCTGTGGCTAAACAAATTGCTGTTGCGACTGGAACTAGGGCCAAAGAACGCACAAACAATGAATTATAAACAATGAACTGGTTCATGATTTGGATGTGGATATCATTATGTGGATTACGATGATAATGCTATTGATGATGATGACGATGATGTGGTAAACGAACAACTACCTCGTCGCCGGATGGTGATGTGGGGGAAGAGCTGCTGCCCAGCGTGAACTCAATTTCAGCACGATGTGCCTGTGTGTTTAGAGATGAGAATTAAGAGCATGGATTGGATGTTTATATATATATATATATATATGTATATAGTATATATGTTGTCATGAACCATGATCCGATGTTGTTTTTGTTGTTGTTTGCAGGACACACGACGTTGAGTTGAGAGTTTTTGATAATTGGTTTATGACGTGATTTGGATATTTATTTTTGGGTTTGGGTTCATGACCCGAAAAATCAAAACAATGCACAGAAAAGGTAAAAATTAAATGAAAATCTCAGATCAAAATGCATAGGTAAAATAATAATAATATTCATAAATAAAATAAAATGAAGTCTTATTTCACAAATTAAAACGGTTTCATTGCCTTCAGAAAGGTACGAAAAATAAAAAAGGGAAGTCATCTTCGGCGTGCCGAAAATTAAATTCTCTTATTATTCAAATTGTTCATATTAAAAACCTAATCCTATTCCAAAAATGGCTGGAATATGAGTTTAAGCTTTCCAGTTCTCAAAACTGACTTGACTTTTAAAAGTAAGATAGTTTTGGTGGGTGTTTAACATATGATGAATACTGCATCTAAAATTGGAAACAAGATTCCGATTCGAAATTCATGTAAAAGTTCTATCCCGAAAATTAGCATATCGATATTAGTCGAAACTTCCCAAAACTAATTGGAATTTAATAATGTCAAGATTTAACCTACACTTAAATTTGGAAACTGATGAGAGACTGGAATAAATAATAGCAGACAAACCTGCCTATGAATATATATTTTTGAGATTGAAGATCTGCAGAAGTATAAAACCAAACAAGAAAAAGGTAATCAAGGGAATTCAAGGTTGAAGAGCAACGCACCTGATGCCGCTCGATGAGGGCTTCGGCGCCGGTAACATCATTGGCCAGTTCATCCGAAGTGACCAAGCTCATCATGGAGTTAATCCAGGCGAGCAGATCCCGATAATCGCTTAGGAAACGCTGCAAGTCATACGAATCAAGAAGTTTCTCCTTGCGCGCCGTCGACTTGGTGATGATTTGATCCCACATTTCGTTAATCTCCTTCTGCTTGGCATAGGTCTGCTCAGCGGTATCCGGATGCGATTGCATCAAACGATTTGCTGTCTCATCCAACTGACGAATCTTGTCCCTCAGCGCAGCCAAGTCCCGCTCGACTCCCTCATGCTTCCTCTGGAGTGTTTGAACACTGCGCAAGTCCTTGCCCAGATCATCATTGTTGAGAGCATTCGCCTTCTCGGCAATCCAATCCTTGGTCTCATCAATATCGCGATGGAAACGCTGCACTTCGTGGGCAGAGCCCAATTGGCTGGCTTTCTCAGCGGTCAGGGATTGAAGATTATTCCACTTCTCGTTGAGATCATGCATTTGGGTCTGAATCTTGAGAGCAGCCTCCGTTTGACCCAAGGATGTCAACTGCACGGCAATTTCATTCATATTCGCCAGACGCACCTCATTCGCTTTGAGGTCATCGTTGAAGTCATCGAATTTCTTCTGGAGCACCTCCACCTCCTCTAGATCCTCACCGACCACATCAGCGATCTGGGCATGATTCTCCTTATCCCTGATCCACTGGGCCAAGTCGGCGGCTTCACGCACCAAAACATAAGCCTTCGTTGTTTCATTCAACTTATTCTGACGTTCCCGGGCCAAAGCCAAAAGATTATCGTATTGCGAGTTAATCTGATTCTGTCGCTTGGCTATAGAATGATTATCCACCAGATTCTGCTGGGATGCACTGAGTCCAGCTTCGATCTTTTTGATGTAGGCGGCGGGCACGAAACCCTGTCGATCATTGACCTCCACCTTCCACCAATCCTTGTTGTTGGAGTTGAGCAGGGTCAGCACATCGCCCTTCTTCATGGACACCTCACGCGGTGATTTCTCTGTGTAATCATAGAGAGCCACAACGCATTCCTTGCCCGTAATATCCACAACTGGCGTCTCCTGTTGTCGGCAATTCTTGGCCTGCTCCTGCAGTGCCTGAATAGTGTTGCCAAAGGCCTCCAAATCGGAGACGAGGGCCTCGTGTTTCTTGAGCAACGCCTCCGAGGAATCCTCATCCTTGCCGTAGTCACTACCCGTTGCAATGGGTTCCTTTTCACGCATCCACGACTCCGCTTCGTTGGCATCGGCAAAATATTGATGCGCCTGCAGCGAATCATCCAAATCCTGTTTCCGCTGATTCGAACGATCCTTCAGCGTATGCCATTGCTCCTGCAAAGCCTCAAGACGCTGACGAATGTCATCGCTAGCAAAGGGCTGATCCTTGAGCATATTCTGGCCCGAGCTGATGACATTCAAGAGACGCGCCTCATGGTTATTAATCTCGGCGAGCACCGCCTGATGCTTCTTAATCAGGTTTTGGACACCGATCAAATCCCGTCCACGATTCGTGGACGCTGCAATTGGTTCTTTTTCGCGTATCCAGGCGGCTTCATCTTCCAGGTCGCGGAATAATTGTTGCACCTGCAACGAGTCCGTCAAATGCTGTTTTCGCTCACCCATTGGAGCAGCCAGAGCCGCATAGCGAGCCGAGAGATTTCCCTCCTTGTTGCGGATGTTTTCCGCATCGAAGTGACCCGATTCAATGAACTTATTGGCGGCGACATTGATGCTCTCAATGCGATCCTGGTGAGCCATCACGTCGGCCTCGAGCAGTGCATGTTTCTTCTGCAAATTCTGCACTGAGGTCAAATCCTTGCCATGATCCTCGGACAACAGTTGACCCTCAATTTCACTCAACCAGAGCTCAATGTCTTCGATGGTGCGATTAAATTGCTGCTGCTGGCAGGCCTCGTTCAGTTTGCATCCCTTCTTATCGGAAGCCTGGACGAGTGTCTCCCACAGCACGACGATCTCCTGCATCCTGGTATTTATCTGATCGGCGGCATAATGCTCCTTCTCAATCAGCTCGCTGCCCACATTGGTGATGTCTTCAATCCTCGACTTGTTTGCATTCAGCTCATGCTCGAAATTTTGATGCTTTTGCATCTTTCCATTCAGATTCGTGGGATCCAAGTAGCTGTCATCGGTGGCGAATTTCAACTTCTCGCTAATCCAACCCTTTGTCTCATCGCAGTCACGTTCAAATTGCTGATAGCGGTTGGAGTCCTCTAACAGCTGGCGACGCTTCGCCGACTTCTCCTGGAGAGCAGCGCGACGAGCGAGTAGCATCTGACGACGCTGGGCAACATCATCCGCTGCGTAATGCTGACCATCTATGAGTTTGGTGGCAAATATATCCAAAGCCTTGATTTTCTCCTCTTGCGCTGCGAGACTCTTCTCAAAATCTTCGTGTTTCTTGATCAGCGCCTCAACGGAGTCCAGAGAATCCCCGAGATCCTCATTGGCAAGGAATGCCTCCTGTTTGGCCATCCAAGTGTCTGCCTGCTCCGTGTCGCGGTAGAAGAGCTGCAGATCCATGCACTGTTCGTAGAGGATGCGACGATCCTCCCACAGCGAGAGCAGGGAACTCTTGTCGTTCTCCAAGGCACCGAGTTTCTCCTGTATCTCAGCGGCTGCATAATGCTCCCGCTCGAGCAGTTTTCGTCCAGATTCCGTGGTCAACCTGAAGCTATCCTCGCGAGCATCGATTTCACCCTTGTGCTCCTGATGACGCTCTAAGAGCGCCTCAGCACCGGCGACATCCTTGGCCAGCTCATCGGCTGAAATTATGGCCTTCATGCCATTAATCCACGAGACCAGATCCCTGAAATCAGCCAGGTAACGATGTAGATAGTAAGATTCATCCAGTTTCTGTTTACGCTCCCTCGCCTTGGCCGTCAAACTCTGCCAATAGTTGGCAATCTCCGCCTGTTTATCCCTGATCTGGTCACTGTGATCCGCATGAATGGAGCAAAGTCTTTGCGCCTCGGCACCCAATGTGGACACCTTATCCTCGAGCGCGGCCAAGTCACGTTCGACACCTTCGTGCTTTCGCTGCAGCGCCTGTACACTAGCCAAATCCCTGCCATAATCATCGGAGGAGAGCACCACATCCTTCTCAGCAATCCAGGCGACAGTTTCATCGGCATCGCGATTAAAGCGCTGAATTTCATGGGCGCCAAACAGTTTCTCCTGGCGCACAATTGCCAATTGTTTAAGGCGTTGCCACGCCTCATTCAACTCCTCCTTGCGCTTGGTGATCGTATCCCGTTCTGGATGTCCATCCTGTATGAGTTTATCGGCCAACTGATTGACTTCGGTCACACGATACTCCTGCGAGGCCATATCCTTTTGGAATTCATCGAATTTACGCTGCAGCACCTCAACATGCTCCAAATCCTGCCCGAACTCATCGGCAGTCACAAAGGTCTCTTTGTCCTTGATCCAGAACATGACTTCCTCGCATTGACGTAGAAATTGCACCAGGACCAAGGCCTGCTGTAACTTCAAACCTTTCTCGGCCAGACGGCTCAGCAGCAACTCCCACAATTGGTGCAGTTCATCAAGGCGTCGCTGAATCGTCTCCGAGGCGAAATGCTGCTGATTGATCATCTCCTGCCCAGTGTTGTCCAGCGACACAATCGCATTACTATGCGCCGAGACCTCCGCCTCGAAGGCTTGATGTTTTTGGATCTTCGCCTGGAGATTCGTGGGATCTCGGTAGCTCTCCTCGCTGGCCGCTTGCAGTTTCTCATTGATCCAGGACTCCAATTCGTCGGCATCGCGTTTAAAGTATTGAAAGCGACGCGAATCCTCAAGTTTTTCACGCTTTTGGCGTGTCTCGATCTTAAACTCATTGTAACGGGAAAGGACCTGCTCACGCCGCTCCTGAATATCCTCAACAGTCTCCAGGATTTTCACCTCCTTCGGTGTAAAGTTCTCCATTTTTTAGTGTTTCGTTTTCGTTATGATTTCGAATGTAAAGTGTTTAATATAATTTTTAATACTGATGCTGCCTCTTCTGGTTGCTCATCAAATTAGCTGCCAAAGTTCGCCCGTGCTCAACTGCAGAGAGACAGGGGGGAGAGAGAGAGATAGTGAGCAACAATTAATTCCAATTAGCTTTAAGCAGATAGGCGCGGCTTTTGTCGATGGCATAACCTCTGCTGGCCGTTTACAAAATTGACACAATGACACACACACACAACTAAAACACCCAGCTTAGTACATACATCTATAGAACGCGCTCGGCAAGCAACAAAAATGGAGTGTGCCTGTTACAATCTACCCTGTAGCCAGCTGTTAAATGTATTCTAGTTTTAGTGCATATATATAGATATTAGTGAATCTCCGGTATCAGTTTCCATAAAACGAAGCAAATAAAAATATTTAATCAGCTCAAACTTATTAGCCTAAAAAGCAAACCAACTTCAGTCAAAGCAACTTCACACACACACACATACCAAAATAAACGCATTAAGCACTTTAGCTAGACTGGTTGAGCAACGAACACAATTCGACAGGCTTGCTTCACTTTTTTAACTGATGACTGAATCGGCGAAATAACCCTGTACAGAGAAACATATAATTAAAACGACAAATAAATATGTCAAAGAATACGCTGAAAGTGACGCAATCGCTCAATTATCGATAAGAGCAGCAGGCAAACTTTTATCTTATCGATACACATAGCTGTTATCTTATTGAATTTACACCTTTTTTTTGGAATTCTTGGCAAAAATAGTTTTTTTATTAAGGAAAAAATAAGCACAAATACTTCATGTTTAAATCTATATAAATATTTTTCTTTCTAGAAGTACGCGATAAATGCGAATGATATAACTGATTTTTTGTGTTGAGTTTAAAAACTATCCAAATCCCTCGAAAGATCCGCCAGCAATTCCATGAACAAATGCGACTTGGGATCGTCGATAGGATCTTCATCGGATTGAGATTGGGTTTGAGATTGCGTGTGGGTTTGGGAAAGTTGCTGTAGCAGCTGGGAAAGATGTGTCCAGACGGGCGCTGGCCAGTTCTCCTTGAAAAGCAGCATAAACCATTCATTGAGTTCATCCAAGCGCACGATTCGCATCTCCAGCATGGAAGCCAGAAGTTGATGCAATAAACAAAACCGGCTAGGATTCAAGCTTAGTTCCCTCACAAATCCCAAGCTTAGCAAAGAATGAAATAAATCTGGCATTCCACGCAGCGGAGGCGCTTGCCAAACCTCACAGCTGGCGAGGATTAGCGCTGGGTTGATCAGCTGTGGCTGTCGGCAGATGAGCAACTGCAGCATACGCACCAAAATCGATCCGAAAATCTGATATAAATAGCTGGGCAATTGGGGTAGATGGATAGCCGATCTTGTCGATTCCACAAGCAGTTGGATCTGGGGAAGATGAGGGATATGCTCGGGTCGTAAACTGAGGCAGTGCACCCATTTCTGTAGTTCGTACAGCAGCTGGGAGAGATTCACATCGGCTGGGAGGCACAACTGATTTGAGTAGGGTACAGTCAAGGTGGGTGTACTGGAGTCCAAGGCGGCTGCAGTTTCTCTGTTCACTCGACACACCTTGCTGGTCACATCCTGTAGATCTCCGTGATAGAAATTCGATTGCAAAACGCTCGCATGAAGCCATTGTTGGAGTTGGACACGTGCCGGTTCCCTAATGAGATGGGCATAGGTGCGCCGCAGGATCTCGGGGGTATTTGCAGGAAGCAACGCCAGCAGAGATTGCTCAATGCGCTGCTCCAACATGTCGGGCACCAGCTCCGACCATTGCTTGGTTGCCTCGCTCCGTGCCTGTTGATAGATACGTTGCAAATCTCGCAGCACCTCGGACTGCTGGCACGATTGTATTTTATTCACATGAGCATCGGCAGCTGCTTTGGATGGGAGCAGAATCTGCTGCTGGGCATCCTTGACGACACACTTGAAACTGCGCTCCGTCACGAACTCCAGCAGGCGACGCATCGATGCGTTCTGCGAGTGGAGAAAGGCTTCGTTTAGTTTGCGCTGTGGCTGCTCATGATAGCCTGACGAGACTAGCTGGGATTGCTCGCCGGATTTCACTCCTTCAAGTTTATTGAGCTGCTCCAGTCGGGTCGTTATATAGCGATAGCGTCCTTTTCGCGCTTGTACTTGGCGCTGTTGCGTTGCAGCGAAGGATACACGAAACTCGTGCAGAAAAGGACATGCCACTGGCAGCAGTTGCTCCAGCATTGAAGACGCTTTCCCCTTATCCGAGAAGCGCAGACTGTGCAGGCACTTAGTAATTAGAGATGCAGTTGCTCCTGTTCGCACTCCTACTCCCTCTACATCTGCTCCCACTGTTACTTCTCCTCCTTCACCTCCTGCACCAGCTGATCCTGTTGGTATTCCATCTCCATCATTAACTGCTGCTGCTCCTCCACTTCCTTCTACTTCTCCTTCAGTTCCTCCATCTGCTTCTCGACCATCTGCGTCTTCTCCCTCTCCTCCTCTCCCATCTCCTCTTTCTCCTCCTCCTCCTACTTCTTCTCCATCTTCTCCTGTATCTCCCCCATCTCCACTCCTGTGCAGATAGTAGCCTGTGCTAATCACCGGCTGCGCTTCCAGCAGCCAACCCAAACAACTACGCACAATCAAACCGACACAAGGTTGCAAATCCCGCATTGTCATCCTGCCATACAGAGCATAGAGCAACTCCAAAGTGGCCAAGCTGCCAGGCAGCTGCAACGTGACCACATCCAACAATGCTAAATACTGCACCAGCCAAGGCAGAGTAATCAATAGCTTCCCCTGTTCCATGGCACGCTCCAAGTGCGAGCGCATTTCAAACGGAGGCTGGAATTGGCGACGCAGCTGCAACTGCTGTGGACACACCTGGACAAGTTGAGATCGATTGTAGGGCAGAGCACTAACATAACCCAAGAACTTCGCAAGCAGCAGCATTTCCGCCAGCGCCTGAGTTCGCACAATATAGCAAGGAGGCGTAGCCACGAGCAGGAGTTCCTCCTCCGTCTCCTCTTCGTTAGAATGCACTAGAGGCACCAATTCAAAACTGGAATCATTGTGCCGCAGCAGCTGCACATACAACGCCAGCTGAAGTTGCATCAAAAACGCAAAAGAGCCACATTCACCAATGAAATCCCGGAAAAAGCCCTGCGTTCGTGGAAAGGAATCCTCTACACTCGAATTGCTGGTGACCAAGCGTTGAGCAAGTCGATTAAGACGCTGTTGATCCAGTTTCAGGCCCAGTTCCTCGGGTGATTCATGCGTCTCATTGCTGGACATGAGCAACTGACTAACGCAGAGCTTGGCCAAATGAGACATGTTCACTACGTGCTCCGACTGCTTAAAGATTTCCCGCACCAAAGGAGCCACATCCCGGCCAAAGTGGAACTGACGGTTAAGATGGGTTTGCTCCCAGTGCTTGAGTGATTTGTAAAAGAGATCGCGCTGTGTTTTAAAGGCTCCAAATTCATTTTGATTGGGAAAATTATCCCGGGAATCCTTGTCATGCTGATAGTAAACATTATTCTGTGCCTGGTGAGTAGGAGTTGGACAAATCTCAGCTGTAGTCGTCTCCTTTTTGTCCCTGTAGGCCCGCTGCAATTGCTGCTGCAGTTGATCCGTTAACAGTGATATTCTCTCGTGCTGTAGAAGTACAGCTAATGTTTTACGATCGAAATTAAGTAGGAGCTTAGTCTGTTGCTCCAAAAGTTTAACGGCAAAATAAATGCACTCCTTGTGCCGGGCGAGCAACGACAGTGGCTCCACTGGGTTATCCATTTCCGTGTTCATGCCCTGCTGTATGTTGAGCAACTGCAGCGCATAACTAATCTCACTCAGCACATTCGGCACCAGATTCAGATCCAACAGTTGACTATAGATGGCAGCCAGCAACTCCAATCGGTTTGCTTGATTCACATGCTCTAGACTGACCATGACTTCTCTTTCCTGCTCCCTGTCCTTCTCCCTCTCTCTCTCCCTCTCCCTGTCCTGCTCTACTGGGGCCTCATTTTTAATCTCCTGGCGATGCAGTCTTAGGCATTTGCGAGCCTCCTGCTCCAGTGCAGCGCTCTGACTGCGCTCTACGAGTTCTGTGCTCTGAGACAGACGCAATAAATTGTTCTCCTGGCTAAAGGAACTGGTGTCCCCGAAGGACTGATTGCTGCTGGAAGAGACGTTTTTGCTTAGCGTTGTGGGCACAACGCGTCGTCTTGGCTTATGGGATTTGCTGTTGCCACTGTGCTCCTGTGGAGTCGTCTGCTTCTTTTTCGAACGCTGCTGGCCATGATTGGGCGTGGAAGCGCTGTTTTGCATAAAGTCGATTCCTGCTCCTCCACTCCGATTGGGTGTACTACTTAATTGCTGCTTGCCACTGTAACGACGACCTTGCTGCTGAACGATTGGCGTCGTTGAGCTGGTCACAATTGAATTACTCAGTAGACTCAGTTGGCTCAATCGTGACTCATTCAGTTCCTGCTCGTCCTTTAATTGGCTCTGTCGCACTGGCGTTTGACATTTGCTGGTGTCCGATTCGTTGTTGTTACTTGCGTTCCGAAAATGAACTTCCGTTTGCTGACGCAGTGCAGCCAAAAAGTATATGGCAAAATCAGCCAGGCTGCCATTAGCTTTGCCTTTCCTAAAGAAGTGTGCTTTGAATGTTTTCGCCATCTGGTCACTCTCAACCACTGGTGCCAGTTCTGTGAGCAATTGTTCCAGCTCCTGTTTCTCTGCTGCAATTTCCCTTTCCATTTTTCAGTTTTATATTTTGTTAGCAAATAATCTCGTTTTTTTGGTTTCTGTTTTTGTCTCTGTTGCTCATAACATATTTATATATATGTGTTTTTGTTTCTCTCTCTCTGTGTTTCTCTCTCACTTTGGTTCCGTTTCCTGCAACGGAAGATGAGAACAGAGAAATTTTTTCTTGTACCGCTATTTTGTTTTTGTTTGCTTTATTAATTTTTTTATTGCATTTTTAATTTTTATTTTGTTTTTCTTTTGTGTTGTTTTTAAAGTTGACTTGGTTGTTGTTTTTCATTTAATTCAGTTTTACACACAACAAACTTTCCGAAACAGTTTTTAATTTTTTTTGTACAAATTAATTTTTGTTTTAAGTTTAATACTAATTACGAAAGATTAAATTTACATATATGTAATAGTTAATTTAATCACATAGCTGCATAATAAACTAATAGGTAGGTATAGGTATAGGTATATAAAGATATCCCATTTAATTTGCGTGCGGCAAGCAATCAAAATAAATCCCTTAAGTTATTTTTCTACCTAATTAATTTTCATCATTAAATGAAGCTTCCAGCAGTGAAAATTATTTAGAATTGGATTTGTTTCTAAATGACATCATCGGCCTTCAAAGAACAACTCCTGCAACAGGGTGGGTATGAAGAATACTAAACACACACTTATACGTACATAAATAAATTCTAAATCTTAGTAGAATTCTTGCATCAGGGTGGCGCGGGTAAGAAGAATAGGCAACACATAACCTACATCTACATATTCAAGTAAGTAAATGCAAACACACCCTGTATGAAGAACATTAAACAAACATGCTAACATTTCTGTATTCCAACATAACTAAATAAATTATTGTCACGCGAATCTTTTCACGGCAGCGTCATCACAGGAAATTTAAAACAACAAAAAATCACAGCCTAAGCTCGGGTTGGATGTGGTCTGTCGCGGTTTGTATTCAAAATGCAGCCATACAAATTAACAATGTCGCACAAACACACACACAAACACAAATGAAGGCAATTTAACTGTTTATGTCGTTTTCAACAAACAAAAACAAAATACGGGGCCATAGCAGATAGCGAGCGAGAGAGAGAGAAAGACCATACTCCAATTGAAGCACGAAATTGTTTGGAATGCGTAAAGAGCGAACGAACGCCCGCTCTCCCTCTCACTCACTCGCACTCTTTTTCTCACACATAAACGAACGGAAGATACGCACACACACATACAAATAGACA
This sequence comes from Drosophila demipolita, assembly GCA_035042405.1. Lineage (NCBI taxonomy): Eukaryota > Metazoa > Arthropoda > Insecta > Diptera > Drosophilidae > Drosophila > Drosophila demipolita. The sequence continues at coordinate 6,136,229 of JAWNLI010000059.1, read as the reverse complement.
TACATTAATTAAAGTGTCTATCAGAAATAGGTGGATGACGTAATGCGCACACAACTTGAACTATGAGCAATGATTGCAAAACATGAAAAATCAGAATGAAATAAATCATTTAGTTTTATAATAAAATACGATACATATAGAAAAGAGCAACTAGTTTATTACTGTTACCGGTCAAATTGCGCAATGTTTACCCTCAATTGGCCGATAATTAAAATGAAGGACTTTTTTTTAATATGCCAAAAACTTTTGGTGTTGCCCCCCACTTTTAAACATTCAGAATACTTCCCTATTGGCAGCCTAGCTATCTATATCGCTTGCTTTCGCCAGAAGTTGCCGGACCAACCGATGACGTATACACAACACACACATGTACATATGCATAGATACAAAAAATGAAGCTACAAAATAATTTTTCACATACAGAATTTTGCACTAATTGCAGACAAAATTAGACAAGAATTAGATCACGATGAAATTCTATAATTTACACATTTCAACTAATAATTGGATTTTGTGTGTGTGCATATAATTCCATGCAAGGGTGTGGCGTTGACCCGAAAATTGAAGAAAAATTTTCACTTATACACACACGAACATACACGAACAAACTAGCTCGATTTTCGCCTGTAATTTTTAGCCATTTTGTAAATATTTTGATATAGAAAACTAAATGAAACTTACACTTTAGTTTTTTCTCAACCGCTTCACATGGAATCTGTTGGTTTAACTATTGATTTTCGCTGTTTTTCTTTCGTTTTCTCGCAGCGCTTAAATTTTCACACAACTGCACGGGAGCACTTTACAAAATGTAGTCTATTAGAGGTGCGGCACTATCGCTTAAGAATGGCACAGGAATTGAGCAAAATGTATCGATATATCGCGATAGTATGACATGTATGTCGGCGTCGTCATGCGAATGCCAATCAATGCAGATGCTGCATAATAAAAAACAATAGGGGAAATATTTTTGTGTTTTCGGCTAAAAACTGCAGATATGGACAAGGATAAACAGATTGTGGCCAATCAAATTGGATACTTGATACTAAAAGATGATGGTGCCGTGCGGGAATCGGGCGGGGATCTAAAGAACGACGAGCGCAGCGCCAATATAATAATGGGTTTGCTCAATCTAACCGAAAGGTGAACTTAATTAATTAAATTTTTTTGCGTTCTTATCTTTATATTTTTGCTTGCAGCATTGATGAAAGCTTTATGCCAAATAGCAGCTGTGAGCGAATTAGCATCGACTACGAGCATCACAGCTACACTATTTGCATGTCAAATCGTCACATTTACATTGTGAAGCTGAGCAAAAGCCAAAATGGAGTAGCGACGACGACGACCACTTCATCCTCATCTTCGACAAGTGTTTACAATGATGCCAACGAGGGCAGCAGCAGCTTGGTGACCACAAATCCCGCTAGCAGCACAAGCAGCACGGTGATGGCTTGAAAGATGCAGGAACAGTTTAGCGTCGCCCGTTGTTGTTACTGTCAAGGAGCAGAAGGAACAAAAAGAAGCAGAAGCCGCAATCGTGAATACAATTGGAAAACGCCCTTTATCTATTTAATGCTACTCTTTATTTGTCAACGAATACATCATTTGTGAGCTACTGTTCAAATATATCGGACTTAAGCTAACTAAAATTGAACTATAATGAACGAGAACCGGAACTTTACTGAGTGAATTAACTACCTTCTGCAATAAACTAAACAGCGCACCTCTAATCACCATGCTCCGGAAAAAACAATAATCGAACTTTACTAAAGATCTAACTAAATTATCGATTCGCTTATTTAGTACACATCACTATTAGCCAAACTCAAATGAAGGCAGAATTGGAGTTATTGAAAGATGTGTGGCACTTAGCATTCTTTAAAGTAAGATGTTATTTTAATCTATCTTGATTACCAGCCATATAAAATCAGCCACAGGCTGATTTTCGTATAATTTTTATATTTAATTCTCCATTTTATTTGTCAAAGAATACATCATCTGTGAGCTCCTGTTCAAATATCCGCTTCGCCTCCTGCGTCACACACAAAAAGTTCGCTTTGCTCTTGAGAATAACATAATACTACTACGACTACGAGCATCACAGCTACACTATTTGCATGTCAAATCGACACATTTACATTGTGAAGCTGAGCAAAAGCCAAAATGGAGTAGCGACGACGACGACCACTTCATCCTCATCTTCGACAAGTGTTTACAATGATGCCAACGAGGGCAGCAGCAGCTTGGTGACCACAAATCCCGCTAGCAGCACAAGCAGCACGGTGATGCCTTGAAAGATGCAGGAATATTTTAGCGTCGCCCGTTGTGGTTTCTGTCAAGGAGCAGAAGGAACAAAAAGAAGCAGAATCCGCAATCGTGAATACAATTGGAAAACGCCCTTTATCTATTTAATGCTACTCTTTATTTGTCAACGAATACATCATTTGTGAGCTACTGTTCAAATATATCGGACTTAAGCTAACTAAAATTGAACTATAATGAACGAGAACCGGAACTTTACTGAGTGAATTAACTACCTTCTGCAATAAACTAAACAGCGCACCTCTAATCACCATGCTCCGGAAAAAACAATAATCGAACTTTACTAAAGATCTAACTAAATTATCGATTCGCTTATTTAGTACACATCACTATTAGCCAAACTCAAATGAAGGCAGAATTGGAGTTATTGAAAGATGTGCGGCACTTAGCATTCTTTAAAGTAAGATGTTATTTTAATCTATCTTGATTACCAGCCATATAAAATCAGCCACAGGCTGATTTTCGTATAATTTTTATATTTAATTCTCCATTTTATTTGTCAAAGAATACATCATCTGTGAGCTCCTGTTCAAATATCCGCTTCGCCTCCTGCATCACACACAAAAAGTTCGCTTTGCTATTGAGAATAACATAATATTGCCGCCAATTGCAACGTCGCTTGAAGACCCAAAAATCATTTGTTGCCTTCACCTGCAACTCCTCGGTGACCGGCATAGTTTCAGAGAAATTCTCTTCGATGGGATTAGCGAGGTCCGCTATAATGCTCATCACATTGCGTGGAATGCTCTTCTGATTGTTCTTTCCATGCCTGAAGATATTCGTGTGATGCTTCAAGCTCTGCTCATTGATGAACAGATATTTGGGTGAGGTTGCGCTGGCTTCATTGGAGCCACTCTCGACCTGATTCGCTACCGTTCGCTTGCTGACCTCATCAGCTAAGTCGCGTCCAAGCGAGATCAATTGAGGACCTATATAAGCATGCAGTTCCTCATAGAATTCGGGCTGAGGAGCAACTGTTGGCAAATAATTAAAGGTAGTAAAATGTGACTAAATATTGAGTAAGAACAGCACCAAGAAGACAATATATAGATTTTATGTATACAAAAAACTGACTGCATAGAATATATGTACACAACCAATAGGATGGAGGTGGAACTGGCCTTTGCCGATCTTTAAATAATTTCTTGCTTGCAGTCAGTTTTAAGTCGGATTTAAGGCTTCTAAATGTTGTCTATTCAGTGTTCAGAGATTAAGATAAGACACAAAGTATAAATACCATCCACAAAGAGGCAGAGTGTGATATTCAAGGCACGATAGATGAGCAAGTAAAGGGGCTCAATGCGATTATCAAAATCCAGGAACATTCTCGGCGGCGCAACTTGCTCCACAAATGCGCCATTCTCGACAGAGCCGGTTCCCGTTGGAATCGCTTGAATGTACGCATGAAGGCTGTAAAGATCGCTAGCGCTCAGTTTGCCGCCGCAGATGATCTGCTCCTGGTTGTAGAGCATGATACAGTCGCGGATGCCGGCAAAAGTGTCGCCGCACAGCATACAAAAATTGTGGGCGCGCAGAAAGGTGCGTTTCTCTAGCGCCAGATACTGGATGGAGTGCAGCATATCCATGATATCACAGCTAGCCAGATCCCGAAAGCTAAGCAAATATTTTTCGTAAAACTGATGCAGATCCAATGAGAGCTGCTCCCGCTCTTGCTCCCGCTGTTGCTCCTCCTGTTCCTCCTTCTGTTGCTCCCCCTGTTGCTCCCATTGCTGCTCCTCCTCGGCGAGATTAGCTGAAAACCTGTCCTGCATTGGGCCATGTTGGAAACGATACATTTGATAGCATTGCCGGAGCACCGCATGATAAATGCGATCAGAGACTTCTCCACCACGATATTCGTCCACCTCGATACGATCCTTGAGCTTGAGCTCCTTGGGCACATTCAACACCAGGACGAGCCAAAAGCCCGGCTCCGGCTGATAAAACAGCTGCGTCGTCTTCTGCGTGTGCAGCGCCTTGCAATCATCCTCATTGGTGAAGTCGCTGGCCACAAAAAAAAATTCATAAATATCAAGTGAGCAAGTTGCTGTCGGTTGTAGTCGATTCCACAATAAATTTGTATGCGCATTTCACAGACAGCTTGACGAACACTGCATCAAACCAATATACTGTTTTAGCTACGCTAACAAAGTATGTATATTAGACTTTGCAGCAGAAATTCAATACTTACCCAATAAATTTAATGATGCCCTCACTCAATCCGACATCGTTGAGTTTTGTGTTCTCGACAACTTCCTTGGGATAGTAATAAAGCACCTTTTTGCGCTCCTGTCACAAATATTAAAATAAATTTTGTAGGCGTTTGTTATTATTAAATTGTTATTTAGACTCACCCCGCCCTTCTTATGACTCAGCCTGGAATTGAAGACGTAAAAACTGCGCAGCGTGATCTCGACGCGCTGTAAAACTTGCGACATTTTTGTTGTAAGATGGTCAGTTGTTGCAAAGTGCTGCAGATAAACAGACAGCAGTCAACACGTCCATAAAATCCAGCAAATCTTATTTACACCCGAAGTAGTGTGATTGAACGATGCACCAAACTGAACGAAGGAACCATAGACCCGTTGCTGGTTCGTTTAATTCACTCAATTAAGTCAGTCAGCTTAGTTTGCTCGTTTGTGCAGTCTGGTTTTATAAGGCCAATTAATTTATATTAAAACTAATTTAGTTTATGATGTTTTAATTAAAAAGAATATTGCAGTTACAGGCGCATTCACCACTAAAATTTAATCAATTCCACTCCTCACTCGAATCGCTCCGAACTATAGCATAGTGAACTCTATACAAGGTTTTGACAACATACCAAACAAGTTTATATATTTATTAGTTGCAATTTACAGTTGTAGAATGTGTTGCATTTTTAAATATTTATTAAAGATACAGTTCGCATTCACCACTAAAATTTAATCAATTCCACTCCTCACTCGAATCGCTCCGAACTAGATCCATAACACTACTAAATGAAAAAACTATAGCATAATGAACTCTATACAAGGTTTTGACAACATACCAAACAAGTTTATATATTTATTAGTTGCAATTTACCATGGTAGAATGTGTTGCATTTTTAAATATTTATTAAAGATACAGTTCGTATTCACCACTAAAATTTAATCAATTCCACTCCTCACTCGAATCGCTCCGAACTAGATCCATAACACTATTCACACTACTAAATGAAAAAACTATAGCATAGTGAACTCTATACAAGGTTTTGACACATACCAAACAAGTTTATATATTTATTAGTTGCAATTTACCATTGTAGAATGTGTTGCATTTTTAAATATTTATTTAAGATACAGTTCATTCATTGCTGCGAGGATTTCAATTCACGCCATAGCCCATATCGTCACCTTGTATTGTTCACCATGAACTATGAGCCCGTTAGTAGTTCCGTTTAGCTCGCTCGTTAGCTCCAGTTAATTGCCAATAACTGAGTAACTGAATTAATCCTTGGAAAGCACTTTTTGCCGCCGCGAGAAGCACCTAAATTTAAAACCTATTTAAATTGCACAAAATATAATACTTAAAATTCGTTTAAATAAATCGGTTGATCTTTGTTTTAATATAGTTAAGAATTATTTTCAATGTAACTAATAAAAGGAACGCAAAAATTAATTTAATTGATTATTATTGATTTATTTGTTTGTGGAATTTTTATCAAGCCAGAAGAAACCGCATCATTATTCGGCACAATGCTTAAAACTGTAATTTTGAATTTATTTTTTGAGATTTGTTGAAATTTTGGAGAAATTGCGAAAAGGGCAAAACTCTGTTTCCATTAATTATTAAGTGTCTTAATTAAATTTACGTCTTGGGTTTAATAAGATTGGCAACTCAAATTAAGCTTCGTAGCCACCTCGCAGACGCAGAACCAAGTGGAGAGTCGACTCCTTTTGAATATTATAATCAGACAAGGTGCGTCCGTCTTCCAGTTGCTTTCCGGCGAAAATCAATCGCTGTTGGTCTGGGGGAATTCCCTCTTTGTCCTGAATTTTAGCCTTGACATTTTCAATGGTGTCGCTGGCCTCCACTTCTAAAGTAATGGTCTTCCCAGTCAGGGTTTTGACAAAGATCTGCATCCCTCCCCTCAAGCGGAGTACCAAATGAAGGGTCGACTCCTTCTGAATATTGTAATCGGATAGTGTGCGACCATCCTCCAACTGCTTTCCGGCGAAGATCAACCGCTGCTGGTCTGGTGGGATTCCCTCCTTGTCTTGGATCTTGGCTTTAACATTTTCGATGGTGTCAGAAGGCTCAACTTCCAGGGTAATCGTCTTCCCAGTCAGGGTCTTGACAAAGATCTGCATTCCACCTCGGAGACGGAGTACCAAGTGGAGAGTTGACTCCTTTTGAATGTTATAATCGGACAGTGTGCGGCCATCCTCCAACTGCTTTCCGGCGAAGATCAAACGCTGCTGATCTGGAGGGATTCCCTCCTTGTCCTGAATTTTAGCTTTAACATTCTCGATGGTATCGCTTGGTTCCACTTCCAGGGTGATCGTCTTTCCAGTGAGAGTCTTCACGAAGATCTGCATTCCTCCCCTCAAGCGGAGTACCAAATGAAGAGTCGACTCCTTCTGAATATTGTAGTCAGACAAGGTGCGACCATCTTCCAGTTGCTTGCCAGCAAAGATCAGACGCTGCTGGTCTGGGGGGATTCCCTCCTTGTCTTGGATCTTGGCCTTGACATTCTCGATGGTGTCAGAAGGCTCCACCTCCAGGGTAATCGTCTTCCCAGTCAGGGTCTTGACAAAGATCTGCATTCCACCTCGGAGACGGAGTACCAAGTGGAGAGTTGACTCCTTTTGAATGTTATAATCGGACAGTGTGCGGCCATCCTCCAACTGCTTTCCGGCGAAGATCAAACGCTGCTGATCTGGAGGGATTCCCTCCTTGTCCTGAATTTTAGCTTTAACATTCTCGATGGTATCGCTTGGTTCCACTTCCAGGGTGATCGTCTTTCCAGTCAAGGTCTTCACAAAGATTTGCATTCCACCACGGAGACGAAGGACCAAATGAAGAGTCGACTCCTTCTGAATATTATAATCAGACAAGGTGCGTCCGTCTTCCAGTTGCTTTCCGGCGAAAATCAATCGCTGTTGGTCTGGGGGAATTCCCTCTTTGTCCTGAATTTTAGCCTTGACATTTTCAATGGTGTCGCTGGCCTCCACTTCTAAAGTAATGGTTTTCCCAGTCAGGGTTTTGACAAAGATCTGCATTCCTCCCCTCAAGCGGAGTACCAAATGAAGGGTCGACTCCTTCTGAATATTGTAATCGGATAGTGTGCGACCATCCTCCAACTGCTTTCCGGCGAAAATCAACCGCTGCTGGTCTGGTGGGATTCCCTCCTTGTCTTGGATCTTGGCTTTAACATTTTCGATGGTGTCAGAAGGCTCAACTTCCAGGGTAATCGTCTTCCCAGTCAGGGTCTTGACAAAGATCTGCATTCCACCTCGGAGACGGAGTACCAAGTGGAGAGTTGACTCCTTTTGAATGTTATAATCGGACAGTGTGCGGCCATCCTCCAACTGCTTTCCGGCGAAGATCAAACGCTGCTGATCTGGAGGGATTCCCTCCTTGTCTTGGATCTTGGCTTTAACATTTTCGATGGTGTCAGAAGGCTCAACTTCCAGGGTAATCGTCTTCCCAGTCAGGGTCTTGACAAAGATCTGCATTCCACCTCGGAGACGGAGTACCAAGTGGAGAGTTGACTCCTTTTGAATGTTATAATCGGACAGTGTGCGGCCATCCTCCAACTGCTTTCCGGCGAAGATCAAACGCTGCTGATCTGGAGGGATTCCCTCCTTGTCCTGAATTTTAGCTTTAACATTCTCGATGGTATCGCTTGGTTCCACTTCCAGGGTGATCGTCTTTCCAGTGAGAGTCTTCACGAAGATCTGCATTCCTCCCCTCAAGCGGAGTACCAAATGAAGTGTCGACTCCTTCTGAATATTATAATCAGACAAGGTGCGTCCGTCTTCCAGTTGCTTTCCGGCGAAAATCAATCGCTGTTGGTCTGGGGGAATTCCCTCTTTGTCCTGAATTTTAGCCTTGACATTTTCAATGGTGTCGCTGGGCTCCACTTCTAAGGTAATGGTCTTCCCAGTCAGGGTCTTGACAAAGATCTGCATTCCTCCCCTCAAGCGGAGTACCAAATGAAGAGTGGACTCCTTCTGAATATTGTAGTCAGACAAGGTGCGACCATCTTCCAGTTGCTTGCCAGCAAAGATCAAACGCTGCTGGTCTGGGGGGATTCCCTCCTTATCTTGGATCTTGGCCTTGACATTCTCGATGGTGTCAGAAGGCTCCACCTCCAGAGTGATGGTCTTGCCTGTCAATGTCTTTACAAAGATCTGCATATTGGTATTTCTGCAAGAAAATAAAAAATTTTAATTTTTTTCTTTTTAACTCGATCCGTGCGTACTTTAGACTCTAAATCAAATATCCGAAAACTGAGTACATTTACCCCCCCAGACTGCTTTGTGTATGTGCGTACGTGTACACACTTTTTACTCGTCTCGCATTTCCTCCCTTGTGAAAAATGCATACAAAGAAAAAAAAAGCCTTTGTTCCCCGTAATGTGACGCCATTTGCACTGCGTCAATGTTAAAACTTCCCCTTTTAATTGCATGCATGCATATGTCCATATGTAACAGATGTGCATACAATTTATAATTACGTCAATTATAATAAATACGCAATTGATGTAAAAGTTAATTGTTCAGATTAAAAATATTTAAAAAAATCTAGAAAGTTATAGAAACGTCTAATTATGCGTCATTACGTATTAATATTATATTCACATATTTGTTATACGTAGGCATGTTTTTCTATGCCTGTTGAAAATTCAATGACGTCAGGCACTTATTTCACAATAATTGGCAAATTGCTTAAAACGAATTTAATCGGAAACATATAAGACACAAAACATCGCATTACCAATAAAAAATAAATAAAATAATTTATATATATATATATATTTATATAGAATAAATGTATTTTTAGATATTCATTTATGCACATTTTTTTAACATTACTTACTTTTGTGCTCGCTAGTAGTATTTGATTTTATTTTTTATTTTTCACTTGGGCACTCAAATATTTCTTAAAATTTTTTCCTGCTTTTTTTTCTTTGTTTCCACTTTGCTTTGTTGGCTTTGCGATTTGCTCTGACGCGAAGGTTTAATTTGTTCGTCTTTTATAGACTCTGGAAACTGCAGGGGAAATGTTGGGTATTTGGTAGGGAAATTTTTAACAACTATATGACCATCCTACTCGCACATCAAAGTCAGCTGCTAGAAAACCACTTTTAACGTTAGTTCGTAGTTTAACAAGTTTAGCAGACAGCGTTTGTTATTAATTTCTATGCATATGACACTTGTTGAACTATGAAAGCAATTGAAAATATAAAGCAAAATGTTTTACTCAACAGTCGTTCGACGCGTAATAAAAAAGTGCAGACTAGAGTGGTAACTGTATCTCGCTCGCACAGTAAGAGTGACCGAGGCTACCACTAGGGAAATTAAAATGTTGCCAGATTTTTAAATACACCGCTGGGTTTGAATTTATATTTTATTTCGAGATTTCAACTCACCCACTTTTCGTTTAGCACAATTTTCTTAAAGTTTCGCTTTATTTGACTTTCGATGATATCTGCTTCTCTGAAAAATTTGTAGTGTTCAATTTGGTAGTCAAATGCAAAATGAACAAAGTGAACTGAGTTTTGTCGACAGATTAACTAAACAATCTCATGGCCAACTCCATGTATATGTATTTTACAAATTTAAACACACACTCACCAGACGAAGAAAATATTTGAATTTTCCAACAAATTTAGACGAGACCTGTTTAACGTGCAGAATCGACTGGCCAAGTGAATAAAATTAAATTTATTGACAATTACAATTGCTGACATTTTTAACATGACTTGCTAACATTGAAATATAAACAGCTTACAGTTCAACAAATACCGACCAACACCATAAACCCCATACGAAGACAGTAAAACAACTAACGGATCCAATTCGAGCTAAATATAATTTATAAATCAATAACAGACGCCGAATTCTGCTACGACTTCTTTACGTTGGTAATAAAAAACATCAAATTAGTTAATGTTTTTACTTCTGTAGTTAACAGTGGTCAAGGAACAGTGCCAATTTGAGCTCAACAATATAGGCATACTGTCTGTCTATAACGTGCGAATTTGAGCTCAACGACACCATAATCATAACATAAGCAGACAGTATAAATACTAACAGTGCCAATTTGAGTTCAATAAAATACGCTGAATCTGTGGTCACGCCACTAAATAAAGACTTAACTAAACGTAATAAGTGGCAGTCGCACAAAAAAAATGGTTGAGTTAGAAGTGTTAAACGCAAAAACTACCAAGCCCTACGGCAAGGTAAATGCAACTTCATCCGCAACAGTTAGCGAGCTGCGCGTTGTGATTCACAAAACACTTAAGCAAACTCCATATGCCGACCGCATATCGCTGTAAGTGCAAACACACATACATAAATATTTACATTTTCAGGGATATAAATACATGCAATGTGTATAACATATGTATAAATTAATTTAAGGCGTTTGGAGCCGCGTGGCAGAAGTTTAAAGGACACAGATTCAGTGTCATCTCTCAATCTGGGCAATGGGGACAAAGTCTACATTAAGGATCTGGGACCACAAATTGGCTGGAAGACCGTGTTCCTTGCTGAATATGCAGGTCCTCTAATTGTATATCTGCTATTCTATTTTCGGCCCGAGCTCATTTATGGCAAGGCAGCTGGGAATCCCATTACGTTGACCACGCAGTAAGTCTGTATTATTATTTCCCTTTATTGTGTGTGTGAATGACTTTCGCCATATATATATATATATATATATATATATATATATATATTTGTTTAGGTGTATGTGAGCGACCTGCTTGACCCAGAGCTTTTTACATGCGTTTTATGCAAATGTTTCGAATTGATGTTCGGCGTTTTTACCTGCTGCTTGCATAATTATTGACACGATTTCAACACGTATATATACTGTCTATATATACAGTGTATATATATGTATTTGCGAAAAAAGCAATATTTGATGATATTTGTTTGAAAATTTTTGTTATTGTTGATTTTGAATATATTGCTTAGTATTCAAGCTATAAATGAAAAATAGCGATAGGAATAATATGGAAATGGCTTATTATTTTTATTAAATTTAATTTTATACAGTTGAAAACGCTGGATAAAATGATGGTGTTTAATTTAAATTTTAAATTGTATTTGTAATATGTTGTTTTCCTACTTTGTTTCTAGTATTGCCGCTGGCTGTTATACTGTTCATTATGTGAAGCGGTTGTTGGAGACGATCTTTGTGCATCGCTTCTCGCACAACACAATGCCGATACGCAACCTCTTCAAGAATTGCAGCTACTACTGGGGCTTCACAGCTTACGTGTCCTATCATGTCAATCATCCCTTGTACTCCTCGCCCTGCATGTGCACAGTTTGGGCAGCACTTGCCGCATTTGCGGTGAGTTGTGTTTAAGGATAAGGTAAACTAGAAATTTCTTAAAATTCAAATTTTATTTTAACAGCTATGTGAATTTGGCAACTTTTCGATACACATTGCTTTGCGCAATTTGCGTCCACCGGGCACCAAGGTGCGCAAGATTCCCGTGGCCGACAGCAATCCTTTTACAAAGCTCTTCAAGTGAGTCTTTTTTATTCAATGTATAGTTTGATTTATGGTTGTAATTTTTGTATATTTATTTTCTTCTCAGTTTGGTTTCTTGCCCTAATTACACCTATGAGATTGGTGCCTGGGTCTGCTTCTCGGCGTTGACTTCCTGCTTGCCAGCTTATCTCTTTGCCTTTGCCGGCGCCTTCCAGATGACCGTCTGGGCTCTGGCCAAGCATCGCAATTACAAAAAGGAATTTAAGGATTATCCAAGGGCTCGTCGTGCCATCTTCCCATTTGTACTCTAAGCATACATCAAATATGAAGTACATTAAGTTACAGCTTGCATGCTGTATTTAATCCATTCCATTTCTTAGAACTGTTAGGTATATATAAATGGGTAGTAAATGTTCGAACATTGATATTTCCGCCATAGAGTTATGGGGCAAAAAAATGAGTTCAGTTGATTTATTTTCAGACTTTGACCTTATTGATTGTGCAGCTTTCTGTGCGGATAAAATTATATGGCACCTCGCTGCTAATAGACATTTCGATAAATTGTACTGGGGAGCGCTTGTTTTACTAGTTTTGTGGCTTTTATATGCATATTTTTGTTTTGCAATAATCCCTATTGATCGTGTGTTTGAAATGTTCCGCAGCAACGATCTTGCAGCACCTTTTTAAAAACATTTCGATGAAACTGATATGAGTGTGGATTGTCTATTTTTTGCATTATATCACTAATGAATTTTTCATTTTTTAAAATACCTATATCTCAATTGGCGTTGCCAGCATGTTATTAACAGCTATATGGCAGCACTCACAAACATAATTAAGTTGGCTGTAGCAGCATTTTCTGCATTGTTGGTTTTTTGCCGGCAAACAAAATAAACGAAGGAATTTGTGAGATGAATTTGTTTGAGGAACTGGACACACTTGATCCGAGCTTCAAGCTGGTGCCCTCACGCATCGAGACGCCAACGCCGCACAAAATAGCGGTGCTGATGCTGCTCAAACAATACCTGAGAGTAAGCAAAGCTTAAATTGAGAGCAATAAGCAAACAAATACAGTAAAAAAATTTGTAGGACAAAAAGAGCTCGTTGGAGACGGGAATAACGATGCGTCCACAGCGTCGTCGCATGTTCTTTATGCTGATGTTCAATCTGGTGCAGGAGCCGGATATGACTTACAATGATCTACACAATATGCTAACAAGTAGACCCTTTAAACTGGACACTTTGTTACTGGAAGGTTTCGAGAAATCCATATCCGAGTTTTGTGGCACGGCTGGGATTGAGGCACTCTTTGACTTTGCAGACTTGCAGAACATCAACACCCTGCTCAACGAGGAATATGGCGTCAATCAGTTTAGCATGGTTGGTGTCTATGTGCGACGCATTGGCGTCGTCCTGGAACGCTTCACTTTTGCGGAAATGATGAGCATGTATCGAAATATTTGTGTTTATTACGAGCGAGGCATGCGCGCCTTATCAAGCGGTCCTCGCAAGCTGATAGCGGGCGGGGTGCTGAGGAGATCGGTGACGCCACCACCTCCAGCTGCTGCTGCTGCTCCAACTGGGGAAGACGTAACCGAATTAAAGGACGTGTCCCTGGAGCCTCACAATTCGCTTAGTCGCTGGGCGCCGCGACAAGCAAAACATTTCATTAATAGCCAATCGGAGCTGTTGGAACACGATGATGCCGCTGCTTTGCCGCCCAAGCAACTGCAGCGCCAAGTCCAGCAAATCATAGAGGATCTGCCGCTGAATACCACGTCGTATTTCTTGGGCTACATGAATCAATTGCGCATCCGAGATTATTATAATGCTTTGTCCGCTTTGCATCGTGCCACTGATCGTTCGCCGGTGCGCCTGATGATGAGCCAGGAGAAGGGTTATCAATATTTCTGCATAAATCTGGGCGTGATGCATGCCACTTTTGGGCATCGGGATGAGGCGCTGGCTGCGCTCAGAGAGAGCATTATGTTGGCGCAGGAGCATGGGGATCGCAGGAGCCTCAACCTGGCCAACACTTGGTATTGTCTGCTGCGGAATGAGTTGCCGCTGTCCTATGTCCAGCGCAGCGTGGCCGAGATCAGCGAAGGCGACTCCCATCAGCTTCAGAATTATACGTTGGCTCTGCACTTTGCTGTGAAGTTGGGCACAGTGGCCGGGTATCAGCCGCTGCGGCTGTTTGATCTGCTCCAGCATAGCGATCACCTGACCAATCGCAACAATCTCGCCAGCCATGCCGCGGAGGCGTTATCTTTGAGGAGCGCCGTTTGGTGTGCCTATGGCAGGCATGAGGTGGCAGCGCTCTATGCGCAGCTGCTGTTACTGGGAGGAACGGGAGGTGGAGGATATGCACGATGTGGAGTATCAAAGGTAGGATCAGTAGGAGGAGGAGTAACTGAAGGATTAGGACGAGTAAGTGTGGGAGCGGCAGAAAGAGCAACTGTAGCTGAAGGACAAGGAACTGGAGCCGTAGTGGGAGCAGAGGGAGGGGGAGAGTTAGAAACAGAAGGAGTAAGAGATGAAGGAGCAGGAGGAGGAAGAGTACTAGTAACTGGAGGTAAATCAGGAAAAGGAGACGCTGGAATAAGAGCAGCTGGAGGCATTGGAGCAGGAGGATTAGGAGGAGCAGGAGCAGGATACGCGGGCACTGGCAGCGCCTTAGCCAGCTTTGCTATGTGGCTGCATCTGCAGGGTGAAATGCGTTTGGCTCGCGTGCTCCTCCACCGTGCGCGGGAACACTTGCCACGGCTGCCTAGCGCCGAGTGCTGGATGATAAGCCAGTGTCATCTAACCATCCAGTCTGGCATCTATCGCTGTCGCTGGCATGATGCACTTAAGGCCTGCGATCAACTTTATCTACTCGATGCGCCTGGTTCTTTGCATCAGCGTGCGTCCATCTATGTGGCCAAGCGGGAGTTTTTCAACGCACGTCGGCTCCTCGACAAGTTGGCTGCGCAGCAGGATTTGGCTTTCCTGTTGCGGGTGCGTGTCCAAGTGTTGCTCGCCTATTGCAGTCTGGCAGAGGGAAACTTTAATAGTGAAGCAGTTACTCTACTCCTGCGCGTCTCCGAGGATATGTCCGACTCTCAAATGGATTACGAGTTGGCCTTGGTAGATATGTTGCTGGCACAGGTGCTTCTCCTCCTCGGACTTCCCCAGAAGGCATATCAGGCCATCAAGCGCAGCATGGACGACATTCATATCAATGGTGGACTCTACGAACGGGCAAAGACGGACTTTGTCTTTGTGCGCTGCCTGCTCGCTATTACGGCGGAAGGTGAGCCACGCAAGGCGCAACTCCTGAAATCTGTGGACATCTTGGAGCGCTGTGCCAAATCCTTTAAGCAGTTGTCCGCCCATGCCAAAGTCCTCGATGTTTATGTATTTTTAGCGCAGCGATTTAATGAGTTTGGACAGCGTGCGCTACGTAATAAATACGCCGGAGAATTCCGGCGTTATTTTATGGACCACCCGATACCGCGGGAGTATCTCGGTGCACCTTGAATCTTAATAAATTGGATCTCTTAATTTTTAAATAGTTGTCCATTTAAAAATACCGCCTTGTGGCAGTGCTGCTAAATGCCTCGAGCTGTTATATGCAGAGTTCCAAATACTCTTGTGAATCCTCGTAGCCTGGGATGAATACAAATCATTCGCCTTGCAGTGTTAGTAAATACTTCGTGCTTGGCATGGGTGTATTCTCTTTTTTCAATCGCAGTCTGACCATTTTAAATATACGATTATCCTTTATTAATTTCTTTCTTTAAACAATAATTGTTGTGTTGAAAGAGAGTTACAATTACTCTTATTAAAGCCCTGCCTGGGATGAATTCAAATGATGAATTGACCGCCTAGTTGCAGTGTTGGTAAATGCTTCCAGCTTGGCATACGCTTTCTTCTTTTTCTGCTATTTGCTGTTTATTATTTGTTAACTGGCAACGGGGGAGGGGAACTTGGACTGATGGACTTATACACTACTCCCATTATTATTATATTATTAGTTATTAGTAATTCTTATTGTGGAGAGTCTGGAACCTAACGTATTTTAACGAATCAATGGTAAACTGGGCGACGGACCAGTTGCGGCCATAGCACTGCCTGGCCCAAGCAGCACCTGTTTCTGCTGTGACTTGTGCAGCTCCTCCATCTGTGCGCGCTCCGTCTCAAAGATAACGGGCGCAAACAGGATTACGGAGCTCGTGAAGAATATCCACGATGCATTGCACGCAAACTGATAGAGACTGCGACAGGTATTCACTGTGCCGCTGGCCACATTGTTTGCCGTATTGCGCACCGAGTCCGGAAACATTTCCGCCAGTCCCATGATGCGTTCGCCAAACGATTCATCTGGTTCCTAAAATGCACATTGTAAAACATGTGAGGTTAGAATGCAGCTGGGAATAAGTACACTGGCAGAATGTTTATAAATAAAACTTACTTCCTCGTAATTCTCAACATCTGCCTGCGGATCATCGTTTATTGCCTGCAAGGAGGTTGAAAAAATACAAAAGCACAAATGTTGTAATAATCAATAAATAGATAAGCAGATTTGGTTGGCGGAGGGGCGGGGGACTAGTTCATGCTCCCCCATTACGTGAGCACGATACGCAAGAAATGGCGTGCTTCAGCAAACAGTTTATAAAACAAAAACACCTACAACTGTTGTCACTGTTCGTCGCTCTGGCGTTTCGTCTTTGCTGCCACCCAATGAGGACATCCCGCTATCCTTTTCAATGAACTCAATGTCAGGATCAGAGTCCATCAAATCCTCAACTTTTACGTTATCGGTATCCACTTTTGCGGCTTTTCTTTCAACTTTTCGTTAAATAATATGTTAACCGGGAAATGTAACGCGGCTTTTAATATTTCCAATGGAACAATTAAAATCAGTTTATCACTGTCGTTTTTCGTATATGTAAAAAAATTGATTTTATGTGTGCTCGTTGTGAGCGTACTTGGTATTGGTATCGGTATCGTTCACAGTTGAACTGGCTTATATGAACTACTCTAGCTACTATCGATAAGTCTGTATCCATGAGTATGCAGCAGCGCAAGTCAACTCAAATGAACTACTATCGTTTAATATCGGTGCACTAGGCGCGCATTTCCATTAATAAATCTTATTGTATACATTTATTTTTATATATTTACCTTGAGATCCATGTCGCTCATAATTTTTTTGGCAATTTAACAAAGTCGAGATATTTATCTATTTTCAAAAACCTAACTTCCTAAATAAAAATAAACACGATTTGCTTGGAGAAAAAATTTAGTAACATCGACAAAATTTATTTTACAGTATTTTACTTTTTACCTGTTTTAGCCAGTCTGATACTGTTGTATGAATCCAAAACCATAATACAAAGCCTTCTATAAGTATTAAATTAAAAAACAAAATTGCATTGAACCTCGGTGTTGTGTTTTTATTTTTATTATTATTATAATCAATTTTAATTCATCATTACAAGTAAATGTTATGAAATCTATCAATTCTTAAATAAGAAATACCAATCGAACGTACGCATTTACTTAGATAATGTCTTAATTTTGTGTATGTATGCCGTTAGGTATTCAAAATGGGATTTGATGTAACCCAAAAGCAGCATACATAAATATATTGTAATTATATCGTATATAGTAGATATAGTATATAGCGTTGCATATAAATAATTTAAGCACAATTAGATGTCATCAAAATCTACAGTAGTTAAGAATATATTGGATATTTAGTGTAACAAACAATATTGAAATACACATAGTATATATAGATATATATATTATATATATATAGTATATATACATATTTTTATATATCTGTGAATCCAATTCGCTATAGTTTTGTTTAACTTAAGCCTTTAGGCCATAGCTGTTAATATTCATTCAAAAATATTGTTCTTCCGTTTTGATATCTTTTTTGCCAGCTTTAATTTTGATTTATATATTGATTAATTATATTTGTAATTGTTTTTAATGTTTTTGAGTATGCAAAAATAATTTAATAGTAAGAATTTGTCTATATCGGAACGGCGATGCAATGGACTTGAATTAAGCTCAATACTTAACTAAAAATTATTTTTTGGGGAAACCAAAAATATGGAAGATAACAATATTAATAATAATTGCTGTAATGTAAACCATAATTTGTTTCTGTTGTTTTTTGTTTTTTTTTTTGATTTTAGCTTTTGCTATTTAAGGGAAGCAAACAAATGGAAGAAAATAGTTGAGATGACAAGATAATACACTGTAAAACAAGTTGTCGTTATATTAGTTAGTTGTTTTTGTAGTTTTGCTTTTGATTTTGTAATTAAATATATTTCTTAAAAATTCCAAAAGTTCTCTGGAGATTTTATTCTGATAATTTTGTAGCTCTTAAATAAATAGTTTTTTCATAATTGCTGTTTTTTTGTTGTTGTTTCATATACTTTAATAGTTTAACAATTATATTATATTATTATGTATCTCGGCATTTAATATACTTTTATATTCAATGGGTAACATTTATAAATATACTTTCTTGTATAATTTGCAAAGCGAAATTAATATATAGATTTTTATTTTTTTTTATGCATTTTGTAAATATTTATTTTGCATAGCTTAGGCTAATAACATTTAAACAAAATGTGTACATGAAAAGCACATTAACTTATTTAAGACACAAACATATGAACGGTTTTTATGTTTTGTTTTCATTTTTATTATTCTCGTAGTGTATTTATTTATTTATATGCAATAGTTAAATTTTAACATGCTCTCTTTTTCACCCTAAACACAATATCACTCACTCGCTCAGACTTATCCGAATTTGCATATATGTTGTATGTATGTATTTATTTAATTATGTATGTATGTATTATGATTTTAGGCATATTTTATTTATGCATTAATTTTATTGTGCTGCAGAAAAAAACATACAAATTCTCTCATTTAAAACTAAAGTCGTACAAAAAATGAATATTAACAATTGGCGTTTTTACAAAAAGTTTATTTATTAACTAATGTGTGTGTATATATAATATTTATTATAGATATTATATGTAAATTTTTTTTTGATTTTCACTTGAAAACCAACTCAAAGTGTGAGATTTGTGTGTGTTGTGTTTTTTGGTGTGTTTCTTACGATTCCTTTCCAAAAATGTTCTTAGCGTAAATTAATAATATATATTTCATATATTTATGTTATGTATAAAACCTTCATGAATTCTGTCTGAGTATGTTAGTAAATCGCTTAATAATTATTGTTTAATTTGTTTTTAGCGTTTGTCATCCAAGGATAATTGCACTTATAGCAAAAGTCTCGTGAACTCTGCAATATCAAAAAGAGAAAATCTTTGATTAGTGTTAAGTACACTGTTGTTATGTTAAAATTAAACATTAAACACTTTATATATACATAACTTTTGTTATTGTTTAAAGTGCCATTTGTTAAACGCTTTCAACTTTTATGAGCTTTGCGGCAGCTGTTGCAAAAAATGATGAATGCCTGTTTGCAGAGGCTCCTTTGAGATGCGTGTTTTAAACGTGCTGAATTGCCACGCCTACTCAACGCCGAACGCCCCCTCCCTCAACAATATGCAATATCAGCTAAACAAGGTAAACTCAAATAACAGCGAAAGTGAAGAGTGTGCTCGACGGAGTTACCCTCTGTGATGCCGTACTGAAATATGCTTTTTTTTTATTTAATTTAATTATTTTATTTCCTTTTTATTTTTATTTTTTATATATATTGATGGTCTAAAATTTGTTGTATGGATTACGGGCATAAAAGTACACTCTAAATACATAGGCCTCTGCAATGTATCCGTAAATTACAGGGTATAGAAAATATACCAACAGTTGAGCTGCTTCTGGTGCTTTACTTGAAGGTGTAAAGCAAATAAAGTGAAATAAATATATTGCAGATGCCAGCAAACAAAATAAACAAAACATGCGGGTGAACTGCGAGTGAGACAGGGGAGTGGTGAAGGGGGTGTGGGGAGAGTGAGGGTCATGCCATGCGCTACAAGGTCAAAGTATCAACTAGTTAAGCGACGCCATATGAACCGAATAATAAACTCAAGTCTAAGTACAAACACACACACACTCAGGCATACACACACACACACACACACACACACTCAGCTGTAGGCAGCGCCATCTGTTTGTTTGTATTAGTTTGTGTTTAGCAAATCAATTTATTGCCACGCAAGGCACACTCCGAATGTGTCCTTAGCCTAACTCCAAGTTGTTGTCTACACTTAGAAAAAAAACTTGATTCTTAGACAAAATTATTTCTTCTTTAAAGTTTAACAATTTCAAATATTTAAAATTGTTTATGTGAAATGTTAACACTTTTATGGAAATCTTTTCTTTTCTTAATATAATAAAAAAAAATCTAATAATATATTCAAAACAAACTGCGCAAAACTTAAACATATTCAACCGGAATTCAGAAGTTTACAAATAATCTATATACTTGAAATTCAGTGCGTTTTTTGTTTCAGTGTGTTTGCTTAAATGTATTTCTCTCAGTCAATCGTCGCATAGAAGATATCGAAATGAGATATTTAAAAAAATTCAAAACTTTTACAAATCGGATTGTTTTGGATATTCAAAAAAAGAAAGGAGAAAAAGAAAAACCCTATTAGAAAAGTGACCCGTTGGCCTTGGGGATTTAGAAATGTTTGACTCGGGTCAACTCTGGGTTTATTCAACTTTAACTGCCGCATGTTGAACGTGGAATTTCAGTTTGTTTGTGTATTTGTCTAGCTGATTTATAAGTGCCCCTCCTGCAAATATTGCCACAACCTTATCCGCACTCATCCGTGTAGGTGTGTGTGTGCGATTTATGCTGCAGCTTTATTAACGCGCAGAATGCAAACGGTAAAAGTGAAAATAAACTCATTTTGTGGATTTTATGCCCTTGTTGAGGGCGTTCTTCCGTTGCAAGCTTGCCACAAGGCGGATAAGGAGCCGTCTTCAAATCTATTAGCTTATATTCATAAAATATATCCATAATATTAAGTAAATAAATAAAAATTATAGTTCTGTCTATAAAGATTCGTACTTTTTTTCTTGCGTATATGTATTTTAGTTATGTATAAACTCACCCTCGTAATTAATGCGACCATCCTTATCCAAGTCTGCAATAACGAGCAGCTGCTCGAGCTGCGCCTCATTCAAAGGTTCCCCAATCATTTCCATAGCGGTTTGTAGCTCATCTCGCGTTATAAAACCATTTCCATCACGATCGAAAACTCTGTGAAGGAAGTAGCGAGGGGGGTTAATATAAAAGGGATGGCATCTTAGGGGGGTGGGTGGGGGTGTAGTGCTTACCTAAATGCAGCTATTAAATCTTCGGTGACGTCGTCTGCCTCGTCGAGGGGCTTGCTGGCATTGCTGGCATTCTCGTCCTGCTGCTGGTCATCCCTCAGAGCCTGAATCCTGCCCACCCATTGCAGGAATTCGGCCTCGTTGATTAAACCATTGCCTGCAATTCAATGTCAAGAATAAGCCATGTTTGTAGTTGGTACACAATTTAATAGCAAGAGCTCAGCTAAATACAAAGTTCAACAGCTCACAGAGTGCCAGAGTGAAAAAGAAAGAGAGAGAGAGAGAGAGAGAGAGAGAGAGAGAGAGAGATAAAAGGCTAGCGAACATATAATTGAAAGCGTCCTTTTGTTGTTGCTTGCCGACTGAATAACGTGTAATTTGCGCGCGTTGCCAAGCGCCGGCTACACTCAGCGAAATAACACTAATATTAATACAACTTTTATAATAAATTAAAAGTAATTTTATCCTATGTTTCACAAATATGTGCTATTGTTTTAGATAATTTTGTAGTATAATTGAATTCAATTGAATTCAGCAAGCAAAGAAAAATGCTGAGCTGTTCTTGCCTAATATTTCGTTGAGTGTACACAGATAGCATCTAGCAAAACGGGCATTATTATTTGCAACACCTCCCCATTCGTCTCTCCCAACATCATGCTTGCCACAAAAGCGTTGCCTACTTTTGTGCGCCGCAGGTGGGGCAGATGCTATCTGCCACCCATTGCGGCCAGTCGCCAACAAACATTTGCAACGTATAAATGCAACGAAATTTTTTTTTTCTTTTTGGGGCCATTCCATTGTTATTTCCTTACTCTCTTTATCGCTCTCTCTCAACCACCCTCCCGCTCTAGTTTAAAGCCTTTCTCCGTTGTTATTAAGTGTGAAGATAAAAGCGAGTAAGAATCTTTAGCGTGGTTCTGTTTGCCAACTTCCGGCAATGGCAAACGAGAGCCAGACTCAAAAACCTTGACCTTAAAAACCCAAACACCAAAATGGATATGCCAGAGTATATGCCCTGCAATTCGCAGCTTAATCTGCACTTTTTACATGCAAATATCTGCACCCCACTTGATATTTTCCCCACAGAAGTCACAAAAATCATACAAGTCTCAGAAATATCTAAGTAATACATTATATATATTATTATGATATATATTATGATAATCTCGCATAAATTTCTGGCTTGGCAAAAGTAAAATGAACATTTGGATTGAGTAACTTTATTTTAATTGATTCAACTTTTGTGATTTTAATTAATTTATATAAATAAACGCACGACTTGAATGTTTTATTCGAGTTCTATGAATTTATTAGGCGTTTCATGGCAACAGTTGATGAGCTGAATGTGAATGTAAATAAATTAAATTTGATTATATTGGCTGCTTTTATTATTATATTAATTGTGATTGCGCTCAACAAAACTCAGCGCAAATATTCAATTTCAATAAACTGTAAAATTGCCAAGTCTTTTTTTTTTACGTGTTTTGTGCTTTGCCCACGCAAAAGCATTGCCAATGCCAAGGCTTAGCCCCGAAATATATGGCAGAAGGACATAAAAAGGACGAGGACTCTCTTCAAAGACATCTTGGCGACACCAAAAGCAAAAAAAAACAGGGCGTAGCTGACTCCAAAATACTCTGATATAAATAACAGTAAATGCTTTTTGTTTGGTAACTGCTATCAAATCAAATTTAATTCAAAATCTACGCTATAATGAGTGACTCTATCTTTAAAATGGTGGCATATATCGATTCTCGATATTTGCAGTTATTTATTTATCTATCGATGTGCTATCGCCCAATTCATCTTAGCACTCCAATTTCCAATCTGATGCGAGAACAGAGAATTGTATGTTTATAGTTTCAAGCCTCTCAAAGTTGTGCTCATATACAAAACCAATAAAATATTCTTCCTTCGCTAACAGTGTATGAAAAGTCTGCAAAAAATATTTGGTAATTACTACTCACCCACACACACATCCAAACACCCACTCAACCACTACAGTGATATTGACCTTGAATAAAGTACTAGAAAAGTTTACGATATTATCTCATTTTTTGTTGTTGTGGCTCACAAGTAGGTTGTTCTTCAATGCGTGAGTGTGTGTGTGTGTGTGTGTGTGTGTGTGTGTGTGTATGTGTCGTCTGTTATTGTTGGTTTAAGAAAATGCATAAAAACTCACATAATATTTTATTATGCTTGATAGAATTTTAGTGCAGTTAACAAAAGTGAAAAAGGCGATTTTTATTGTTGGCTTATCGCAGGCGAATATTATGTCAGCATTAGCAGAGTGTGTGTGTGTGTGTGTGTGAGTGTGTGGCTTCATCACTCAATATAGCCAGTGTATAATAATCTCGCTGCTTTTCTTGTGGCTGCCTTAAGTTGCAAGACAGTTTTCATTTGATTGAGTCGAAGTTGCAGCAGTGTTTTCTTTTGCTGAAGCTTGTCATTTCATTCGCTTTTGCAGTGCTCATCCGTTGCAATGTCATCGGCCAACAAAACAAATGTAAAAAAAAGAAAAAACAATTTGAAGGACACTGAAAATGGCTCGTCATTGTGGCACAGGGACATTTGTGCGGCCAATGTCAGCGAGTGGGCAGCAGAATCATTGTGTTTATTTCGACAAATTTGTGTTGCTCTCTCCCTGTCTCTCCCTTTCTCTCTCTCTCTCTCTCTCCCTCCCCCTCTCTCTCTTTGACTGTCACTCTCTATGTTTATTTCGACACATCTATCTTTTTCATAAATTACTCCTATTCATATCTCAATCTCTCTCTCTCTCTCTCTATATCTATCTATCTCTCCCTCTCTCTCTCTCTCTCTATATAGCCTTACTTCATTAATAAATATGCACTCTCAAAAGCACTTTGTGCTGGTCAAATTGCCTTATTGTCCATGCGGTTAATGGAATCAGTCAACTAATTAAATTGCAAGTGCGGCTCACGTATCTATTTTTATGTGTAATCAGATTCGCTGCACTCAGAAAAACGAACTGCAAATTGGAAAATCGCCTAGTGCAGCGGAGCTTATTGCAGTGAATTTATATTTTTATTTATTAATTTTTTGTTATTGTTATTTTTTCTGATTTCAAATTGCAGCTCAAAACAAATTGGACAAGGATCGATGAACGAGGCGCGTGGCAAGAGATGGCTTGAGGGGTGAGGCACGTGGCAAGCAGAGTGCAAATGAAGTGCTTATAAACTGCATTAAGGCCGAGAGACGCCTAAGCTCTGGCAAGACTCTGGCAGAGAGCACTCTTTGTTGGCCATAACAAATGGCAACTGCGGCCTGTCAATGCGCCAAGGCAAATGGCAACAGCTTCATGCCAAAATGCAATCAATTATTGGCAAATGCACCTGCTGCTGTTCGCCCGCCCACTCCTGCTCCCCCTCTCTCTCCTGATATTGCTGCTCCTGCTGACCTCAACGTAACGGAAACGGATACGGATGTGGACCCACAAAGTGCGCTGTGTGGCTTGGTGTTTGTGGGTGTGCCCCGCACACATCTTGATTGCAGACCATTTCTAGCAGCTGTGTTGGCTCCCCCCTCACTTCCTCTCTCCCACTCTCCGTGTGTTTACTTGTAAAACATGCAATAAACATTCGAAAGCTGCCTTTGACTACATAAACATATTTGCCATGTGGCGATATATAAGTTTAAATAAATACAGCTGCGGTCAAAATAATATGTTTTCCAAAATATTATTTAAAAATAGGGGAAATTATATTATATGTTATATAACAAGAAGCTGAAAAATGTATATATATATATTAATTTTTTATTAAATGTGTATTTAAATGTGTCATTGTAATTGATATATATATATATATATATACTTAAAATCACCTTCAAAGCTCCAAATCAATGTATTTAATACATTCGAATGACATTCTCTTTGGGGTCAATTTTTTGGGCAATTAATTAAGTGTGGATTTTGGAATTCCGCCAAAAAGTCAACAGCCACAAAATGTTAGTTCAATTTAAGCCCAGTTCATGCGGCATGTCTTTCCCAAAACTTTAATCGCTATGCATAAAGACTCCAAAAAATAAGTTGGTAAGTAGCGATGCGAAGAGCATAGAGCGGGTCTACAACTTGGTCGCATTCGTAGATGTTTTCTCACTGGGCATTGACAAAAAAAATAATAATAATAAATATACAAGGGAGAATACCAACAATACAATAATAATATAGTTTTCCATATACCCTTATACCTTCTAAAACGGAGTATAAAAACAGTCGAAGTCACATCAAAGCCAGGCCAAACAGCAGCTGGTGGCCATGCCAACGGTATTAGGTACAGTGGAGCACATTACAGTGAGGCCTGTCGCATGGCGCTGACTTTGTGCCATGTCAAGAAACCCAAGGAATGTAAATGAAGCCATAAAAGTACGCATTACGTGGCAATAAACACTTTTGTGGCAAATTGGTAAAATTGTATTTGCAACCAAAGAAAAAGAGAAAACAACGAAATTAAAGCAGAATCTTGGAAAAATAGCCTAATTAAATGTAGACCACAAAAACATTGATTTAGGCTTAAAGACTTTTGAAATGGCAATTGTTTTTTTTAACGAAGTTTAAGTAAAAAATAAGTAGAGCAGAAAAATCAAACCTATTTAATTGAAGTATTTCTCTTGGAGCTCCAAACATACCTAAAAGATATTTCTATTGCTTTTACAAATTCTTTTAGTCCTGAATGGTTTAGCTTTAGCTTCAAGCTGCCTTAAAGCCATTTAAAGATGCTATATATAATATTGATTGCAAAACTGCCGACAAATATTTCAGTTATCAACGGATGTCCATAAATATTTAAAGCTTGCCATAAATTCCGAGTTTGACTCACGTTTTGCTGATGTTGGTTTGTTGAACTGCCATAAAAAAGGATGTCTGAACATGTGACAGTCTGCACAGATACAAAGATATATGAATATGCATATATATATATATATAGATAGAGAGTGAGGAGAGTTATGGGTATACCTAGAGTTTGCCCTGTGGCAACTGGCAGTGGCAGACATCAAGTGCCGTCAGCAACAGTTGCCACTGTTGTTAACCAATGCGTTGTTGCACATAGATAACCGCGTTGGTTGTGCGTGTGTGTATGAGGGTGTGTCTATGCCTGTGGTTTGGTGCTACACGCTGTGCGTGACTGTGATTTCAATTTGCAGCTTTAATGCCAGTACACAAAGACCATCAGCTTGATAAGCTTTTAATGCACTGCACGAAACAGCAACAAAAACAATCAAATGGGATAAAATGCATAATTTAAGATAATTAAGGAATGTGTGACAGCGAAACAAAACAAAACAAATAAAATAAATAAAAATTTGCTTGCTAAATTTCTGCATTATTTGAATTTGTCAGCTGCAAATGAATTGAGTTGTAAATGCGGCAGCGGGTAAGAAAGAGTGATCTAGTCGAGAGTGCTCCACTACCAGATATAGGACAGCTGTGGCTGATTCTAAAAAGTTGATCAATATTATATATATATATTATATATATTGGAAAACTCTGAATTTACAATTATAGCGTTTATTGCTGTTTAGAAATACATATGAATTTAAAATAGACGAAGTTGGCCACATTTATTTATTTATTTACTTATTTTTTCTAGTCTCTGAAATCAGTTCCTGCTGCTGATCAAGATCATATATATGCGGCTATGGGCTATGGACACTTGCACAAATTCTTTATAATGCCCGTCAAAATAATATTAAATAACATTTTGCTGCCGCCACAAGGCAGCAGCCAGCCAAGCCTGCGAGCCCAGTTCATTGCAGAAGGACATGTTGCATGTCTGTCTCTCTGTCTGACTGGCTGTCTGCTGCTGCTAAAATGCGCTTTAAGCCATGAGGGAGGAATTTTGTTATAATAAAAACGGCATTAGCCAAAAAGGAAATTGAATAAGGGAAAAACCTTACAAATTGGCTCAGTGCGGATTTTCTGGAGGCCGTAGAAGTTTCGTACGTCGATTAACCGGTGAAAACTGCAAAAAGTCTGATTTCAGCAGCGGATTTAAAATGAATCTGATTTCAAACTAAGCCTCAGAATAAATTAAGAATAGGCAATATTCGCTACACAGAAAAAAATTACCTTGAAAATTAAACATATATTTATAAAAATCTCAAAATCTTCACCTCTTTTTTTTTTAGAAAGCAACAATAATAAATTTCATTAAATTTCAGCTTGCGGCGCGCGACTCAGATGAACTCAAGCCGCTCTGCAAGCTGTTGCATGCCACTCAAGGCAACAATTCTGCTCACAATGCAAGAAAAAGGAAAGAACTTCAGCTGAAGTGGAAAGCTTGTTTTAGTTGCACTTGAGCTCGAGTCGAGTGGCACTCACCTGAGTGGCTTGCCTCACGGATGAGGTCATGTATGATTTCATCACGCACATCGATGCCCAGATTCTTCAGCATAAACTGCAATTCATTTGCCGTCACTCGTCCGTCCCGATTTCTGTCCAGCAAATCGAATGCGGTGCGTAGATCTGCAATTAAATAAATAAAAAGGAAACAATGGTGAACAAAATATTGAAGTGGATTCTGTTATATATATATGTATAAATACTTTATCAATAATGTGAAAACAGTTGTCATTAAAAAATGTATAAGGCTTTATTTACATATCATTTTTTTGCCTATGAACTATTCACAATCCACGCCTTTAAAACTAAACTGATTAGGAAAGTATCGAATAATATAAAAATATTTATAATATTCAATAACTTAAAACTAGTTCTGATAAATTAAACTAAAAATGTATGTACAAAAATATAAACAGAAAATAACAAGAATAATAATAAATATAGTGGCATTCAAATCTGAAGATTAATGGGTAGATTTAAGTTGAAGATTGGGATACCAGCCCAATCCTTGGGAAGGAATTGTTTCTCATTGGCCTCCGTTCGAACCTGGTAGTTTTCATATTGAGCAGACAAAATACATGATATATTCAAGTATTTATTCAAGAATCTGACGCACTAAGGTAATATAAGTAATTTTTATAGAAAGAAAATCCTTGAACGGCAAATAAACATTACGTAACGTAAACAAAAAAACCCAAACAAAAAAAAAATAACTGTGATTAAAGCCGTTATGGAAATCAAGGCCACTTCCCAAGAAAGTGCGTAATTTCAACTTACAAAGGAAAAGCAAAAAGGAAAACTCAACAGAATAAGAAAAGAGGGAAAACCGTTTTGTCGAAACCCAAAATCACGAAAATCATTTGTATATATAATAACCATAATTTTATTATGTTTCTGAAGATGTATCCAAAGCCTGAATCTGTTGTTAATTTGATCGCAAATTGCTTTGGCCTCAAGTTTATCCCTAAATCTGAGTGTGTGTGTGTGTGTGCCTGTGTGTGCCTATAGTACACGCAATTAAATTAGAGTTGGCATCCTTGAGACGGTGGCCTTCCATTCGTATTCCTCTGTTCAGAGACTGAGTCCTTAGACTGAAAATGCCTTTTGGCGCCAACTCAATGCCAAATCGATCAAACTTGCAGTTGACTTGGCTTTTATGGTATGCGCCCTGCTTGCCATAATTATGGCAACATTTTTAAAGCTTTCCATTTTGGTGCAAAGTTTTGCACTTAAATTTGCATTTGCCATACATATTTACACAAATATTCTGTGCACCAATTTGATGTGAGTGTGTAGCAAAAACACCTCAAAGGAGATTTACTCTATGTGTGCGTGTGTGTGCATGCAAGTTTGTGTGTGTACGTGTGTTCAGCAATTCCGTTGACAGATTATTATTATTACACTCGCAAAAAATGTTTTAAAAAAAAACTAAAATGGAAAATAATAGTAAATTTAAAAAAACCATTTTATTAAAATCAGAAATGCTTTTTTCTATTTTTTAGAAATATATTTTTAGCATTAATATTAAACATTTTAGCAATACTTAATAATAATATCAGTTACACTATATTTAATATTTTTTTAAATTGTATAAATGGTGTAAACTGTTCTTGGTGCATTTCTAAATTACTAGATCGATATTTTTTCAAGTGTAGACACACACACACACCCACACACAGGACACACTCAGTCAGTGAAGTGGCTCGTGTTTGTATGGCTTGTAATTGCACACGTGTAAACACCTCACACATTGGCAGATTGTCGCTTTGACACCAATATTTCGCACGGCAACAACAACAACAACAAGGCTTGCACCATGCCGCACAATCTGACATGCGACATGAGCAGATATTGAGGTTAGCTTTTGCATTTTGCATTTCGCAGAATTTCCAAAGTCGCAAAATACTTGGAAATTCAGACAAAACTTTTGGCTCAAACGCAATTCTGGCTAACATTGGAATTTGATATATTAGTTTTGCTGTTTTGCCATTTTGGCAGCACACTTATTTGTAACAAGCAGAACGTTTGAACTTTGCACACATAATGTTGCCACAGCAATTTTAATGGCCAAATTATTCGCGTGTTGAACAGGAAATAAATTGGTTTGCAAATGTTGGCTAATTAGAGACAATGCCAATTGCTCAAGCGTCAACTGTCTGACAGCTGAACTCGCCACCCTTTTTGGTTCACAGCCCTTTCAGCCATTGTCCAACTAGCTAACGTTTTTAACTAGCTATGTAAAAACTATAAAAGTTCGGAAATTTAGGCCTTCCTGTCGGTTTTACGATATAAAGCGATATATTTTTGCTGAGTGTATGCAAAATATTGTGGCTTTGCAATTATAAAAAGTTTTTAATTGCAAAATTAAATCGGGGTTAAAGGCAAAGTTGAGTTCTGAGCTCGAAGTTCGGAGTGACCAACGAAATGTGCAGCCAGGCAGAAAGTTGGCAATCTGTAAATGTCGCACCGACTAATTGCAATGACACACACACCAACACACCTACAACACACCTAAGACACACACCTGCAACTGGAGCAAAGAGCCAAGCAATTTGAGTTAATTTCCTTATTTTTCTTTATAAAGCATAAAAGCTTTTTTCCCATAAGCATTTGTTGTTTGTTTTACTTTTGTTGCTGTTGTTTTTGTGCTTTTCCCATTGAACTTTGAAACTGACAATATGTAATTGAGTTCGGAAACTTGCAAATAGTTTAGTCGCAAATAACACTGCAAAACGCCAAGAGCTCTTCAAGATTTAAAAAGAAAGAAAAAATAATACAAAATATGTCTCGAAACGTTTGTATTTTGTGTTGCTGAATTTCAAGTTGTCTCCATTCAACAATAATACAATACATAAAAATGTTTGCATTTTAGTTGTTGCCATTGATAATAATCAAACAATGCCTGTCAAAATTGCGTGTTTTTTCCAGCACACTCGAACTCAAGTGAAGCTGGCATTGAAGCGGAAACAGAAATGCTAACATGCCTGCCTCTGTCACATCCGTCTCCAAAAAGCCCCCAACTCAGCCTATCTTTTTGATCCAAAGTGAAATTAAACAAAATCCCAAGCAAATACTATTAAACTGAATGAATCATCAACGAGTAAACAAAACTAGCAGGAACAAAAACAATGGCAACAATAAACGCAATAATTTATTTGCCACTTCGATAAGAAATTTGATGGTAATTCCAATTAAACTGCCTTTGGCCAGCAATAAATGCAGAAAAATGCTCGTGCTGATTAGATTGCCTGGCACTCATCGAAAATTTGTGAATAAGTATTCTGCTTTTGTGGCAGCTATGTGAAAGTCGAAAGGAAACAGATACGAATCCAGAAGGCATATTTATTCTTGATCATTAAAGCTATTAGAGATACAGATTCGAATATCTTTATATATATATATATCTTGTTTTTGGTATATATTATACACTCTATTCATTTTAAACTAAAGTTTTTATTTAATTTAAATAGTCTAGATAATATAAATAAGCAAATACTTTGACATTGTGTTATCCAAGTGCACAAATTGCATCGAAACGGAATAAGAAAATACTGAATTTAAAGTCCAATAAGTAATCTCATATTAATCTCAACACTAGCATCAGAGCAGACACTTTCTAGGGTATTTTCTAGTCGAGTGTGCTCGACTGCCTGCTTCCTTGTTGTTTATTGTCATTGGGTTGTTTCGTGGGTGTTTTGAGTCATCTTTCAGTTCTGACACGTGTCCAACATATTTAAATACTTATCTTGCGCTAGTTGTTGACCAAATTGACTTATTTGTGGTATAAAATGTGCAATAAACTATAAATGAATAATTGCCACAAACTATTTACGCCAATTAATAGCAATTTTCATGCACTCAAATTACAGGAAATTGTGTTTCATGTGAATAATGTGTGAAATTGTTGAATCAGCCGGCAAATTGTATTTTTTTTGAATGCCCATTTAATTTGCTGTTATCTTAAACGATTAGATATATTAGAAAAACAGAGTATGACATTTGTTTTGAGTGTAGTAATGCTTAGACAAGAGTATTTTTCTTGTCAATTATGTAATAACAAGTGCTATAATCTGCACGTTAAGTAAATGAACAAATAAACAAGTAAGCTTTAAGTAAGAACCAATGATTTTCCATACTTAGCTCACCTCGCACTTGACTTGCGATTGCTTTGTGATCCATTTGCGAAGATTCCATTTGCACACAAAGTACTTAAGTGTGTAATATATATATAACTATATATTTATATATTATTAATAGTTGGCAGAACTTTATGTGAATTTGTTGTTTGTATTTTATGTATACAATTTGTATTTAAATTTGCTTGTTGTACTATTTGTCTTTCGGATTTGTTCAACTGTGCGTATGAGTAATTTTTTCCGTTTTCCGTTTTTTCCGCTTCAAGTGTCTTTTAAAAATAGATTAAAACTACAAATGTGATTAATTTTGTTGAATTTGGTTTTTTCTCTTGTGTTTTTGGCAGAGCACAGAAGTCATATTAAACATGTATCATATTATAATTTAAATAAATAGTCATGGATTTGCTTTAATTATATTTAATATCAAAGTTCACGGGGTTCTGGCCTGTTAAACCAAATGCCTCTAATTTGAATGCCTGTTTGTGTTTGTCTATTTAATCTAAAAATGCATAGTATTGTGAGCTAATGACACAATGCAATTGAACATTATGCACGATTGCATTTGGAGATTGATATTAGCTGTAATTAACATAAGCTTAGTGATCGTTAACAGCAGTTATCAACATAAGCCTAACATGTTAACAACATGTTGAAATTGTAATATGCTTTAGCATAAAGAGCGGTAGCAGTTAACATAAGCTTAGAGATCGTGAACAACTGAAATTAACATAAGTTTAGAGATTGTTATGGGCGGTAATAAACTTGCGTTTGAAATGCTATATTAGCAGTAATTAACATGAGTTTGCAGACCAATAACAATTGTATTTAACATAAGCTTAAATATCGTTAACAAATAAGCTTCAATACGGTCATTCTGAGGATTAACTTTGAAGGAGTCGGACGTTTAAAATTATGTTAAGCTTGTAGCCTACTACAATATTATTAATTGTTCTTATAAATTATTAAAGATAACATCCATTTTCCTTGATAATTTTTAGCACGCTTTCATAGAAATATTGAAATGCTTAAATATTTTTATTGGCTTTCATAGTCGAGCTAACTTTATTTCTTCTTCTTTTGCATATGGTTTATATAATACTACTTGGCAAGACTTTTATAATATCTAGCCTGAAACCTATTTTATTTTAACAGTGACATAAGAGACTTAACAGTTTTTAACTGTAAGTCCAAGGACACTTCTGTGTTAAAATTCAAAGTGTGTCAAAGTTGATTGCATTTGAAATGTTCGTAGTTAACATGCATGTTTATCGTAGCAGTATTGTTAACACAATTCTGCTCTGCCAGGAAACACGCTAGTTGTCCGATTGAATTGCACTGATACCACTGATTAGAGCGATTGGAAGATAGCACACGTTTACTGACTGTTAGTAGCAGCCTTTCGTTGTTCTGCCTTGTTCCGTTCTGTTCGCAAGCGCGTCAACTTAGCAACTGAAGTGAAGCGATTGCAAAACAATGCATAAACCGTTATTGGTCATGTCGGCGCCATTTGGCAGCAGCTTCGTTTCTGCATGCTACTCGTCGTCGTTTAACACGAAGTCACTTCGGCAGATTTCATTCATTCAATTGCTAAGGCAACATCATGCACCAATTGTTTTTGTTTTTGTTGCTGCCTTTTGTTTTTATATCGTGATTCTCCAAAATCTATGCTTGCTCGCTCTCGCTCTCTCTGCTGTTCTCTTGGAAAGGGTTCCCCTCGAAGGGAAGACATCTGGAAAACTGCTTTTGTCGGCGTGTTTTTATTCACGTGACAAATTCTTTTGTTAATTTTCATATTGTTTATCTTTTCTGCCGTTGACTTTAATAAACTTTGAAGTTTTAATTTTTTTTTTGCCTTCCATTGAATCCACTTAATGAATTTTTATGGTAGTTTATGTATGAATAATTTCACGCAGATAACCCTGTATATAGTTTAAACCCTTTCAAGCCACTTAGGAGACGCTTTCCAATGACCTTGTCAGCGGCAATCCGTGAAAAACAAGCGACAAACGGTCAACCAGGCGCAGAATGCATCTCTCTCTTACACTCACTCACTCTCCGCCTACAAGTGCGTGCGTTTTTGTAGGGGTAACGCTGGAATGCTCTCTCTCTCACTCTCGCTTATTTCTGGCAACCATGTGTTTGGCTCAGCGAAAATGACGAACAAAACAAAATGTCGGAAAACGATTTTGTTTGTTGTTGTTAGCAGCAGCACTCAAGAGCCAGCGACAGCGTCCGAGGAAACGGCAGCAGACACAGCAGAAGACGCGTAAATCGGCTTTAGAGTATTTTTTTTTTGGGAAAATAGCACGTAACGGCTTATGCAACCATTTGCCTGCTCTTTTATGTAATACAATACTTAAATTAACATTTTATTTATAAAGTTGTGCACATTTAAGCTTAAGAAATGTTTCACTTAATTAATTTCCATTGTTGTTGTATTTATTCTTTTCATTCTTTTAGGGCGGGTTCATTGAACTGCGCTTAGAACTTTTTAATTAAATTATATTTCGAACAACTTGGCAATGCAAGAAAATAAAACACATAAGAACAATAGATCGTCTTTAAAAGTACAGTAAATAAAGCTCAGGAAACATTCCAAATATTATGAGCAGGGAAAGTGCTAAGAAATTATGCCAACTTTCGTCGCTTGCAGTTATTTGAATCACGAAAAATTTGGCAAAGCAAAAATAGAATACAATAATGCGAGGACAGACCTAAGAGAATTCAAAGCACAGCTCGGAGAACTTGCCGAAGGTGGTGACCCGCAAAATTAATGAAAAACTGCCCACTGTTACTTGCAGTGAATGGGTAAAAAGTTAATTCAGCCGAAAACCGATGAAGAGAGATGATGATAGTAAAGAGCGTTAAAAGGTACGCAGCATGAAAATCAAATGAAGTCACGTAGTTAAGGCGCCAGATGCCACATGTCGCAACTTTCGCCGACATTTATGCTTAACGGATTGAAGACGCCTCCAAACAATTCTTCTGATTTGGAACATTAGTATACATCTTTACTTGCTGAATAAGAAAATATATTGAGTAAAATATTATTTATAAAGTTGAGTACTTTTTGTTATGACATTTTACTTTACTGGAGATAATATTATTATTATATATTATAGTTGTCAAATTTTAAAGATTTACTCCTCTTTTCGTTCTTTTTCTTCTTTTGCAATTTACGTAAACTCTGAGCATATTTCAAGCACTTTGCTGTGTCATTTACCAAGTGTAATTTTGAACTTGGGTTTTTTTTTAATAATTGCTCGGCTCTGAAGAAAAAGATGCAATAAAAACAGAAAAATGTGAATTGTGCGCTAAAATGTTGCGTAATCATAAATCAACATGAAGGCGTATCCAAAACTGTTTCTCTTGTTGTATTTGTTGTTGTTGTTACTGTTGTTGCTGCTGCGTTTGTCAGTTTTCATCAGCAACAAATTAACTGCCAACTACTAACTGAAGGCTTTGCTGAAATTGATGCTTTTTCCCTACACTTACAAAAAAATCAGAAAGTATATCTCTAAATTGAATGCCTATTAAAAACCAGCGTTCGAATTTCGAACTTCAGGCTAATTTCCAATTTGTTGAAGTGTTATTTTCTACATTAAAGAATCCGTATATTCTATTCTTTCTGTGACATATTTTATTTGTAAATATTAATATATATAATACTAATAAATATTTTTATAAAGTTAAATTGAAAAAGCATTATTTCTAAAATAAAGAAAAACTTTCTAATATTCGTGGCGATTCTTTTTCTGAGTGTATTATAGGGAATGGAGTGTATGTGGGTGTGTGACTGTGTCTCTGTGTGTGTGTCTGTGGGTGTGGGGCAAGCCCTCTCTGCCCCCACACATTATTCAGTTTGATTGCTAGGCAATAATTGTGATATTTGAATGACAAAATGTTTAATTGGGTTTTTAGAGCCACAATAAATTTGACATTGAGTCACTGTTTGCCACATTCGCAATTTACATCAGGATGTCAAATCAAAATCGCTTTTGATTTTAACATCAAAATGCTGGTAAATATTCCTTTATTTTTCTTACTTTTTTTTATAGTTATCTTCGCTTTTTTCAAAAAGTTTCATATTATTTTTAAAAAATACTGAAAACGTTGAATGTAGTAATATATTTATCTTTCTCACGAATTTTCTGAAGAGTCCTTTTCCATATTCACAAGTTCCTTAAACTTAAAAGTTTGGATACAATTCTTGTGGCAGATTGGTTTTATTATTTGTTCACAATTGTAGGCAAATTTAATCACCGATACATCTACATTCATGATGTATGTTTATAATATAATTTTGAATCAAATATCAATGTTGATGTGAGTTACACTATTTATTATCATTATTATTATTATTATTGTTATTGTTATTATTATCATTATTATTATTATTATTATTATTATTATTTATTATTATTATTATTTATTAATACCAACGATTAGTAAGCAGTTCTGATTGCAATTCCAATTCCGGTTTGATACACTGATTTACACACACACGCACACACACACATTGCTATCGGTAACTGATTATTATGATCTGACTGAAGTCCATGCGAATTGCGAATTTGTAAAATCTTAGGATTGTATTTCGTGATCTTTGGCCAATACTCACATTTATCATCTTTGCTCATATTTACGAAATGTGCTTTAGTAATTAATAATAATAATACTCGTCGATTATCAATCACTCAATCACTCGATAGCCCAATCAGTCTGTCAGTCAGTCCAGACCATGAGCTGAATATGCTCTGATGGCGCTCGGTTAGGCACTTTAACTGTAAATGCTCCATGAAACCTAAAACGGGCACAAATGCCCCACGATTTATCTACGAAAACTCCAAGATAATGACGACTAACTTTTATTTTTGGACAGTCTACACTTAGAAAAAAGATTTCAGAAAATCTTCTTAAATTCATAAAGTTTTCAGAATTAATTCCTGAAACAAATTTCCTAAATATAAAAAGGATTGCTTGGAATTTATTGGCTCGAAAGTTAAGTGTAATAATTTTCTTAAGTCCACAAACTTCTGAAACTGATTTTTAGTAAGCGATTACTATAAATTTTTTCATAAATGAATAATTTACTTAAATTTAGTACATTTTTTTTTGATAGTGTAGAGGGAGAGAGAGAGAGAGATAGAGAGAAAGAGAGCGGGTGTATGTTTTATTGTATTATATTTTATTTTAGTGATATGGGAAAAAAACAGAAACTCGGAGAGCCGTTCCGTTGACAGCTGAGATAACTGCAATATCATTATGGGAACAAGGTTTTTATCAGTTTCGAACTCGTGGGTGATTTCGTTTACTATATATAAATAAATACACACACACACCCACACACACATTTGATATTAGCTCTCATCGCTTTGATTGCCGCCTTTTTACGCCCTGTTCCAATTAAAAGTGATTAAAAAGGTTATCTTTGGGCTTGGTTAGAAGACAGAAGAAAACGTCTTCGACTTAATCTATATATATATATAAATTCTTCATCAGCTACTGAAATAAATCAACTTTGGTTTGCTTGAATTTTTCACTGGGATTCCACAAACTAATAAATGCTTATGGCAACGTTTTAAGTTAAAGTCATTAATTCAATTTAATATGAACAAAATAAATTAGGTGCTTGAAACTATTTCTAATGCCTTGGGTAGAGGGTATCTCCCATCGCAGTTATGTCACCTACAGCAATCTGATTTGTTATGACAGATTAAGAAATACGAAAGGCCTTACTCCAAAAACAACAAGTGTTGTTATATGGCATTCAATCAAGGCATTGCATATTCTGCACTAGATTTATCTTAAGTCAATGTTTTAATTTTCGACTAGGGAAATGGAAAGTTACCAACAAAATTAAATATATTTCCCATATATAATGAATATCAAATACACTATCTACTCAAACTGTGAGAAGAGACTAGCTTATAGTATTTCATATAAACTTTTATTTTCATTTATGAGTTATGAATACGAAATATTTTGAATGCCTGTTTGCCAAAATATATAAAATATGGATAAAATCTATAGTTGTAATCGATAAAACTGCATATCTAACATGTTCCATGGGGATATAGTCATCAAACCTTGAGCTTATATTCCTGGTTACCGCATTCAATTATAATAATAGTAATACAAATATTTCTTGCCATATATCTTGTTATGTGCAGTTATGAGAGTATTTCGCAGTCGGTTATACTCGACTCATCAGTTGTTTATATGCTTG
The DNA here is from genome assembly GCA_035042405.1 of Drosophila demipolita. Taxonomy (NCBI): domain Eukaryota; kingdom Metazoa; phylum Arthropoda; class Insecta; order Diptera; family Drosophilidae; genus Drosophila; species Drosophila demipolita. The sequence goes on along the minus strand of JAWNLI010000059.1, from coordinate 6,098,158 downwards.
TGACTTTTAATTAAGCTGACAAGCACCGGCAAAGAAGCTCACTTATCTGAAGATGACTTTAAAAAGGCACTACTCATAAAACGAGACTAAAAACAATGTCAGCAAAAAGCCAGATGTGAATTAACCAGGTTAATTACTGAATTTATCACAGCTCTCGTTAGTTGTCTCAAGTTCACATAAGATTAATCTGTGTTTGTATTTCTATACATATATGAACATCAACTTCAGCATTCTGTCAGCTGACTTATTTTTAGTCATTTCGCACTTGACTTAAGCGATAATCAGAGAAGAGAAGTCATCGTCGTTGTTCGCTAACATTATTTTGGCCAAGTATCTGTTTGGCCGTCGAAGAGTGTGCTTTCAGTTATCAGTCGTCGGGTGGATCAAATTAATTATATTTAAGAGAATCGATTAGATTAACGTTTCATTGCATAAAATACTTCTTTTCATATTTTTCATAATTTCCGAAATGGTTGTTTACCAAACCAGCAAGCGAGGAAATGAAAATGCGTTAAGACCGAGTGTATCTGAAGAGTCACTGCACCTGTCGCCGCTTCTGCCAAAAATAAATGATCTATTTAGCAAACAACCCACAAATATTAGAGCATCAACCCCGTCTGCAACTACAGTCAGACAAAAAAATGGGTGCATAAAATACAAAGTTAAATAATAATATAATATTAAATAACAAGAAATCTCTGAAAATTATATATTTTGTTTTTAAATATTAGAAAATCGATTTTATATTAGGGAAGCAAACGCAGATTTTAAATGTATGAAATGTACGTCGTTTTTTTATGAGTGTAGCAAATAGCAAAAGGAACAAATAGCGGATAACAAACACGAATTAATTTTAGCATTTAGCGACACGCAAAATGCGGCCAATGCTAAAATTAGACTGATTTTGGTTCAAAAGTGCAGTCCCCAAAAATAAATTTAGAAAAGCATTTGCGATTGGAATTTAAATTTGATTTGGGCTGACAGATTGCGTATACGTCGTGTAACACAAAAAAGTGGCAAATTATATGCAATTAAATGCAAATAGCTGCGAAATCGTTATTTGTTGCAATAAGCGATTCCTCAAATGCATAATAAAATTGTAAATAAATATACAATAGGCACTTTCCTGCAAACCAATTAATGAATTAAAAAATAAATAATTAAAGAATAACAAAGAAATTTACTTCCACTAACAGCGTTTAATTATAAGACTTTTCATAAACCCATTCTTAATAAATACATATCATGTTTCATATAATAACTATCCTATTTCATATGTGAATGATAATAAAAAGCAAAACTATGCTAGGCTCCGAGGCATTATTAAATTCCAGTTATATATACCCTTTTTGATAGGTCAACTATTATAATCTTATTTAATTATATAAAATATCAAATTATCACTTTTATTTTTAAATATTCCATAACTTCACTTACCTGTAATTTCCACCTCGGTAAATGGTTTCTTTTTAACAGCCTTTCGTTGTTCAAATGAAAATAAATAAAAATCAAAATGTAAATTAATCAAAAAATCAACCACAAAAAATCTGTGTTTATTTAGAAAATTGCATTCGTTTATATTTACCTTTGGGGCACGTTTTCCCAGCAGCGCTGTTCCCAGCATCTAAGGCAGAAAAAAATATATAAATACATATTTGAGCTATGTACCAGATATATGTATATATATATATATTTATAAATCTTACTTAAAAACAGTAGCAAACATTTTTTGTTAGAAATAATTGCATAGTTTTAAGCGTAAATAAAAAGATAAAATATGTCGCTGAGTTCCACAAAAGGCGACATTTGCAATTTACTTGGTGCGATTTTATTCAAGTGGCTACTTTACGAGTGTTCACTGTACTTGGCTGCTGGTTTTCCATTTTTTTTTTTTTTGACATTTCGTTTATTACGTCTTTATTATAAGCACTCTTTGTGTAAATTTAAATGCCATTTTCAATTTATTGTACATTTGTATTTTAGTGTAAAGAATTTGCGGCATTTTCCTTAAATGCTTTTGTTTTCTTGGGTTAGATTTTGTGCCCAAACTGAATACTCAAATTGCTCAAATCGACTAACAACAAAGTCGGCCAATAAGCTGTGTGCCAATTCTTGGGTCAATTGATTTTTAATTTACCACATTTTCCTCCTTTTAATATTCAGCAATTAGTTGAGAAACAAGAAAACACATTAGTTGTGGCTAAGCAAATGACCAAATGTTATCTTATTAATATTTGTATTCTAAACATGAACAAGTTAATCTTAATCTTAATTTAATTTAAGTCTCAAAGTTATCCTTTATCTACTTATTTTGCAAAAGTCATCTCTATAACCTAACCCTGAATTGCAGTTCTAGCGTCTGTTTAGAATTACCTTCCCCAGACACCTTTGCAAAATTATTCCAAGAAAACATCAATTTGTAACGAGACAAAATTTGATCTGCAGAAACACAAAAGGCGGAGAAAACTGAGTTCAGCGACATTTCAAAATGTGCATTAACGAACTTAATTAATTTGAGTGTGTTTTTCATTAAAATTCATAGAAAACAGATTAAAGATAAGTACAAAAAGAGCATGGCACAGATCAAATCAATTGTTTATAATAAATGGCAATGAAAACTTGTTGAAATTACACCCACGATAAATAAATTTGGCACAACAAAAGCTAATAATCGCAGTTGCCTATATTTGGCGAGCAGACTTTTTATTCATTCGTTTTTTGTTGTTTAAGCACTCAATTTTTTTAGAGGCAAAGAAAACATTAAGAAGCTATCGTCTGACGTCTCCGTGGCTAATTATACTCATTATTCCTGTTGTATGCCAAAAGATTGCAGAGCGAAACATTAAACTCGACATTAAATATTGTGAAGCAGCTATTTTAATTTAAGAAACATAAATAATATATGAAAATTAGGTATTAAATTGGATTAATGAGCAATTCAATTATGTTAATATATGTTATATGTTATGTCGATCTACATTTTAATGATCTCTATTTTAATTTGAAAACGCTTTATAATAAGAACAGGTCAGAAAATTCTAGTCGAGTGAGCTCTATCAAATGAAAGCAGGTGTGGAAGTGCTCTTAATTCCTAAAGATCTTCACAGGTTCTAAAGACTAAAAAATAGTAAAAAGGCTGCCCTCGATTAAGCTGGACTACGAAGTACCCTGAAAAAAGCTAGTAAATATATTAATCATTAAAAATTTCGCATCCAAAGGGAAGTGCTTCCATATCTTACTTGGAGCAAGTGAGAGCTGATATGCCAAATAAAAAGTCTATGGCACTTAAAGTCTCTGAAATCCCCTCATATGTTTCTGCTGTCCAAGAATGTATATGCCTTATGGAATTGCAGATGCTCCGCTTTGTCTGTCACAATACAATTACACACCTTTCAGCCATTTTAAATGGCGTCAATAATTTCAAAGGTCGCTCATTGACAGGCCGTTAAATTGTTAATGTTTAAAATCAATATTTACGTGCAAGTCAAACAGAGATGAAACAGTAAAAATTTGATAAACTGCCTCAATGTGTATTTTGTTGTTTTTGAAGTGTATCAAGTGATAAACGAGCCATCAAGTATTGCGTTATTTGTATCAAAAGCATTACTTATCAACTGTGGAACAACAATTAATATGCGCATACATTAAAGTGTACTTTGTGTACATTAAATTTAAGCGGAGGCAGTTGCCTCGATTTGAAGCGAATTTAATAAATATTTACACAAATGTTGTACGGATCGGGTTTGGTTTGTGGGGATCAGTTTGGGATGGAAGGGCTTAGAAATGTGCTACTCACCTTTAGCTGCTGACGTAGTCCACTCATTGGGCTCATTCAGTGTGGATAAGGCTGGGATGCGAAACGAAATGTGCTCAGTGACGGTGACGATGGCGATGACGATGTGGCGTATGTGCAATATTTAGGAATACCGTACTTTTGAATATATATTTATATATATAACTGCGCAGCTGATTATGTTTTGATTGAATTGTAAATGCACATAAATCGTTGAAATCTTTTGTTAGTTATTTTTAACTCTTCTATGTTTGCGTATTTCAGTTTGTGTATTTAAATGAGCCGCATGCAAGCAAATAGTACAGTGCCCTTTAAAAATCAAAATTCAAAATTAACGCACTTGATGTTGTTGTTATTTTTATTTTATTTTGATTATTTCTTTTATTTATATATATGTATTTAGTCGCGAGCCGCGTTCCGCTTGACGATCGTCTCGCAACGGAGTCTCAAACAATATTGAGAATATACTCATTTGCCTCCAACGATCGACGCAAGCAGCCGAAACTCAAAGAAAAAATAAATATATAAATATATATATATATACACAAGACGTGGGCGCGAGACTAGCCAACAAATAATACACAAAGGAAAAAAAAAAAAGAAAAGTATTACCGAAGAAAAAACGATATAAAATAAGAGAAATCTTGCGGTAAATGAAAACAAAAACAAGCCACATCGACAATCAGCAGCTGCCTTGCCAGACAATTTCTTCTTCTTTCTCTTAGTGTTGTTGCTTTTCACAGCATTTTAGAAAAATCCCTCTTTTCCATTGCTGTTTTTGCGATTGCCATTTTCATTTTGTGATTTACCAAATTTGCATACCCTATTTTATAATCTTTTAAAGGGTTGCATAACTTGGATATCAGATGGGTTTCTCCATTATCAGCATTATAGATAAATATAAAGTTATTTTTTATATATCCGAATATAATTTACAAATATAACAAAATACATTTTTAATACATTAAATGCAAGGGTATTAAATTTTGGGCATGCCCAACCGGCAACTGAAATTTTGTATTCTTGTCAAGAAAAAAATAGCTACACGCATATGGTTGGGAATTAAAGGCACGCACATCTGTGTGTATCTTATAGATATAGATAGATATATATATATACACATGTATATATATATATATATATATATGCATAATATGCTGAGAATATGGTGAATACATATAGTAGAAGGAAAACACAATAAAGCTGTCTCGAATGTTTTCAAATCAGCTCAGACGATAACAGAGACGAGAAGATTTGTGGCATTGTTTATTAGAGCGATTTATTCAAATTTCAAAATATTTTTCAAATTAAGTAAAAATGCCAACAGCATATTTCTTATATATCAAAATTGTAAAAGACATAAATATATATAGATATATAATTGAGTGACAAGTCAATCAACCCGGCTGTAAAAATAAATCAAATTCGTTTTTTCTCTTGTATTTGCTCACGTTGCGTATGAGTTATTTTTGGGGATTGGGAATTTTGAGAAACACCTTTTGCAATCGAGACACCAGAAACTTGGCAACATGTTGTGGCAGCCGAAAAGAGATAATAGATAATAATTATTTAACAAATATTAAAGAATTTTAATAAATATTTTAAAAATATTTAACAAACATATTTCTAGTTGACCGATTTCATCGTTATCAGTTAGTAAAGATCAAACTTAAATGTATTGCATATATGCTTTTGATTTGGATCATTACAAATTTAAAATTAATTTTGGTTCTGGCATCTTGTTTATTTATTTATTGAAAAGTTCGCACAAAAATGCATAAAATGCGCCACGCGTTGACCGATAGAGCTCATTGCAAACGGATTGAGAATATATATCTTAGTTATTTTTGGGGATTGGGAATTTTGAGAAACACCTTTTGCAATCGAGACACCAGAAACTTGGCAACATGTTGTGGCAGCCAAAAAGAGATAATAGATAATAATTATTTAACAAATATTAAAGAATTTTAAAAAACATTTTAAAAATATTTACCAAACATATTTCTAGTTGACCGATTTCATCGTTATCAGTTTGTAAAGATCAAAATTAAATGTATTGCATATATGCTTTTGATTTGGATCATTACAAATTTAAAATTAATTTTGGTTCTGGCATCTTGTTTATTTATTTATTGAAAAGTTCGCACAAAAATGCATAAAATGCGCCACGCGTTGACCGATAGAGCTCATTGCAAACGGATTGAGAATATATATCTACATATATATACAGCAGCAATTATGAAAAACTGTCGGTTGATGAGCAGTCAACCATTAAATATGGCCAAGAAGGGTATAATGCCTTAAACAAAATAATGTAACAGGCAGAAGGAAACAGCTCCGAGCCGAGTAAGTATTCTTGATTAGCAGCAAGAGACGAGCAGATGGTTAAACTGACAACATTTTATTAAGATCGGCAAAAAGGGATACCTTGATAATCGCAGTGAGCTTAAAAATGTGCGTGTGTGTATTCAGCTGCGATTGTACACACACATACACTCGTTTGCGTATTTTGGTATGGCTGCTCTGAGAAATGAGGGAATTTACCCGCACGAACGTGCTAAATGAAAATTTGGAAATTAAATTTGAATATATTTAACACTTGCATCCAGGGTAACTTCTAGTCGGGCTCTCGCGACTAAAGCATTCCCGCTTGTCTTATGGTGTTTTGCCAATGACTTTTTGAAAATTTGCAGCTTTACCGATGCCCGCTGCTAATATGCTATCAATGTAAATATTTACAAAAATCGTTTTTGATCAAATTAACAAATGGCGAAAAGCGAACAAAAATTCATATTTTGGTATATTTGTGTGAATGTCAACATATTAGATAAATATTAAGAAATTTCTTAGATATACTAATAATAAATTTAAAAAGCGAGCCAGTTGATAATGCAAATTTAGCTGATATTTAACAAGTTAATTGTAAAAAAATGCGAAAAATTCTAATTAATAATGCTGGAGTGAAATGAAATCAACAGTTTTTATGTTAACTTTACTACGCGTAGTAAAAATGTATGTCAGTATGTACGTGTTTTATGTATGTGTGTAGCTAATTTAGCTAATTGCTGACAAACGAAGCGTAAAACGAAAAAGTTTCAAGGTTAAGTGTATAATAAACACATACACGTATGTTAATACACACATACACGTATGGAAGGGTGTGTGCCGATAGCTGTAAATGAGCTCAGCTCTAGTTTACAGTTCTGCTAACTGTACTTACAGCGAACGGATTTACAGTGTTGCCTTCTGGTTCCAGTTTGCCAACAATTCGTCTCTCTTTCTCCGTCACGCACAAAGAGGAAGATCGGTGCAAAGCAGCAGGCAGCACAGTCCAAACGCAAATGATCATCATTCGTATTTTTCGTTTTGTCAACCGAATCTCTGCCTCTGCTTTGGAGGCGATGTCGGCATCGGCGTCCCGTTATTTTTCGTGGGCGTGTGCGCGTGAAAAAGGTGTGTACATATTTAAATGCATGTACTATTTTTTAAAATTATTCTCTCCACACTTTGCTTATTTTTTTTTTCCTTATGTATCTTTTCCCACATTCGGTTTTTATGGTTAATTGTGCAATTTTTCAATGAAAATTTAACGAGTTTTTGTTTTGCTTTTGGGCAGTTTTCAGAATTAAATAACTAGCAAATAGGAAATATCAAACCAAAATAAGTCTAAAAATAGATACAATTTTAAAGTACATTTTAGATAAGACACAAACGCAGCTTTCTCATTAGCGTCAATCAGCAGAATTTGATCAATAGAATAGTAAATCTAGAGTTGAAAATGCGATTCAAACTCATAATTAATTTGAAAATCCAAGCTCAAAAATTTGACCCCTGCAAGCGTATAAGACAAGCTTGTATAATTTGCAGAAGAATTTAAAACAAGTTGATAAAGAAGTAAATAATTATTACAATTAGTTTTAGAGCTGATGCAACAGCCATTTATATTTATTTATTTATTTTAAATAACATGGATTTGATTAAAATATTTGTCATAGGGATTTGTGTCTATGACATAAATTGTATCTATAGCTATTAGTCGTGAAAATCGATTATTTGTGCGCGTCTGCTTTGGTATTACTAAATATACTAAATACTAAATGCTTATGCTTAAATATCACATTTTGGATATTATGTGTTTTAGTGTCGGAGACTAGTAAAAAACTACACTGGGAAAAAGGCCAATACTGAAATTGTGTCCTGTAATGTGGAAGTGTTTGTTTCTCATGGCTAGAATATATTTTCGATTACTTAAAGCTAATCCTAATGAGCTTTAATTGATCTCTGGCTAGAATTCATTTTCGATTACCTAAGGCTAAACCTAAAGAGCTTGAAGCCTAAGAAAAGCATTTCTTTGTTGTAGTAGTTGTAATATAATTATTATTTGTAGTATCACAAAACTTACACCTGTAAATAGCGATAGCTGGCAGCTGAGCCACCAACTCCACCAGCACCACTCCGATAATTACTCTCACTTAGCTTAATATATTGACCCAAGAAGCTTAGCACCCAGGCGCTGCGACAGATATTGTGCAGATAACCCAACAGATATGGCGTCAATATGGTGCCCAAAATGTAGGCCAACTGGGGTATGCGATCCGTGTGTCCCATAAAGGGCCAGAACCAGAAGCCCCGACGCACTGCGTCCCTCGTATGATGCGTGATGAAGGCACAGAGCAGCGATCCCAAGACTAAACTGCAGCGAAAATAATTCAGGCAAGCTGTGCATATATAAAACAGGATCAGGCCGAACACAATGCTCGAACAGTGCAGAAAAGGTCGACGCGACAAATTGGTGGCATCCTGAAAGGAGAAAAGAATACAATAGATCATCTTAGATTATATATTAGATACACTCAGAAAACAAATCGACCCATATTTTAATAAATTGCTGTCGAAAATATAAAGTTTCTCTTGCTGTTTAGAAATAATTTCTAGATATTATCAGGAACAAATTTATAAATATTAAAAAAGTTTGCCCTAAATCGACAATCCCAAATATATGAAGATTTTTTCAATTTCTTGTAAATATTTTGTGTTATTATCCTGAGTGTATGCATGTGTGTGCGTGTGCACATAGCTCACCTCCAAGTAGAGCGAACGCGCCTCTACAAAATGATCCAGATCAATGAACGAGGATGCCACAAAGCAGGTGAAAATCAATATCCAGCCAAGAAGTTGACTGGTTCGTTCATAGAATTGCATGGCAAATGCGATTCCCGTCAAGGCGCCGATTGCGGCGTGTGTTGCATTGTCCGCCAGAGCTTTGAGTAGCGGATGCTGGGTGAGTTCGACGAAATTATCACCCAGCAGGCAAGTGATGGTTACCAGCGTGGTGAGCACAATCCGCAGATAAACCATTGCGTGGCAATGTGGCATCGATCGATTCCTAATCCGATTTGGAACTTTGAACTGGTTTCGTTTATGGACGGAACCTCAGCACAGCTGTTTCTTCAGTTTTTTTTTTTTATCTTAGTGCTGTTGCTGTTGTTTTTGTTGTAATGTTCCTGTTATTACACTTTATTTAAGCTGTAAGCAAAGCAAAAACTCAAACTTAAACGAAAACTGCAAAAGTTAATTTGGTGTTGATTTTATTTGATGTCACTCACGTGTTTCATCTATGTTGCAACTGCAATGCAGCAGATGCCTTGGGTTCCAAGTAAACACGCATACTATTGCCAGCATTACGTGGAATTTGCCGCAGCAACAACAACAAGCGGCATACTTCTTCGGGTCTAAATTTCATTAGCCCCTCAGCATGCTTTGTTATTAGTCGCAACTACTTGAAGTGCGCGACAGCTGTGCATGCAGTGCTGCCACTCGGCAGTCAAAGCAACTTGGAGCACTTTAAAATACAACAGCTGAGTTTAGGCGCTAAAATTTGAATGGACTGCCTAAATTTTCTACCAAATTTAAGAATAACATTATTTATAATGATATTACCAGGCAATGTTGTTAAGCCCCTCTTGCAATACAAACGAAATCAATACATACACATGTAAACAAATGTCTACATTAACATTTCATTGGAAACTCTTATTTGGCGACATTGAACACAGTGCTGCCACTCGGCAGTAAAAATAACTGGCAGTCACTCCTGAACTATCACAGCTGACTAGCGGCGCCAAGTTTGAAGGAGTGTTGCTTTTAGAAAGATAAGAAATGCAACACACATTTTTGAACATTCGTCTGCATTAGCATTGAAAAGTGGCGATAACATCTGACACTGGCTTTTTATTTAATTTATAAAAAGATATATATATTATAATATATACATATATCTTTGGAAAGCTTTAAAATTCAATGTGGAATGGATAATTTTTGCTTTTGAGAGCATGCTCCATTTTGATTAGACGTTCCCCGTTATTATATGAGTCCAAAACTGAATGATCAGCTGCATCTAATTTAAAGTCAAATATATTGAAATTCTCCTCAATGCGCTTCGGATTCGATGACTTTGGCAATGGCACAGTACCAATTTCAATCTACAACGATACCAGGTTAAGTGTTATATATATATATATATATATATATATATTATATTCTGTATAAACCCACCAGATAACGAAGCACAACTTGAGCTGTTGATTTTTTGTATTTATCAGCAATTGCCTGCACTTTGGCATCGTATATAAAACCGGGCTGTTTCTTAGCGGGATCTGGTCTGCCCAGGGGACAATAGGCGGTTACAACGATATCATGCTCCTTGCACAAGGCAATCAATTTACGCTGATTCAGAGCAGGATGACATTCGATCTGCAGAAAAATATAATATTATGTAATATAAAATGATACTATGCATATACATATCTATATACCTTTATAATAATTATAACAAATATTACTATATACACATAAAATGCGAAAAAAATAGTAGCACTTTTCTTATAAATCAAATGGCAATTTAAATTTTTTTCATTTCGAATTAAATTATTTTTTTTTTCTCACTTTTTGAGTCTTGTCTTTTTCCACTTATAAAAAGACTATATATATAGATAAGTATTTTGTATATGATATAGGTGTACCTGATTGTGTATTGGCTTGATGTTGCAGTTGGCCAAAAGACGTTTGAGCTGCTCGGAATTGAAATTGGAGACGCCGATGTTTTTGACTAGGCCCAAGTCGATCAACTTTTCCATGGCACGCCAGGTATCCAAATAATCCACATCACTAGCATAATACATAAATATATATTTACTTTAATTCCAAGATATAATATTTCATTATAATAATATATAATATATATTCAGTTTGAATACAATATATACCTTAAGAATGATAACAAAAAATACTCTCTAGGAATATTTACTTACCTTAACTCCACCTCACCCTTGGCATCAGTTGGCATTAGGACATCATCGCCCCGATGGACATAGGAATATGGCCAATGCATCAGATATAGATCAACGTATTCCAGTCCAAAGTTTTGCAATGTTTTGCGACAGGCATATTCCACTTTGGCCGGCTCATGAAAGTGACACCACAACTACATGGAATAACTGTTTAAATAAGCTGAATTTCCAGTCAGCGCAGCTCACTTCACTCATTTTCCAGTCCAGAATCTTTACTCACCTTAGTCGTTATGAAAATATCCTCTCGCTTGACGACACCCTCTTGTATCTTCTGGCGCACTGCATTGCCCACCTCCGCCTCATTCTCGTAGAAATAGGCGGTGTCAATATGCCGATAGCCCACATCAATTGCATGCTGCGTTGCCCGCTCGCAATCTCCACCCAGCGACTGCAGACAGAAAGAGACAATGGGAAAAGAGAACGAGCGATAATTCCCGTCTACTTTTTCACTTCCATTATGGAAGGTGATCGTAATTGCGATTAGGCTTACTGTGTATGTGCCCAGACCGATTGTCTGGATTTGTGTGCCGTTGTTGTGCTTTACGTAGAGAGCTTCTGGTGCCGACATGTTGCGATTTATCTGCCAGCTGCCTGTCAACTGTTGCTCAACAACTGCGCACGCCTCTTATTTATGTGTGCTGTTTGCCAGCGCTCTCCCGTTCATCTTCGCTCACTCTCTCTTGCGCATAGACAAAAGCTTGGCACTTGTTCTAAAAAAGCTCTTATCGGCAGAGCATTGGCAACTTTCTAATGCACTTCAGTGAGTAATAATGATAAATTAATAAATACCAATAGTAATTAATATATATAAAGAGATTATGAAAAGAATGTTTAATATGGTATGTAAAAATATGAATTCGTTCAATAGAGAATAGAGAAAATATATAATATAAAAAAAAATAAACTATAAGTCATGAATTAAATAAATGCTTGAGCTCTATTATATTTGAGTGCCTCTATTCCAGAAATTAGCACAAGCTTTTCTCCCTCAAGTATACTTATTACCGTTATTCTAGGGGCGCAGCAGCAAGCTTTTTTGCAGCGCTTTTTGGCAAAGCGCTGAAACAGCTTGGAAGCGAAACAACATCTGTTATCCCAAAGTGGCACAATTTAGTCCGTAGTCGTAGTCCTTGCCACAAATCGTCACATGCCAACACATTGCATACAAAAAAAAATCCAAAAAAAGCGAAGCAACTAAAACAATTTTCATTTCAGTTAAAAAACGGGGTGAGCCTAAAAGTGTGTGAAATTAAAATTTATAGAAATCGGAGCTGCTTAAAATTTAAAATGATTTAAGCTAACGCAAAAAAAGAGTCTGTCTAAAAAATATAAATTGTAGAACTGATATCTGTATATATAATATATGTAATTATCATTTAAATATTATTGTTATATATCTATGCTATTGTTAATGTTAATGCCTAAAAATGTGTTAATTTAAGTTTGAAAAGTTGGAGCAGCTGAAAAATGATTGTATTTGTAATTTCAGTATACGCAGCACGCCTTCAACTGCGCATGCCCCGAGCCCACTCCGAGACGCCCCCTAGACCCACTCGAGGCCATAGCAGGTGAAAAAAAGAATAAAAAAGAAGGAAAAAAACTCAAGGCTATTGATTCTCTATACGATTTCGACTTGGACATGGCCACTGTGGCACATGGCTGCAGCAGTCCGCGGCAACGCTCCTGCAACGGGAGCAGCTCTCCAGGCGGACATCATGGCTCCACTCCGGCGATGTACAACACAACAATGCCCAAATATTCACGGACCGCAAGCCAAACACTCTACGCGACCAGTCAGCAAATCTTTGATAGTCCTTACAACGGACACGCCTCACTTTACATGCCCGGGGTCGGAGGCGGAGCCGGTGCAGCTGGCACAATTTCGCAGCGCCCACTGTCCGCCTCGGCGTTGCCGGAGACTACGGCGGGCTGTCGCAACTACTGGAGTCAGAGTGCGGGTGGTGGGCATGGCGCAGCACACAGCAGTGCCTTCTACCACAGCAGTGGCAGGCACTACAACAACTATAACAGCAAGCGCAAGTCCGCCGTAGAACTGCTGGCGGAATCGAAGCCGTTCTATATCAAATCGGATGCGGTCTTCGAGCGCCTGCAACAGGCGAGCTATCGGAACGCGAATAGTGGCAAGCGCCGGGAGGAGCGGCACTACGAGGAACTAGAGGACAGACGTTACATGAGCTTGACCAGGCAACAGCAGCAGCAACAATACGCCACTCTCCATAATCATCATCAGCAGCAGCAGCAGCAACATTCCCAATCCCATCCGCAGCATCATCAACGCTCACAGCCCAATCCGAGCAATCCGGGACATCGTTCCAATCCAGTAGTAAACAACAATGTGTTGCAACATAAGCTGCGCCTGCTGCTCGGCAACGAGGCAGCCAAGGAGCGTTCTTTACGCCGTGAATCCAATACGGAATTACTCGCCACAGAGTACGGCGACGAGGAGAGCAGTGCTCTGAGAATACCACCACCGTTGTATTTACCATCGCACGCCTTTGGCAGGGAAGCGCCCGCGTACGTTGGCTATCCGGCGGAGGTGAACAGTGGCGGTGAGGAGCCGCTGGTGCTCACCGAGAACTATCGACCCATCAGTCCGCCGGCGGAGTATGCGGCCAAGTCGAGTCAGGCGCACAACGAGCGATACAGGTAAGATTTGATTGGACTCGATTGGATTGGATAAAAGTACACTCAGAAAAAAAATCTTAAAATAAAATGTGTTTCTTGTATATCGAAATTTTGGGAATAATATAGTTAATTTTGTTGAATTGGCTATCTTATAAATATATAATTTATTGTTTAATAATTTAATTTAATTTCCTTTTTAGAAATGGATATTGTTTCTTAATAATAAAAAACATTTATAATAATATTTTTGAATCATCGATTTGGCACAAGCCTTTCTAAATTTTTGAAATAGTTTTCTATTTCTAAAAAGTAGTAAGTTTTTTACTATTTTTTAGGACGACTGACAACATTTGTGTTTATTATTTTTCCGAGTGTACCAACTTAATCGTTTTAAATTTTGCCCTCGACAGGTACAACTATCAGCGATCGTATTCGCACTCGCACGAGGTGCCCACTGCGGACGAGCGTGCTCCGTACCCAGCTGGGGGCGACTACAACATCAATAGCCACAAATCGCTGCCGGATTTGCATACCCAGATCAGCAGGCACTCGCCGCATAGTGAGATCCTGAGCTGCTGCAGTCGTGGCAATCGTTCGATTAAGTCCGCCGGAGAGTCATCAATCAATCGCGATTCCGGCGGCAGTTCCGGTCACTATACGCATCGCAGCGAGCCGTGCTACAAGCGGCAGAGGGAGCCTAATGCAACCAGTGCCGGCACCATAAAGAACTGTTGCAACCTGGTGGCCGCCACACGGCGGGACAGCGGCTCCTCCACGCAGCACAGCGCCAATTCCTACGGCGGGCGCAACACGGATTGCATCGATTGCCGCTGCAAACAGGACACGACTGGGGGGCCACACATGCTGACACATGGCTACGATAATGGGGCTGGCATTGGGTCGGATTACTTGCTCAATTTTATGCCCACGCCGGAGGTGCCGGAGGCATTTCAGGATGATTATACACCGACGCCGCCATCGCCGTCGCCACGACTCAAGCAGCAACAGCAGCACCAGACTACGCCGCGGTACTCGAGCTCATCCAGCCAGCAGCTGCACACCAGCTCCCAGGGCTACACGAGCTTTAATCACTCGCAGAGCTCTCTCGTCCAGAGTCCGGGCTCGGCACCATCGGTGGACGACATCAGTCCGCCCCCGATACAGTTTAAGCGGCAGCGTTGCATCCGTTTCAAGAATCGCAATCGATTGCCCGTCCAGCCGAGAACCTCGCCCATCAACACGGCCGTAGAGTGCCACAGTGGTGGAGGATCAGCTGGAGCATCGGCTGGCTACAAGCGCAGTGTTGAGCATGAGAATGTCTTCTTCCCCAAGGGATTCTCGGCGGATGGCTATGCGGCTCTCAGTCAATCGCAGGAACGGGAGGCACTCAATGCAAGCATCTCGGAGCTGGAGAAGTTCTTTGATCGCCTTGGGCTCAACGATGAGGCCTTTCATGAGATCTACAGTCAGCCGAGGCGACATCATAACCCAGAGACCGACTCGGATGACTCCAGTACCGTGTTCTTCTCGGACGTGAGCACCGTGGACTCTATGCGACTGCCAGATAGTACGGAGACCCAGACACAGACCACACAGCCCTATCGCCCCTCGGAGCCACCCTCCATTGTAGAGCGTAATGCGAGGATCATCAAATGGCTGTGCAACTGCAAGAAGGTGCAGTGCGCCTGAGGACAGTGCTGGCAGTGCGCCTGCTGGCAACGGCCAACATTATTCCCTTAAATTTTCTCTTAGAGCACGATTAACAACTGCCTGCCTATCGATAACTGATCCTTGTTCAAGTTTTAGTTTTTTCTGAAAACTTCCGAGGAATCTACATAACCTAAAAGTTCAACTTCAGTTTTTCGCCATGAAACTCCTAAGAAAATTTCTCAGGAATCCATAGATACCCATATTCAAAAGTTGCTCATAGTTCAGTACCAAAATCGATAACAGTTCCAGTGTTGTTCCACAGATCAATATCTGCTCATAGCTCATGTTTTGTCTCTTAACAGTTAAACTCCCGAGGAATCCACACAATCTAAAAAGTCTGTAATTGCTCTTGATTCACGATGAATCCCAAAAATCTCAAGCTGCTCCTAATTCAATTTCAAATTCTGTCTCTTGCCAGAAGAATTCCCGAAATCGGTAGTTGCTCCTAGTTCAAGCTAAAGTTTTGTCTCATGGCATGAAACTCCCGAGGGAACTGCCACAGTTCCACTGATTCCACAAATCGATAGTTGCTCCTAGTTCAAGTTCAAGTTCAATTTCCAGTTGGCTGTTGGAAGTGCGAGTGTTGAGAATAGTCTCACCAAAACTGTACAACAACAGCTACAACTGCAACTGCAACCGAAACTGCAACTGCAACTGCAACTAAAAAATGAATTGCTGCTTATAAAATGTATTTATTACTCAAATGTGAATGTTTAGTCCTTTATTTGCTGCAATGTTCCGCAGAGCCAATTAATCAATTGTGTAACAACAAAAATAACAACCAACTATAAATAATCGATTAGCAAATCAAATGCATAAAAATAATGAATAATGAATAATAAAGTATGAATAATAATGAATGCTCGAATTATACTCTCGAATACTCAAATGGTATTATAATATTAGATGAATTATTGTACAATTAGCTCTTGTAACGTACATATTTATATATATACACACATATATATATACATGTATATATACATACATATATATATATTTATTACACATTCACACACACACACACACACACACACACATCCAATTACAAAACGTACTCGTAATGAAAATGAACCTACCTATTTATTTATGTAAGTGTAAAACGGTTTGCATGTCGAATAAATATTTATGATTATCAAAAGCAAATTTGATTTTTGGCTTTTTGCAGTTTTGCAGCTTTGCAGTCTCTACTTGGCCAACTAAAGATCTCCGCTGAGCTTAGGAAACAGACGGCTCCTGAATAAGACCATTCTTAGAACCAGCTGGTCTTTTGGAATACAACTCGAGGGCACTGGCAGCGCTGCAAATATTGGACTCATTTAAAGATTATTCGATTGATCTCAAGTGCCCATTATCGATCCCCAGCAAATCAATTCTTTTCTATTTTATCATGAAAGTCTTCACAAAGTCTTAATTGGTTTTCAATCTACTCAATCAACTTTCTCTCCGCTTTTATATAAAATCAGGGAATTCAAATGGGAATAGCCAGCTAATTTTTACCGATTGAACTTCAGCATAGGAATCGGTCTCAATATAACTGTAAACTCTAAAAATTTGAATAATTATCTCAGCTAAACAAAAAAAAAAGAAAGTAAAAAAAAAGATAATTTTGTGTATATACTAAATACAAAATATATATGTATATATATATATATACATTTATATATATATATATATCGATATAAAGGTCGGGCATTGTTTATTGCCCTAATTGGGAGTATAATGCAACAGATGTGTGCCCAAAGCGACTGTCTCCATTGTTGCAAGCAGCTATAAAAGCTAAAGCCTCAAAGATAGGTCAGTTCATAATCCGATCGGAATTGAAACGCGTCGAAAACATTTGATATGCAAAAACTGCTATTTGTGACTGCTTTTGGACTTGGCCTGTTGTTTAGCCTGGTTAGTCATTAAACAGTTGAAAAATATTAAAATACTCACTCCATTTTGCGTTTGTTTTTTAGGCATTGGCCACAAGAGTAAGTATACCTAATCAACTTGGCTAAGCAGCCACTTTAATTTCTCCCCCTAGCCAGCCGTGCATAAAACACGTCCAGGAAATGGTGTCACCATTCTCGAGGAATGTCCTCGACCCTCTGCGAAGAGCATAAAAGTAAGTCTGGAGTGAATATGTTGGTCAACTTTTTGTCTTAATTTAATATTGGGTGCAATTAAAATGTGTTTAATAATTTTGCAGTGCCTGCAAGAGTGGGCGTGTCAGCAAGTGATTCGCTTGGATCTGCGGTAAGTAAGCACAACTCAAGTTGTGCTGCTCTCATGGAATTACTTTCCCACAGCTGTCTGCTTAACCTGAATGGAAATAACCTGCTGGGGAATCTGGTGAGCATACCAGGCATAAGTGGAGGTGGGAACGGGGCAGGTGGCGGTGGCATTCTCGGTGGACTGCTGGGCAGATAGAGACGAGAGTGTGAGAGAGGGAGAGAATGTGAGCTGATAATCCCTGGTGAAAATGTATGCACATTAAGCCAATAAAAAAACATATGCTAAAACTAAAGCTAAGCCAATCGAATTGCATTTGGGGAATTGGGAAGCTGGTGTTAATGGCCAGCCAATAATAATAATAATAATAATAATAATACGAGGACGATGAGTACCTATTGGCCATTGCCATCGATAATCGTTCACATAACCGTTAACTCAATTATTGTTGAAGCGCTCGTTTTGACCATCGCTGCAATTAAGTGGCCAATTTTCAAATTAGCCAGCAATTTATACGGGTATCAGCACTTTGTCGAGCAAAAAATAAAACACACAAACGGACAGAAAGCGATTTTCACCTTTAATGCGGTCAGCAGTGCGAGTAAAGGAGACGGAGGGCGTCAGAGTGAGATAGATATAGAGAAAGACTGAGAGAGTAAGAGAGAGCGAGAGAGAGAGGATATATTAAAGCCTGGCGAACTTGTGGAGCATTCGAACAAAGTCGCAAATCATTGAAGCATATGCAATTATTCATTTTGAGGTTGAATGCGCTCGAACGCATTCAGAGATACAGCTTGGCTCGGGATGCTACTGCTCCTCCTCTGGCTGGTGCTGCTGCTGCTCCTGCTCCTCCAAGAGGCAAGCAAATTTAAATTCCGCAGCAGTTCTTAAACGCTAGGAACCATAAAAATCGCTTTTACTACGCATAGTTTTTTTCCTCAGCTTCCCTTTTGCTGCTTGCGTTTTTCTTGACTTTTTTTGAATACCCTGCAGCCATTAAATATTGCTAAAAAGGGTATATGGAAATATCGCAAAACTGCGTGCCCATAAGGTAGAGCAAGAGATAAATGTGGTATAAAACATATTATTGCTATTAGCCCGAGAGCAAAATAAATATTCGATTACGTTAGTGGTCAGTAGTACAAGTATCATCAGCTGTATAGTTCATTAGCTACGCTCTTTCTCTCTGTCTACAGGGTATCTCACAGTCGAGCTCACTTGAGTCCACAGCATTTTCGCTTCTTTTATTGTGTTTTGGTTTTCTTCTCTTTTTTAATGCCAACTTGATTGCAGTCGTTTCGCAAAGTTCTCCGCCCAACATTTTGGCTGATTTCCTTTTTGGGCAGTTAACCCCCCTCCCCCTCCTCCCAGCCTAACACTCCTCAAGCATTACCCCCACCCCAACCCATCCCACTCCGCACACATCTTGACTGTTTTTAGCTTAATCCGTCAGTTGCATCGACAGCTCAATATAGTCTGATGGTAGCTTCAATTTCCTTTCGCCCTTTTATAATTAACTTTATGTGTATATATTTAGTTTTATTGCTCGTTAGACAGATACACACACACACACACACAGAGCGACAATGAAA
The DNA here is from genome assembly GCA_035042405.1 of Drosophila demipolita. NCBI lineage: Eukaryota > Metazoa > Arthropoda > Insecta > Diptera > Drosophilidae > Drosophila > Drosophila demipolita. The sequence continues at coordinate 6,078,851 of JAWNLI010000059.1, read as the reverse complement.
CAACAATTTGTGGCAACGTGTGTAGGCCATTTTGGAATTGCCATTGCCATTGCCATTGGGCCATTTCCCATTTTCCCAGCCGTCGCCATTATATTAATTACAAAACGTTTGCGGACACCAGAGAGAAAGAGAGAGAAGGAGATGGGTAGATGGGGTCTGAGTCTGAGAAGGAGCCAGTGCTGAAGTTCCTGTCTCACTAATGGCCCACAACAAGTAAATCACACGCAAAGCTCCAAGGCGATTTCGCCAACGAGTTGCCAAAAAAAAAAAACCAAGCAGAAAACAGTTTCTAAAAACAGTTAACGAGCTGCCCAGCATCCCACTTAAGTATATAAGATATATAATATAATATCAAAGATAAAATAAAAATGTAAATTATATATTTATATATATTGACAGATAAGTTTTTGGCGCTTTATTTACTATATATCCTTTGCTTTGATGGTGTCAAAGCTGGCTATATCCGATTCGGTGGAACTATTTGCCGTCTCAGTTGTTCTTGGGGATTCCGTGATGAGGTTCTGTAAAATTTTCTAAAAATTAGTGTTTGCATTTCAACTTTTTAGAAAAAATTAAAAAGAAATTACTTTTAAAAACAAGAAAAAACTTTATAATTTTTCGGGCGATTTGCTAAATTTCAAGGTGATTTCATTTGCTAAGTGTAGAGAGTTGATTTTGTTGTTTTTTTCTTACCTCAGCCTTTAGCTGCAGGGATTGGGAATCGTTCTCCTCGTTGAATGCCTCCGCGAGACCGGGATGAATTTGGCTGAGCGCCTCGTTCCCGTGGCGAATGTAGACTGGGACATGACCTTTGCGTGGCTCCAGCTCCTGATAGGGTGCAGCTGAAGTAAAATGTAATTACAAGCAACATTAAATCATTGCCAAAGTCAGCTCTTTGCTCTTATCGGGCTATGTTGGCGCTAATCTTGCATGACATACACCCGGAAACCTTGAATCACGACGTAATTATGACTAACGAGCACCGAGACGAGACCCAAGACCCAAGAGCCAAATGCCCCAAGCTTCTAGCTTTTTTTTTATTGAAAATATAAAAACCAGTTTCAACAAACACACACACACATACACACACACACACGCGCAAAACACGTCAAGAACAGATGTGCAATTAAAATACAAATAAATATACATTTATTATTTGTTTAATTATTTTGTTTGATTTTATATGTTTAACTTAAGCGTTTACTCACCCTTAACCAATATGCATACGCTTAGCATAACTAGACCAACTAAAATGGGCCACTCGGACTTTAACATAATCTGGCTGGAATTGGGAGCAACACGACTGCAGAACGTAGACTTCAGTTTAGAGACTGAGATCTTCCAGCACCTGTGCTGAATTCTTATAAAGCTGATTGAACGCTCAATTTAAAACAACTCTTTCTTTGCTGCCCAGCTCTTCTCTCCACTCTTCACTCTCCATTGCTGTAGTCTCCTTTCCACTCTACACTCATCATCAACAAGCAGCTTGAGCAACAAATAAACTTTTGCTTGGCAAATTACTCATGGCTAGCAGATGCTGATGCTGATGCTGATGCTGATTTTGATGTTGATATTGATGATGATGCTGATGCTGATGATGATGCTGATGATGGCTTGTAATGAAGATGGCGGCAGTGGCAGAAACTTTTCCACACTCATAAAAAAATCGCTATACTTTAGGTAACTGTCTCTAAATTTTAGTGAGATAATTTTTCAAATATGAATTGGTGGTTTAAAAAAAAAACAATAAACTTCAGGTTGGATTTGTTCTTCTGAATTTTTTTTGATATTAAAATGTGTTTTCTACTTTTTAAAAAATAATTTCTTAATAATAGTAAATATCTCTGAAAGGCTTTTTAATTTTAGCGAATATATTTTCCAAATGTTGATTTAATTAAATGTTGGTCAGTTTTTTTCTCTTAGTGTCAGCACTGTTTGCTGGTGCTTTAATGGGGTGTGTAGATGGTTGAGAGGGGGGAGTATTAAAAGCTTCTCTGCTTCTGCTTCTGCTTCAGCTTAAAATTCTGCTTTGAGCAACGCACAATTGGAGTTGGAGTCGAGTTGGAGACTTTGGCACTTGTTGGCCTGCGGCAATTGCTCAACTCACTCTGTGGCCATAAAACAGTTGCTTCTTTTTCTTTTTCTTCTTCTTCTTCTTTTTCAGCATTCATTTGTTTGCAGCTTGGTTCTACTTTTTCATTCCTCCTATTTTTTTCAACTTTTTTGTTTCACATTAATTGGGTCGTTAGAGAAGCCATTTGCGCGGGTTCCTCGCTTTTGTGTTTGTTTGTTGTTTTCATTTTTTCTCCTTATATTTGCATTCTTTGCTCTCTGCTGAATTGTTTGGCCACTTTCGCTTTTATTTTCTGAAAATTAAAATTTTTATTAAATTAACAGCTGGATTCAGGACATATCGCAGTGGAGCCATCTCCACTACAGCATTCTGACTTGAACATTTTACTAATTTAAAGAAAGAAACCTTTCATAAATAGTATTAATTTTTTTGACTGAAATTATTGCTGTCAAGTCTGAGTTAATTGATTTGCTTTAAGGTCTTCTTGATCTTCCCTGTGACTCTAGTAAAGTAGTATTAAATGCATTTTTAAATACATATTATCCAACTTCTGAAGATTTTTATTCTGTTTTTTCTATCCTTACCGACAACTATTTTTGTCGCAGTGCATTTTGTAGCAAAATGCTTTCGAAGTCAGTAAGTCAACACTTTGTTAATTTTATTATATTGGATTATTGATAAGCAATCTAAACGATAGTTTTTTATTTAGTTGTTGAATCACTTTCGTATTCCCCGTATTAACTGTGATGAGTATTAGTAGTGCATTGATAAGGTTATATAATTTATTGTATTTTTACAGAAACTTACTTACTTTGATGTTTGTTCAGAAATTAAATTTTTATTTGTATTAAAATGAAGTTAATCGAATCTTGGCAAGGAAATTGATTTAATTAATTAGAAGCCCATGCTCAGCAGCGCCTTGAATTTGTGCTGCGATTCGCGCAGTGTAGTTTGTCGGGTCTCCGGCAAACAGAATATTCCAAGCACGGAACCAGCTACGGATAGTCCACCGACAGCGTTAAAGATTGTCTGATGTCCATAGTAATTGTAATCCACGGATGCTATGATTATGAAGACCAGCATTTCGACAATGTAGGTGGATGCAATCAGTTGCTGCTTGGCGCCCAGTGGATATGCCTCGGACAGGTACGCCGAGGTGCTGGGGAAGGCGATGCCAGCAAACAACTGGTAACAACACACTAACCAAAATAGAGTATCCAAATCACTGTGGGGAAAGTCAGAAATCAGTTTGGCAATGCCAAAGGCAATGCCACCGCTGACCACAAGGCCCACCAGGATTGGTTTCTTACGTCCCGCCGTCTCCATGCTAAAGCTGCTGATGAAAGTGCCTACCCAGCGGAAGATTCCAAAGAGTATGAACTGCGAGACATACAGATTGCCAACCGCGGTGATAAGCAGCGCGTAGAAGACCAAGCTGGACAAGCTCATGGCATTGAGAACGCGTAGATAGCAGATACGCAAAAAAGCTGGTAGGGCCTGGATAATACTCTGGGCGGTATCCATTTCGTTATTCTCATCCACATAACGCTTGTGCTCGTCGAGCTGGGCAAGTGTCTCATCGGTCACCGAATAGGGGTGTTGTAGGCGCTGCAGTGCATCAATGGCCTGCTGCTCCTCGCCAATGGCCAGCATCAACACTGGCGACTCAATGCACAGCAGGGCGGCAAAGATAAGCGCAATCAGTCCACAGATTGCAGATAGAACACCTTGCATCTGCTGCAGAGTAAAGTTGCTATCGAAGTACCCCTTCCAGGATGTCCAACATATTACTTGGATAAACACACCGGATGCGATGCACAACTGCTCAATGGAGACGGCAATTGGACCGCGCATGTAGGTCACTGCCACCTCGCCGGTGAGTGCCATTGCTGGAGCAAAGGCCAATCCATTGGCAATGCCATCCATATAGAGACTCGCCTCAATGGCGTCGATGTTGTAGTGTGTGGCAGCATTCACAATGCCTCCGATCAGCACCAGAAGTGAACAGAAGCACTGTGGAAAGTGGTAATCAATGCATCTGCAAATCACAAATCATATTTAAATGCTAACCAGAATATGCTTCTTGGGCAATCTGTTGGCCAGAAAGCAGCCGACAAACGCTCCGATCACAGCTCCAATATACCAGGCAACTCGCGTGTGTCCATCGACGAACAATAAGATAATGGTGCGGAATCCCATGCTCCAAGCCATGTTCATGCCACCCGAAAGGAAGATGAGCGCAGCTGAAATGGAAAATCAAAATCATTCGATTGTAAATTCAACTTGTGGCTTGCCTGTATTCATCAGAGTAATCGGTGCAATTTGTGTAATCCCAAACCAAACACTGACCAGTCGAACTTACCCGCACCCACAGCGGTGTATTGAGATCTGTTCTTCTGGAGGCGGCCACACCAGTTTTTGGGCTGTACACTAATGGTTGTGCTAGGAGCTGCTCCGTAGTTTGGTGCTTGAGCTGCTCCACAGTTCTGTGGAGGCGGCTGTCCATAGCCCTGTGGTGCATATCCTTGCTGTGAAAATCCCATCTGTGGATATCCTTGCTGGTCATATTCTGGCTTTGAGGACGGGTAACCATGCTGCGGATAATCTTGTGGTGGGTAGTTCTGTGCAGATTCAGGTGGTGCCGATGCGTAACCACTCTGTGGGTGCACTGGAGCCATATATTTGTCGTTCTGCATTTTTTAGTTGGATTTGCCCAGCTGATTGCCAATTGTCAGTTAATGGTAACTGCAAGTTCCTTTTATGCATTTCGACTGGCTTTTGAGCTGGCCAAGATAGCCAAGATAACCTATCGCTGAACTGATAACTGATAGCCAATCTCAAATTCTGAAATTGATAATAACAGAAATTATCAATTTCTGGGTAGTTATTAGCCAAGTCCTCAAAAGCATATTAATTGATAATTTAACTAGCGAATTATGATAAATTTTGTGAGTGTACATTGAACTTAATCTTAAGCTCTCAAATTAAGGGTATATCGAAGTCGAGCACACACGATTACAGAATTTTTTCTATTTCCTTTTTTTAACTTTTTTGTTTCAAATTAATTGGGTCGTTAGAGAAGGCATTTTGCGCGGGTTCCTCGCTTTCTGTGTTTATTTTGTTTTTTTTTGCCTCCTTTTTTCCATTCTTGAATTGTATGCCCACTTTCGATTTTTTTTCTATTTTGTGTTGAATGTATTCAAATCGAGAAAATTGCTGACATCTGTAAAGCATGAATACCGCGAACCCTGTGCACCCTGTGCAAACTGACAAGCCGGCTGGCTGGTGGTGGTACTGGGTGTGGAGGAGATTGGGGGAGATGTAGGCGTAAGTTGGTTGGGTCTGGCGGCTATTGGGCTTGTTTGCCTACTTCGATTGTTCCGTTGAGCAGCGCGTCCTTGATACAATTCCATTTATATGTAGCACAATACTACACACAGAAAAGTATCTACCTTCATATTAGTAAAATAAATAGGGAACAAAACTCACTGAAAATTATACGAATATTTCTACATTTTAGAATAATTCACATTGGAATTCAGAATAACAAACCAAAGCCAAACTAAATTTAAGAAACTATCCCTGAATAATAGTCTGATTGAGGCCAAAAGCATGGCGATTTACTAAAATCTAGTTAGTTAGTTTTTTTATGTGTGTATCTTTGCGTATGTCTGTGAGTGTGTGTGCGAGTGTGTGAGGGTGTGCATATAGGCACAAGTGGCATGTAAGGGCGCAAAGATTTCAAATCAAATTGTTGAGCAAATATTCAACAGAGTAAATATGTTTATGCCGAATCAAGCAATTTCACTTAAACACACTCAATTCTCAATTCTCAATACTCAATTTTCAATACTCGACACTCAACACTCAACGAGACAATTTCGATTATGTCAGTTAAATAGATGTATGTTGTTGACTCACTTTCTGACTCTCTCTCTCTCTCTCTCTCTCTCTCTCTCTCTCTGTCTCTCTCTCTTCGTCTCTATCGCTCTTTTTTCTCTGTGTTGTTCATTTTAAGGCACTCATACAAAATGTCAGCCGACATAAGGCAGCATTCCATTTCGAAGTCGATTTGTAACCTTTACTATTATAATCTATATCGGTCTAGAAAGTTAATTTTACTACCAATAATTTTACTCCATATATATATATATATATATATATATATAAATATATTTGTATACATATTTAAAATGTAGTAAATTATGTATATATAAAGTTAAAAATAAGTTAAAAATTTTAAGCATAAGCATAAGGATCTATATTAAATATCATATTTAATATATTTAATATTTAATTTAATAATAATTTACAGATTTAATAAAATGAGGTTTAATCACTAGTTAACCGCTGCGTAAATAACTCTTACCATAGCCAATAAAAAAGGGCTTTACTTACCTCCACAACAATCCACTCCATATTCCCAATAAAAATTAAGCAATATTTTTTTTTGTTTCTCTGTCGTTTATTTAATATGTATTTATGTATTTTTATGTATAGTATGTATGTTTATTTCCGAGGCTCTAAAAATAGTTACATGGCTGCACTAATTGTGTGTGTAGGTGTAGCTATTAATAAGTAACTAGATCTAATTAATATTATTTTGTTGTTGTTGTTCTTGTTACAATTTCGCGTTTTTTATGATTTACTTTTCATATATTATATATACTCGTTTGAATGTTATGTATCGTTTGTATGTATGTATATGTATTTTTATGTATGCATGTATTTGTAGTATGTATCGTTATAATACCGTAAGTGATGCTGTGTTTTAATTCGAGTATTTTTGTTGTTTTGTATTAGTTTAAGAAATGGATAAGCATTGTTTAAGGTTTTGTTTGTTGTTTGGGAATATAATAGATTATACTCTTATACTCTCTACATATTTTTGCCAAGTGTACGTATGCATGTAATCTCTGAATGTATTTGTATTTGTATTTCGTATTTTGTATTTTGTATTTTGTATTTTGTTTATGTAATTGTATACGAGTATGTACGATTTATATCAATTATAAGATAGCTCAAAGAACGATCAATTGTTATTGGCGCATATGTATATATAATAGACTGGAAATTGGGAATTGTTCAAATTTCGAGTCATTCTAGATATTGAGTATTACAATTGTTTTTACTTTGTTTTACTTTCATTTTACTTTGTATTATTTTTTGGTTTTAATATCGTCTACAAAAGCTGAAAAACTAGTTATGTAATTGGCTGCTTGCTCATATTCCCATATTTGTAGAGGAAAACATTTTCTAACTAAAAAGATCTTTGTTTGAACAAGAACAAATGCTAATTAATTAAGTATTGAATTGTGGACCTATAGTTGGAATATAATTAATTAGTACTAGTAACAAAATACTAGCATTCTCATAATTTGTAGGGCTGTTTAACTTGATAGTTAGTTAATTAGTTAGTTAGTAGTATTAATAGTGTTGGTAAGTGTAGGTATGTAAGTACTTCTATGGTTCTGGTAAGCATGTATATATATTAATATAGTTTTAAATATATATTATATATATATATATATATATATATATATAATATACAATATATATATATATATATAAATATATATATTGTTGTTGTTGTATGTGTGGTGTATATTTTTGAATGAAGAGTTTACAATATATTGCAAATTTAAATGTATATATAACTGTTCAAGTCTTTTTGCATCTCTAATATATGAATATATAAATTAATATTATTACGTTATATTTTTTTGGTTTGGTTTTTTGTTTTTTTTTTTTGTTGGTTTTCTTTTGGTTTTTATCATTTTATAAAATATCTCATTTGTATATAATAATAATAATTAAAATTTATTTTGGTGTCATTGAACGCTTGCTCTCAATTAAAGCAGTGTTGGCTGGGGAGGGGGAGGGGGAGGGGAAGGGGCAGGGTCTTGGTATATAAGGGTTTAATATTAACTTGTCCTTTGGTAATATTTCTAAAAACAAAGCATCTGTGTAAAAATATTTTGTTGCACTTTTTTTAAATTTTTCATTTTTTTTGTTTTTGTTTTAAGTGTATAAATAAATCTAACTTGTAAATGAATCAATTAAACGCTTGCCTTAATACACGATATACATATATATATATAGATGTATATCGTGTATTATATGTGTGTTTGTTTGTAATTATTTTGTTGTTATATATATATATATATATAATATATATATGCATGTATATATTTATATGTATGTATGTATATATATTTTGAATGTAAAATTGCAAATCACATAATTGTTACCACTACTGTTCAATGGAATTTATTTATATTAAGTTTTGTATTCATATATGTATATGTATATATGTATATATATATATATGTGTGTGTGTGTGTGTGTGTGTTTGTGTGTATGTATATAATAGGCATTTAATGCTATTTAAAACGCTATCAATAATCATTAATAAAGCCATGCACAAAACACGATTTCAAACTATGGCCCTATAAACAATTGCACATAGCACTGTGGTCTAAATTCTAATCCTCAATTATTCTGTATTTCTATTTGATACGGCATATGGCGGATGTATGTGAGTGTGTCTGTCTGTCTGTCTGTCTGTGTGTTAGTGTGTGTATGTATATACGTTATTATGTTATTATAAAATTGTGTGTGTGTGTCTGTGTGTGCCTCTTCTCCAAAGTTAATAATTAATATATATTTGTTTTTCTTTCTCGTTGTATAATTAAGTTCGAATTGTTTTCAATGTTTTTGTTTGTTGTTTTTTTCACTATGCTTAAGAATTATTTTTTTTGTTTTTTTTTTATATAAAACTGCCTTTCTTTTCAATATATATATATATATATATGTATATATACTATATACTTTTTATATATGCATTAAAAAATAACCTCTATCAGCGTCAGCTTTTTAATTCTTAAATTATGAAATAAATTTAATTGACAATTTAATTAAATTGGTTTCTCTGCTTTTATATATGATTTTTTTGTATTTTTTTTTTGTGTTTTTCTTTAGTTTTTTTTTGTTTCAGAATAAAAACTACGCGTAAAATAAATACATGTTTTGGTGTATATATATTATATATACTTTTCGATAGAGTTTATATAATTTAATTTAAAACTATGTCACTTACTTTTGGAATTGCTTTTAGTTGTCATTTTGTTTTACAAGTGCTTCATCTACTTCTGCTTCTTCTCCACCTTCGTCTCCTCCCAAACTTAGAGAAAACCTCGCAAATGGATTTAAGAGATATATATATATAACTCTATATATATTCAATATTCGTCTGACATTTGCGTGGCTTAGAAAACTTTGACAGGCCAAAGTTGATTTTCCATTTGGGTATTTTTTTGTTTTTTCTTTTTGGTTGTATAAAATTATGTTGTATTCGCTTTTAATTATGTACATAAGTTAAATCTAGTAATAAAATAACTATGTTGCAAATTGTATTTTTGTTTCATATGAGAATGTGAGTTTTGTATTTGTTTTATGTTATATCTTAATTGAATTTTGCGTATGTATTTTTATATATATATATATATTAATTTGAATGCTTTTATGTTTAAGTATTGTCCTTGTGATATGTTTCTAAATTGATTCTCATTAATTATAATCTTTTCTAAGTAATTGAAGAAGTTGTTTTTTATATGTTTTTTTTTTTTGTTTATCGAGTTAGAGCATATTATGGAAGTTATTCATTCTTAAATCTTGGGCTTGCGAATAGCAAGTTTTCTGTTTGCTTTTAAAATTGTGAGTATTATCGATTTCTTTGCTTGATGCCATGTTTGTTTTGTAAGTATTTATAGGTGTGTGTGTGTAAATATTCAAAAGACTAAGGGCGAGAGAGAGAGAGAGAGATAGATAGATAGATAGTAATAGTAGTTACAGGATGTGCTAAAAAGTCCACTAGTTATTTTTAAGTTTTGCTAAGTTACGAAATGAGCTGTTCTTCATTATTTTACCTAAGTAATAAATATGAATTATATGCGAATTTTCCATAAATTGCATGTCCTACTGGGAACTAGTTGCGGAAGGGCTTCCATATATATATATATATACCACTATATATATATATATATATATATCGTATATCGTAAGTGTCTAAAATGGGTAAATATGTTTTACCACTCACAAAAAAAACATGCAAATTGGTTCTGCTCGCTATAGTTCTCATATTATTCATATACATATATATATATTATATATATATAATCTGCTTCATTTGTATATATGCTTATATTCGGTGTGTATATATATATATATATATATAGAATTTCTACTTATGTTCCATAATATTCGTTGTGTCAGATTTTTACTATAAGTTACCATTTTTTTGGATTCCATTTTAAACCTTTTGTTTTAAGTTGTTTTTGTTGCTTTTGTTTCCATTGCTATTCATTCAATAAAAATTCCCGTGGAAAAGTTCGGATAGTAATCATAATAATAATAATAATCAGATAATATGATGTATATATGTAGTATAACTGCTATTGAGATCTATGGCATCATCATCATTATCATTATCTTTGATCCTAAAATTCCATTGCTCAAAATGACTACACTTTATATAAGCTGCTAGTTGACTTGATTTCTTAATGATTTATATATATATTTTTTATTTGTTAAGGGTGCTCGAGTATTGCTTATAGGTTTTTTCTTTGTTTGTGTTTTTTTAAGTGTACGTTTTTTTATTTATTATTTATTTAAGCAACGACAATATCCTGACTGTTTTCATCGCTGTCCAACTCATCGTCCAGCAGCAGCTGATCTCGATCCTGCTCCTCCTCCTGCTCCTCTTCGTCCTCGTCATCCTCCTCCTCGTTGTGGTCATCCTTGCCGCTGGGTATGGCGCCTACATCCCTCAGACAAGCCGATTCCAAATGCTTATTGAGATAAGATTTGAGGGCAAAAGTTTTGGTGCAACGATGACACTTGAAATTCTTATCCCCCGAATGGGTTTGCATGTGGGCACGAAGATTCGAGCGGTCGGCAAAGGCCTTGCCACAATGGACGCAAGCGTAGGGCTTCTCGCCCGTGTGCGAGCGCAGATGCCCCTGCAACAGCCAGGGGCGGGAAAATAACTTACCACATATTTCGCAACTGTGCGAAAGTTTGTGCGTCAACAGATGCATGGCCAGAGCGGGCATGGAGACATAGGCCTTGCCACAACTGATGCACTTCTTGGCCGATTGGGAGTCCAGCGAGCGATGCGTCTGTTTGTGGCGCGACAAATTGCTGGAGGTGGCATATTGCTTGCCACACTCGGAGCACTTGTAGCAGCCCCGCTTGCGCTTTGCGTAATTCTCGCCTAGAGCAGCAGCAACTGTTGCGCCACTTGCAGCTGCCTCGCTACTACTACTGCTGCTGTTGCACTTGCCTTTCGTCTGGTGCTGCTGCTGATCCTTGTTGTTATCCTTACCGGCTGCCGCTTTGCTGGCCTTGGTGCGACCATCGAGCATGTTGAGGCACAGCTTTAAGCTGGAGGCACGTTGCTGCTGTTGCTGCTGTTGAAACTGCGGCGACTGCTTGTGCCAGTGCAACTGCCCCGACTCGGAGGAGGAGGATATATCGATGTCCACATCGGAACTGTGATCGGAATTGGGCGGCGTCAACGGCGAACAATTTGTGTTATTATTATTATGATTATTGCTATTATTGCTATGCTCCTGTGTGGCATGTGGCAACAAGTCGTAAGAGGTGCTGCCAATAAATCTGATATTGCCACCACTGCTTGTGGATTTGGCTTGACTGCTGTTGCATATTTCCTGCATGCTGCTGCCGTTGAACAATTGTTGCTGATGTTGCAGTTGCAACTGTTTCGTGCTCAACTCTTGCCTCATTATTGTCACCACACAGGGTGGTATCAACGGTGGCAAGCTCTGCGACAGAGAGAGCAGATCGTGAGCTGCTTCCGTTTCCTCAACGCTGCGTCCGCGATAAATGGCAACCTGTTGCTGCTCACGTGCCACTTGCAGTTCCCTTGCCCTCTCACGTTCCACTTCCAGTTCTCTTTCGCGTTCCCTTTCCCGTTCCCGTTCCCGTTCCCTTTCGCGTTCTCTTTCCCTTTCGCGCTCACGTTTTATGGCCAGGGGCTGGGGCTGGCGCTGGGCGCCATTTGCATTTGCGGGCGGCGCATAGAAAATCACCTTGCCATCCTCGGCGGGGGCGCGACCAAAGGCCACTGGACGGCGCATCGATACTGTAAATTTCAATTATTTAAATACAAATTATTATACGAAAGTCAAGCAAAAAATAATAGAAAACAAAAGTACACTTTTTGTCTTCTTTCCTCACTAACAATCTAAAGACATTTCCACACCGTCGTCCATTGCGTTATCCGTTTAAAAAAGCTCTAGTAATTGTTTGTACTCTAATCTAATTATAATTATTAAATATTTATTGCACATAAAAGAGTAATTGCACAAAGGTCTCCGATTTGTTTTTATGTCAGTTTATAGTGCTGCCAAATCTATTAAAAAAAGTTTAGAGACTGATTTGGGTGACCCTGTTTGTGTCAGGGCTGTGTTACCCTAACTTTTTAAGGCACAGTTGCATTTGATCCCGTGTTCTGAGTGCATAAGCGGATTAGTGGACGATGAGTGGGAATGAAGTGTGGATTGTGGATTGGAATTGAAATTGGCATTCCGTTCGTTGAGGGCATATGTCATATTGATTTCTTTTTTATATATATCAATTTACAATACAAATTATACTTTATATTATAAATGAAAAATAGAGTGTTCTATTTTTTTATCTAACTTAGCTTAGGATCTTAGCAATTTAACTCAGTTTGTCGCATTGTTTGCTTGAATATTATAATATTGATTTAAGCTAACTTTTTAATTCAGTTTGCTTACGATCTGGCAGAGCTGCTGCTAACGCCATTATTTCAATCTTGAGCAGACCCGTTACATTTCCTATGCCTCTCAATCGATAAGGTCCCCCACCTCCCCTAACCCACCTACCCCTTTACTTATTCCTTGCCTTTTTCTTTTTCGTTCTAGTTTCCCATTTGTGTTCCATTTCCCACACCATGCGACTAACATAACGACAATGACGCGTGTTGGTTTTCGTGTTTGCATTCACTTCTCCTTCGCCTTTTGTCAAGAGCAACAAGCAGCGACAACAACAACTATAACAAGCAGCGACAACAACAACACCGACATCGACATCGACAAGAAGGCAAACATGAAAAATGCCAACATACGCTAAAAAGATTAGCTAACGGCGACAATGTCAAACACGCGCAGAGCCCAAGAAGAAGGCAGAGAGAAGAGTGCAAGAGGTCGTCCAATACACTCGACAAAAAATTTCTCAAAAACTTTTACTTAACTGCAAAATGGTCCAACATTTGTTGCACCCGGGATAACTCCAATCCGACCAATATATTTATTTAATGTTCGTAAAATCTGTTAAAGCATTACAGGCATAAATTTTGTATATATACTTGCTGTATTAGAGAGTAAGCTACAATTGACTAAAATTTATGGCAATTTCTTTTTCTGAGTGTACCCATAGTCGAAGTAGAGCCGCAGTGGTTGGTTGGCCATTAAAGGCGGACAACGGACAACGGACAAGGGACAGCGGACATGGGAGCTACTAACAATAAATACGAGTATAAGACGAGTACACAAATTGTCGCCAGCCACCTGTTCACATTGTTGTGACGCAACAGCAACAGAAGCAGGGATTGGGTAAGGAGAAGGGGAAGGTATTCCTTCAACAGGGCAACCCTAAAGCAAAAAAGGAATATGAGCTTAACTGTTGCACTTACCTGCGGCTGTTGATACAAGTTTGCTTGTTGCTCCTCCTACTCCTGCTCCTATTCCTGTTCCTGTTGCTGTTGCTGCTCCAACTCCTCCTCCTGTTACTGTAATAGCTTCTGATGCTCCTGCTCCCGTTCCCGTTGCACCCAGTCGTCTTTGTTTCTCCTGCTTGGAGTTCATTTGGACCAGCGACTGTGCCGCCGACCATTCCAAATGCTCATCCGGCGGATTATTATCATCATCCGCCTCCGCTTCCGACTCCGCCTTAACCTCTTTTCCCAGCTCGATTATTTCCCGCTTCAGGGTAACTCTGGCGCCCCGTTTGCCGTTAGACCTGAAGCTCAGCTTAGCGTTGCTATTGTTATTATTGTTATTGGCATTGCGCAACACTGGCAGCTTCTCAGATAGCCTCAGTTTGCGTAGCTGTTGCTGCTGCTGTCCGCCTGTCTTCGACTTGGCTCTCGGCTTTGGTTTCGGCTTGGGACGTCGCCAGCTTTGTATTTCGGCGGCAACACTGGCATATTTCTTGCTCGCATACGCAATCGTTTGTATCTTATTGCGATTGGGCAGCATGAAATCCACGGACATTGTGTCGCCAGTTTTATAAAAATCCTATACACTTACTATATATTGCTTCTAGATATATATTATGTATATATATATATTTATATATATATATATATATATATATGTATATATATGTATAATTTAATATAATACCCTTTGGGTTGCTTTTGCTTATGTTTATATTTTATATTTTGTATTTAATTTATTTACTATTTAGATATAGACACAACCTTCTTTCACATCGACGCATCCGAGTCGAGTTTGTCTGCAGTAAAATGCTCTTTGACCCTTTGATGAGCTGCCTTAAGAGTAGCGCTATTTTTATCGGTTCAACTTATCCAACCCAGCTTCAGCATCGGCTGCATCTGGTTTCTTGTGCATCCTTGAACTGATTCTGGTTCTTGGTTCTTGATTTGGCTCTGGCTCTCGTGCACTGGCCCCAGCGCACCTGCTGCTTCTATAACATCGGCAGCTGTTGATTCTATATATATCTATGTATATATTTTTTTTTATATATGTATGTTTATCACCTTATTTTTATCTGCTTGCCACAATCACTGTAAGGTATTGCTTTCGTTGTTGTTGATGTGTACTTTAAAGATTGAAAATTAAATTTGTTAGACTTGTATATTACACTTTGCAAAATTATGGGTATTAAGCTACCAACTACAAACTAAAACTTTGTCTTAGAAGATTAATAAATTAATTAATTAAATAAATGAATGCCTTAATTCCGTTTTTAATTGGCTTACAAAATAATATATTATGTTATATATATTTTTTTATATTTATTTAAGTTACTTATGTAAGTATATATATTTTTTTTAGCAGTGCTAAAGAGTTGTCAAGTGCGATTGGGATTTGATTAAATTATGTAATTGAAATTAAGTATTTCCCAGTTTTAATTTTTTTTTACGTTTCCACATTTGTTTTTGCATAATTTAAAGACAAGAAGGCCGCATTAAGCAGTACACTTTATCGAGACGGCACTGTTTTAGACTTATACGTTTACATATGCATATACATATATATGTATATATTATGTTTATGCGTTTTTATTGCAACATTTCGCATCAGTTTATTTAATATACCAAAAGTGGAAGCTTTGAGTGTGAATATATGTAAGGTGCGCTGTGGGGTAGCGGTAGGGTGGTGAGCGGTGCAGGGTTAGGGGTAGGGGTAGTCGGTGGTCTTCCAATGGAAGGCGCGCACAAACACGAAACACGAAACTATCTATCCCTATCCCACTTTTTAAAATGGCGCATACTCGATGGAACTCGCTGGCTTTGTTTAGGAAATGCAGACGACTTCAAATGCCAAAAATTGGCATTTCTTTTTTACTTTTGCACAACTTTACACAACATATATGTTAAATATATATTTTAGATATAGTTTAACGCACTTTTAGTCGATTTTCTTTGCTGCTGCTTAAAACGGTAGCAAGAAAATGCTAAAAATGAATTTTCTTTCGTTGTTCGCTGTGTTTCAGCAACAACAACTTGTTTCACTCTGCACTTGTCGAATGTTTTCCTCAATTGAATTTCGAGCAGCGCAAGTAGAAAGAGAAAGAGAGAGAGAGAGAGCAACGAGTGAGAGCGCGAGAGTAACGAGTAAGAGAGAGAGAGAGAGAGAGAGAGAGCAAGTGGGAGAGCGAGCGAGTAACGAGTGACGAGTGCGGCAAATACATGCAACAAATAGTAGTCAACTGTTGGTTGCCTTTGCCTACCTCACTGTGCTTGCCACTCGTCACACTTGCCACGCCACGGCATAACCTCCCATCCCCACCCTCTTCAAAGCCCAACTCTGCTTTCCACCCCCTTGCAGCAGCCCGTTGCACATAAACAATGCGAGAATTTATTGCATACTTTGCTGCTGCTGCAGCGAGTATTTCCCGTTTGTGCTGCTGCTGTTGCTGCTACACACACACACATAAACACTTGTGTACACATACACACAAGCACACACAAATATACACGGCACTTTGTTGCATACGTCACAAGCAACGTTGCCGCAGTTGCATCAACAACTCATGCATAAATTGTGTTTTCATTTAGTTCTTCCTCGTTTATTGTTGATAGATTTTTTATTATTTGCATTCTTCTTTATCTGCTTGCTGCTTTTGCTTATTTTTTCTGCTTGCTTTTAATATTTGTTTTTGCACTTTTTTTTTAGTTTTTTCCTTTTAATGATATTTATATTAATATTTTCTCTTGTTGCTTGCATCTTTTTCCTTTTTGGATTTTTCTTACTTATTTATTTGATATTTTCATATTTTCTCATTTGTTGTTTTTTTTTTTAAATTTATATTTTTAACAATTTTAATAATATTCCTTTCTGCTTGCATCCTTTTCCATTTTCATTTGTATTTTTCAAATTTATTTTCTTCTTTTTCCGCTTTCTGCTTTTTGGATGCCTTTTGACATTAGTTGTTGCACTTTATTTATTTATTTGTTTATTAAATAACTTTTGTAAATAATAATTTAATCATTTGTTTTTCTTCAGCTGCTTGCTGCGTTTTGATGTTGCCTTTTGGCATTTCTTGTTGCTCTTGCTTTCTTTATGTTGTTTGCTTACAATTTAGATCGTTAATAACTTAAAATTATTTACACTTGTTTGTTATTATTATTATTGTGGTCTTTTTTGTTGCCTTTTTTTGTTGCTTGCCACAGATATTTGATGTTGCCGCTGTGCGTCAGTTATGAACGTACCACTCCCTTCTTCTTTACGCTTTTACTAAGCGCTTCGTTTTCACAGCTTTTCGTTGATGTTACCTCTGACTGTGATACACACACACACCACCAATCTCGCTCTCTGTGTGTGTGTGTAATTTACAGCGAGTGTGCGTGATTTCGGGTCAACAGCAAAACCAAAATCCAACATTGGTGGTGCTGGTGGTGGTGGTGTCGATTAATTCCATACCATAGCAAAAATAGAGCGGGCTGAGAACCAAAGCTTAAACATCAACAACAGCGCAGGCAGCAGTTGCAACAGCAGCCACAAAAGGGTTGCAAATATTGCACAGCCAGTTGCAAGTTGATAGTTTGCTAGTCTTGATTTGTGCAGATCGATAAGCCGCTTTTTTGCTTTTTGGACAAGTAGTTTTTGTTCCTATTTTTGGTGGCAACAAACCAACACAAAGACACAACAAGTAGCCAAGCAGCAGCAACAGAAGCCCCCAAAAATCTGCCAAGCAACAACCCTCTCAAAGAAAAACAAGAAAAATACTTAAACTGCGAATGCGTTTGCGCACTCGCTCTGAAATTGCTACAAATGTAACGAGTGCTCTCTCTCTGGCCACCCCCTCTCCCTTTCTCCCTCTCTCTTGCTCTAATAACACACGCATACAGGCACACACCCGAGCAGGAGGCAAGCACACACACTTGTGGATTGCCGAAAATTATGCAACAGCAACAGAAATCGAAGCAGCTCTGGGGAGGAGGGTGTCTTTAATGGGTAGCTAGATGAATGGATGGACGGATGGCTGGACGGATGGACGGATGGCTGGACGGATGGCTTTATAAATGGATCGAGTAAGGGAGGTTTGCTACACTCAGCAAAAAACAGCACTGTTTTTTTTTTGTTGTAAATCGCCACACTTTTGGCGCCAAGCGTAGCTCATCAAGTAAAGTTCTAATATTAACGTTTCTATATTTCACTGTGGATTTTTATTAAATTTAGAAAAATATTTCGTTATAATTGAAAATATTTGGAATAGCTAGAAAATACCGTAATTTTTCTGTGATTATTGGTTTCGAACTTGTAAAATTTTTTTCCTTGTATTTAATAAATATATCAAAGCCGAAAAACTTAATATATTTAATGTGATTTTTTTCAGAGTGTAGCAACAAATACTTCTCTAAGGGGGTGTGTGTTTGTGTGTTGGTTGTGTTTTGATGTCTGCCACTTGGCTGCCTCAGCTGCCGCAATTGTCTTGCGAAAAGTGCCCAAAAAACAATGTTGCAAGCAGCGTTTTGCGGCGCTAAATAAAGCTGAATTATGGCAAGATTTGCAACGCACACACACCCACACACACTCATACACACGCACACCCATTCTGAAACTAAGCCGAGTTCGGTTAAAGCATTTAATTTGATTATTTTGCATTTGAACAATGCTGCATAGCTGTTGACCAAAAGCTGACACACAACTTGGCCAAGAACGGACAGCAGCCTGAATTCTCTGCCAGCCTCTAGCTCTGCCCCTCCCCCTCTCTATTCTTGCTGCCTGTTGTCCTTTTTAACATTTTGAGGTCTGGGGCTTTATTTCGTTACGTTTCGTTTCGTTTCGTTTGGTTTGGTTTCGTTCTGTTTGCCCAGCGCAAACCAAATCAAAAGGGGACATTGAGGACAACAGCAACAGCAAGAGTAACAGCGACAACAACAACAACAACAACAACTAAAGCAACAACTAAAGCAACAACTAAAGCAACAAGGACGTCATGGCCCGTGGCCCTGTGGCCCATTGCTGTTGCTATTACTGCTATTGCCCACACTCAGAAAAAAAGACGCCTTTTTGCTTTTAGAATAAATATTTTAAATCGACAATCCCATTTTTTTATATTTTTTTTTAGAAATATTTTATATCAGGAAACAACGCATTTCAAATAGTAGAAATTGAAATTTAATCAGAAAATGTTATTACAATTTACTGGATCGAATTTTTTATTAGATTTTAGCTTTATTGATTGAAAAGTATAGTTATATTTTTTCTCAGTGCAGACCGAGTCACCCGTCCCCCTTCCTCTTTGTAGACCCAAGTCCGATGTCCCTTGCGGTTCTTTGAAGGGGGAGGGGGAAGTGGAGTGGTCTGGTTGACATCAACGCTTCCGTTGCGGGCTCTTCCTTATTATTCCTGTCACTAAGCCGCCCTTTAAATTGGCAATGAATGCCAAACAGCCAAAACAGCCGAACACAGTTAAATGTTTTCCATTTTTTGCGGGAAGTGCAACCAACTGCCAAAAACAGTACGCAGTGCGTATGGAAGGGGCATGCGGCATGTGGCATGCGGCAAGGTTAGCAGCCGCAGCAATGAAGATTTGCCTCCTTGCTGTGAGATGTCCTGGCGCGTTGCGGCTTTCCTGAGCGGTTGACCCTTTTCTTTCTTTCCTTTGCCTTTTGCCTTTTGCCTTTTGTTATGGTCTTTTCTCTTGTGCGTCGCATCAACACTAATGGGGCTTAAAAAGTTGTCAAAAGCGCGGCGTGGATATTTTAATTTCAGAGTGCCAAATAGAAAATTTAATGGAGCAAGTGGCAGGCTTGAGAAGACGGCCACAAGGAGCAGGCAGGCTCATCAAATGAACTCTGTGTGACGGGGCTGAACACAAATCAGACGCCAATCGCCGTCAGTCAAATGTGTCTGTCTGTCTGGCTGTCTCGCTGCTTGCCCCATGTTGCAAGCCCGGTAAGCCTGGGCCATAGTCCATCCATCCTGGCCAACGTCCCAGCTAGCGTAGTCCATTTATTGCCATATGCTGACAGTGTTGCTGTTGTTGCCGTTGCTGTTGCTGCCGGCAAATCGCGTCTGCAACGAGCGATGGGGGCCAATTTGAGCTGTCATAAAAATGTACAACAACTGGCTACAAAGCAAACAATGCGAAGAGTGCCAACAGCAACACAAATACAACAGCAACAACAAAAACAGCAGCAATAACAGCAGCAAAAATAGCGGTAAAAGAAGCAGCAGTAATAGCAACAGCAGCAACAACAATAGAACAAACATTAGTAATAGCAGCAACAGCAGCAACAACTATAGCAATACCAACAACAACAACAACAACAGCAGCAACAACAAGAACAACATCCACTGCAACAAAAGCAACATCGACAACAACAACAACAACAACAATAACAACAGCAACATCAACATCAACATCTACAACAGGAACAGCAGCAGCAACAGCTCTGGCCGCATTCAGCAATTGTGCAAACAAATTGCTGTTGCACTTTACTTTTATTTTACGAGTGCGAATGCGAGTGCTATTCTCCTTCTTTTTATTCACTTTCTCCATCTCCCCTCTCTCTTTTCTCTTCCTTTTTCCTCCCGTTTTTTATACTATTTTTTTTCGAAGTTGTTGCTGCCCCCAATATGCCTCCAACTGCCAAACAATTTGCATTTTACTATCGCTGCAGGTTTTATAGTTCTTGCCTCTTCTTGTTGCTGCTTTTTGATGCCTCACTTTTGCGCTGGTTTTATTTGCGCGCCGCAATTTTCTTTCGCTTCTTGCTGCTGCTGCTGGTGGTGTTGCTGCTGCTGTTGTTGCTGTTGCTGCTGGGCCATAAAGTTTACTTAACATGCTGCTTTTTGCTGCTTTTTGTGTGTGCTTGGAAGCTGTTGGCATTCGGATTGCAGAAGTCAAGCAGCTTACCAACAAATAAACACAAAACACACACAAAACACACACAAACGGCAACAATATGCTAAGGAATATTCCTCGAGGTTGGCGGTGTTAATTCCAAAGATCCGACATTGCTAATGTCGACTGCATTTGTATTTGTAATTCTATTTGTTCTGAACTCGCTGGTAACTGCCAACCATAAATTATAACAATGTAACACGATTCCCTGCCTGGTCTGCCTCTTGTTTTTTATGCAGACAGCCGGCCGACCACTTGATGTGGCTGGTCCTTGGTTCTGTGGCTCTGCGGTCTGTCGGTGCTCTGGCTCTGCGGCCCTCGCCTCTCCTGGCCCCAAACAAAACTAAGTTCAACTCATTAAGAGTCGCTGGGGCAGCAGCAGCAGCTGAATTTAAGTACCTACACAAATTATATACAAATACAAAACGTTAAAGATGCGCTTATGATGAACATTTGGGAACATTTGGGGAGTGGAGAGGAGGTCTCATGTTTTATTAGATTTTCATTGTTATTTTTATATAATGAACAAGTTTGGGCAGGTAGAGGAGAACAAATAGGATGAGTTGCATATACTATTCGATATATGTATTTATTATTTATGTATATCCGCTTTTCTATTTATTATAGGTGAACTAAAAATAGTAGAAAGTTGTTTGGAAAGCCTTTAATAAATACCAAATTTAACATTCAAATTAAAAGGGATAAATTAAATTAAATTCAAAATAAACTAATCAAAACCAAATTGGTAAAGCGTTATTAGCTTTTCTTTGAGGCAATTCAAAATAACAGAAAACCTCGATTTTGGTGAAATGTGAAAGTAATAACCATGGGAAAGATAAGACTTTTATTTACCGGTCTCTTGAGCGTAAATTGTAGACTAAGATGTATTCTAAACTTAACTAGGTAGAGTTGGTAGCAAACTCTACTCATTTACGATAATAGGAAAGAATTTTCAAAGCACTTCGATTGGGATTCCCATTTAATGACATGCAAGGCAAAGAGAAGGAATTGCTACAGAACGGACTCAATTAGATCTTGGTTCTTTATTGTTTGTTATAATATTATTTAAAATTAAATACAATATCTGTATTCCGGAATAGAACAGACTAAGGAGGAGAAGATAAGTTTGGTTTTTGACCAATTGTCATTAAATTGGTTTAGTTTTGTATCAAAAGAGCTATGAGAACTAAATATTTATCATAAATATATATTATAATATATATCTATATTGGTATACCTTGAAACTAAACATTTTCCATTGTATTATTTTGCTCCTTTGAAAATGTTGCTCAAGTTCTGGTCCAGCTCAAGTCGATATCGAGGCAAATGCTTTGCTCAACTTTTAAACGAATCGTAAATCGTTGCAAACTTGTTCACAATTTACTCCAGTGTGTGTGTGTGTGTATGTGTGTAGGTGTGTGTGTCTCCATAGTGCAGCTTTTTATTGTTTGCCACTCGAATCTGGTTTTTACCTGGCAAGCATGGCAATTTACAGCAACATTTTCACAATTTTCCACATTTGTATTTATTTACCGTCATGTGTTTAAGATGTTCTTGATATATGTGGCACTCACACAAGCACACAAGCACACACACACACATGGCCACAACATGTAGCATGCCTCCAGTGGCAACATCGGGTTATAAGGTAAGTAAATTAGGATTTATGCTTTGTTCTCTATTTGAGCGCTGCAAAGCCATAAACGGTTTTTTATGCACAACCTGGAAAGTCGAAGACGCTCTGCGAGTGTGTGTGCGGGTGTGTGTGTGTGAAAGTCGTTGTGTGGCAAGTCGTTCGATGGCAGTTCGCACCTTTGGCTAAAAGACGATTTACGAGCCAACGCATGTGAGAGAACGTAAAATTGTTATAAATTTGCATGTGCATTTGCACTGGATCCAACAGACTTACAACTTAGCAGGAGTGGTGAGGGGAGGTCATGTGGCATGAACTGAACGATAAAATAAAAACCCAAGCAGTAGTCAGTGTGGCAAGATCAATCGCAACGGTCTTGCCAACTTAATGGGACATGAAAAAAACACACACACAGGGAGGAAAAGACTCAATGGAAGCAGCTATCAAAAAACATACGCTTCAAACCAACAACTTCTTCCTCTTCCTCTTCTTCTGCTCCTTCATATTTTCCTAGCTCTTCTTCTTCTTGGTGAATTTTCCTGCACATTAGACTCAATGTTGCGTAATTAATGCTCGCAAATTTGTCAAGCTGCATTACTCTGAAGGCCAATGAATGAAACCTGTAACTCATTTTGTCACAGAGCGTAAACAACAAACAACAACAGCAACAGCAACAGCAACAAAAACAACAATTGGAACTAAACTGTTGCTAAGCCCCAAAACATTGACAACCCCCTACCCCCGGGCAGGTGGGGCAGGCATATCTGGAACATATCAGGAACATCGCGTGCGCATATGTCGAATGACACCAAAGTTTTTTATTCTATATGCATATACCCTGTAGCCATCAAAAGTGGTTAACTAGGGCATGACTGCTTCAGCTCAAGCATGTTCCAAGCGGAAGGAGACATATATATATATTCTTGAACAGCAACAGCTACAGACGAGTTTCAATTTAATCTATTTAACAAACTTACCCGACTCCAAAGAGGCAGAGAAACTTCTTTCTATCTGATGAGAAATAACTATTTATAGAAGCCAGATCATGGATCAAATGCATTAGTTTGGTAGTGATATATTAAGAAATATCCAAGTTATAGTTGAAAACCTAGACCCAAATAGAATCCATTACTATAAGCAGGCATTTCTCAATGCCTCCGCTGAATGTGCAAATCTTATTAAGCCGTAATTTGCAAATAAAGCTTTGTATAAATAAATCTTTAATAATTTCAATATTATTTAATTTAACTATTTATTTAATAGTATCTCGTAATCATGCTCTTGTTTTTTTCTGCTGAGCTGCAGTTTAATTCGGTTCCTCGTACGATTTGAACCACATGGTTGGGCTACGTGGGTGGATTGGGTCGAGTTGGGTTGGGCGGTTGCCGATGATGACGCAAATCTTAAAGCACTGTCAGTGGCACTAAGATAGTCGACACTGGATTAATGCTGCCATAATTCGTGTTGCCAGCCAGCCTGCCAGCCTGCCTGCCTGCCTGCCACCATGGGGAGTGCCACTTGCTAGTTGCCAGTTGCCAGTTGCCAGTTTGGCAGCTTTGAGCTTGAGCCGATGCGGAGTGGAGTGTGGCGCGGAGTGTGGCGTGGAGTGGAGTTCATTTAATATATCCGATAAAAGTATTTGCAATAAATCCTGTAAAAGCTAATGATTAATTGCTGTGTAGCTTTTAACGTCAACGCGCTTTGTAGGCACGGATTCTGTCAGCCCCGAGCACGAGGCGAACGTGGCGTATGAGTAATTCGGCTTTGACGCCGCAGCGCCGAATCGCCGCGCGTGGTTTTGCCTACAGCACAATACACACACTATACACACACTATACACACACACCGCACACACACTCACACACATAGAGAGACAGACATTTGTCTTGTTACTGCTGGCTGTTCATGTTTTGCGTTATTGTCGCTCCAAGTAAAAACACAAAAATATTTATTTCAAATGAGTCTGTGTACAACTGGGACTGAGTCCGGGTCTGGGAGTGGAACTGGGACTACGGCGGAACTGCGGAACTGGTAAACAGAATATTGTTGTTATTATTATTCTTTTTTCCCCCTCTCTATTTTTACTTTTGTCGCGGGTATTTTCATTTTGTTTACAAGTATGCAACGACATTTTTGCAACCCCTAAATATATATATATATATATATATATATACATATTTTCTTGAACAGCATCACTAGCTGAGTCTACTATTTATCTAGTTGAAACTTTCGGGATTAAATTATAATATAATATTATACAATATATAGTTTAATGATATTTTCATTCAACTTTTCGGAAAAATTCCATTTCAATCATTAATTAAATTATTTCGAGCCACAAGGTAAAATTAACATTATCAGCAGATTAACTTTTCTTTAAAAGGGTATATATATTCTGTGTGACAAAGAAGACCAGTTTTCTTTTTTTTTCCTCGTTTATTTTCTGTTTTTTTCGGTGGGCGGACAAAAATTACAGTCAAAGTCAGCCAAAAAAAAATTAGGGGGGTTGGTTCGAAGTTGGCGCCTTTCCTGTGCCAGGGTGAAAGACAGCATTTGCCATAAATTGTGAAAGTGTCAACGAAAGGCAAGACACACACACACAAACACACACACACGTACACACACACATGCATATAGAACGAGAGAAACAATAGCAACAACCATGGCACGAAATCTATGTATTTAGTGTGGGGAAGCAACACGCACGCATATTTATTTTGAGCACATCCTTTTTTGGCCAGGACACTCGTACAAATGTCATTTATATATAAATACAAATATATATATAAATACATATATAAATGTACATACATTTATTTATTATACAATAATACACTCTGAAAAACAAGCGCAACATTTTAGGAAAACGCTCTGAGAATAAGAAAGTTTTCTTTAATTTAGAAATAATTTCTATATATTTTTTCTAGTTTTAGAAAAAATTCATTAGAAAATTCAGAATAAATTATTATTATCTAAAACTGAGAGGATTTTTTTTTCATTTGCAGAGTGTATTTAAAGAGAATATGCTTAAATATTTACGCATATTGTTCTAATCAGTGGCCTGCTGCCTGGCGCTTTGCTTTAATGACACCCAGTTTTCCCCTGCCCCGCCATCACAGCAAACTCCTTCCTCCTGCCTCGACCAAGAATGTCAATTTTTTGTTGCCTAATTTATTTCGCTGTTTAGTCGCCAGTCGCCAGTCAGCAGCAGCAGCAGCAACAGCAATTCCAATGCCCATATTTGTGGCTTGGCTAGAAGCAGACCAGAAACTACCACAGTACAAGCAGAGGGAATTGTCCTCGGCAGGAGCAGCGGAGGGGGAGGGGTTGAGGGAACGCGAATTGGTTATGGGAAGGGGAACATAAAGACCAACCCAGTTTTGACACCATGCAGAGACTGCTGCTGATTATTGTCACAAAAAATTCCAGCGACTGAAGCCATGTCGTCTGAAGAAATTTTGGGAATGGGCCCAAACCGCATATTTGTGCTCCTGAGATTCCATGGGGTGAACCAGGCACAGAGAGAGACAAAGAAGAGGAGCAGAAGGAGCTGAAAGAGGGGTGTTAAACTCGGCCAGTTGGCCACTTGGCATTTTGCATAGACGATTGACACACATCTCTGTGTGTGTTTGTGTGTGTGTGTGTGTGTGTGTGTGTATAGAAGATAGATAGTCCTAACTGGAATCTGCAGATTGGCCAGGTTGTAATCAATACGGAATATTTATGGGCTCAGAGTGACCTTCAACTGACCGCTGCAGGATAAGCTCAACTTGTGCGATTTATACACATGCGGAGAAACTCAACCGGAACCACAACTCCTAACTAGGATTTACACTAATTACTATTTGTTCAAGGCACCATACTTTAGACTATTTGTTAGACTCCATGTTGTGTAAAGAACCATTGGCTAATTTGCTAGGTTTCCTATCGAATAGTTCAGATAGTTATCTGCCAGGAAAGAAGAGCTCTTCTCACACCTAGGACTGAACCAAGGAAACCTCCAATAAACTCTATTATTTTCTGAGATACCTATGAGTGCCCAAGAACTACCCAACTTAACTTATCCTCACACAGACATTCAAACTGATTTTAACAGCAATAATGCTTAGCTTAAGCAGAGCACTCTAATTTTCTTTGAGTGTATGGCCAACTCTTTGTGTTGATTATGAGTATTATGAGCAATATGTGGCATAAAGTCGCTTCGGCTTAAAATTATTGCCCCAAAACATCTGCCACATAACACGATAACAAAGTGGGGAAAAACAACCACTTAACGCAATTATTATATTAATTCCTTATCCACCCCAAGGAAAATACGTAGCGACAAATTGGCATTGCTTTAATAATCTTAATCTTAACAATTGCCGGACATGAGTACCTGGGACAAGAGTCGAGTCGAGTTGGGTTGGGTTTGACTTGGGTTGGGTCCACTGTTCCACTAAATTGGACACATCTGCAGCAATTTTTTTTCTTAGACTTTCCCCCTGGCCAAAGGCATTTTTCTTTATCCATATCCGCTCACGTTCCTTCTCAGCTGCTCCTGCTCCTGCTCAGTTTCTGCTCCTGCTTCTGTGCCTGATCTGCTCCTATTCAGCTCCCGCTTTTAGCTGGCAGCGTTTTAGCAGCGTGTCAATCTTGTGAGTCAAATGGCGGCACGCATCGGAAAAGTTTTCATCTTGTTGGTTGGGGCACTCCTCGAGCCGCATCAAATCCCCGCACGTTTCTAAACACATTGCCACATTGCCACATTTGAGCGCTTGAGCGTTTGCCACATCTATGAATCTCATTCACATTTGCATGTATGCTACATGCTGCTGCATACTCACTACACACACACACACACACACATACACCAAACACACAATTTGCATGCTTAAGTAAGCCGACTGCGTGCATGTTTCTAATGGGCGGCACAAAAGGTTACCTGATGCTGAAAAAAAAAAACAAAAAAAACACGAGTGAAACCAAAACTGGAAAACTCATTTTGGCCTCGGGCGTGACTTTTATAGCACTTTGTTTCGGCGGCTCAACACGGCACCCAAACCCTCAACCCAGAAACCCCAACCCCACCCTCAATCTCCAACCCCTCCTCAGCTACCGCAAAGTTGGCGGCAAACGACTGCGAAATACTCTGATACCAATAAGTAAAAACAGCTAATAAAAATACCTTCTTATCAATCTTTGAAGGAGATTCCTATTAGAAGTTTTGTTTCCTTAGCTTTCAAATTACGACAGATATGGGCTTATAGGGCTAGACGAGTTCCCAAATAAACGATTCTCATTATTTAACTTTAATTCTTAATCTTAACTCTTCAGTTGTGGGAGATATTGGCTTTTTCTTGATTTTAGGAGCGGGTTCGTGAATTTTTGGATATAGATATAGAAATTTAATACTTGACTTCTGCTTTTTAAAGATGTGTTTCCAGTTGCAGAAAGCAATATACCATCTTACATTGCTTAACAGAGTATACAAAAAAAACACAACAAATGGATTTTAGTCAGCCTCCACGCGCTTCGTACGACAAACTTTCAGTGCTGGCAAGTATCAAAATGCCAAAATGCGTTATACAATTTTTGGGTAGCTTGTAGCACTAGTTCCTGTAGATGTTGTCGTTGTTGTTGGTGTTGTCATTTGTGCTGTTGCTGCTGTTGCTGTTGTTGAACTTATCAACACGCCGATCACTTGCGACAGTTTCCGTTTCAGAGCACAGTCGCCTAATTGCCCCGCACTCAGTGCAGAGTCCTTCCAATCCAAGCTGCCATTCAAGGTGAACAAAAAAAGAAAAAATAAAAAAAAGGAAAAAACTTCCTGTGCACTCATTTGGTTTGTGTACATTTACTCCTGTTGTGTGAATTCGCCCATTCCCCCCTCCCCCCCACTCTACCCACTATTATGTAAGCCTCAACAGCAGCACAACATACAACAAGAAGAAACAAGAAAAAAACGGATATAGAAATTCAATACTTTGATTCGTGCCACTGGCAACACAAAAGCGAGCAGCAAGCAGCGAAGGAAGTGCATCCATACAAGGTAACCAAATAGCAGGATAACACGTACCAAAAACAGCACTTGCTGTTTTCCTTGTAACTGCCTGGGACAGGTGGATACATCTAGAGGGGCAGGTGGGGTGCACAGCGGGCGGACGTGTCTACAGATTACCAACTGCACTACTGCACTACGCCACTGCGGCAGGCACTAACTACCTGCCACACACTCTATTCTTATTATTATTACTTTTATTTTCTATTATTGTATTATTTATTTTTTATTATTTATTACTATTTAGTTTGTATTACTTGTTATTCTTTATTTATATATATTATTTATCCATCATAATGTACAAAAAGGAGAATAATAATTAAATTAAAGTTGAAATGAAATTTAAGCTACGAAATATTTCTTGTCGCTGAAGGAAATATCATCACAATTTCCTGGATTATAAAAATGAAATATATATATATATATATATATATATATAGTATATAGTAGAAAAAAACATCTACTTTCCTTTGAAACATATAATTAAAATAAAATATAATTATTAAATAATTTTCTAAAAACTTGTAGGGTGCTTATCATTTTAGGGCGGTTTTCTAAAATGCACTTTTACTTTATTTAGTTAGTGTGGCAATGTTGCATTTGAAATAAGTACTAGTTTGGTGGTTTCCACATGATTGATGCCATATGCCCTCTACCCACACACACACACACACATACAGAGAGAGTTGTGTCAAACAACGATCGACGATAATAAACAAAAGTAAAAAGACAGAACAATTGAGTATTTTGTAATTGCAACTAATAAACCGAGCACGCAACGAGTCCTGTGTCCTGTGTAATGTGTCCTGTGTAAAGTGTCCTGTTTGTGTGGGAACCGTGTGGGAACCGTGTGCGCTATGGGAAAGTCGATTCGAGTTGAGTCGAGGTCCTGCCACTTGCTACTTGTACTATATAATTACTAAATACTTAGTACAGCAACTCAACCCCTCAACCCCTCTCCCCCTCGGCCCGTCTCATCGTCTCCCACTCCAGCAAGTCTGCGTCTGGCATCCGGTTAAAGGGAAAGCTCACAACTCACAACGTGCAACACATAACTCACACACAACACACACATCTCACAACTCACATGTCTGCCAATTATAAGCAACTAACCGCAGATAACGCTGCTGGAGAGGATGATGCTGTTGTTGCCACATTCCCACATTTGCCACATTCCCAGTGCTGGCCTGCCCTCTTACCCCCTGGCCATGCCCCGCTGCCTGGTCTGTCAAAGCGACGTGACTAAGTGGTGAAAAATGATTTCATGAAAACGTGTAGCTCTCAGTGGGGAATGCAAACCGAATGCAAACCGGGAAAGGGAACGGGATTGGGAACGGGAATGGAACCGGAATGGGAATAGATATGGATATGGGTTGGAGTATGGATATGCACTCAAACAAAACGTGCACCTAAAATATAAAAGGGTTTTTTTATTTAAAGAAATAAATAATTAAAATAAGTTCGAAAACTTGAAAATTCATAAAAATGTGTCGAAGTTTTTTAGAATTGATTTCTATTATTAAGAACACAATTTTCAAATAATATAAATACTAAGCCAAATTTTTAGATGCGTTTTTTCTAAAATTCAAAAAGAAGTAATGAAATTTACTAGCTTTACTTTTATATTAGATGATTTATTTTAGTATTATTATAAAAAAAAAATTAAATATATTAATAAATAATTTATTAGCTATATCAAAAGTTTTTGAACAGGTTTAGTCTTAAAATACACAAATGTTTGATGAAATAATAACGTAAGTAAAACGAATCAAATATATCAAAAATTCGTATATCATATAAAAAACAATATAAAAATTGGTACATTTTTTTGAATAGTGTAGGGATATGGATATGGGTTGAGGCATGGCGTTAAAGCGTTCACAGCTTCCACGATGGCCCCAGAGCCATCGAGAGCGTCTCTTGACGAGCCGAGTGCGCTACCTTGGAGTCCCCCCGCCCCTCAATTCCGCCTCTCAAGGAAGTGAGTTGGGGAGCTGGCAATCGTCAAAGGATCAACATTTTTGGGTCTGCCGTCGTCGTCGTCATCGTCGACACGCCAGCAACGCTGCCAAGTAGCAAGTAGCAAGTAGCAAGTTGCAAGTTGCAAGTAGCACTCCAAGTGAGTTTTGTGACGCATTGCCGCATTGTCGCTACTTCATCAGCGACGAAGGCATCAAGTGCAAGTATCATGTCGCTGCCTCAGTCGCCGTCACAGTCGAAGTCGACGCAGGCAGAGTGCACTTGTGCAGCATCGCGTTGCAGAATATTGTTGCCAGTTGTTGCCAGTTGTGCGTCCGCAGGAAATGAATACGTGTTGAATATTTGTCGAGTGAAGCACAAGGACGACGCTGTTGCCAGTTGCCATTCAACATGCAACATGCCAACCAGACCCCCTACACCTCCCTGCCCTCCCCCTCCCAAACCCCAATAGAATGCGTATATGTAAAAGCAAACATGTCAGTTTAAGAGCTATACTCGTATATAAACTCGTCTGCCCCTCTCCCCGTCTGTCCGTCTGCTCGTCTATTCGCATATCCAAATACTTATCTAACATGTAAGTGCAAATTTCCTTTAGATACACTGAGTAAAAAATTTGCTAGAAAATCTAGAAAGTCATCTTAAAATTTTGGAAGGTTTTCTTATATTACAAACATTTGTTTAAATTAGATAAATTAAATATTTTATATTTTATGAAAACTCTGCAGTTACTTTGAAATTTATGTATTTTTAAATGTAGAAAATTTCGGCAAATTTGTATTATGTATTTGTTTATTTAAAGTCAACTTATTAAATTGAAAATAATATTTAATTTTTAAAATTTAAATCATAATAAGAAATATTTAATTTTTTTGATCAGTGTAGACATATGCAGCATGTGCTTCTTAGCCTTGCTTGGCTAATGCGCGGCCCAAATATGATAGACGAGAGAGCGATTGTGCAATTGTGTGTGTGTGTGTGTGTGAGTGTGTGTAATGTGTGTGTGTATTTGATGTATACAACAGAGATTTGCAAACGTTTCACATTTAACAGCATCGGCAGCAGCAGCAACAAGCTGCAACATACGAGGATGCCAAAATGGGGGAGGAGGAGGGTCTGGAAAGAAGAACCCGCCAGCAGCTGCTGCAAATGGCACGCATGAAAATGAAAGGCCCATCGAATGGGCTGCGTCGTTCATTGAGAATTTATTTCAATAAGAGACTAAAAGAACTGAAGAGACGTGTGGCAGTTGTGGCACATGAGGCAGATGAGGCAGATGAGAGTTTGATGAGAGACTCTGCGGCTGCTGGCCAAGTACGACGAAAAAAGAATAGAAAGAAGAAGCCAAGCAACGAAGGACAAAGGAAACTACAAGACTATACTTGTGTATGTGTGTGTGTGTGTGTGTGTGTGTGTATATGTGTGTGTGTGCATCAGGCAGTCAGGATATCACTAAGTGCTCTTGTTGCATGCTGCAATCGATAGTGTGTCCCACAGCAGAGCCTCTCGTTGCAGCAGAGTCTTGTGAATGTGTCTAGCCTCAAACTGTAGCAAGTAATTAGTATTAGTGCTTTAAGCACTTGCAACTGCAACAGAATTTGGGTTTGCTTTCAGTTCTGCATCTTTAATAAATAAACATTTAATTTGCTTAAAGTATGATTTTGCTAAGGATAACGCTTGAAGTGATTGGGGTTAATCTTATTCTACTGAAGCAACCATTATTCTTATATAGTATTTTATATAGTATTGTCTATTTAGAAATAATTATAATTTTAATAATTTATAATATCCAACCTGGACACGAAATAAACAAAACTCCTATCATGATCTATTGGGGAAATAGGCCAATCCATTCTGGATATTAATCGTAATATGGCAATTTAGAGAATTTTGCAGACTTTAATCAGACGGTTGATATTATGGAAATTTCGCAGAAATTAATTGCTCTGGGATGAAACCTGAAAATATTGCCCAAAATAGTTTGTGAGTTGCAGATTAAGCAAAACCAACTTCGATCAGAATAGAGACTTAACATCCAAATCATACAACATATAAAGTAGACAATAAAGAAAAAAAATCTTTCAATTGCCAAAGTCAATTTTCACTTATCAGTTCAGCGCATAAATAAATAAATCAATTTAGGCATTAAGTGCGTTGAGGAAGCTGCAATCTTTTGATCCCCGATAGAGTTGGTTGCCCAAATGGTAAACATTCCCAAAAAGCAGCCACAATAAAGGAAGGAAACAGGGAAGCGAGGAAAGCGAGGAGAGCAGGCAACAAGCTGCAGTTAATGCAATCAACTGCTTCAGCGATCAATGGGGCGACTTTCTTCGAGAGACATATTCAAATTTGATGCCTGTCTCCGACAAAAGCAGCCATTAGTTGATGAATTCAAAATATAACACACACACACACTCACACACATAGGCAGGCAAGCAGCAGGCACAACAAATGGCAGAGGGCACTCACCCAAGCCCGAAACTGAAATGTAATACAAGAAACTGGGTGCAGCCGTCATCGAGGACTCGAGCCTGAGCCCGAATTCAAAACCAGGACCAGAACCAGGACCAGTTTCAGGGCCCAGTGTCAGGAATCAGCTGCACACCAAAATAATAATAATAATAATGCAAACGTGGACAGCTGTCGGAAAATTGCTGAAAATCGAATGAAAAGCCGCGCGCGCAAATACACTGAGAAAAATCACAAAATGAATACTTAATTGACCTACTCTAATATAAAAGCCGATTCATTATATTTCATTAATTATTTCTGATCTCTTTCTACTTTTTCTAAATGTTTTTCTTAATAATATAGATTATTTAAAATAAATAGAGTAAATACATAAATTGCTATATTTTTGGAATTGTCAATTTGGGCCAAACCTTTCCGGCTTTTTGAAATTGTTCTCCCAATTTTAGAAATTATTTCTAAGAACAAAACTATATATTTTAAAGCAAGTTGCTTTCAGGTCAACATATTTTCCGAGTGTACAGCACACACACACACACGAAGCATCCACAATCAGCTATTAATGTTATTGTTGTTGTTGTTGTGTTTAGATCCTCAATTGATGTCCCGTCGTCGCTTCAGTTTCGTAGGGCGAATCCTCTGCTCGGCTACCGAAATGAATTTATGTTTTCCTCTGGACCCGTGTACCCTCTACCTGGATTTTCCTAATTCTGTTGTTGTTTTTTTTGTGTTTGTTTTTGGACCCATCCCTTTCCACGAGGTCTTTGAACTCAGCTCATCTGAGCAACAGCAACAGCAACAGCTGCCTTCTAAATTTTCCGATTGTGTTTTTGCTGCGAGATTTCGCACTGCTCAACAAATGTAATTAAACACACAAAGTAAAGTTTCAAATTACCCGAATGCAAAAGCTGAACGTGCGTCCAGTTCACCCAAGAATCCGCACAAGTGAGACCAACTTTGGCTCCCTCTGTATCCTGTTGCAGGACATGCTAATAACTTTTGGACACAGTTCCCCAAACCACCTCCAAATATACAAAAAAAAAAAAAACTAAATATGAATGCTGCAGGCGAGTGAGATCGATTACGACATGCCCTGTTCAATATGGGATTATTTTCCTATTATAACTTGCTTATTTCTTATCAGATATTAATATAAACTCTCCTTATTACATATGTAAAAGGAAACCTTTAAATATAACCATTTATTGCTTTTGCCAAACGATATAACAAAATTTTGTGAAATGGTCTAGAAAATAAAATAAATAAACTTCAACTGCAGAATATATAGAAGAATTTGTATTCAAATTTTGAAGTCACTACAGTTCCTCACGGTTCCCAAATGGCATATCTTTCAACGATCCGATTTTTTTTTACTATAATATTTTAAAAACTAGAAATGATTATAACTCGAATATTTGAAGTAGGATATTGCCAAAATATACCTCTTTAAACTCCTTGTTGATCAAGAGTCTGGGTTGGGAGTAGAGATCTTTTACCTCCTACATTCTTTGGCACAAAATCATGATACCCTTTCAGGCATTTTTAATGTCAGTACAGGGTATGGAAAAAAAGAAAAGAGTAAAGCGCAATTTGGCGATGACGTAAACAGGACTTGTTTTGGCGTATTGTGTTTTTGGCATGAGCGGAGTTTTGCAGTTGTTGTTTTTATTGCTAATGAAACAGGCACACGAAATGTTGCTTGTGTTGCTTGAAATGTAATTGTTGTTATCGTTGCTGTTGCTGTTGCTTTTGTTGCTTTACCTGTTCGCTGTATTTCTATGTAGACGCCAAATGGCAAATGTTGAGCAGGGGGTGGTTTTGGGTTGATTTTAGGGTGGAGTTGGTGGTGTTACTGCTGTTGCTGTTGCTGATGACGATGATGATGATGATGGTGTTGTTGCTGTTGCTGTTGATGATGATAACGATGATGATGATGATGATGATGATGGGGTGGTTGCAGAGCCGTTCAAAAAAGAGTAACAATGGAATTATAGCAGAACACAGCAACAAATAGCATTTGGGAAAAACTCAACAGCGAGTCAGACAGACAAACAGACAATCAGACAGACGGACAGAAACAGAAGAAGAAGAGGCAGCAGAAGCAGCAGTAGAGCTGGCAATCGTCCTGCTTGTTTCCACTTTAATACATCATTGAAGGGCAAACAGGAGGAAGGAGCATGCCAGACACCTGGTTCGCTTTTGCGTCTGCCCATTTTTTCCTTTTTATTTTCCTCTTTTCAAATGGGTGCAGGATCAACAGTTTTTGGGTTCTGGCTATGTTTTAATGTTGCTGTTGCTGTGTGTCTATTTCTGTTACAGCTGCCACTTCCTGGCCCGTGCCACGCGAGCGTCACACTTCGCTCGATTCGAGCATGCGGCAAACAGTCCGATTACACTCCTAAAAAAATTACAGTAAATTTAAGTAAATCGCCATATTTTTGGCGCCTTTTTATTTCTAACATTTATGATTGTGGCATTCCACAAGTCAGCGATATCATTTCAAAATATCAGATTTCATTTTTCTGCTTATTTTATACAATTGAGTCCAATTTGTTTTTCAAAGTGTAGGCGTAGAAGTTGCAGAGACGGGGGATTGCAGTGGCTGCCACTGCGGGCGTTCTATTTCGCTAGGCAACGCCAAAAAGCGTTTGGCAAGCTGACAATTTTTTGGGCATAGCACACCAAACACCACACACCACACACCACCCCCACCCAAACACCCCCACACACCCCAAGCAAGCAGCTGGACAGCTGCACTTGTAGAGCATTTCCTGTTTTTTGCACACGCTCGCAGACGCGCTCAACTGGATCCCTGGCCTCGAAGCGAGTGTTGCGCCGTGTTGCGCCGTGTTGCACCTTTGTTTTAATGTTTTCAGCATTGTTCTTTTTTACCCCTAAACTAACTCTAATAACGCTCGGTAAAGAAGGAAAAGCTGACGTTGCTTTAACCATATTGTCCTGTTCCTTGTTGCTTGTTCCTTGTTCCAGGTGAACGAATCTCGCTTCGGTTTCCTGTCGTGACGCGACGCGTGGCACCTACCCCAAAAAACCCAGCCTCGAAGCCATATGGCTCTGGCCATACATATATATATTAAAAAATATATATGTGCTCGCCTCAGTGCATCTGCGCGTGCCTCTCAACGCGATCGCGATCATATTTTAATTTTAATTTTCATTCACATTTGCCACCCCCTAAAGCGGCTAACGAAGCGCAACAATTTCGTGGCAAGCTTGGCGTCCTTCGTTGCAAAGGGTCGCGGCAAGTTTGCTTTTTGTTTTTAGCTGGAAAAGCAGATTACAATTTAGAGGAGCGTACCCTGTGTGGTTTCACTACACTCAGAAAAACATGGCATTCGAAAAAAATAAAAAGTTTTTCGCAATTCCAAATATTAGAATCGACAGTGGCAAAAATAAATATGTTTTTACGACTTTTTAGAAATATTTTCTATTATAAAGAAATGCATTTCTAAAAGTAGAATTTCTCTGCTGATTCTTGATAAAAATCCTTTCCAAAGTTCCCAAACAAATAATATTTTAGAGCTTAACTCAGAACTTATATGACTAACCATTGGCGCCAAAAGATTTCTCTGAGTGTAGGAGCAGGACTTGGGCAGTAGCATATTTAGGGCTTCAATTTCCATAGGTGCTCTGAGCCCTGAGAAGCCCATTGTAATTAGTGCAGTCGAATTCCAATTCCAATTCACAGATGGCTGGTACGTTACATTTCAAGAAATAAATGTATGAGAGGTCCTTGAGGTCTGACAGCTAGATGAATTGTCCATAATATGAATGGCATTTCTTGGCTTTTCAACGAGCACAACAACAACACCAACATTTAAGCCACTCATACTCAAGAGGCCATATAAAAAGGGGTTTCAAACTGTCAAATAAACTGCGATATATTTATTTGTTTTTGCCACTGAAATGAATACCGTTTTGAGAAAATAAGCAGTGCAATGCACTCTATAAAAAATAAAAGAAATATTAATAGAATAAATCATTTCTACGCTTAAACAAAGCCAAGGCAGATTCAAAGTGACAGTTGGCGAAGCCGAGGCAAAAGCAAAAGTTTGGCTCACTTTTTTTGGGCACTTTGTGTCTTCATTAATTAGAGTTTGTGTAACAACAATTGGATCAACCATTTTCGGAGGCTCCATTTAATTAATTATCGGACAGATAAACACATTGAAAACTGAAGTCCAACAATTAATAATTATTATTTAATGAACATTTTGGGGATTGCCCAGAGGAATGCAATGCATTCCCTTAAATATATATACTTGCTGAATATTTACTATATATATTTTTCATATTTATTATTAACACTTAATCAACTCTTTAAAGATGGCTCAGTTTTAATCATTGCCTGTTTTAGAGCCAACGCTGCAAATGCCCGATTATTTCAATCGTAAATTTCCTCTAACGTGTCCTGACCTTTGATATAAGAAATTCGAAACGCCCAAAAAAAGCGAAAAGCTTTAATGTATTTGCTGTCGACTAGAGTCCTGCCTCTTGCCATTTGCCCCAGCCCAGCCCAGTCCAGCCCAGTCCAGCCCCTGGCACCCGCTCAGTTGCCACCCACCAGACTCGACTCGTAGCAATCAACAATGCCGCAATTCAACGACGACTGTTGCTCAACCACCCCGCGCCCTTCCCACCCCTCCCCCCCCACCCTCCCATGCCGTCCATCATTTTTGGCAATTTGTTCAAAATCAAAGTTGAGCAACAAATGCAATGCAACAGCAAGAGCAATTAACTCGGCACAACTGCCACATTCGACGCTCAACGTTCAACGCTCAACGCTCCACAAATTCCACATTCGACGCTCGACTCTCGACGCTGTTGCAAAAATCCACCCCAAAATCTGATGTTCAATAACAAAAAAAAGAAAAAAGAAAAAGGAGCCATGAGCCATTTCAGCCAATTCAGGTACGTGCCACGGCGGAGAGAGGGAGACGTGCAACAATTGGAGGAAACAAGGCTGTTGCGGTACGTGTGGCAATGGCACACTACTTCCTGACTGTTGTTGTTGCAGTTGTTGGATCCTTTCTGGGCTCCAATACACCATCAAACATGGTCTGCTGCAAGTCTTTTTTCTTAGGCAGTTCTTAGAAAACTAAGTAATAAAAATAATAAATTGTTTTAATTAAGCTAAATATTATATTATATTATATTAAATTTCAACTATTTTTGTATCGCTCTTAATTAGTCTATCGAAATAATAAGCGAACTGGAATTATAAAAATTATTATTATTATATTTTATTTTATTCCAGTTTTTACTAATAAATTGCAACAATTTCCCCTTTGTGACGTGTGCAGCTGTCCTAAAAGATACGCAACAGCTACGCTTTTTGCTCTGCCATTGCTTTGTATATATGTATATTTATTTGGGGGTTGTTTAGGGGCTGTCTGACTGTGGGTGTGTGTGTGTGTGTGTGTGTATGCTCCATTCCATTCCATTCCATTCCGTTTCGTTCTACTGCCAGTTCGCTCTCTCCATTTCCACTTCCATTTCCATTTGGTTCGGGGCAACCCTTATAAGCCACATTTCGTTGAGTTGTCATCTCATAAGCATTCAAGAGTTGCTTACGTTCGGTTCGTTCGCATTTCTTCTCTATCTTATATAATATTATATTTTTCTCCTAAATCAATTTTTTCACTACCAACACAACAACAACAATAATTCAAAACTCAACTCAAGCAACTTTTCAAAACCAACAAACACTCGTGTCAACTTAACTTAACTTTTACAACTCTCAACTCTATACACTTTTTTTTGTTTAAAAAAACCTAATAACAAGTAACAAAAAGTAACAAAACTTATTTAACGCGACAACAACAAC
The DNA here is from genome assembly GCA_035042405.1 of Drosophila demipolita. Lineage (NCBI taxonomy): Eukaryota > Metazoa > Arthropoda > Insecta > Diptera > Drosophilidae > Drosophila > Drosophila demipolita. The sequence goes on along the minus strand of JAWNLI010000059.1, from coordinate 6,040,162 downwards.
AACAACATTTTATTTGCAACAACAAAAAATAAAAACAAGCAATAACAACAAATAAATAATAAGAAAAAAGCCAAAGGATACATCGATATATATACATATATATGGAGCAATACAATTACCAATGAAACACATCTCCCTCGCCTCCCCCTCGCCCCTCCGCCCCCTTGCTAAGAGAGTTATATTTTAAGGGGCCGTTGTGTAAAAAACAAACGTAAACGTTAACGCAAATGTAAATGTAAAAATCGATAAGCCACACGCACCCAACGCAAACGCAGCAAAACGTGTCCCTGTCCAGAAACCCCCCGAAAAAAACAAAATAAAATCCAAAAAACAAACCCGGACCAAAGTTGACCAAAATAAAGGAAAAAACAAACTATAGTTTTTGGCAACCAGTGAGAAACAACGACAACAACAACAACCAAAACACTCCTCCTGAGGGGAGACAATGAAGAAAGCGCAGAAATGTGTAAAGTGGCTGTGAAATTTGAAGTATCCTAACCAAAAACCAATAAAAACCACAACAAAACCAACAAACCGAACAAACCAACAAAACCAAAAGAGCCGCAAAAACCCATTTATAGAAAACAATAAAATGCAAAATTGACAAATGATCAACTAAAGAGAAAGCAACAGGAAAAAGGAGACGAGGAGCAGCCGAGAAAATGCCCAGCAATAACGACTCTATAAGAAAACTCTAAAACTCTATACATTTCGGCGAGCCCAAACTATTTTCACAATAATAATAATAATAATAATAATAAAAAGCAATAATAATAATAAACAACTGCAACGAAATTTTCCTTTCCGATTATACAACACCTAAAAACGGTCTTTGCTCGTTCGAAAGAAACCAAAATCAGCTTCAGCACTTAACAACACTTGACTTGTCTACTGAATAACTGTTAAACTGTTCAATTGCTTAACTCAATCCCTCAATACCTCAATCACTCAATCCCTCAATCACTCACTCAATTGCTAAAACATGCCGCGCTGCCTGATTGCCAAGAAATGGAAGGCATATCCCTGGCTGGATCGGTCTGAGGATAATGCCGGCACAGTCAGGAGTGAGGAGCAGCTCTCGCAATCCAATCTCAAATCGCGTCGCTCAACACTGGATGACGATGAGGAGATCGATGTTGTCGGCGACAAGCTGCACACCAAACAACTACAACAACAGCAACGCACAATAATTATGACAACAGCAGCAGCAGCAACAGAAGCAACCAACGACAGCACAACAGCAACAGCCACAACAGCAACAGTTGCAACAGCAACAGCAACTGCAACTGCAACAACTACAACAACGGCCAAGTGCTGGGGACCCAGCTCACCAACAGCGGGCACAACGGCGCCAAGTCCCCCGCCACATTCACCGGAGGCAGCAACGCGTGGTGCCACCAATGTCTACAATGGTAAGTCGCGCTAAAGTATAGAAATAGAAAATTTTCTAGTTTTTATTTATCTGGAACACAAAAACAATTGAAACAATTAAGATATATTTACAGGATTTTCTAAAAGTTTTTACAGTCTACATGATCAAAAATTTGTTGCATTAAATGAAAAAAAATGCAGAAGAATTCTTAATAAATTGAGATAGTTTTCAATGAAGATATTTGTATTTTTTAAGCTATTTTATAATATTTATTTATATTTGAATATTAAAATTACTAATGTTTAATAGAAATATAATGAATATATAATTATAATTAATTTACATACATGGAAAAGCACACTTCGAAAATTAGAAATATTTTTTGTAAATTTTAGAAAATATTATTCTGCAATTTAGAAATGCATATTTCAGAAATTAGAGAAGTTTTTGTTTAAATTGTTACTTCTTGGAAATTGGTTTATTAATCACATTACTTCTATATTTCAAAGAAACACAAAAATTTAAAGCATTTTTTAAATTTTAGTCTGTATTTGTTATTTTTCTACTTTTTAGAAATAATTTTTAATAATTATAAAATTGCTTCCGACTTAGGGCAAGTCTTCCTAAATTCTAGAATTTTGTATATATCTTTTTTTAAAACAATAAAAACTTTATATTTTTATGAAGATTTTTTGATTTTCTGAGTGCAGTTGCCACATTTATGTTACATATTTATCTGCCTTTGCCACATATGCCTAAAGCCTGAACTGAAATTTAAGCAACTCTTAAATTAATGAATTTTTCGCCTCGTCTCTTTCCCCCGTTGCAGGCTACACGCGTGAATTGTCGCCGTTGCACTACACAGCGTACCTGCCCCGCATGGAGAGCGAAATAACTGTAATACGTGCAGCAGCCACAGCACTGGTGGCAGCCACAGCCGGCGAGCAGCAACAACAGCAGCAGCATCAGCAACAACAACAGCAACAGCAGCAACACTTGGCTGCCTATCAGACGCCACCATCCTCGACGACCTCATCGCCATCCTGCTCGCCCAGCTACAGTCCCGGCGCGTTGCACATCAAACTCGAGTCGGGGCAGACGGCCAGCGAGCGGAAGTGCTTTAGCAGCACGGGTGCAACGCTGTCGCTGCCACCAAAGAAGAAGGACATTTACAGGCCGTACTCGCTGGACGACAAGCCGGCTCAGGGATACCGGAGACGTGTGCCTGCCGAGGAGGATCTGCATGCGGCACATGCCATACTCGATCTGAGCGCCTCTACTGCATTTCACCCGCCCACGCAGCCACATCAGCTGCAACAGCAGCAGCAGCAGCAGCAGCAACAGCAGCAGCAGCAGCAGCAGCAGCAGCAGCAGCAGCAGCAACACTTGCCACACAGTCATTTTCAGACGCACGCCCTTGCCACACCGTTGCTGGAGGCGCATGCGCTGGTGAGAAGCACCTCATCGATTGCAGAACTGGCGGCAGCAGCCAGCGTGGTGAACGAACAACGCCCCTTAAGCAACGCCAGCAGCAACAGCAGCAATTGCAGCAGCAGCAACAGCAGCAGCAGTCCGCTCAGCAACAGCCACAGCAACAGCAACAATTGTCACGCCAGCAGTCACAGCAACAGCAGCAACACTTGCCACAGCAACAACAACAACAACAGCAGCGTTCAAAATGAGAACAGCAACACGACAAACACAAATCCGCAGCGACGACTCAACCACAATTTGCATCAGGCATGCCCCGACGACATCGATAACGATGCGGATATCGAGAACGATAATGACAACGATAACGACATCGATAACGATAACGATGATAGTACCGGACAAGCAGCAAAAACCGTTGCATACACCTACGAGGCATTCTTCGTCAGCGATGGTCGCTCGAAGCGCAAGCATGTGATCGATGCGGCTGCCATCGTCATCCCGGATCAGCAGAAGACCAAGTACACTTGCTCCGAGTGCGGCAAGCAATATGCCACCTCGAGCAATTTGTCGCGCCACAAGCAGACGCATCGCTCCCTCGACTCGCAGTCGGCCAAAAAGTGCCACACTTGTGGCAAGGCCTATGTCTCAATGCCAGCACTGGCGATGCACGTATTGACGCACAAGCTCTCGCACAGCTGTGGCGTGTGTGGCAAGTTGTTCTCCCGCCCTTGGCTGTTGCAGGGGCACCTGCGATCGCACACGGGCGAGAAGCCCTACGGCTGTGCCCATTGTGGCAAGGCCTTTGCCGATCGCTCGAATCTTCGTGCCCACATGCAAACCCATTCGGTGGACAAGAATTTTGAATGCAAGCGTTGCCACAAAACGTTTGCCCTCAAATCGTATCTCAACAAGCATTTGGAGTCGGCGTGCCTCAAGGACGAGGAGGAGCTGATGCTGGCCATGTCGCTGCATGGACACACGGACAGCAATAGTGAGAGTGGCGCCAGTTTGGCATCGCCGCCACACGAGTTCATGGAGCGTGTCAAGCTGGAGGGTGCAACTGGAGCCGGAGTGGGAGTTGGGGCAGGACTCGGCTCAGCAGTTGCAGCCGGAGTTGGAGCAGCAGTTGGCATCACTTATGCCATCTAAACGAATCAAATATATATATTGAGTAAGTTGTGCAATCTGCAAAAAGTGCAAGGGCAACCTAAAACAACAACAGAGAACATCAACAGCAAAAAAAGTCATAGTTAATTTACCGTTAATGTTGAAGAGTTATCGTTATCGTTATTATTATCGATAGCGTTTTATAAATACGATTAAATACGATTACATTACTTGACATCACAATACGTCCAAAAGCAAGTGTAGTAGAGTAACACAGAGACTGTAGAAATTCGCATTAGACACACTAAAAACCAAAAAACCAAAAAAAAAAAAACAAAACAAAAACCAAAAAAAAAAACAACAAAAGGAAAAAAGCCCAAAACTAAATACACTTTAGTAAACCTAATCTCGTTCTTCTTTTAGTCTTAAGCGAGTTGAACATTCCTAAAACGTAAAAACATAAACATTCCAAAAACACACACTCACCCAACACACATACACACACAAAACACACACCACACAGTAAGCCTTTTGCTGGCGGTGCAAAAACCGAATGCAATCTAAAACCTGAACTTGAGCAATTCTACGCTAGGTAAATTCTAGTGCTATCTATACCTACTATACCAACTATATCTACCCAATGATGTATAAACTATATACATGCATATACATACGATTTATATATATATATATATATATATATATATATATAACCTGTAGCTATCAACCACTTTTAGTCTCCACTCTATCTCTAAACTCTAACTCTATCTAAAAATAACTTAAACGACGAAAAACTCGAGATGAAGAAAGAAAAATGGTTAAAAATCGAACATTTTTCTTTTTAATCGAAAACGTTTACGAAGACGACGAAGTGATTAAAAATAATGCAACGAATACAAAAAGCAAATGCAATGTTTCTCAAACAACGAATTAGGTCTTAAGGCAGCCGTATCTATAAGAAAGTATATAGAAATTTATAGAGTAGCGCCACGCAGCAGCTTTTTTCCACATCAAATCGAATCAAATCACACATTTTTAAACTAAGTCACATAGCTGAAATTAGGCACTCGAAAATCGAAAAAAAAAAACTAAAAAAGTTTATTCGAAAAACTCCCCAAGAAATTTTAATCAAAATGAACAAAACGCAAAGCAATATATACCGTACATATATATACACATGTATAAACATATTTACATATATATATACATATATATATTTATAAATGTATATGATAGATCATCATCAGCATTATTGGCACACTTCTAAGAAAAATAGATATATATATTTTGATCAATTTTTGTTATCATTTGAGGTCTAGAGTAACATTTGGAAAGGAAAGGAGGGGAAATCAGATTGAAACAGTTTTTTGGGCATTTTATTTAAAGACCAGCTTCCAATTTCCCAAGTCAATTAAAAAAAATATAAATAAAAATATATATTTAGAAATACATTTTATTGAGGCAAGAATTATAATTTATGCTAAAGAAAGAAATCTAGTCGCTGTTTAACAGCCAACGTTTTTTAGTTACCAGAACCCAGTTAAATATATAAATATATATAGCAATATATATATATTTAATATAGTTTTAGAGCATTGCATTTTGTTGTGGCCCATAATTAATTATCGAAAAAAGACCAATCGATTTCGAACTCTCAAATCCGTATTCGATAACGCATTAAACGCGCCCCTCAACATATATATATATATATCTATATATATATATATATGTATATGTATCGAGTGTGATCTAGTCTCAAGCATTTAACAGTACACTTCGTCCATGCGTAAAAAATAAAATAAATAAATAAAGAAAGAAAACTTAACTTAACTTAAATACTTTTTGCACTTTTTCGAAACTTACGATGATATTACTTAAAACCTATGTACTTAAATTATGTAGCTCATACAACTATGTTCATTACTCATCACTTATTCGCAATTACAACATCAACATCAACACACACACACACACACACACACACACACATATACACAACACACACATTAGAAACAAATAAGGTGCACAAAAAAAAATGCCTAACATGTATATAGTATTTAATCCGAATATATAACTCAACTGAAATCAGCTTCAGCGACCGATCTCAAATTGAAAGTGCAACGAACTTTTTTGGCCATAGTCGTAGTGAAAAAACCAAAACGAAACTTAGCCTAAAGAGTAGCCATGTTTAGATCAACCCTCAAGTCGAATCTTGTTGAAATGGAATCTATATATATATAGACATATATATATATACAGACATTTAGAATACGTATGTAGTTGCGTAATATTTACAATTATATATACATACATGTATAAATATACATATATACATATATATATTATATATTAGTATTTAGTATTAAGATTAAGTATAATCACAACAAAAATTATTTTTATACTGTTGAACGAGGAAGAAGGGTGTGGAAAAGAAAACCTTTGAATCGATGTCGAAATCGAAAATTCGAAAATCGGCTAAAGTACCAAAGCAATACTCAAAATGAAAATGAAAAAAAAAGCAAGCAAAGCAAACAAAATATTCAATTAGAACTTAAAAGAAGAACAAACAAGCTACTTATAGTCATAGTTACCAACTTTTATTATTATTTACGCGCATTTTCGTTAAGAAATGTAAATTTCCATATACATATATATATATATATAATATATATCTATATCTATATATATATATATATGTATATATGGAAATCGTGTTTTTGTTTGATTCATTTCAAATTAACGAAGCGAAGAAATGTTTAATTATTCAAAGAAATTTTGTATAACAATGTAAACACAACTTTTGACGGCGGCAGCAAACAAAGTAAAAAAAAATGCATAATTAATTATGTGAATGAAAGCAATAACATAATGGTTAATCAATTTATTAGTCTATAAGTACGTCTAAGGTTGAAACTATTTAAAATTAGTAATTACAGCACACAAAAAGAAAAAATGAATAACAAACAATTATAAAGTTTTAAAATATATATACAATACATATACATAAATACTCACACTATACACAAAAAAAAAATAATAATAATGGTTTTTATTTTAACAACGATTTTGATTTTTAAAACATTTAAAAACAATTTCCCTGGGAACTGAACTCTTTTTAACCCGTTTTCATCATTTTCTGCATTATGCTGAGAAAGATTTAACGAAAACTTAGAGTTCTGTTAGATCGCATATTAATAAATTTAGAGAAAAAAAAACCAAACAGAAGAACCCAAAAGCAATTCGAATATTGTGATAATTCCACAAACACAATTACAAAGCTGACAGCTGACTAACAATATTATATATATATATATAGAATCATTAATTTCATTTTGCTCAACTGATAAACACAAAAAAAAAGTCGAAGAATTATTGAAATGAGCTCCAGGAAAACAACTATAATTAGCATAACGTGTATCGAGAAGCAATAAAATGTAGTTTGTAAAGAGAACATAAACATAACTTGACATAGAATATTTTCAACATTTTGAAATTTTTGAATAACCAAAATGACACGTAGTACATAAATTGCATATACAAGCAATATATACATAATATATATCTAGATATATGATATTTGGAAAAGCTTTACTCCAGCAAAAAAAAAAAATTAAACAAAATCGGCGGTTACATTTTTGTTTTCAAAAAGTGCCCGTTTTATGGTTTTCATTTTGGTTTAATAGGTTTCGTCAAACACGCACACACACACATACACATGTTATAGGTTCGTCCAACATTCTGAAGGATCATGTTAAGAAAAACGAAAAAAAGTAAAATTGTTAAAGTTGATAATATTTTTAGCATAGCATATTGAAAAAAAACCAAACCTTACACCAAAAATAGTTGTATATTCAAACGGAACCAGCGCAACTTTAAATACTACTTACAAATGGTTAAATTTCCAGTGTTGGGTAGCATTATTAGCTTTGTGATCCATTGTTTTCATTATCTGTTGCTAACCATCCCCACCCCCGCAACCCCATGCACAACCCTCTGACAATGTTGTCCTTTTTTTGTGTCAATGCATTTTAACGAGCGCTCGTTACACAGACCCAAACAAAAGGGAAATGTAATAAACTACCACACAAAAGGAATAGAAGAAGGAGACGATGACAAGAGAGAGGAAGAGTGAGTGAGCGCGTGTTTCCCTCCCCACCCCCAGTCAAACCCCTTACCAAACCACTAATCCTTACCAACACTTCCAATTTGATTATATTAAATTCTTCACAGTATTCCGTTTATAATTTGCATGGGTCTGTAAATAGGATATTTATTATGATTAGTTTTATTGGTATTTATAATTTATATAAAGCATTAATACTTACAAAAAAATAAAAACATAAAAAAAACACGTAGTGAAAATTATTTAACAAAAAAAGTAAGAAATACAGAGCAACAAAGCAATGATTAAACCAAAATAAGACTTAGCACGTTAACACGAATAATTTATAAAAATAAAAACAAAAATATTAATATAAAAATATTAAACATAAATTAAAAATACTTCAATGCAATTGTAAAAGAGAAAGAGGATGAAACAAGAACAACAACCAAAATAAAAGACTTAACACTTTGAATATATTATGAAAATCGACAAAAAAAAAGTTATTTACAAAAATTGTAAAAAAAACATAATTGAGCAAAAAATACAACGAAGAGCAAAACACAGCAATAATAAGCTAAACTTAACAACAACAAAAGAATGTGAAAGGGAAACACAAAGAGCAATGAGCAATAGGGCATTACGTAAGTAAGTAAGGTAACCAAAAAAGTATTATTAACAAACAAAATAAAAACCGCGATAAATATTTGGAAATCGTTAAACTATTGCGATAAGAAAGCGAAACCAAACAAAATATTTATGCACTATACAACACTAGCATAATACATACATACATACACACAAACATATGTATTTACATATACATATGCATATACATACGAATATATAAGTATATATATATGAGAATATGCATTCAAATTTAGCCTTTAGTTTACCAAAAACAGCAAAAATATAAATAGATAAAATAAAATAAAATAATTAAATAAGCCGTAGCGACTTTGGATTTAGCTGCATAATGAATTGATTATACGATTATTATTATTATTATAATTAGTTACCAATATATGCATATGCTATATATATATATATACATATGTATATATATATACAAACATATATATATATAAATATATATAAAGGTAGAATTGTTTATTGGCATATTGTTATCACAACTTTTGTGCTGCTTTTGACGAGACCAATTGATGTACTTTATACAACGAAAAATGAAAAACTAAAAGAAAACTCATCTTATGTTTTTGCATAGGGCATTGTTGCGATAGATTTAGTACATAAAACTAATACAAACAAACAAACAAATAAACGAAAAGGAAACCTACAAGCAATACCTACACTCAAACGCATAGTTGATGAAGAGTTACAGCGTAGAAATAAATCATTTTAACTTGTATTTAGTGCACACATACACAAATACAATCACACACACACACATACACACGTAAAATGTAGCAATGTAGAAAAGTAGCGTTTGCAATTAGTTATTATTAGAAGAACAAGAACAACAAACACATACAGCAATGAGACAGGTTAGAGTTAAAGACACACTTATGTAAACAGTAAGCTCACACTTTGAGTACAAACACTAAACATCCAAATGCATAGAGAGAGTCGGTTAATTACTCAGCAGCAATAAAATTCCATTACGAATTCGATTCGTATTTTACGATACAAGCCATATTACGTATCTATACGTAACCTTCTATAGGTGTTTCATTACTTTGAAGTGTTTTTCAACGCACAAAAGCAAATTAAAACAGAATAAGCAAAGTGCATTTGGAATGAGAAGTTATTCACTAGTTCGCTGCTGGCTTGATCTCTCTCGCAAATTCAAGCACGAAGCTGAAGGCAAGCTGTCGAAGTCAGCTTTGCAGGAGTCGATCTCTATATGTGCATGCGTTAATTTTTGAGTGCTAAGAGCGGATCTCTTTATGTGCGCGTGCCAACTTGACCAATAGAAGAAGAAAAGAGAAAACTTCCCAAAGTGTGTTAGAGGACAACCGCAGCACTCGTTGTGCTTGTCATACGCATTGTATGGTTAGTACTGCGACTAAGCAGCAAACAATTTTGTGCCTACGATAGCAACAAAGACAAAAAACACACATACAATACACACACAAAAACATATATTTGTATGTATTTGATTGAAAGTAAAAAAAAAATATTATTATTATTTTGATTATGATGATGATTATTATTATTATACATGCATACACGGGAAATGCGTTTAATATGCGATGATATTTATATATATATGTAAACATTAGCACATTATACATTTTATATATACATCAATTATGTATATGACATTCATGTACATACACACACACACACTAACACACAAATGCAGACACAGGCACAGGCTGTCAATCAGCCAGTTAAATCAAAGAACGAACGATAGAAAGCAAAAGAAAAATGAGAAATGGGAAATTTGGTGGCGCCTGCTTTTAAAAAGTCAATTTGCAAAATGGTCAATTTCAATTAGAAAAAAAAAACACAAATCGTTTCGCGTTTTCATAATTAATGCTAAGTTTGTTGAAATTGAACCACAAGAATTTAAAAAGTTATCTATAAATATATTGAAACAAAAATACAAAAATGTCTTCAGTTCGATGCGTGGTTTCCATTATTGTATTTGAGTATTTTGAGTACATTTTGTACTTGAAACAAAATTCATTTGTATAACTATAATCGATATAAACACACACACATACACACACAAATATATATGCACATAGTTATTAACCTCCCAGAAAAAAACACATAAAAATAAAAACGAAACGAAAAAGTAACACAAAAGCAATGGCAAAATATAAATCCAAAAGTTACTAAATAAATAAAAAAGTGGAAAAAGCCAAGCATTCTGTAAAACATAAAAGAACATAAATATATTATATTATATTTTCATAACACATATGACAAATTTATACATGAAAATTATAATGAATAATACAAAAAAAAATCGAAAGTGCGACGAATGTTAAAAAAACAACTTGCGTAGTAAATGAGAAAATGACAACAAAAAACAAAAACATAGTAACAAAAAAATAAAGATCTGAAAAAAATGTATAAAAAAAATAACTGTCAAAATGCGTTTTATTGCAGCTGAAAGCTGCTCAAAATACCGTTGGGCTTAAATTAGACGGAGCGCAAGGGGAAGCGATTTTGACTTGAATTTCCCGAACAGATTACCTCAATAAGTGGCTGTCAATGTTGACTTGAAAGCAATTGCAGTTTAAAAAGAAATCAACATAAATTATTACGCAAATTCTAAAGTAAAAAAAAAAAACGAGAAAAAGTGCTGCAATGCCTACGAAATACCCTGCACACAGCTATTAAATATATTCCAGTTCAATTTCAAAATTCCCTATTCAAAATGCTGGAGGAACATTTCGCTCACGTTTTTGATGGCAGGCAGAAGAACAGAAGAGAAAAATCCCCAACTATGCACATATGTGTAGTTAATGGGCCGCTGCAAGCCACACACACACATAGATTCGCCTTAGAATAACAATGAGAACAATATGGGAATTTATTTTAAACTATAACTTGGTCGTTTGTTATCCTATCTTGACAAAATTTACACAGTGGATCTATAATACAATAAGTCGAAGACTGTGTCAAAAAAATTGATGGGTTTGTTGCTATCGCAAATCGATATATATCAATATAATTGAAACGGATACAGTATCTATCTATGTATCAAATCAAACCGAAGTAATCTGCGAGGTGTATGCGCGAATTCGAATGCCGATTTTGAATTCTTTACCTCAAGAGACGAAAATCTGCGGAGAGACAGACAGACACGCCTAAATCGAGTCGACTATATTTGCTGATCACCTTATGGATTCATAGAGGATTCTTTCTACATGTTACATACTTTTGCCCTAAATCATTTTACCCTTTTGAACAATTTTCAATGCCTACAGGGTATACCGAAAAACCCAATGTTTTCAGCTCAACACAAAAATATGCCAAGCAGTCGAGATAAATTAGTAAAGTTTTTGCCTGAAAAATACAGCAGCCCAAACCTGGTTTGACATACTAAGATATATAACGTATATGTATATGTGTCTGATTTAAGCCATCTCAATTTTGCGCAATAAGCAAACTGTTGTTGTTTAGTGTTGACGTTGTTTTGTTGTTGACGTTGTTTGTTGCGCATATTTTCACATATCATAAGTTTTTATGCTTATTAAAAGGCAGCGGCAAAAAATTGAGCATAATTTATATGATTTGCCTATGAGGCAATCGCTGCCCCAAAATTCCTGTTTATGGCCCGATCAATGGCTAAGAGGATGGAGAGGGGAGAGAAAAATAGGCCTATAAGGACTACGATGGTCTTACTAGATTGTCCTGCCTGCTTAGACTATGGCTTATTTACCCGTCTGCTGTTCTGCTGCTGCCTGGCCATAGACACTTAGAAAAATCATTTGGTAAATTGGCCCCAAATAAAATTTAGATATAAATATATAAATTAGATATTAAGGTTTCTGTTTTAAACTTTATAAAATTTAACAAACTCCGCAGACTCTGGTTTTTGAAAAGCGATTAACCTTTAGTTCTAAAAATGTACTTGCCGAATAATAATCTGTAATGAGCTTTGCTCCAATATTCAATCTAATTTTTTCAGAGTGTACATTGCCCACTGGCACATATACCAAAAATAGTTGTTTGAGCAACCCTTGGGGCGGCGACGCCATCATGCTAGAGAATGGCGACAACAAAGTCAGAGTGGGGGTTGGGGTTCGGGGTCGGGGATGGTTATACTGGCAACAGGGTTCGGTTAGTGGCTGCTGAGACGGGGGAGGCGGCGGTGCGAGTTAGCCGTTTTTGGCTGCCGTTATCCAGCAAAACAATCAACAGCGCGCTTTTTAAGCCATCCCAGATATATTTTCTAATGCTTTTTTTCTGTAACTTTCCACATTCACCCTTGTTTTTCACGCTTCGAGCGCTTTATGGTCGACGTCTCCGCCGCTGTCTCTATTGCTGTTGCTCTTCTTCTTGTTACACTCAACAAAAATTGTTCCTGAATTTTAGCGATATTTCTGAAAGCAAGCATTATCTAAAATTTAGGTTTGTGGCTTTTTAGTGTTCTGAAATTTTTAAAAAATAATACTTACTTCCGGATTGTTGATTTCTATGTGTGTGCATACAATAATTTAAGTGCGATTTATTTTGCTAAGTGTATGCTCGCGGCCAGATATGGTAGGCTCAATTGAGGTCCCGGGATTGCTATTGGCATTGGGACTTTGCTTTGTGGCTGAGACGATGGCGATGGTGATGGCTATGGCGATGGCAATAGCTCTGACTGCGGACTGTGGACTGTCTGTGAATGTGACTGTGACTGCAGGATTGGCGACGACCATCGGGAAACAGAAGAAGGGAATCTGTTTTTTTGGCTGATGTTGTTGTTATTGTCGTGTGGCATGTGAGAGCCTTGCTCGCTGTGTAGCTAGAAGTACGTGTATCTTGGCTTTGTTGCGCGTGAATTGTTGCCTTGTTTACTATGCCCTTCAAATTATGCACTATCTAGTCCCAACCGAACAGCGAGTGGGAGCAGGGGGCAGTGTTGGGACGGTTGGACGAGCGGAGATTGCATTAAGATAAATTTAACTGAATCAATTTGCTTAATAGCCAATTGAAGAGCAAGCCAACGCTAAAAGAAACAACAACTAAAACTGGCAACAAAAAAAACGAGAACCAAAAATAGACAAAAACAAAAACAATGTCTCCAGTTTTAGTGTCATTTATTTTAACGTTGATTTCTTCCCATCCATTTATTTACATTGCCCACTTCCCCCCAACCCCTGCCCCATCTCTTTTTCCTTTTCCCACGCTCTCTTTCTCTCTCTCTCTCATTTTGATAATGAAACGCCCGTCCAGTTGGCTTAAAAGAAATACCAAAAAAAAAAAGCAGAAAAAATCAACGAAATTTTATAAATCTCGAAAGTAGCGGCAAAATTATAGAAGCATTGCATAAGCTGAAAAAAGACAAGGCAATTGGCACGGGAAGGCATGAGAAGGAATGGGAAGGCGTTGGCGTTCCCATTGGGGTTTCTTGCTGGCTTCTTGCTGACTTCTTTCTGGCAGCTCTGGTCAATTTCAATTTCAATTTCAGCTGCATCTAAGCCCATTGCATAAGCAGACAAACTATTACCCATGGGGTATGGTAAGGAGGGTTAGGGGAAGTAAGGGGTGCGCTATGTGGCAAAGAAAATGCCTGGCATTTAGAAGCGGATGTTCCGATTCACATTTTGCAACGCATTGATAAACTTGGCCAGTTCCGGTTTGCGCCTGGACACCTACACTCAAGACTCGAGACTGGAGACTTGCCCAGCGAGGGTTTTTCGGAAAGAATTCGATCGAATTTGTTTTAATAAAGCTTAGCTTTAATTAAACAATAAATTTGCTAGAGACGAGAGGGTAAAGAAAGAACTAATGGAAATATGTTAAGCTTATATGTACTTTGGATTCTCGTTCTGAATAAATATTAAACGTAGTATAACTGAAGAGGTGGCGAAGGAACTTAATATACATGAAAATTAAATTATTTCCAATTATTATTTTTAAATTGCAGAGTCATTCAGAGTCTGGGTCTTAGACATTACTGAACTGGAGTAAGTATTCCTGTGTCTCTCTATGCAATAACTGTAGTTTAGACACTATTGAACTGTGATTCTTATCGTATGTCCTCCAGGCTTACTAGCTAGCTAGCTGACGTCCCTCAGTCCTTTCGAGAATTTAGAAATTATTTATCTGTTTTTGAGACCTATATCGCAGACCCCTAGTGAACTTGGCTAAGAGGGATTGCTCCAGCTGTCCAGGCACTGGTGTTTATTACATGTATGTTCTTTCATCTACCAAGAACTCCCCTTTGCTAGCAAGGATTGCTCTGTTCCTCAAAGTATTACCAACTCGTAATAGCTCCTACATCCTCCTAAACAATTGACCAACTCATCTACCAAAGATGAGTCTGCTTTAGGCAACTTATATACGAAGTTCAATAAAGGCACGAGCTGGTCCCATGTGGTAGGGCCAAGGACACTACACGAAAATTAATTTCTATGTGGATAGAAGCATGTTCTGGGAGTGGTATTCCCATAATGTGGATTCGTAGTTCTTCCGAGTGACCCTCGCATGTGTGGCGCAGTTAGTTGAGTGTTTTTTCCTTCTTTTTATTGTTATATTTTGTCTGGCCAAGCCAGGTCAAATGGGGTGGGGCATATATTACGCATATGTATGTGTGTGTGTGTGAAACTGATTTGCATGACTTGAAAGGTGCGTAGGCGGGTTAGACAATATATACATGTATATTTATATATATTCTACAAATGCTTATCGCAGCGGATGAATCTGTTTTGAGCTGTTTCGGATTCAAAGGTAATTGCCGCGAAGCGCCCATTTTTCGCACGGATCGCTTACGCACATGTCCATAAAAATAGATAGCCCCGGATATGAATGGGAGCCACGACTTGTAGAAGTAGTAGTTGCACAAGTTTTAAGGCGTCCTTGTTCGTCCGTGCTTCGACCATGTAACTAATTACAGGGCGCGTAACGGATTTTAATTATCGCATTGTGCTCACTCAGCTGTTGCCTTCTCTGTGTGGGGTTTTGACCCTAAGCTCGTTCGTATAGCTACACTTAACAAAAAAATGAAGTAAAAAATATGTTTAACTAAATTCTGATATAATATTATTAATAATAAAAAACTAAATTTAGAGGAAAAACTTTTAAATTTCGCCAAATGTTTTTTTTTAATATTTAGAAGATATTTCTGAAACAAGACCAACATTATCCTTACATTCGTATTATATACTTGTTTGCTAAGTGTATGCTGATGCCTGTGCCGATTCAGATGCCTATTCGAAAACCGATGCCTATTTCCAATTGGTATTCGCATTCGTCGTAATTGTTGCTGTTGCTGTTGGTGTTTCTGGGTGCAGTCAGTCACTCCGTCAGTCAGTCAGTCAGTCAGTCAGGCAATTTAGTTCGTCACTCAGTCAGTTTGTGCTGAGCCTAGGCACGCCCTGAACGACAGTTACAAAGAGTCGGTCGGGTAATCGATTGATTGTGGCCAAACACGCAGTGTTGGACAGGATAAATCAAGCCCCTGACATTTTCTTAGCCTCTAGCGTGCGTGAATTTCGTTAATGCACAAAAACACACTCAACAACAACAACAAAAGCAACAACAACACGAACTAATGCGACAAGGCAACAGGCCTTCATATAAAAGCCAATATCCAATTCCCAAACTCCTCCTGCGCGTAATGGACTGAAATCCAATACAGAAATATGCATGAAATGCAGACAAACACACACAACTGACACACACACACACACACACACACACACACATACACATTGAGAGTGAGAGAATGGCACAGACACAGACTCCCGCACAGATGTCAAGGAAATATGCGCCGTTTAGTCACAACTGTCAGTTTTCAATTGATTTGTCGAGCCAGTGGCGGCTGCCCCAATCGGTGGCAAGCAACAGCAATGGACGCAGTGGCAGTGGCACTGGCAGTGCGGCAAGTGGCGTCCATCAAAGCCAACAACAAAGCAAATGTGAAAACATTAAAGCCATTTTGGTCGGAATATGAAATATGGCTTGCGATAGTTTCCCATTCCAATTTCCCATATTTCCTATTTGCCATTTCCCACTCCTACACTCACCAAAAAAAATCGTACTCAAAGTTAGCAAGCGTTTCCTCTTTTTCAAAAAGAAAGCGTTTTTCTTAAAATTAGAAAGGCTTTCCTCAAATCACGAATTCCAAATTTAGGTTGCTTTTCTAATATATGCAAATGGATAAGAAATCTAAAAATCATTTCCGAAATTTACAAAATAGTAATGAAATTAGCTTTCTCAACTAATTAATTAATGTCAACCAACAATAAACAATAAATTTATAAAATTTATACCTTTTAAAATTATACAACTTTAAAATTAGTGGTACCTCTTTTCAGAGCGATCTAATGATAAAGTTGCTCTTAACTTAGAAAAATGTTACCTAAAATTGAGAGTAGAGAAAACCATTTTTTTTTAAAAATACTTTTTACTTTTTACTTTGCGAATAATGTTCTGAGAATACTCTGAGCTATCGAGTTGGTGATAAAAGTATAGCGAGTTACTGAAATTCAGTGTGATATTTTTTTGCTGAGTGTACTCATTTCCCATATTCACGTTTTCCGATTTTGTCCAGTGTCCTGTGCGTTTCGCTTGGCCGCCAAAAACTTATTTGCAATTCATGCAGCAGCAGCAAGTCAATTTTCGTATCGTCATTGTTAACATCATCAATTTGTGTGCTTAATTTGGAAACTGACGCGCAACAAAAAAAACGGAAAAAAGAAGAGGGAGACAAAGGCAAAGATGCCAAACTAGGACTTACACAGTCAGTCAGTCAGGACTCAGGACGAGTTACCTTTAAGGAGGACGAGCAAACATAAATTGAGATGCTGTTGCCATAAAGCAGCCTCGTCGATTGTTTATTACATTTTGCACACTTGACGCAAGAGCGGCGATAAATGCCAAAGAGCTCATCTCCACGCAGAAGGCGATGAAAATCTAAGGATACGTGTAGATTGTTATCCCTTATCTACAATTGCGAACAAAATAATAACACCACTTCCAATGAAGAAACAAACTATTAAAACTAAGTAGCATTTGCCTTATAAATTAAAGTTTATTTTCTATATATTTAAATAAATAAATTTTTTCATTTACAGTTAAAGTAACAAAAAGTAGCTGGAAAAGTAATCGCACCAGTTTTGCTCTTTATAGAAATCGTTTAGTTATTTTAAATTTTTGAAAAATCCTACTATTATTGTTTTGCTCATTTTAAACTAAATTTAAATAAAATATTGTATTTTCTTTCTCACGTTTTTAAAGACTCCTCTACTTCTGAAATCTTATTCATAAAAACATATATTTTTAGAGAGTGGTCATATTATTTTTGTCGCAATGGTATGGGTGTGTGTGAGTGTGGGCTTAAATGTGTGTGGCTAAAGTGAAGGCCCCGGGGCCAAAAATCAAAACAATTGCAGCTCAATTCAATTGCTGGCTAACATCACAAGTTGAGGACCAGCAAGGACTAACGACCAAGGACCAAGCATAAAAACCCGAATGTCGTCTTCTGGAAGGAAAGTTCAGGAGGTTATGATTTTTGGGGGGAGGCCCACGACAAATAAACAGTTACGATTGTGTTACAATTTGTTACAACTGTAAATGTGTGTGAGAGTGTGTGTGTGAGCGAAAGCTGAATGCTCTCGAGGGACTTTTTAGCCAATATAAATTTTGATCCTTCTTGAAAAATGGAAGCAAACATAAATAGCATCAAGTGGAAAAACTGAAACGTTAACGAACAGCCCGGCGAAAGGGTGGGGAAAGAGCTGGGGCTGGAAAGATTTAGGGGAAGGGGGTGCGTAATGCGACACGGGTTTTTGGGCGAATGGCAAAATCGACGACATAAATGAGTGGCGGACTTGAGCAGCACATTTAGCAGCAAGCAAACAGACTTACACACACACACTTAGACAGACAGAGGCGCAGCAGAGACACAGCAGAGAGCGACACGCACAGCGCTTTGTGAAGGACACACAATGTTAGAGCCACATGTGTCAGTGTATAAGCAACCCACACTTACATAAATACATAACACATATATTTATATATACAGATACAACTGTGAAAATAAAAATAGAAACACTTTTGTAAGCTGAAGAAACTTATAAATACGTTCTTCAAAAAGAAAAGTGACCTAGAAAAACATCGAAAAACTATTTAGTGTTCAACTTATTTAATATGCGCTAAAACCAAAATTAAAAATTAAAATTTATAAAAATAGGCAGCAAATGTAGGAAAAAATAAATGCACGATTATGTATAAATTTGACATAACTAGAAACTATTTCTGTTAAGTGCATAAGTGATGCTATTATTTTTTTTGCTGCTGTATATATATACATACATACTGTATATATGTGTATATATGTGTTTGCTGTTGTATTTGTAATAAAAGCGATGAACAACAACAACAGCAACAATGACAGCAGCAGCAGAAAGGAAAACGAAATGGCAAAATAAATTGAAAGAGAAACAAATAAAAATCAACGACGAAAGGCTGCGGCAAAAAAAACAAACTAAGAAAGCTGCAGTAGAGTGTGCTCCACTTGGAAGTACCCTGCACACATAAAATGCTTGCGCATGCTGATAGAATTGAATACAATATGAAAATATTTAAAAATGTGGGACTACAACTTGGATTGATGAATTTTTGACCGTTGAATTAATATGTCTTCATATTTTAAATTATTCAGAAGCCGTAACAATTGGGGCCCTATATATCGATCAACGCTAATTGTTAATGTGTTTTTAAAAATTCTCAGTAAACATTACATCTTTTACACGTTTTCAATGGGTATAAAAAAGGCAAAAAAAGAACAGTCAGAATAAGAGAATTGTAGCAGTAGCAAGCAAATATTGAACACACAAACACATTGGAACACACAAATATAAGCAAAATAATCGTCGATAAAAAGCTGGCGCCAAGATACCCGTAATATGAGCTAACCATTGCCCCAACCCCTCCCCCATCCAACTGTCCGCAATCCCCTTGGCAAGTGGCTTCGCACATCAAGGCGCATTATTGGGTGACATGTGAAGAAGCTGCTTGTTGTAGGCTTTTTCAACCCGCACACACACACAGCTGCCAGGTTCAGCTCTAGCCCACTTGAAGTTGTGTTTTACAGCACACAATTCAGTTAATTCCATAAGAAAAGTTAGTCCACACTGGCAATTGAGTAGCGAGTATTAATGCACCAGCCAGCAGAAAAAGAAGAAGAGAAAACTAAACAACAACAAACCACACTGGGCTTATCTCCACATCCATACTCAACAGCTTGAAAGTGTGCAACAACTTATTACAGATCGACAAGCAGCTTTTGTCAGCGAGCAAATATTAAATGCTATGCAAACATTTAAATGGTAATACAGAAAAATATGCAAACTTGAAATTGGTCCATTTTTTGGTAGCTGAATCTCTTAGAGCTTAAGAAACATCAGCTTAAATCAACAGGAAAACTAAGGCAATAACAACACACACTTGCTTTATCTTCATCAAAGCAGCAACTTAGTACAGATCGACAAACAGCTTTTGTCAACAGGGTTATGTTAAATGCTACGAAAACATTTAAATGACAGCTGTAAAAATTACACGAAATAGAAATTGGTAAAATTTTTGTGTAAAACTGTTTTAGTTAAACGTCTTAGAAGTAGATGTCAAGCATTTAGAAGAAAATTAAAAAAAAAAATTCTCAAACTCGAAAAGAATATGTTCAAGAAATATTTTAAATAAACATTTTAAGTAAGGAACTGGCTAAAATTAACTTACAGAAATAAATAAAATTTTTAGCAAAGCTTACAAAATTGAAATACGAATAGAATTGTGTCCACTGCTGTCTGTTGCATAAATGTTTGCCTTTTTTTTTGGATAGAGGATATTTCAAACATTTAAAATGCGCCCCAAAGCTGACGTCGCGTTGTCGTTCACAGCTCCCAAATGGCTTAAAATTTATGACACAAATATAAGTACTGGACAGCAGTCACCCAAAAAAGAAGAAAGAAAAACACGAGCAAAAAAAGGCAACCATTTTTTGGGGGTCAGTTCGATTTCGATTGGATGCGTAAAGCCACAGGGCAAAGTACTTGCCAGGCAGCTTCCCTTTCATCCCCTTCCCCGATGTTCAATCACCTCTAAGAAATGAAAACACAAATAAATTAATATTTGGCTTAGTGAAATTCAATTTCTTTATGAGTATCTGCGGTGTTTGGCGGACAAGGGAATTCCGGATGGCGACTTTGGGGACTGCTGCCTTGCTGCCGATAAAACGCTTTCGCTTCTCAGGTAATTGCGTGTAAGTGGCATAAACATAAAACGGAAAACTGAATATTTATGAGCAGGTCACATCTTTAATAGCAATCGAACAAATTTCCAATTCTGCGTTAATATTTCCGGAATTTTAATTCCAATATTGGCTTTCGCATACTACAAACAATCAATGTTGAAATTAATAAAAATATATTAAGTAGTTTGTTAGAGAATACGTATCACAATTAGAAAGAAAATTCTTTAAGTGTATTAACCAGATATGTATGATCAAAAAAAAATCAGCTTTTGTCTGTCTTTGCTTATCTTTTATTTTGTTGGTATTTTTTAGGCAATATCAGTCACATAAGACAGCTGATTGCTGACTAAGCTACCTGCGACGACAAACAAATTATAATTTATAAGTAATATATCTATTTTATACGTACGAGAAGGATATGTAATAAGGGATCACAATGAGCGCCGTCGCACTCCAAGCAAAGGCACTTCTAATACGCGCCGTCGAATGCGATCAGCGCGGTCGCATTTTGGAGGCGCAATCGCTTTATCAGGATGGAATTGGGCAGCTGATGGCTTTTGTCAATGACGAGCCGGACGACGGGAAGCGGAAGATTTTCCTCGTCCGCATCAAAGAGTACATCGATCGGGCCGATGCCATAAAAACCCGCGTCAACGTCGGACTGGCTCTCGGCGAGGTCATTACTCATTTGTCCATCGAGGAGAACGATGTGAATTGCGATTACGATCAGCTATTTGGCAAATACATGACCGATAAGACATTGGAAATAATGATTGAAGAACCCTATTTATCCAAGAATTATCATGTGAGCAGGAAATATTTATAATAATAATCACGAATCATTACAAAAATTGGAATTTTTTAGTTCATTTTCATTAAATTAAATTTTTTAATTTTAATTTAAATTGAATTTGAGTAACTAAATGATGAATATTTTTGATTTCTTTTTCTGAAGAGTCTTCTTCAAATCCCTAATCATTTGTATTATTTTTTGTATATATTTTGTGTGACTTTGCAGTATACAAATCTAATACGATTCCTGGAGCTGGCTGTGACAAATTGCAAGAACTTGAAATTCTTGCGTTTGGTAACCAAAGAGGATGTGGACAAATTGGATCAACAACGCACGAATTTGGGACAAATTAAAGTAGATCTGGAGCGAAGACAGATAACTTTGCATGTCAAGTACGAGAACACCCTGCACGATCGCAAAATATTGTAAGAGCAAGCCAGGATTATGATCCCAATTATTAATTGTTATAAAATCGGTTTGTTTATTTGTAGCTTGAGCAATGGCTACATTATTAAAATTGGACGTGGCTTGCACTTTTACAAGGCTTGCAATCCGATGTACTCCATCGGATTGAACAACTACAAATACAGAAAGTGTCATCAAACCGATGTGGATATTTGGCGTACTTCAAAACCATCAGCCAATAAATGATAAAAGACATTCCAGTAATGATTAAAGCATAAAGTAATTATATGTTTAAATATGTATGTTTAGTTATATATTCGTTTCTATCTCAATTTGACTATTTAAAATTTTTAAAATGTAATAATAAAGTTTTGTGTGCTGTTTTTTGTAAAAAACCAGAGTTAAAGATTTTCGCTGTGTGTGCTATAAATCTGCAAAAGCAGATATATACATGGACGTGGATACGGCTGCAGGGGCGTTTTTGCTGTTTAAAATTCATAACTTTCGAGGCACTTTGGCTGCAGAGGCAGCTGCACAGCTGGTGGCAAGCTTGGCTCCTGACTGCTGGCTGCCAACTGTAAACTGGCTTTTCTGTCTTTTGGCTGCTGTTTTGAATGCCGCTAGCAGCAGGCGGGCGGCACAATTGCAGTTGCATAAAAGACAGCAACGGAAGCTGCTGCAGCTTCCTTCGATACCTTCCTTCGAGTAGTACACTTAGCAAAAAAAACACAAACCAAACTTCAGTATATTACCATAGTTGGCCTTTTTCGTAAGCAAGTGAGTTTGCAAAATTTATGATTGGGTGTTTCTTATAACTAGGCAATTCATTTCTTAACTTTACGTTAATTTTTCCGAATATTTAGAAATCACTTTTAATATAATAATATAATTAAATTAAGTGTGATTTTTTTTAAGTGTGACCTCAGCAGCCATTTACTATTGTCGCCCAAAGAGGACGCCTCCTAAAGCTCCGGCTCAACGTCTCCAACTTCAACACTGAGTCTGTCTCTGAGTCCTTTCTGCAGCTTTAGACATGTGCGTGTATAATTAGAACTGTGCCACACTTGGCTGCACATTCTCCACCTTTTAAAGGGACGGGCGGCGGGTTGGGGATGCACCCACACAATATATTTTCAATTTACTTGGTGGCATGGCCAGGATTTATCAACAGATGAAGGCAATTGTTATGCGTTGTCGCGATGAGCCGGCCTAATAAATTGCACCAGAGCTAAAAATGCTTTTGCTCGCTTTTAAATTTTATGGTCCGTAAGAAGGGCACACACAGAAAACACTAATGCGACTGTCAGTCCCAAATAGCAAAACTGCCAGAGCCACCCCTAATTTCAGTTTTTAGACTGGGACACCTAAGCCGGCTATTCATTGCAGGGGATCTGGGATCTGGAATCTAAACCAGAGCAACAAGAGGAAGCCATTGCCAAAATTGCGTATAGGCCAGCTAGGCTAGGATTTACTTTCCACTTGTGGTTTAACCTGACAATTAATTGGTTCACTTGCCCTTTAAACAACATCAACTACAACTCGCAGTTGCGAAAATAATTATAGCACCACTCACACAAAAATAATTTATTCAAAATTTGTTTTTATAAAAGTTATAAAAGCTGAAGGTGACTTTTAAAAAAGCGAGAAAGAAATTTCATTATTTTA
Source organism: Drosophila demipolita (assembly GCA_035042405.1). Lineage (NCBI taxonomy): Eukaryota > Metazoa > Arthropoda > Insecta > Diptera > Drosophilidae > Drosophila > Drosophila demipolita. The sequence continues at coordinate 6,016,401 of JAWNLI010000059.1, read as the reverse complement.
TTCATTGTTTTCAACTCATTTGCATTTAATTACAATTAAAAATTAAATTTTATAGAAAATACGATGAAAACTTATAGAAAAGTAATAGCATTTTTCAAATGTGCACTTTTAATTTTAATAATTAGTTTTCTTTTTAAACTAAAAATATTATTGAACATAATTCGGTGAATAGTAATAATTTTGATTTATAAGGCAAATAATAAAAAAATTTTGTGTTTTTCATTCGATGTGGTGCTATTATTTCTCTTGCAACTGTGCAACTATAAATTGAAATAGTGGAAATTGCGAATTATTAAGTTGAATTGTTGTTCTTTGTTCTTGCTGACTTGGCGCAAACAAAAGTGAGCTATTTCTGTGCAGCACACGCAACAGTTACGGCTAAATCCTTGGCACGTTGTGCGTCCATGGATGCAACCGTGTTAAATAGAAAGGAAACTACAATACATGCATAACCAGGGAATTAAACATACAACACACAAAGCATAGCAGCAACCAAACCCACCCAAAAATTACCCCCAAGGCAGGCAAGACCAAAAGCATAACTAATCCGCATCTTTTAAGCGACTCCTCCTCCCCCGTGAAACAAGAAGTAGCAACAGGACGAGGGTTGCAAGAGTGGTAATGGTGGGGGGGGGGGGGGTTGTCTTTTCGGGGGCACTTTTCTATTACGAGGAGTACGGCAACGATATGAGTGGTAAATGTTAAGCGGAGTGTTTTAGGTTCAGGCACTTACATTTTATGCCAGGCAGCAACAGAAATGTTGCCAAATGTGTGTGCGTGTGTATGTATGTGCACTCGAAAAAAACACAATAATATTTTTCTTGTTTTTTAGCAATAATTTCAATGTATAAGAAATAATTCTTCCTTTAACCTGAAAGGTTTGCTTGCAACCGACAATCACAAGAATATTTTATCTGTTGGAAATAGTTTTTTAACGTTTGGAAACACATAAAAATGTTAACGAGAAATTCGACAAATTAAATCGAGAAAGGCTTGCAAAAAAATATGGTCTTATTTTTTATTTATTAGAAATATTATGATTCTTAGAAAAAATGCATTCTAATACTAAAGAAATAGCCATAAAATGTACTCTCTCGACTTCTGTGGAGTTTAGCTATTTCATACAGCGAAGACCAAAGAAGCCAATATACAAATTCTTCTGTGGTACACACAACACTGTAAAAATAATTCATCACTTATTAAATTTAGCAAATCCACACTGAAACTAAGAAATGGAAATACTGGTTTTTAAAAAACAACTAAACATCAATATTAGAAATTAGCTTTATTAGCGAATTTACAAAATTTCGCTCAATTTTTCTCAAAGTGTATAGAGTGTGTGTGTGTTAGTGTTCTCTATTAATTTGCAATGGCTGTGTGGCAAGCCCCTCAGCACAAAATGCCTACGCACACGATTGTTGTGGCAAAGATTTGTGAAAGCGCCACGTAATTGACTTTGCTGATGGTTGTCGTTGTTTCAGTTGTTGTCCTTGCTTGTTGTCCTCGTTGGTGTTGTTGTTGCTACTGTTGATGTTGCTGTTGCTTAAAATTATCATGGAGCAGTCGTCAACTCGTAGAAGTGTGTGTATTCGTATCGTATCGTATTATGTACACATATATTTATGCCGATTTACGCATAAAAGTCTCGGACGCAGGCCGCAAAAGGCGAAAGTCCGAGTTGAAGCCCAAAGGCAAAAAGGCAACAAACAACAGCAAAAAAACAAAAATAAAAACAAGAAAAAATTAAAAGGATGGCGCCTGGCGAAGTGAACATTTTTTCGTTGGTTTTATTGCTGCCAGCAGCATCGACAAAAACAACAAAAAAAATAACAAAAACAATAACAGCATCAGCAACTGGCAAATGTCCCACTTGTTACAAGACCTCCTTTCTATTGGTGGTGGGGGAGGGTGTTGGTGGTGTATAGTTGGCGGGGGAGTCTACAAAATTGGGCCATAACTTTTGTTTTGCTACGTAAAATGGCGCCAAGCCAGCTAAATAGGCCAGACAGCAAAGCCCAGCACAGCAGAGCACATAAAGTCGATGCCTAACTTAACCCAACTATTGAGAAACCCAGCAATTCAAATCCGAAACATGCCATCAGCGAAACGAGCCAGTTTTCAACGCATTATCTATTTTTTGATTTTATTTTTTTTCATTTCTTTTGTAGAACGGGCATTGCGTATACGGAACGTAAGCCAACCAAAGAAACGCATCATTAGCGCCCTGGACAGCAGCTCCATTAGAGAATGACAACTGGCCAAAGTCTCAGGCGAACACATAAATATGTATATATTTGGTGATATATAGATATATTAATGTACATATGTATGCACTCGGAAAAATATTGCCCTAAAAATAGACATTAAAACTAGAGAACAGTTTTTTTGTTTTAAAAATAATTAATTCTATTATACATATAAAAAGAAATCAGCGCATTTCTCAACATCAATTTAAAAAATATAAAAAAAACATTAAAGACTTCCCACATTAGCCTTCTGTTACTTATATTAATTATAAAACATTTGTATTTAAAAATTGAAAACATACTTCACGGATTGAGATTTGAGATTGTTTATTATGAGTAAGTTTTGCTAATTTTAAGAAAAAATAGTTCCTTTTATTTCGAGACTATTTCGAAAAGCAACAAAAGGTTTCTAATTTTTCGGACGATTTGTTTGATGACATTTTTACTTTGCAGAATGCAGATCTTAATAATAGAAAATATTGTTTGGCAATTTTCTAGTTTTCATGGGAGTTTATTTTGCTGAGTGTGTTTATATGAACTAAAGTGATTTTCAAATATGTCCGTTTGTCTGTCTGTCCGTCTGTCCGTCTGTCTTTCTATCTGTCTCTGTGTTGGGGGCGGGCACTTTGGTTGCTTTTGTTGTTGCTGGCAACGCAGTTGCCTCGTGCTAGGCTAGATTAAAAGCTGTCACAGGCCAAACAAAAGCAACCGCAGCGCCAACAATTCACAAAGGATAAGCAACAACAATAACAACAATAATAGCAACAGCAACAACAACAACAACAACAACTGAAACAGTTTTGTTATTGTGTGCGCTTTAGATTTGCAATGTATGCCGATTTATAATCAATCAATGTCAGCGCAAATTCGAAGTGGGTTGTGTTTTGGGGGAGGGTGTTGCAGAATGCGGGTTGGGCTGGGGCTGGGTGTCGAGGATTGGCTGTGGGCTCCAAGGCATAGCGTCTGCTGTAAAAAGGCGTTCATTAGGATACAGACGTCATGGCAAGGATACTGAGCCAAAGGCTCTTTATAAATAGTGCGTGCATAATCGACGTCAATCTAGCCATATTAAAAGCCTAACGCAATGCCAATCCCACATCCCACTTCCCCCTCTGACCACCCCAGCTACCTCATCGTTTTATTGATAATTTTTAAACCAGAGATAACAGCTATATATATATATATATATATAATTTTCTATCTATTCGGCAAGCATTGCGAATCGATTAATGACTCGAAAGAAATCAAAACGGAAATTACAAAAAAAAGATTGAAAGATAAACTTTGATATATCGATTGATTATAAAATGTCACTATGATATATAGTTGAGTATTGATTCGCAGAAATATTGATTAGCTAATATCAGAATCGGATGACAAACTTGGAGCAGAAATATATTTAAAAGATAAACTATTTATCTATCAAGTGAATATTAATTGGCATAATTTCCAATCACGGGCCAGATCTGTGTCCATCCTACACTGATAAGAAAATGGAGAACCGTCTTACCTAACCGAAAAGATATGTCTGCAAATCCTGCACATTTATTCACCTCAAATTTAGCTTGAGAGTTTTGGACCTGTCAAGTTGAAGCCAGCCCTTAACCAAGTTGGCCAAGTCGATTGTGAATTGTTTATCTTGTTAAGAGTCGGTTTTAAATTCACAAACTGCTTTCTTGAGTGTTTGTCCGGGTTGGGGCTAGCCAGCTAGGTGAGATGTTTAATGACCTCTTAGAGCTTTGACAGAGTTGACAACTTGGCACAGAAGTAAGTCGGCTGGCATTAAAAGCCGAATTGTAATTTGAGTAATTAAAATGTGACACGATAATCGAATGGCGCGAATGAAAGTTGACAGGTAAACCACAGCAATCCGTTTTTAAAGGGGATTAGGAAACAAAAGGACCTGTCTATATATATGTAAATATATACATATATATATATATATATATATATATTTATATAGGTAGTATAAGGCAGGCAGTCAATGTCAAGCCACACGGACTATTAAATACACACGCAGGCACGCAAAAGTGCTGGGAAACAAAGCCCTGGCTAAAGGAGACGATGGCAGACGAAAGCAGCTTCCATAATTCGCTTGACGACTCTGCTGGATTCGTGGGGAGTAAAAGCCATTAAAGTAACAACCAGGCACAGCACGTTTTTACGGCATGGCATTGAGCCGAAACGGGGGATGGGGTTGCGCTCAAGGGTGGGCTAGGGGTTACGGGTGGGGCAGAACTCAATCGTAAGCGCAGCAGAAGCATCATAAACGACGGCGTCGGCATTTAGAAAGCGCAGATATTCCTGTCAAAACGATAAGCGCGCCTTTTAGAACCAACAGCAACAGCAGCAACAACAGCAGCAACATCAGCAGCAGCAACAGCAACAGGAGCGGAAGAAGCAGCAGGCGCAGGAGCAGGAGCAGGAGCAGCAGCAGACATCCTCGAAGGCTGTGAAGCTGACAGGATTTTTATGTGCCAAATGCTGAGCTGCGTCTTTAAACGTTTTGTGGCTAAAATTGCGACTGCTGCTGCTGATGCTGCACTCAGCAAAAAAGAATAAGAAAACATTTCAAAACAATTAAAATTACAAAAGACTTGTCCTAAATCGACATTACTAAAAGTCCACTAAAAAATGCACAAACTTCTCTTGATTTGAAGTATATTTTGTAAATAACAGCAAATATTTTTCTTAAAATTAGAAATTAAATTATGGTGGGATGTGTATATTTGTAAGAAATGTATTCTACAATAAACGAATGTAAAAATGCTAAGCCCAAAATTCGGATTATTATCAAATTTTCTATTTTTTACAAAAACCTAACCTAAAATTAAAAAATGCAAGCCACAACCATAAATTTCAGATATTTTCTAGCTGCACGAAAAGCTGAGTTATGCTGGGCGTCAAAAGTAGGTCGTATTTTTTTTTTTTAGTGTACCGCTGATGTGTAAGTAGAAGGGCTGTTGGTGGTTGGGGTGCTTGTGATGATGTTGGTGTTGGTTGTCTCGCCTGTCTGGCATTGTCATTTATGTATCTATTCGAAGCGCCTTCTCCTGCATTGCTTAAATGCCTTACGGTAATTTCATTCACTTACGCGCACATAACTTGCAGAACTCACGTATTCGCATTCGCATTCACATTCACATTCACATTCGCATTCACATTCGCACATTTTCGGTTAAGGCCAAAGGGGGTTAAGAGGAGAGAGAGTGGAGTGGGGAAGGTTGGCCTTAAAGTTATGGGCCCCAGCAAGGTGCGTAATGACATTCGTGTGATAAGCGACACGCACGCGCCTCCAGGACATGGGGCGGGATTCCAGCTAGGGCGAGGACTGGATGGGAGACAGCGCCACGGCCAACGGTGACTTTGAAATGCAGCTAATGAGCCAACTGGCCTTAACAACAAACAAATATGTACATAAATCTTAAGCCGCCCAAATGGCCGCAGTTTGTTAGCCAAGACGATCGCCAAAAAAAAATATATATATAAAATAAAAATATGGATTGCTGCCTAATCACCTACAGCCAGTTGGGGGTAGAGTTTGAGGGGTGTGTGCGGGGGTGGTTACATTCACCTAAGCCGCACAAATCCCAAAATATTTCACAAGTTTATCCCCTTAGGTGGCATTTTGTGGCCAAGAAGAAAAAAAAAGCAAGCAGCAGCAGCAGAAGCAGCCGACCAACATTGGCATCAGCGCACGTTAATCAAAATGTAAGGGCTCCAATTCTCCAATCCTCCAAACATCCAATCCATATCGCTTGCAACGCAGCAGCCCCCGAGACCCTCCGCCAACCCACAAGCTAGGCACTTGAGTCGAGGCCGAAAAATTTTAATGGCTCAATAAAAATGCCATTTGCGCTGTGGCAGGACTACACTCAGAAAAAGAGCATATACCCGAATTATTGTAAATCGTCCTTAAATGCAAATCGGCACTAATTTCTCACTAAAAAGTAGTTCTATTTTTCACTTGCTCCTTCGTACAAATATTTCTTAAACTTTGAAAGAAATCGATTATTCTTATAAAAATGAAACCTGCAATTGAGAAATGCAAGTTCAGATTTTTAATAAAATACCATCATACATTATAGAAGGTTATTTGCTGATAGTTGATAATAATCTGAGTTACCTGAGTCGTCAAAAGGATTTACTAAAATTGATGGTCACATTTTCGCTGAGTGTAACTGGGTTAGCTGTTAGCTACTGCGGCCCGCAGAAGTTTGGCTTTAAAGGCACTTCACGTTGGCGCACAAGAAAAAACAAGAGGGAAACAAAGCTTAACACATTTCGCTCCCGAGAATGCTTATCTAATCAGCGAGAAGCATCCTGACACCTGAGATGCCAGCAGGCAGAGCTTCCGCAATGGCTTTGTAGCCAAGCTGCTGCTGTCAGAGGCATTAATCTGCAATTGCCAAAGATTTCCGCTTGAAATCGAATCAAATGTAAATCAGCGGTGGCTGCTGCTGATGCTGCCACAAACTAGTTGTTGCACATGTATATACATATATTTATATATATTGGTTGTGTTTTTTTTTTTGCCCACCCATTTTGTTTGTGGCGCGCTTTATCAAACAGAAAATTTAAAAAACAAATAACAAATAACAGACAACAGAAACAGCAGACAAAGCAGAGGCAGCAGCCACAATGGGAGGAACACAGCCAAATGCTGCCATTAATTTTTTATTGGTTCTACGAAAAGCGATTCATGCCTTTTACACAGATTTCCCAAACATTTAAAAGTGCGAAAAGATCAAAGCGAATTCCAATTCCAACTTATTGTCCCCCTTTCACTTTCCCGATATCTGCGACTAATCCCCAAAAACCACCTACAACCGCCTGCTTAACAAGATGTGCTCCACAAGAAAAAAAACAAACTATAAACCTGGTCAAAATAAAACTGCAGCTTGACTTTTGCTGACTCCTCCTGCTGATGATGTGGCGTATTTGCTTGTAAACATTTGACGAGTTCTTCTCGAAAAAAAGGGGAAATAAAAACAATAATATGGTGAACCACCCAAAGCGAACATACCCCTCAGTTACTGGGCCTGGACCTGGGCCTGGGCCTGGTTATCCAGCAGCAGCTGCAGCAGGAGTAGGAGCAGGAGGAGGAGCAGCAACTGGCGCTTTTGCTGCAATGGCAAACTGATATTTTTGCTGGCGCTGCCAAACCGCATATCAAACTGTCGACCATTTACCATTGCAGCTACAACGACGGTGCGGGCCGTGCCAAGTGGTTTTTGGCCATTCGCTTGTTTTCATAACAGCAAACCACCCAAACCACCCCAGGTCCAACCCCCACCCACAGCTCAACCTCAGCCGCCCCTCACCCAAAAATTCGAGCAAACTTCTGACGCCACTTTGTCTGCCGCGCCACGCCTTGGCGGCCTGCATTCAACGCATCAACCAAAAGATGCTAGATGCCCTTTTCCTATTTTATATATACCCTAACCCTTTGCCAGAGTCACCTACAATAACATACCTACCAGGTAACGTTCCTGCATATATATATATATATTCTGATAATGTATATTCGAAATTTTAGAAATGAAATCGCTGCTTTTGAGAAATTTTCTTGTCGAATAAAATCTGAGTTACACTTGGCGAATTTCTAAAGATGACGTTAATTTTTTTGCTGAGTGTATGTTTATATCTTTCGCCTTTGAGTAGTGTATGCGATGTTCGGCGTGTTAAAGTGTTTTTTATTGGGCTATTGTTACATCGTCACTTGTTGTGGATGCAGCAGTCGCCGTGGAACCGGGGGCAACTAGTTCGAGTTTGTTTACACGTGCCTTTGTTGCGCCGCTGACGCTGACGCGATGCGTGTGTTCCCATACAGCACCCCCCTTTTCCATATACCCCTCGGTACACCCTGTGTACTCAACCAATAATCCAAGCAGACTCCTCACCCAAACCAAATCCCAATCCCATTCCACGGGCACTGCATGAAGTTTTGCGTACACTTATTTACACACAAACACACTCGCACACACACATACAATGCACATATAAACAGCAGCCGATTGCCAAGTGCAGCAGCAACAACAAACATGCAACCCTCCCCTACCCTCTGCACCTACCCCTCTACCCATATACTCCTTAACCACCACTGATCCATTGAAAGCAGCGACTGACTTTTGCCATGAAAATAAACACGAGCTGGCTGAGGATAGTCGCCAAGATGTCTGCGCTGTCTAGCACCTGAACGAGGATAGAGGAGCTTGCTGGGGGAGGGCAGGTATGGGAGGGTACTTTGCCAGGATGTTGCCTTCTTGCCTTCTTGCCTTGTTGCCTTGTTGCCGTTATTTTAATAATGCATCGAAATGAAAGTGGCTGTCAACTGGAGATTTGACATCTGCTTTGTCGCACGACAAGGATCGATGATGGCATGTCAGCTTAGACTGAGAGGGGGGTGGTGGTTTTGGTATGTAGGTGGGGGTGAGATTAGGTGGCAGTTAGGGTAGAGGGTAGATTTAAACGTATGCATCTATTTAAGCGTTGTTTGTAACTTTCTTTATCTGACAATTAGCGAGGAGTCGGGTAGGGAAATACGAATCTCAAACGGAATCTTAAGCTCATTAGCACATGCCGTACCACCTCACCCTCCCCTTCTGTAACTCATAAATGCCATAGATCTCCCCACAGCAGCTGGCCCACTTGGTTGGCATAAACACACGTCTCGTGGACTCTTTGAAGTGCAAATTACCCGCGGGGTCAACCAGCCATTTAACAAGCTATCAAAATTGGAGAGGGGGCAACAGCAAGGGGCAGGGGGGTAGTTTCAGGAGGTGTGTGTAGAGGGGGGTGGTGGGGGGAGGGGTATTCAGTTAACAATACATCTTGAAAAATCTGTTTTAATGGCCCGTTCCTCTATTGCAGACTCGTTGGCTTGAGGAGGCCACTTGAAGCTTTTGAAGCTGTTGCTATTTTAATGTGGTCGATTTTCTAAATTTAAACAAATAAACAAACATGCACACATACACTTAGCGAAAGACGGGGGTGGGTCGAGTTATTGTTTTCGATTGTTGCCTGTTGAAAGTTTATTGTTTTTAAACCTGTGCAGCAGCCGCAAGAATCTGTTTGATATTTTCCCATTTACAATAATTTGCCCAATTTGAAACGTGTGCGAAATTCAATCAAAAAAACCAACTAAAGTTGGTTGTTTATCTTCAGATCATAGTTCATAGCAAACTGAATGAATCTTTGGGCTTGTCCATGCCACAGAGATTATAGCAACTTACCCCCAACATTTAATTTAATCTGACTGCCGCTCAAAGGTAATAACAAATAGATTTCTACAAATATTTGGATCAGTGGATCAGATCACGGCATTATATATCTCATAGATAAGGTTTACTCTTCTTAATTGAGTACTACAATTAAATCTGATATCGTTTCGCTTGGTCGTAACTCAAGTAAAAATCTTGCCAAACAAAATTGGTTCTAAAGTTCCCAAACCCTCAACTTTCTCTTAACTAAATCTATTTTTAAAAATGTTTCTTAATCATTATCTGCTCTCTAAGAAAATAATACAGTTAAATTTGAAAACGTGATTATGAGTCTAAATTATGTTAAAATTGTAGCCCAAAAATCGAACGAGTGTTTTCTTCACTTAGTCACAACTTTGTCAAATCTGCAAAACCTTGAATTGTTAATGAAATTTGTGAGTAGGTTTTTTGAATGTTTTTATTGTGTTAGCTTTGTGCTCTGAAAGGCCATTTATATTACTAAACGTTGGCCAGTTAAATATATATATATATGCTAGTTATGTCTGCCCTTACCTGTGCGCAGTTCGCTATTAGCTGTTCACCTGGCAATAAACCCAGCAATTGTTGGAATTCATTGTGTTGCCTGTACAGGTCAATAGCCACTTTATGGCTGGCATATTTTGAGTTTATATCGAGAGTCCTGCCTGCTGCTGCTGGCCTAACAATACTTAAACTCGAGTAAAGCGGGAAGGGTGGTTGTGGGGGAGGGGGAGGTAGATGGTATAGAGATGGGGTGTAGAGGATATATGCCACGCAACTAGTGTCAAGAATCGCATAAATTTCCGATTCCGGGAGGATTCCGGGCTGTTGCCAGCCAGCAGCAAACAAATGCGACTCAAAGTGTGCCATTTAATGGCCAGCAAAGGTCACGTTCACACCGCCATAATGGCTAAATGGGGCGCCCGCTCTGACAATTCAGGTAATGTGGATAATTTGCTGTCAATGATGTGTAACGCCGCCACCAACAACAACAATAACAACAACAACAACAGCATTGACGATGATGAGTCTGAGGCACAGTCTGCTGAGGCTGTGTTGAATGCCACTTTATATAGCTGCTTGTATTTGTTGTCAAACAACAGCACGCAGCTAATAGCCCTGGGCGAGGGCTCTACTCCCCACCCCTCCCCACACTCCTTGCTGTGCTGCATTTAACGGCACCCACTATAAATAGCCAACTCTACACTCAGCAAAAAAACAACCGGAAAACTAGAACATTTTTCCTGATTTCTACACATGAAAAAGTTTTTATTAAATTTGATATATTGAAAATTCCAAAAATATGGTATTAATTTCTTTATTTTTAAGAAATGTTTTCTATTATAAAGAAAATTTATTAATAAAGAGAGGAAATATTAATAAAACTTTCTAAAAATGCTTGTCAATGCGAAGAATATTTTTTATTTTTCGATTTATTACCAATTTTTAAAAAATGAAGTTCTAAAATGAAGAAATGAAAATCGCAATTCGTAGAAAAAATCCTTTCTGAAATTCAGAAAATGGTTATGAAAAAAAGGTAAATTTAGAAAATTAAATGCTGATTTTTTTTCGAGTGTAGTAGAAGTTGTTGTTAATGTGTGTTGCGCGGCGCGAGGCAGTTTTGACAAATCGCTCTTGTTTTGAGCAGCCACAGAATGGGGCAGGAGGAATGGGGAATGGGAAGCGGGGCAGGGAACGGGGAAAATGTGGGGATGATCTATGATTTGTTGTTTTGATTTAATTTTGATGCAACTGCACGCGGAGTGAGCAAATCAAATTTTGACAAGGTGTTGACTCTTCCAAGGAGGAAAGTTGCATACATATATGATGGGATCAGGGGGGAGATCCGGAACATAAATCAGCTCCAAGACAAGCATCGATCGGCGAGATGTCACGCACTAAACTATAATTGCAATTGTTTTGTGTGTTCCTCTGTTGTTTTCTGTTGTTGGTTTGATTAACTTGCGGTTGGCCGCGGAGATCAACTAAACAAAACAGTCGGTTGGGCGTTTTATGGCTTAGCGTTGACTCGTCGTCGACTGATCTGGCTAGGAACCAAATAAAAACATTGTTGTTTCAGACTTGTTGGGAATGTTTGCTTTTTGCGTGCTGCATCGTGGCAATAAAACGAAATCTATTTGTTTCCAATACTATTCCCATCATAGGTCTAAAAATAAGCAATCCAAACCAAAGCAAATCAAACCCAAACCAGATCAGTGCACCAGATGACAGGGACATACGAGTACTACACTCAGCAAAACAAATCTCTCTGCCTTTTACAAATTCGCCAAAGTTTTCTCTCTTTATTATTCAGCAATTACATTTTAAAATTTAAATCAAAAACATCTAATTTGAAGGGTACTTCTTCTGTCTGTTCGTCGAAGAATTTTTATTTTTGCTAATCGGTTATTTAAATTACGATTAAACATTAGTATTTTTCGACTTCACGTATAAACAAACATTTTACACAGTTTATAAAATTCATATAATTAATTTTCGGGAATAATTTAATTTGTTTGGACTGATTTGATTTTTTCTGTGGCTTTCCCTATTTTGCATACACACCGAAATCTTGGAATTATTTTGTTCAATTTAAATTTAAAATTAAATTGTTATTTATTTTTTACTGTTGTTGTTTTACTGTTGCAGTAGTCAATATACAATTGTCAATTATCGCCAAAAACAACAAAAACTCTCTAAATATCAGGCTAAATATTTTTCTGAGTGTATAGATCAATTACTCCCACTCCGGGCAGGCATCAGCAGAAGATCCCAGAGACGTGCTTTGCATAGCTGTCTTCCCGACTACTTCTCTGTCTAGGATAACCCATTGTTTTATGACCCATTTTGTCCGCGGTAAGCGATCGTAAAATCAACTTCTTGAATGGAAGAAGAGACAGAGAGCGAGAGCGAGAGAATGAGATAGAGATAGAGAACGAGAAAGAGAAAGCGTGAAAAATCCTTTGTATCATTTGAGAGTTCACAGATCATAGAGTCAGAGTCAGAGTCAGACACACTGAGAGACACATGTGTCTAGTGAAACTCAACTGCAACTTGAATTGGTTTGTATTTATTGTTTTTATTTGCCTCAAATGAGTCTCTGCTTTCCCACTACTTGAGACCGGCCGATACTCGATCGTAAAGTCGTAAAATCGATCGTAGTCCTGTGTTTTAAATGTATACAACATCATTTTTACGACCTTTTGTGCGATATGGCAAAAGACTTTCGTTTAGCATCAAACTCAGAGCAAGTAAACCAGAGTAAAAATGCAGTACTTGTGAAAGGTCGTAAAAATCCAAAAGGAAATTATGGATTATATTCCAGATAGCGGTATTGTCGAGATAAACTAGCTCTCCGGCTCATATTTTGTAGATACTTTTGAAATATTTAATCGACTGTTTACACAAGGTTCACTAAATAATTGTTAAATGTGAACTGTACTAAATTTGATTTAAGTCTTTGACTCTTCTTTTACTGCTCTCAAAATAATTGTCGTAATGAACTATTGCTCAGGCTCATATTTTGTAGATTCTTTTGAAGTATTTAATATACTGTTTAGTTAAACTTAATTAAGTAATTGTTGAATTGTGCTAAATTAAATGCCAATTTCCGCCCTTTAGTCTACTGTTCTCTAAATAAACAAGTAGCATTATTGAAAATTACTTTGCTTGAAGATCAATTGAGCTGGATTTGCATGCCTTGAAACTTGCTCAGTTTTCATTTGTTGAAATAATTACAGTTGTATATAGACCACAAATAAATGAGTACTTTGAATACACCCACACGACATTCATTGACTCCGCCCACAAAAAAATAATAAAACAAGAAAGAGAAAAGATCTTAAAATGAGCATGTGCTGAGTGTGTGTATGAGTGTGTGCGTGTGTGTGTGAGGAACGCCCCTACTGGAACTCAGTCCACCAATGAAATGTCTGCCTTAACCCTACAATGGATGTAAGCAAATAATTCAAAGAAATCTCTGATGAGCTCACCAGAGATGTTTGTTGATTAATGACTTTGGTAGACATATTTCCCAAATTTCGTTCGACTATTTGTAATCCCAGCTATACCTAATCCAAGTCTGCATCTTATCTAATGAGTGATGCTCTCTCTCTCTCTCTATTTCTCTCTCTGCAAGCTGTTCTGCTCTCTGCCCTGTCATTTGCCTACTCCTCTCGCACACATACACATTTAATTATTTATTTATAGCTCTCTCCCCACGCACAAACAAAGATCTTAAGATCTCTTTGACTATCCTCCATTGCCAGCCCACAAAATCCATTTATTTGTCTATCGGACTTGTTGGCAGAAGCTACAGATCGAGAAGCGTGCGGATCACTTCGGAAATATTTTGCTATCGGAAGTATCTTGAGGAAACTCCTGGTCATATTGTGCAATACAAGTGAAATATTGTAGTTTGTATTGAGTTTAGTAAAGTTTTTCCAAATACAAATGACTAAGAGCACAAGTGCTAAAAAGTGTATTCAAATTTAATACTCTTTTAGAAACAAAAAATAAACAAATATCTATTTACATAGTGTAGAAAATATTATTGAGCAAAGAAGTGTTAAAAAAGTGTATTCAATTTGAATATACAATAATTACAAATAATAAAATAAATAAAAAAATTCTAAAATTGAAGATTCATTGAAATAAATAAATAGCTGTCTGAATATTTAATTACATACTATATAAAAATTACTAAGAAACCAAGTGCTAAATAAATATCAAATAATTAATTAATATACAAAATAGAAAAATACATAAACAGAAACATGCTGCCCACCTCCTGTTATACAGCATCCACATCTCTCCAAGATAATGAGCAACTGGTCAGCACATTGCTCGGCTGTCCGGATTATTTGCGGGGCAATAATCCGCTGGTAGGCAATGCCGTCGGAGCTGTGAATATGATGGATGGAGGAGCATTGGCTTGTGCTGGTTTCCCCTCGGCATTCTATTACCAGGGCATGGATAATTTGCTGGCTCTGCAGAACAATATTTGGACATTGCCCATCTCATTCCTGCACAACAATCATCGACCGGAGAAGCCGCCATTTTCTTACATAGCTCTTATTGCCATGGCCATCAGCAGTGCTCCCAGCCAGAGATTAACGCTCAGCGGCATCTACAAGTTCATCATGGATAAGTGAGTTTATTTTACTTACTATATAATCAACAATCGCTAGCCGTTATATTTAATTATAATCAAAATGAAAACATTGGTAAATCTGTTTATCAACAAACTAAAATTTGGATATTACCAAATATAATCCAATTCATTTCACTTGGACTGGATTCATGTTTGATTTATAATTATTATTTATGTAACTATTATTTAAAATCGACTTCCTCCAAAGCGCGATAATTCTAGTTTTCTAATTACAATCCAAATCTATTGATAGTTTAAAAGTAGATTATCTCCAAAATATTCAACATTTATTTATTTACATGACTTAAATTTAATAATTCTCAAACAAAAAATACTTTCTCAATTACTATAAAATTTTATAAATAGTCACATCTCAGATTATATGCATTCTTAATTTGTGCTAATAATATTTAAAAGTAGAGTAGATCCAAAATGTTAGTACGTTTGTACTAAAATAAATTGATTTGCATGTTGTGGAAATATTAATGGAAATATTAAAAAAAAAAAAACAGAGCAAAATATGCCGAATATTCTTTTATTTATAATCGTTTGTTAAAATAGTCGAAATTATTTTATTTTCTAATTTGGGGAAATATATAGTATCTACATAGCAAAATATAAATTAAGCCCTAATTAAATTCATAATCGAAAACATCTGATTAAATTTATTTCGGATTTTGTATTCTTAATAACAAACGAATTTCATTCATATTCAAAATACACAGCAATATATTTTATATATCTATCTATATAGCAAAATATAAATATTCTGAATGAGTATATATTCTCATTGATAGTTCAAAAATCTTTCACGATTCCACAAAACTTTCAAAGAAGATAATTACATTTACCTCCAAAAGTAAAACACCAATGACAACGGTATATAAATGCACTAAATCCCTTTTAAATTGTGTGTATATAAGCATTTAACTTGCCATTAAAATACATATATTATCGTATGAAAATAAAAATATATACATCATTCCTAAGTACATAAATAAGTGGCAGTAAGAAATGAATTATTTTTGGCACATATCCAAAGCGGGTCAACGATTTGACTTAAGATCTGCGTGGATAATAACCAACCCGACTTCAACTTGTACTCTTCCAGATTTCCGTATTATCGTGAAAATAAACAGGGCTGGCAGAATTCGATTCGCCATAATTTGTCGCTCAACGATTGCTTTGTGAAGGTGGCGCGGGACAAGAACACCATCGAGGATAATGACAGCGCAGGAAAGGGCAGCTACTGGATGCTGGATGCATCCGCCACGGACATGTTTGAGCAGGGCAACTATCGACGACGACGCACCAGGCGGAGGCACTGCGTCAGCAGCAGCAGCTCTGCTCGCTACGAGCGGGAAGCGGGCAAGGTGAGAGCAGCAGGAACTGAACCATATCCTTATATCTATTTAATTATGTACCTATTTGTGGCAGGATTCCATGGGTAGCAATGAAGGTGAGCTAAGATCGACCAGTGATTCCCTGCCCGACTTTGATATATTCTGCAATGACAACGCAGCGGGAGCAGCGGCAATCCGGCCCAACTATTCGGATAGAATTACGGAGCTGCATCGTCAATATTTATCCGTCTCCTTTGGTTTCAACAATCTGTTTAACAAGCCACGTTTTACCAGCGGAGATGCCCCCACAGCTTCCAGTGGAGCAGACAGTCCCTGCTCCAGTCGAACAGCTCCAAGTGCTGCAGAAGATCCACATTCCCCGAGCACTTTTATTAGCCCGCCACTTGCTAGGGTTGGATCAGAGTCGGAATTGAGCTCGGTTGCCACTGGGGCATGCAACAGATCAAAGCAAACAACTCTCTTCACAATTGACAACATAATTGGCAAACAGTGACTGCAAAAACTATGCTTGTTAAAATCTAAATGTATACATACAAATTACAATTAAATTCTATTGCTTAAAAACCAAAACATTTATTCTTTGAATTTTCAAGTTGTTTTTATTCTTGAGTAAAAAAAATAACTCAATTTTCCAGGCAGATAAAGTATTTATTCGGGCTTCTTGGCCGAAATTTGAACGGACTTCTTGGCCTTGCTTTGCACCGGCTTTTGGGAACGCAGCACAGCTGAAGCACGGCGGAGAGCAGCCTGCAAAAAAAAAGATTAAACATATATTACAAATACTAATACATATATAAAATAAAAATTTTATCTGGTTTGGAGAGTGACTTCAGCAAAGATTATTCAACAGCAAAACTGTCTGCGATCTTGGTAGTATTTAAATAAATTTCATCAGCACAGAACAGCAACAGATTTTCATTTAATATTGTCCATTTTGTTTACCTGCAAACAATTAAAATAAAATTATTTATATTTTGTTGATAAAGGTAATAAAATAAATGGAGTTTAATATAGTAAATCAGAAAAATGCTTCAACACGGATCTTCTGCGATCTTGGTGTAGTAGTAAAATAAAGATATCATCACATACGATCATATATACGATCTGTATATTATATATATACAAGACAATAGATTTTATATCGAAAGCCGACTGTACCTGTGTCAGATCCTTGCGGTATTTGGAGCCCGTCAGCAGGTTCTTCAATTTCTTGAGCGAGCGACGAGGTCCAGCATTGAAATTAACACGCACCGAATTCTTGACGGGACGCTGGCCATATTTGCCCTTCTTCAACACAGTGGTGAAACCCTTCTTGTCGCCAGCGGGCACAACTCCCAGCGTCTTCTTGTGCACCACGCCACTATAGCGGAAAGAGCTTACATTGGTCAAGTTGTTGGGCTCCTATGGAAATATATGGAAGTATGATACTTGTTAGTACTATGAAATTATATAAAATAAAATGTAAATTAAAATTACATTATCAGATTTGGTATTACTATCATGTTGTATTCAAATATCATTGTGAAAGTTATAAATTGTAAACATCATTGAACGAGAAAAATAGAAAACAGAAGGTTATTTTCCAGTCAACTTACAGTGCTAAAGGGTTTCTTAACATCACGCTTCTTCAACAAGAATGCGTTGTTGTTGCGAATGATCAACCAATTTAGGTGCGAAGAGGTTGCCATCGTACGTCTGTAAGGCCAGAATACAATACATTAATTTAAAATAATTTTAAAAAATATTTGGGAGTTGATGAGAAAGTCTTAAATTCAGCCTTGGGTGATGAATATAGTCTTCAAGAACTCTTCCGCAACAAAATAGTTTTTCATCATTCAAAAAAAAATAATTTAAATTCACACCAGAAACACTCTTTACCTATTAATCCATGCAACAAATGGTGACAGCATCAGGTGCAACAGCAACATGAAAATGCAAAAAATAAAGTTAGTTTTCAATGGTAATCAGTTCTAAATAACTAGTGATTTTAGTGAGTAATATTTATCAGTCTTGGGTGATGAATATGGTCATCAAGAACTCTTCAGCCAAAATCAATCATCATTTTAACAATTTCTCACTAAAATTTCTCCATGTGCTTCTCACCTAAGATCAACCAAAATGGAATAGCCGCAAAAGAAGAAGCAGCAGCAGCAGCATATGAAATAAAAGAAAATAAAAATGCAAATAATTAGTATGCTGCAATGCAGTTTATTTATTTATTTAAAAATATTGCAAAGTCAGTCTTGGGTGATGAATTTAGTCTTCAAGAACTCTTCCGCCAAAATCAATCATCATAATTTTTCAGCTGCTTCTGCTCAACGCACGTGTAAAATGAACACTTGGAATTTTACCATTTATCTCACTAGCAGCCATTAATAAGCCAAAAGAGTATATAATTTATAACAATCAATATATCCGCTACATTTTCGTGTCATTCACTAAAATTTATCAGCTCTATAACTAAACTATTACAAGACATAAAGCGAAATGCCCACCTTTTCTCGTTGAAAGACAAGCAGGAAAGAAATATGGCAGCCGGAGAGAAACATGAAGTTGGCTGCGATTAACCGCACACAGGCTTGCTATTGCAACACATATATCGATAACGTAGAATGTGTGTTGTGTATATTTTCCCCAGCTGTATCGATATTTGGATCCATCCCTATTTGTCAGACACATTTTCGTAGCTCTTCGCAATAAAATAAAAAAAGTTAAATTACAGATTAAAGTACATAATCGTATTTAGTGCGTTTGACAAAGGTTTTTTATTTTAGGCTGCTGTTTCTTTTTATTGTCGTATGTCCATCCAGAATTTAAACACTCGTGGTAAGCACGCGTTTTCTTTTTATTTCCATTTTACACGCACACATACACAAATGGATGTTAGTGTGTGTGTGTTCACATATAAAAATGGCTGCTCATTTTTGGGGCTAGTCTAATCATTACATACATATGCAGATATAAAGTGCAGTATGTATATTTATACATATATATATGTGTGTGTGAATAGTGATTTTTTTTCACATATTCAATGCTTGATTATATTATTTATTTCAGACCCCTTTGCTGATGCAATCAAGGGCAATGATGATGACATTCAAGACGGACTTGTCCACATAAGAATCCAGCAGAGGAACGGTCGCAAGACATTGACCACTGTTCAGGGCTTATCCGCTGAATATGACTTGAAGAAAATAGTGCGCTCCTGTAAAAAGGTAAACTATGATAAATTTTATTGAGTTTCACTTACGTTTTTTTTTATATTTATACTCTTTACTTTATTTTGATTTACTTATTTGTGCTCTTTTTAATTTTATTTGATTTATGCCATTTCAGTTTTATCTGATTTGATTTATTTACGCTCTTTACCTTTTTTATTTTCATTTGTGTTCCTATATATTTTATTTTGTCTTATGCTCATTATCTATTTTATTTTTAGGAATTTGCTTGTAATGGAACTGTGATTGAGCATCCCGAGTATGGTGAGGTTCTGCAATTGCAGGGCGATCAACGTGAAAACATCTGCCAATGGTTGACCAAGGTGGGACTCGCCAAGCCTGATCAACTGAAGGTACACGGCTTCTAAGCTTTGCTGCAAAATACAAAAAAGTGTGGATATCCATACACAAACTCACATACACAATTAATATACTTACACATATATTATATATATATATATATATATATATATAAATATATATATATACCGAAATTGCTAAAGTTCTCTGTTCCAATGAAAGAAAAAAACATTAATATATAAAAAAAAAACAAAAAACAATAGACCATTTACTACGAACAATGTTAATCATAAAAGTTAAATAAAATTAAATGTTCAAATTAATTTGTCCAATTCCTATGTCATATATAAAATAATTATCGAATGTAATTCCAATAAAATTACAATGCCAAAAAAATGCATCGAAATCACTGCCAAGGTTGCTCCAGTGTCAATTCCCGTTAGCCGCCATTTTAATGACGTATTTTAAAAAATATCGGCTGATATTTAGGCGCCTTATATATTTACCAAAATTCCAAAAATATACGAGTTAATATCTATCAATATTTTGAATAAAAATCTTTCCAATATTTTACATAGAATATACCATTGTTTATGACAATAATGGTCTCACGATTAAAACAATATCGATATAAATATGTAACATTTTACACAGCAAATATAAATATTTATAACAATTTATGCTGACAGTAACATTCATTGTTCATCACTATCGATATATGTAATACACAGGAGTTGAACTCACATATCGAAGCTGGATCATTTGCATAGCTGTCTATATATCGGAGAAACCACACTGCCTATCGCTCCACCACCACAATCCCACATAATTTTGACGACAGCAGAAAGAGTGTATTAAGTCATAAATCACAATTGAGTTTTTTTTTTTGTTATTAAACGTAATGTAAAAAATTTTGGTTGTGTGCATTTCTGACTTACAATACGTTTGACAGAAACGTTGAATTCCGTTTCTATTCGTGGAACGTTTTGGTGTTTCGCACATCGCTCAAGTTGCTAATCGCTGCGAGCAGAGAAGAAGAAGATAGAAGAACAAAAACACACATAACAAGTGGTTTTTTCTCAATTGATATATAAAATAATTGCTGCACATCTCTGTATATACAAACATATATTTAAATAATATATTTCGTAACGTGGTGAGTACATTTTTATTATTTTATGACATGCATGCTTTTTTTTTAGCATTTGCTCAACACAGCGTCGTTTGCATTTTTCTTTAATTGGCAGCAAATATTTAACTTATATCTCCGTGCCCAGTTCTAATATCCCACTCACATAAATTAGCCTTGAAAATAAGTTATTAAGTTAAGAGGAAGCGTAGATCATTGTCAATATTCAATATTCAAAAAGCGTGCGCGAATTTTTTGCAATTGTTTTTTTTTTAGCTATTCTTTCTCAGTTGTCATTTTTTTGTGTTTTTTTCTCCGCATGCAACCGTGTGTGCAAAACATATCGAAACGTTTGACATAACGGAACGGGCGAAAGTTTTTCTATAAGCGATGAGACGTCAAAATTTTTGGCTTTAGCAAAAAAAAAGTTTTCGCGTGACGAATTCGTCGTCGTCGATGTTTGTGTGTGAGGGAAAATAAATATATTAGTAATATATATTTAAAAAACAATTTGATTGCAACAAAACAAGGCGTTTCGTTTGAACAACTTTTTGCTGGTGCGGCGGGCGTGAGAAAAGAAGGAAAAAAAATCAATTGCTAGTTCAATTTTTATTCTGCGTAAAAAAAAAGAAGAAAACAAAGGAAGGCGAAGAAAAGCGAAAATAGCCACAAAAGGAAAACTAAATGAGAACACACAAAAATTAATTCATTAAAGCTAAGAAGTTGCAGTAAAATGAGTCAAGAATGAGGCAGAAACAACAATAACAACAGCAGCAATAGCCTAAAGTATAAATAAATAAATCAAATATTCACAAAGTGAGGAAGCTGCTGCAATTCGTAACTATAATCAAGTTTGATACAATAAGCAAGAATCTAGTATAACACTATAAAAAGTGAAAATCAAAAAATTTCCAATTAAAAAAGTCTCAGCTGGCTGCCAGCAGCAGCAGCCGCAGCCGTCATCGCTGTGTGTGTGTATGACTGCCTGAGCTAGTGCAAGTTTGAGTGAGTGTGTGTGTGGTGTCTGTCTGTGTGTGTGTGTGCGTTTGACGTTTGTGCAAGTTTTATTTTTTGAAAGAGGAGTAAGCAAAAAGCAGAACCTAAAGAAGAAGAGCCGAGTTGTGTCTTTAAGTTTGCTTGTTTCCTGTGTGAGTGTGTGTGCCTGGCTGTGTGTGTGTCTGTATCTCTGTGTGCGTGTGGACTTCTTGACAATTGCCCAACATACGTTACCATGGAATATTACCTAGGTTAGTAGATATTTTTTAAATTTTAATAGAAAAATTTATAAATGTATATATATATATATATATGCGGGCTATTTACACATACAAATGAAAAACAATGCACCCTTATGTGCTTTTGTTTTTGAGTATTTAAAAGCACATACACACACATACGTATATGCACACATACATTTACATATAAACAAACATTCAAACAAACAAAATACACACATACAACATACACACCCGTTCGTATATACACAGATACATTGCACACATATGCATATATACACACACAATCATACGTATATATAAATTTATATATATTTTCTGCATTTACTTTAAGGTGAGGCCAAAAAACGCAGTTTTTTTTACAAGCAGGCAGCCACACTTGCCCCTTAACTACTCACACCACCCAACCCTCCCCTCTTCCCTTTCATTTTGTGGTTATGTTTAGGATCAAATTTGGCTGACGGAATCTGCTCATATTAATTGTTTATTTGTGCAATTTAATTACATATTGAAGCAAATGCACAGAAATCAGAGAAATGGTGTATGTAATACTTAAGAGCAATTGAAGCAGATAAATAAATAGGGTGTTTAATTTACAATTTTAATAATCTTAAATTTAGGACGTCACTGTAATAATTCGTTAACTAGAAACAAACAACTATTGCAAGCGCCTCGGTTAATTCTCAGAAGTCTTACAAGCCTCTTAATTAAAATATGTAATAATTGACTTATTTAAAGTACATACCAATTTATTTGCGTATTGTACACCTAATTGGATTGATTTTTTAATAATAATCTTGTATTGTCTTCCCACATTTCCTATCTTGATTTGTTTATTAAAAATTTATCTATTTTACTCAGAACATTATGTATTTTTTTTCAAATATGTTATTGACAGTAATTGCTTTGAATTTGAAATTTGAAAAAATATATAACTAATTGTATATTTGACATCCTACTAATTTTTTATGCTCTTTTTTCGATAGGAGGTTACGTTTATATGAATGGAGATGCTGTCAAAATTCAGCAGCCAGTCTACACGAATGTTCCTGTTGAAACGGCAATGTTAGCCACCAATTTGTTTGGCACGCCGACACAAATCGCGACAGCACCGACAACAGCAGCAGCAGCCACAGCAACAGCAACCCACATACCCTTGATAACAGCAGCAGCAGCAGGGGGAGGATCAACGACAGGAGCAGCAGCAGCAGGAACAGTAGCATTGCCAGCCTCAGCAGCAACACAGCCCACAGCACAACAACCGCAACAACATCTACAACAGCAACAACACCCACAGGCACAACAGCATTTGCAACAGCAACAACAGCAACATCCACAGCTCATCACGCACGCCTCACACGCTCACGCTGTGGCAGTTGCAGCCGCAGCAGCAGCAGCCGCACAGCAGCAACACCAACAGCAACAACATCAGCAACACCATCAACAGCAGCAACAGCAACAATCAACGCAGAGCATTCAAACGCCAGTGCATTTGCAGGCGCTGCCGCCGCATCATCATCCCGGTGTTGCTCATTTGCAATACGCTCAGCAGCAACAGTTGTCGTCGTCGAGTGTTGGCGACAGCACATCAATAGCAGCAACAGCAATCGATAATAGTGAATACGCCGCTGCCATCATGAATGGAACCTTAGCTCAGACACCCGATGGCAATCTTGTCTGCTACACAACAACAGAGGCGACCGCCCTCGTACCTGGTGGCAACAATACGAATTTAGTTGCAATCGAGCAACAGCAGCATCAATCAGTAGAGATGTTGCAACAACAGCAGCAACAACAACAACATCAGCTAGCTGCAGATGAATGCGGCATGCCGCTGGATAAGCTCAAGCAAATGCTGGCCACTCAGCTTGACTATTACTTTTGCAGGTAAGTTGACGAAAAAGAAATTATCTTCTCATTCTGTCTCTAACTTTTATAAAATCATTCGCCTTTGCAGAGAGAATCTAGCAACGGATACTTATCTGGTATCGCAAATGGATAGCGATCAATATGTGCTCATCAGGACAGTGGCCAATTTTAATCTTGTTAAGAAATTAACCAAGGACATCAATTTGATTACCGATGTGCTGCGCGAATCGCCCAACGTTCAGGTGGATGACGATGGTTTGCGCGTGCGCCCCAATCACAAACGTTGCATCATCATTTTGCGTGAAATATCCGACAACACGCCACTCGATGATGTCAAGGTAAAGACAGCCGTCAAGACAATGAATAAATAACCACTATTAAACTCAATTATATATACATATATATATATATATATACATATATACATATATACATATATACATATATACATATATATATATATATTTCGAGCTGACCCTAATCAATCGAATTAGAATGTTTAGCATTATAGGTTCTAAGTTGTTCACTTTTCCTAGCATTATTTACTGTTATTTACACAGACTCTTCATAAAGAATTGTGTCTCTGAAAATCAAAGCAAATTTGTTGATGGTTGATATGGGTGTCAGATGCCATGCTTAAGCTTAAAAGCTTATTTCTTCGTTAGCTAATTGAGTCTGGTAAAAAGTATTTGACTATCATTCTATTATTCACACCAGGATAAGATTAGAATCCGAACAAAAACAATCTCTGAGGTCTTCATAGGAATAATAATTTATATTACAAAATGATGAACAGGAATATTATATTAACGAGTACTAACCTAGGCCTTTGTCTCTTTACATACATATATTAACTTAACTACTCTATTAGATATTTATTATTATATCTTTAGTTTCAATGCTTTTTGTAATTATCTTATTACATCAAGTAATTAATGGTGTAATTGATTATTCGTGTTAGTTTTCATATTTACTTAACTATTCGCGATTTTGGTTGGTATAGTCGGGCAACTTGAATGCGCTGCTGGTTAGTACTTTTTTTTTTATGTATATAATATAGATTATTGTAAATACAACAATCACCTCTGGCACTTTAGGTATATTCGCATTAATTTTTATTTGATTTTGTATTTGGCAGGCGCTGTTCAGCAGTGAGCACTGTCCCCGTCCCATCTCGTGTGAGTTTGCTGCCAACAATTCGTGGTACATTACCTTCGAATCGGATGAGGATGCGCAGCGGGCGTTTAAATATTTGCGAGAGGAGGTCAAGGAGTTTCAGGGTAAACCGATTATGGCACGCATCAAGCCCAAATCGTTTATCAATCGCATCGTAGCTGTACCAAATATCAAGAACGGTTATCGTCTCAATTCTCCCCCAACTGCCGCCGTCTACGATCCAGCTGCGGCAGCTGGTGCGGCTGCGGCTGCTGCAGCCGCTGCTGCAGTTAGCTACAATACGGCTCCGCAGCGCTTTGTCTACACTGGCAATGGTGCGGCCATAGCACCCACTGCGGTGCCCTACAGCGGTCAGGTCTTGATCGTAAGTATCTCCATCTATCCAACCTGCATACAGTTGCGAAAACAATGAAAATAGTAAATAATTGGAAATAAATCCAGAAGCAGTACGAACTTTAATTGATATGGCGAATACTTAAAACAATAGTTTCAAAATCTGCATTTGAAGAAACTTCAAAAATAATCCTTTGTTTTCGTATACATGTATATATATATATATCCCTATCTAATTCTTGCTTATTCTGCAGCCCATTCAGCAGCAGCCCTTCTACGCCGGCCTGATGGCTGCCCCTTGGCAGACGACTGCTGCTGTAGCAGCCACAGCGGCGCATGGCCAAAACTTCTATGAGATCGGTGGCAATATATATGCGACCAACGGGCTGGCACCACAAGCAGTGGCTGCGAATTTTACGACTGCACCACCGCCGCAACCACCGCCGCCAACCACTACACAAATTGTGAGCAACAAGCTGCAGGGCGGCGGTGGTCGCTACAACAGCAACAACAACAGCGGCAGCAGCAGCAGTCTACGTGGCAACAATCTCAATAGTTTGAGTGCTGCTGCTGCTCGTGGCGAGCAGCGCATTAAAGCTCCACGTACCAGTACGGCACAGCAGCAGCAACAGCCACAGCAGCAACAGTTGCAAGGTGGCAACATTATAATGCGTGGCATTAGCGTGGTGCCAGCAACCATTGTGGATCCACTACAACAACAACAGTTGCCACTGCAACAGCCTGGCCAGCAGCAGCAACAGGTGGTGCAACACCAGCAGTTGCAACAGCAACAGACTGTTCAACAGCAACAGTTGCTAGCTGCTGGCAACCCAGTTGCTGCTGCTGGTGCCGCCACACGTTATGCATTGAAACCCAACTGGAAGAGTGGCATCCCAAAGAGTCTGGAGAAGAGCTACAGTCAGAGCCATCATCACTATGCCAACAGTAGCAACCAGTTGCAAGCGTTGCAAGTCAATAGCAGCACCAGCAACAGTCTTGGCCATCACCAGCAGCAGCAGCAACAGCAGCAGCAGTCACAACCAACCCACTATCAATTGCCTTCCTCAAATGTTGCAAGCCCTTCAGTATTAGCGCTTGCCGGAAATAAGCCGCAACTTCATCATTTGCTGGTCCATTCTCAGCCCATTGTTGAGCTTCAGGAAGCGTTGCCGAGCGTCGAGAATATTATTGTTGTGGAGGCAACAACGCATGGTGCTCGCAGCAACATCTCCGCTAGCTCCTCATCCTCGCTGACCACATCCATTGGCGGTGGCAAGGAGCAGCCACAGCCACAACCACAGCCATTGCAATGGCAGCCACGTCCGCGTCGCCGCCGACGCGATGAGGATGGTCTTAGCTACTCGCCCGTTGGCGGTCGTCTTAATGTGAGTATTTCTCTATAATTATTTAAAATTGATTTAAATTATGTATATTTATAAGTAGAATAAAACAAAAAAAAGCATAGATTATAAGAGCGAAGAAAAAGAATCTCAACCTATCACATTATGTAACGGTTTTTTTTGGTTATTATATGGCGATGCCTTCTATTATTAAGGAATATTTTCAATTATTAAGAAAAGCATTCATAAGAAGTAAAAGTGTATATCTTAATTTTTTAACAAGAATATTTCTGAAATTTACTATCTGTAGAATAGCTTCTTCAGCTAACACTAACTGATATCTTTATAATTTGATAATATTGCTGTATATTTCTTGATACCAACCTTTATATAAAACCGATTTTGCTAACTTCTTTATTTTTATTCGACTTGCAGATATACGCTGGCTCGCCGCAGCAGATACTTTCTTCCTCGTCCGCCTCGTCCAGCAGCAATGTGCAGCAATCGGCTCGCGATGGCAGTCACTACAGCACACACGATGCCACACAGCAGCAGCAACAGTCGGCGGCGCCACCACAGCAACATCGTGGAAATTACAAGGGCAATAATTACAATCCCAACTATCATGCCCAGCAGCATGCGGCAAATATGTCGCAGCATCACTCATCCCATCACAGCAGCCACGGCCACAGCACGCTGCAACAGCAATCCCAGCAACAGCAACATCATTTGTCTGCTGCTGCTGCTGGGCAGCAACAACAGCAGCAGCAACAGCAGAGTTCTGGCCACAGCTATCATCATCATCATCACCATCACCACAGCTCGATGGGTAGCAACAACGGTCTGGGCATGAGCAGCAACAACAACAGTGTTGCTTCCGGCAATAATAACAGCAGCAGCAACAACAGCAATACTAGCAACAACAGCAACAATATGTCGAGTGGAGTTGGAGTTGCTCCTGGCAACAACGAACGCAGCTTGCATCATGGTGGTGTCAGTCTGGGCTATCAGGCACACAATGCACACCAGCAACAGCAACAACAGCTGCAGCAGCAGCACCAACAACAGCATCAACAACAGCAACACCAACAGCAGCATCAACAGCAACAACAGCAGCAGCAGCAGCAATCAGCTGCCCCTGCACAACCACCGCAATTTGATTTGGAGGCGAGCGCTTTTCCGCCGCTGCCAGCAACGTCTGGCCCGGGATACGGTTCATCCTATCATCATCACAGCAGCAATGCCACAGCTTCGGGAACCGCCTCCTCCTCTGCTTCATCTTCCTCCGCAAACATGCACAACGCCAACAGCTCAGCGGCAACAACACAAAAGCAGTCCAATCAAAACAGCCAAGCTGCTCCTCATCATCATCAACATCCAGCTCAGCTGGATTGTGGTGTAGAGCAGCAACATGCCGACAGCAACAGCAATGCGCACAGTTCCTCCAACAGCAACAACTCTTCCAACTGGGCTGAAAATCGTTTGTCGGATGTGGTGCGCACCGGTAAAGGCAAAGCAAGTCGAAAAGAAGCAGCAGCTGTTGCAGCAGCCAATAGACAGCAGCATCAACAAAATTTGCCACAACACTATCAGCAACATGCTGCCGTTGTACCCGCTGAGGAGGCAACGTCGCGCAACAATACTAAAAACTATGCTAAGCAGAGCTCTAGCAATAATCATCCCCCCATCCATGTGATAAAGTGTCTAACACCAAATATCAATGCCAGCAACAAGTTGAGCAACAACAATGCGGCGACGATAGCATCAACAACAGCATCAGTTTCTGTTGGCGAGGATGCTGCTGCACCTGTTGTTGATAAATTAAACAAGACTGAGGATGAAATGCATCCAATTCACGCCGGCAACAACAAGCAACAGCAGCAGCAACGCTTTGTCGACTGTTACAAACAACAGCAGCAGCAACAACAGCAGCATCAGTTGCCCATAGGACACTTGACGATTTCGGGCGCTGGCGCCTGCAACGTCGTCCTAGCAACCACAACAGCCACCCTCCAAGAGTTGCAGCTCGTCAGCAGCAGCAACAAGAAGCCAACCAACAAAAAGGAACACGCCAGCAACAACAACAACAACAGCAGCAACAACAACAACAACAATAACAACAAGGATGTCAGTGGCAAGCATAAAAGTGTTGCCACATCCACAATAAACTCCAACTCAAATTTATCCACGGAGAATATTGCTGCTGCCGCTGCGGGCAGTACGGCCAGCAAACTGAGTTATGCTCAAGTGGCACAACATCACAGGGCAGTTGCCACTGGAGTTAACTCAGAGGCAGCAGCGGCGGTTGGTGGTGGCAAAGAGGGGGGCGGTGGCGCGGCCTTGATGTTGTCACCCACAGGCAGCCACAGCCACAAGCTGGAGCTGGTCTTTGGCGATGCTGCCACTCCATCCTCAGTTGCAACTGCAACAGCCGAGAAGCCCTATTCGGCAACAACAACAGCCGCTGCAACAGGTGCAGCCACAATCGGTGGCAAGGCTGCCAGCAGCAGCAGCGGCACACAGACAATAAACCTCAATCAGCAGACAGGCCAAAGCGGCGCCAAAGATAAGGGTGAGATTTCTTAATTAATTCATTTAATAATTTAAAAATTAATTATTGGGCATATTTTAAATTTGAATTACTCAAATTATTATCTTCTGCTTGTCGCTAAGTATCTTTATCTATCTTCCTGAAGAATAGAGTAATTTTACAATGCCAAAAGTTTCAAAGTAACCTTTGCTTTTCGTTTTATCATTTTTAGCCATATCCTTTATTATGATTAAATATACCTATGTTATTCATTATTCTGTCAGTTCAGATCTTTACCTTTACATATTCTTGAGGAGAGTCCTTCATTTGAAATATTTTTCCATGATATTTAATTTAAGATCTAAGATTAAACTTTAGTCAAATTTTATAATGTTATATTATACTTATTATACTTTCCGTTGCTTTCTTCCCTTCTGCAGATGCCGGCCAACGTGAATCGCGTCCAAATGCTGGCCAATTGGCTGGCAGTTCGCGTCATCAGAGCAAGGAGAAACCACCGCAACATCAACATCATCAGCATCAGCAACATCAACAACATCATCATCAGCACTACGGATCCACATCATCATCGTCAGCATCCAACAATGCGGATCAACATCATCATCACCACAACAATGCTAATTCGGGCGGAGGAAACCGCAAATCGAGAGCAAATAATTCTTAGAAGCAAAGCAAGTCGCCAAATATGCGACAAATGTGAAAATGACTTTGCTAGGGTGCATCGCTTAAGGCCCACCCTACAACCCCATCCTTCACTCCACTTACTACCCCCGCCCTTAAAATCAACCTCAAGCCCTACTGTACATAAATTCCATGTGTAAATATCAAACGAAATCGTTTTTTGTTATATCTATATAAGCGCTATAGATATTATTATTATTACTATTACGAGCTAACCAAGGAGGCATATATAAGGTGAGTTTACTGAGTATATTATCTACAGTTGCTGAAAAAATAATAACACCACTCACTCCCACAAGAAATGTGTCTTTTTTTGAGTACTAAATTAAAATATGTTTTATAAAAAAGAAGAAAATAAACAAAAAGAATAACAATAAAAAGTTTGGATTAAAGTCTGAAATCAGTTTTAAAAGTGGAAGAATCAAAAGTGAGAAAAGTGGTGCTATTATTATTATATATTATATCTGGCAACTGTTCTTATCTACATCTGTAATTATTGTTAATCATTTTTCGCTTGCAGTTGTCGTCGAATGGCTGAAGTTTAAAAAGGGACGATCAGCTTGGACCAGTTATCATAATGAATAATACGGAAATTAGGCAAAAGGAATAATGGTGCATAATGAATACACACACTCAAACACACATACACACACATATACATAAACACATATGTAGATTAGAGCAACGATTAGGGAAGGATGTGGTTTAGCGCATATACAAAAAGAGAGAGAGAAAGAGCAGAAGGATAATCATTATATTATGCCCCAAGCTAAGTTTACGTTTACGATTAGTGTAATCATTAAATTTTCGAAGTAAGCCAAGTTGCAACCGATTTGCAAATGTTAGCTAAAATAACGGCAACAAATAATAATAATAATAATTTTAGCATTAACATTATTATTATTAATTTAAAAAAAACCTCTCATTCTTTACTCGCATGTACTGATGAAAATCATGAGTTGTGTTACATTTTATATATATATATATATATATAATTATCTATATATTTATATATATAAATATATTCTCACATTTCATTTGCTACAAAAACAAAAAAGTGCAGATTTCAAATATCTGTCGTAGCCTATATGAAGCCCATTGTTTTTTTATATATACACATATATATATATATATCGTTTAGAGAGCTGACTATATACGCTAGTCCCCCTTTTTATCTTACAATATTTTTATCAGTTTCAGTCTGATATATTGAAGTCTTTTGTTTTTTTCTACTTGGTTAATATTTTTTGTAGAGCCTTTGGGAACTTTTTTGTACTTACAATCACACACACCATAGGACACAGACTGGCACACACAAATATTTTTAAATATGTATAGAGGAGAATACTTGCATACATTTAAAAATTATTACAACTCTGCCACATACAAAAAAAAAAAATACCAATACAAACAAAAATGGCAATTTTCTCAGTTTGATGGTTTCACACATTTCAATGCTAAACATAAAAAATAACTACAATTTTATAACGCGTAGACAAAAGCAAAAAAAAAAAAACTAAACTTATATAAAAACAAATTACAAAATACAAAAAAAAATCGATTAACTCCCAACACAAACACATACAAAACATATTTTTGTATAGACAAAACACACACTGACAAAGAAATGGTGCCATAAACTAAATACAAAAACACTCACTCCACTCTCACTGAAACACTCAATTTTCATACACTGAAATTTTTCTATGAGGTTTTTAGGACAAACACAAATAGGCATTTAAAACTGATACATATATATTTTATATATATATATATATATATATATAAATATATATGTATATAAATACATATATATTTATATATAAATATATATATAAATTCTTACAATTTGTTCTCTCTCAACAAACGAAAAAAAAACAAATATGATGATTATTGTATTAAAATGCTTATGCTCATTATGATTTGTTTTTAATTTTTCTTTTGGATTTTGTTTTTTTTTTTTGTGCGCACAACAAAGCTGAAAACTGACAAACTGAAAAATGTTTATATTTGATTGAAGTTCAAGCAGTTTTTAAGTTTGTGTGAATTAAAATTAAGACATTAAAAACAAAAAACAAATTGGCAGACATTAAACTCTATAGGCTAAGCGAATACGATATATATGTATATAATCTTCACACATACAAAAAAGATAAAGATTAGCATTAAGTTGTCATATGTTTATTAGATGGATATATACATTGTATATATGCATTGTTAGTTAAGATAGGAAAGTTGATACAAATACTTTCAACATTTGTTGCAACTTTTGTAGTGTTGAACGGCGAATGTTGACGATGCGCCCATTCTTCATTTCCAAGCAACAAAACACAACTCAAAATGAAAGCAAATGGCCTTTTATTATAATTTTTGAGCTTAATTTGCTTTTTTAGTAAACTATTACTGAGTGTGAGATTCGTCACTGATTTAAATATACCAAATGCAGAGCGTTTTTATTTTCTTCAAAACTCTCTCGCCTCATGTTGTCCTCAAGAAAAACCCAGTTATACATATATATAAATTTATATAAATATATATATATATATAGTTTGTTGCTATCGATTATGCTAAGTGCCTATACTAAATACACAAACAGACATGTTGATATATATGTATATATACAAAACTTATGTATATAAACATATTGACCACTGAGCAGGCCCGCTAAATAGTTGTTTACTTTAAGTTACCACACACACAAAACTGCTGCTCTAACTAATTAATCCTCTTGACTGCTGCTGCTGCGACTGAAAAGAGCCTGGCTCAGTGGTGTACACAAATGCATACACACATACACATCTACATAGTTCTATAATTTGTATATCGCCCATTTCCATATTCCACACACTCTTCGTCTTATACCTCCTCATTTTTATTCTGCTTTTCATTCTGCAAGCATTGATTAATTGATTCGTGTATCCCTCCCACCCTTTGCCTTTGGCCAGTTGTACAGTTGAATACACACTCACAAATACAAACACACACATACGAAACGTTAGCGCCGCCAAATGACGACTGCTTCAAGTGAATTAGAACGAGTTGAACTGGAAGAAAGGGATCTAGACTGCGTAGGGAGCAGTGAAGCAGGGTTGGTGTGTGAAAATGGGACAAGGAGGAAGGGCATTAAAAGCATTGTGATGTGTGATATTATGCAACTAAGAGAAAGACAAACTCTACAATTGCATGTAAAAATAATAATAATTTGAACATTGATTTACCAGATCAAAAAGAAAAGCCCCATTGCCACCAGCCACTGCCAAAGCTGCTCCAGCTGCCAGTTCACATGAATTTTTTTGTTGGGTCCTTGTCGGAGAGAGAATTAGAGAGAGCGAGCGAGTTAGCGAAATCGAAACGAAGTGAAATGAAACGTAATTGATATGATATGAATTGATAGCAAGTATAAATGGAACTTTTCCATAGATATCCAGAGATAAAATATAGAGAGAGAGAGGGGGAGAAACATTGTTAATGTTGAATATTTTTAAGGCAAAAACAAAAAGTAAATTTAATGAATATTCAATTGTTATTGTAAAGCCTCAGATCTTAAGTTATTTATTTTGTACATTTTAAGCAGCGCATTATGACACGTAAATCACACACTGTTATACTATACAACAACAACAAACAAACAATAATAATAATAATATATAATAATAATACATATATGCATATATATATATATATATATATATATATATATGCTTGTAACTATCCTCAAACACAATCAGCCAGAACTAAAAACTGAAATTTAATTTTTTTACTTAATTTTTTTTTTGGTTCTTGCAGTCATTTCAAATAGCTTTCAAGACATTATTATTATTATTATTATGACGTATGCATATTATATTTATTAGTTGCAGGAATATGCCTTTCACAAGGGGTGAAGAATTACCCTCAATATTATTATTATTATTTCATATGGCGCTGCCACAGAAAAAAAAAAATATATATATATAACTGAATAACACCAATATTATAAGTTACATTGGTGTTATTCAGAGCCGAAAAATTGACCATAATGAAATTAACAATTTTTTTATACAACTGCTAAACTGAGTGTGAATACCCCTAATATATACTCAAAAGAAACACGTATAAACGTATATAACGCCTGCTATAGATATATATATATATATATATATCATTCATTCTTTTTGGCACTGCCATTATTATATTTTATATCATATAATTTTAGTTCTTGAAACACTACTTTTTGTCATCGTTTGCGTTATTCTTGGGTGCCCCTTGTGAAAAGGGTTGAGTTGAAATGTTTTTTTTTTCTTTTTCTTCCTCTTCACATTATTCTTAATTGTTTTTTTCGTTCAAATTTATTGCATATTGAAGAAATGCTTACGCACATTATTGTTATCATTAAAATAAAATATAAAAAAAAATCAAGCAGACAGAAAGAAAAAACAAAACGAGAAATATTTGTTAAAAATGGATATAGGAAAATATGTATGTATTAAAAAAATTAAGAGTATAATTAATAATTAATAATATTAATTGTACCAAAATTGATGAATGTAAAGTAATGAGAAAAAAGCAAAACGAAAAAAAAATGGTTTATAAAATGCATATGATTAAAAACTATAAACTAAACTAAAATTAACTAAACAATATCCCTATGCAAAAAAAAACGTATAAATACATTATAATAAACATTACCAATACAAAATACACTGAGACAAAAACATAAACCACAAAAAAATTCACTTTTTCTGTGTAGTTAAAGAGTGAGTTTTGTGCTCGATATAATGTATATGACAAATTATAAAAACTAAATACAATTTATACTTACGAGCTAACAACTAAAAATCAACAACAGCTAAGTAACAGTAAAAAAAAAAACAGACAACAACCGAAACAAAAAAAATCATAAATGCATATTTTATTTTATTGTATGTATCATATAAATGAGAATCAAATAAAAAGAGAAACCAGAAAACAAAAAAAGGAAAAAAAAAACAAAAAAATGCGCATATGTAGAGTATAAATGTAGTTAGCTGAAGAAAAGGAAACGAATCGAAATGAAATGAAACGAAACGAGAAACGATTATGAAAAACATGTCAACCAATAAAAGAAAAACATAAACCAGCAAATGCTGCTGTGTACACAACAACAACAAAAACAGACTCAATCCAAACGTTCCAACTTTCTTCCAGCTAGATCATAGATAGGCATAAAAATTGAAAACACGTAAGTCGAAACCACACCACATCGCTCAACCAATCCTGCGTCGCAGCTAACTCACCACACTTCCCTCCAACCCATCATAAACAAGCATGCTGGACTTTTTAGGCTTTTGCTAATTTGGTGTATTTTAAATCTCATATTATTATTATTTATGTTACTGCGTTGTGAAAGGCCTCTATCTATTAAGACGTCTACTTTGAACCCCAAAATGAAAATTACGATTTTTTTTCTTGGGCGCTACAAAACATTTCTTTTTATTACATAGTACATACACAGATATTTATATATATTAAAATTTTTATCTCTTAAAAAGACCAACCCAAACCCAAAAAAAAGTGAACACTCTCAATACACAAATACTAAACGAGTAATACAATATTTTTTTTGCTTACATTTTGAACAGTAATTAATTTTTGGGGCAGCAAAACAAATTGTGCTGTGTGGTGGATTGTACGAGTAACGACTAACGAGTACGAGTATCGAGTTAATTTAAGGCAAACTTAGGCAGAACTTCCGCTTCAGTTTATTTTTGCGTTACAACTACTAGTTACACACTGCTCGTTACTCGCACAGAAAGCCACAGCAATTTGCGCCGGCGCATTAAGTATACAAACTCATCTTGATCATTGACTACAATTAAAGTACCGAGCACGAGTACGAGTACGCAGACGAGCATCGAGTAGTTATAACACAGACTTAACCAGGAAACTAAGAAAATTCGCTTTAAGTACACTTAAAGTGGCGAGTACATTTAAAGTATAGATTACTTAGGGCGCTGTTGGAAAAGAAAGCTGTGCTGCCAGCAGCGGATTTAATGCCGGTTTGTTTTTTTTTTTGTTGATTTTCTGTTGTTTTTTAAAGTTCCGTTGCAATGGGTGTATCGCATGTTTCCGTCACCAGTACCGTTCCCGTTTCCGCCTCCGCGTCCGCGTCCGTTTCGACTTTATTGACCCCATCTTGATGATAGGTGGATTTATTACTGTTCCGGCAGCGTGCAACCAAATCACTGTAAGGCTTATTGTTCAGCAGACAGACCAGGACAACGGTCATATTATCGCCACCCAAGCCACCCATCTGGCAATCTGGTGCCAGGCAATTTGTCATCAGCTCCTCGCAGATCTCCTCCGGCTGCATGCCGAGTGCGATGCGAGTACGGCAGAATTGCAACACTTCCGCGTTGCTCATCACATCCCAAATGCCGTCGCAGGCGAGTAAAATGAATTCCCATTCCGGCAGTATTTGGCGTACCTCCACATCCGGATAGGCTGGTTAAGCAATAATTATTTGTTAATTACTGTAATTGTTTGCCATTCATTTTGAGAATTACCTGTCACAATTTGTTCTTCTGGTGTTTTGTTGTTCGCTCGCTTGAATACAAAGTCGCCTAGTGCTCGGGAGAGTGCCAGATTGCCGTTGACACGATTGAATTCCACCCAGCCGCCCGCTGCTACGATTCGCTTCGTTTCCAGCGCTTTGTTTGGTTTGTGATCGGACGATAGCCATTCCACGGCCCCATCTACACTGGCAATCGCCCGAGAATCGCCAGCATTCGCACAATACAACATGTTATCCTTGAGGAGCACGACAATGGCCGTTGAACCTGCCATTTGTTCTCCCAGCGACTCATCGTGCAGCATCTCGTGATCAATGTCCAGAAAACCCTGTCACAAAAATTGATGATGTTTCCTTTTTTTTTGACTACCTTTAGTCATGTCATTTTATTTTTTATTATTCATACTTTTTATATAGTATGTGATTTATTTATTTACGGTTTGCTTCTATTATTTATTTATTATTCATTGCTTACTCACCTGCTTGAGCGCCATGGGAATATCGCGTTTGTATTCGGGTCGTTTTAGGACAAACTTGTGTAAATGCTTGCCGGCATATTGGGCAACTGTGGAGCCCCCATGTCCGTCGTAGACGGCAAAGAAGGCCGCCTTCGGATCGTCGGGCAGCGATAAAATGTGTGTGTGCGAATCCTCCATATTGATGCGCCAGCCCTGCATGCAACTGCTGCCGACGCAATACTGACGATTCTGGCAATACGATGACTCCTTGGCGGTGACAGGCTCCGACAGCGTTTGACCCATTGCGAATGTTAGGTGGCGCCGCTATCGCTTGGCAATTTACGCTGATTAACAGTTGAGTTAGCTGTGTGTAGCAAACAAGAAAAAAATAGATTGATAAAGTCAGCTAGATAAACATTTGGCTGAAAGTGGGTGTGTGTAGAGATTAATTTATCTTGTGAATAATTCGAGCCTCATAAGTCCAGCAGCAAACAAACGTGCAGAAATATAAAAATAAAAAAAACCACAACATTGACTTTGACTCTGTTTTGTACAATCTATTTGTAAAGATAAACTCCTGATAAGAAGAAGTCGACTCATTGGCTGAGTGTATGAAATTGCAAATTGTGAGTGCATGCACACTCATGTCTACTGCGTACAGACTACAATAAATACAGCATTTGCTTGTCGATATCAGTTATAAATTGTTGCTAAAATATAAAAACTTACTCCGCCTGTTGTTACTCCAAATACATTAATAACCTTTGACTTGCACAACTACATTAAAGAACATAAACGTTAAGTGTTTCTGCTTTGTTGTTGTTGGTGTTGATGTTGTTTGCTTGAGCAGTTAAACAGTGAAGTAAGGCGAGTTTTCTGATGTTTTCTGCTTAAATTTGCTACTTAATACAAATGTTTGCCAATTTGGTCGTCATCGATAAATACGTAAATGCAGCCAGACCGAATAAAATTGTATCGATAGCAATATGGATATTTTTCCTACAAAAAAGAGTAGTTTCTAGAAAAGGCAAAAAGTGCGTTTTAATCAAATCAAGAAAAATGTAGCAAATTTTTAATTTAATTTATTTTATTTCATTCAGAATTCATCGCCGTTTATCTGTATTGAAGTCGAGTTTTACAGCATTGAGTTTTGAGTCATGCATATCGTTAGTTATCGATGCCAAAGCCAACGTATAAAATGATTTGAAATTTATAGTAGATATTTATAAATTTAAATTTTTAACTTGGATAAGAATAAGAATATATTGATTCCCTTTTGTTGCAAAAAAAACAATCAACTTCTGCTTCTAATGCACTTCATTAACGCTAAACAATGAAATCATTTTATTTTATCATATTTTCATTATTCACTTGTTACGTGTCGCAACAATTAGCTTTTAATCATGTATAAAGCTAGAGTCAATGCCAAGACCAACATATAAAATTATTTAAAATTTAGTTGAGCGCACGAACCATTACTTAAAATTAAAAATATATACAAGAAAACATGAATTACTTGATTTTTTGTTCATCTAAATATTTGTATCTAAATATTTAATGCGAGAAGTGTACTGGGTTATTGTTTGTCCCACAGTTCCCGTTTCAAGTCCACTTTTTGCCGCTGCTTTCACTCTCTTTTGCACTCTTCTTCGTTTTGCGTGTCTTATCTTGTTTTGCTCTGTTTGGCGTTGCTTAGCTATCGTTGTCGCTGCCAAGTGCATTAAATTTTTTCGAATTTCGTTTTTGCGGTGGCAAATAAACGATTTCAAGGACAAATGACGTCAGCTAAACATTTTACGAGATCTCTTTTGTATTTTATGTTGCTGTTGGTCAGTGGCGCTCGCAGTTTTTTTTGCAGGGGGTGCGCTTCCGCTGGCCACTTCTCCTCTTCCCGTTGACTTTGAGCACTGCCTCTATTTTCGAGACTTCAATAGCTGTTTTGTGTTTTGCGTTTTGTGTTTTGCTTTTTTCATTTGATGCAAAAAGAAGAAAACAGCACAAATATTAAATATTTACACAGCAGCAGCAAAAAGTGAAGAAGCAAAACATGCCTGATAAAAAACTGTACCGTACGTTCTCTCCCTCGCTATCACCGACTCGCATTCTCTTTCCGATTTGTTTTACGTCAGCTTTGAAAGCCTTAAAAGTCAATGAAATTTGTTTAATTTTGAAAATAAAAGGGCGTGAAGGGTTTCGGCTTCTTCATCGACTTATTTTGCTAGCCCACAGTTGCCATGTCTCCTTTTCACACACTCGACTTGCTTATCGCATTTTTTCACGCAGTTTTCGCTGCTTTAGTTTTGGTTTTTGTTTTTTAACTCCATTGAGAATGCATTTCAGTCACCGCAGGCATTTTCCTTTTATTTTTGCCAAAGCACTTGAAATGTGCGCATTTATTATGCATTTAACGTTGTCGTCGATTGCAACTGCTTATAACAAACTCTCCACTCCCCACCACACTCCCTTCCATAATCTCCGTTCACTAGCCATTTCATCATTTACCATTCCAATTCGCAGTTCTCCCCCCAACGCTATACTGCAATTGCTTAACAACCCGTCCCTCGATACTCTTCACTTCGCTTTCCTCTCACCTCTCACCAATCCTATAGTCCACTACTCACTAGCCATCATCATTTACCATTAAAATTCACCTCTCCCGCAACCCCTCTCGATCTCGTTTAAATTTCCATATTTGCTTGTCAACGCAAAGCAGCGCAGCACTTTCAGATCCCGAATCGTAGCGCAACATTATCGCCTAGTAGCTTTTGCGAACGACTCTCGGCTTTCTGTCGCCAGTATGCAGTCTGCATGCAAATACTATGAGGGAAATGAATGAGAAGAGAGCGAAGAGTGGTGAGATGTGTAGAGTGTATAATGGAAAGAAGGAGGGGTAGAGAACTGCAGCTCACAGATATCGCAGCAGTTCAATCACATTGCACAAAAGTTCGAGGTCAGTTATAAAAATAAAAATATACACACACATGCACACGATAAGAGTTTCGTTCATTCGCATTTGTTTTGAATTAATTTTGTATCCGTGCGACAAAAAATTAAATGTGAATTTCTTTGTTTTTTGCTGTAGGATCGCTTCCAGCTGGGGTAGCAAAAACTTTTGTTTTAATGCAAACAATCCCATTCGCATTCGCATTGCTCTGCCCTATTCTCAGTACCGTTCCCATTCCCATGTAATTCCATTCAAGTGGAAGTAGGCCACTGGAGTGCTGAGCTTTGTGTAACTGGATGGTGATGCGAGAGGAGGGGCCGCGTGCTGCTGTAATGCGAGACGAGGCCAATGACTTCAGCCTCAAGGATAATGGAAAGTTAGTTGCTGCGCAGTTGCCGCGCATTCGCCGCTCGCAGACAGAACTGGAATGCTGTTGAACTCAATTTGGAAGTTGGCGTTGCAAATGAAATTTCGATCATTTCCAGCGAATTTATGCCACCGATTTTTAGGTGAACGGGAGGGAGGGGGATGTATATGATCAGGCCCAAACTAGTTGGACGACTCGCGGAGTTCAAGGATCCCCGCGGTTCATTAACTTGTTTGTTTGAGCTTTTTCTGCTGCTGAGGCTGCTTCTTTTTTCGTTTTCTTCCTTTTTTCGAGTTTTTTTTGGAACGCCGCCAGCATCGACGGCGAGACAATAATGATCTTCACTGGAAATACGCTCAGCCCACAAATTGATGTTCTGCTTGCTGTCGTTTGCTGCTGCTCCTCTATGTGAGTGTGTGTGTATTGGTGACTTAATTGCCGCACCCATTGCTCTGTTCAGGAAGATTAGCAATTCCTTTGCATTTCGCCAAACTGTCTGTTGTTGTTGATACATTGAGTTTCTGATAACTGAGATATGCCGATTCCAAAAGGGATTCAAATAGTTTTTGATCACAAACTTGAACACTTTTCAATGTCGCAAATGTCGTACAGGGAAGACTAGAAATTATTATCGTAAAAAACTCAACTGATTTGATTTTTACTTGAAAAGCATCCCAATAAAAATTAGGAAATCGTTTTAAAAAAAACACACGCTCTAATTTTTAGTAAATGGGCACTTATGGAAAAAATAAACATAAAGAATAAGAAATCACTCTAAACTCTGGAAGTATTTGCTTTTAGAGATAATTTCTAGATATTCCAAAATTAAAATGGCTCCTTTTCAATATTATTTTTAGTAATATTTTCTATTACGTAATTTTTAAATGAAATGATAACATTTCCTCTCTTGAGTGCTGTCGCAGATATTAATATATCAAGTCTTTACGATAATATTCTGGAATTGTATATATCGTAGAATGATATCGTAAGATGTATCATGGAATATGTATATATATAACATATCTGTTACAAATATTACTTATATTTCGCAGAGAATTGCTGTGGTTTATCTTTGTAATTTCGGCTTAATATTTTAAGCGAAGTTTTTGAATTCATAAACCAACTCGGATCAGTCACAAAATTTCACAATAAAAATTAGTCCAGGGCTGCTGCCCTATCAACAACAACAGCAATTACAGTAGTCACTCAATAAATAGAACAAGCTCAGCTCGTATTACCTATTATATACTTTGGAGTTTAATGCGATTTGTCAGCAAATGCAAAGTTAACATTAACTTAGTGGCCAAAACATTACTAATTTATTAAGCCGTAATATTTAAATTTAACTAAAGTCGAGTGTAATTAATTTTCTTTTGTTTTAGCCTGAAGTCAAAATGAGTCAAGGCGAATCAATCAAATAAAAAATGTAATTAAAATGAAATACATTTCGATATTGGATACAGTTTTTTTTTTTCTTGCTGGCTGCCTGCTTAATTCCAGGCGTGGGCGAGAATGACAACGACAATGGGAAATCAAGGCTGGAATAGTCGGCAAGACAAAATTCAGCGCCGACTAAAAACAAATTCTCATACACAATTCCAATACGCAGATAACGCGACGATGACGCACTTGCTGCAGTCAGCGACGGATCGCTGGAGGAGGAGGTAGAGGTGGAAGTGGAAATGGACGCTGACGGAAGTCAACAAAGACAACGGCGACTGAGAAGACGACGTCGATGACTACGGCGAAGACGGAGGTGAAGATGGAGACGGCGACTAAGGCGACGACTCAGACGAAGACTGCGAGGAAGACTGCGCTGACTGAGACGAAGACTGCGGCGACGACTGCAGGCCGTGACTATAGCTAAGAGAGAGGCGAAGATGAAGGCGATCACTGCAGCGATGACTGTAGCGTCGACTGAGTAGACTAAGGCGAAAACTGCGACGAGTGCAGACGACGACTGAGACGAAGACTGCAGGCGACGATAACTGCGGCGTCGACGGGGTTACAGTGTAAAATATTGCACTGGCCTTGGAAGCAGCACGCACAACGACTGCTGCTGCGACTGCTGCCTGTCAAGACGTTTAACAACAACAACAACAGCATCAGCGTTAACATTGGCGTCCCTGGTTTGTGTCCGGCAGGAGCTAAAATTAATGCAGCATATTGTGCGCATCTGTTCCCATACAACAAAGTATACAAATATATATATGCATACACATGTCGCAGAAACAATAAGAGTGCTGCTTTATACAATGCAAATACTCAATATATTTATTTATTAACATTAATATTAATATTTTAGTTATTGATTATGCTAATTAATATTAATAGTCGAAAAATTCTAATCTTATCGAGCTTATTAAGAGTATTTTCTTTTGCCAAGAAGTAGAATACAAAGTAAAAACCCCTCTTTTATGTACATTATGGAAATCGTAATTTTGTAATAAGTTAAAGCTGTGAATGATAATTTAGGATTTTTACTTGTGTTAAGAGTCTTTCATTTAAGTTCCTTAAACTAGAAAATTAGAAAATTACACCTTTGAAAAAATAATTTTAAATGTGGTAGTATTATTTTAACCCCAACTGTTTATACATAAGTGTGTGTGTTTGTATTGGAGTCTGGCGTCTGCTAGATGTCAATTTGAACCGCAAACCGCAGCGTGCAAAACGCTTGCATCCCGTGCTGGAAGCAGAAGACGAAGAAGAGGACGAAGCAAAGAAGAAGCAAAAGAGGAAGAAAATGGAAAGAGAGTGAGTCAGGGACTGACTGGAAGCAGTGTTTAACACCCGCATCTGGACACATGTTGATGCCTCGCCTCGCTTAGCACTCGCCTCGTGTGGTGCCAAGTCTCCCAATGCAAGTTGCAAGCTTGCACTCTTTACAATTTGAACCGGAAAGCGGGCGAATTCCTTGCGTGTGGTGCTGTGTCATTTGTGCAACGACATGCGGCATGTGGCAAGCTGCCTCTGGCATGTTGCACGACAAACTGTAAGTCAATTCAGTAAATGCCAAAAAAGTTAGGGCATTATTTAAAATTATTATTATTAATGCTAAAGTTGTTATTATTATTTTAATAATTGTTCTTGTTATTATTTTGTATTGTTACAATTTATATTATTATTAATAAATGTAAATTAATAATAAATATATATTCATTAATAATATGTCTTTATTATTATTTATATTCTTATCAAAAGTTGTATTTTTGCAAACTTTTTAAATAATCTGCTTAGATATAAACTTTTGCCTAATCGCAAGCAATGCAATTCGCATATCCAAATATTGAAAATTACGTATACGTGTCGTTAGCCCGAACCTGCTACAATACATTATGCTTCG
Source organism: Drosophila demipolita (assembly GCA_035042405.1). NCBI lineage: Eukaryota > Metazoa > Arthropoda > Insecta > Diptera > Drosophilidae > Drosophila > Drosophila demipolita. The sequence goes on along the minus strand of JAWNLI010000059.1, from coordinate 5,972,925 downwards.
CTGTTAACTGCGTCTGGTGTTGTTGATTCTACTATTTGCCGATGTGGTGAATGGGAATGCAAAATAAATTGCGCATAAAGTTTAATCACATTGACTTTGCACACACACGCAACCAGAGTTGGACAGAGAGAAGAGAGGGGCAGCTATCAAGCAACGACACCGCCAAAAAATAAAAACGCATAACAAAAGATTCTACACACACGCTTGCATATGTATGTGGGCAGCGGGCAGTGCAAAAAACGATCGTCAAAACAAAAGCAACAACAAGATGAAGAAGAAGAGTGACAGCAGCAAGCGAGCGAGCGAGCAAGAGAGCAATAGAGTCAACAACCTTAGTGCATTACTCACTTTTAAAGACCGTGTGTGTCCTTCAACCAAAAGCTATCTCTCCATCTCCATCTCGCTCACTCACTCACACACTTACTCCACATCGCTGTCTCGCCGTCTCCATCTCCATCCCGCTTGCTCACACTTCTCGCTCGCCTCGCCTGTCTCATTTTTTTGCTTGACTATTTTTATTATTTTCTACATTTTATAATTAAACAATTTTGTTTGTGGTTGTTGTTGTAAGCAGCAGAACTTTTTCACCTGCCTTCTCCGCTTGTTCTTTATCTTTTCTCTCGCTTGCTGATTTTGCTTTTGTTGTTGGCTTTAAATATTCATTTGTAGCAAAAAAAAAGCAGCGAAAGGTAACATTTTTGATTTAGAAAACGAAAACAAGATTGCACATAATATTGTCATATATTTAAATTGATTTGCTTCAACCTTCTAATTTTTTAAGGCAGTATTAATAATAATAACTTTAATAATTATAACAATAAGAATGATATTAGTAGTAACAATAATATTATTATTAATAACATTAATTGAAAATCAAAAATCATAAATTATAAATATAGGAAGTAATTACACCTTGCTGTAAAAAACTAACGTAGGTACATTTTTGTAGGTTTTGTACCGCCAAGTGTTAATCGCGGACATTCTCTTCTTCTACTTCTTGTCTTCCATGTCATCCTTTATTGAATTCGTTCCAACGCAGACTTAACGTCGATTTTTTAAGCCTCGGGGCCTTTTTTGGGACCAGATGAATAAACTTTAGCACGCTTGCGTGACCCGTGTTGTGATTGAGGTTGTTATACTTCCACAATCTGCCGCTCATCTCATCTCTACTCTCTCTCTCTCTCTCTCTCTCTCTCTCTCTGCTTCGCTCTCCGCTTGCACCTATCTACTGCCCACGCTCGGAGGCGCAGCACATCCGCTGCTTCGTTCACACCACACACATATGCGCACATGCTGTAGTTGTTTTTGTGTAAAATGTCATTGACTGCAATTTGTTAGCAAAATATTTCAACTGATAAATAAAGTGTATATATATTTTACATATATGGGCAGATACACTCTCGATGCCAATGAACTCAATGAATATTATTCTACATCCAAAAAAATTGATGTTTTCTCTTATATGTTTTGGGTTGCAATTTGCTTCTTTTTTTCTTGTGGTTTTTTTTTTTTGCAATTTGCGCTTCAATTGAAGCGTCAACAAACGGCAAAAGGAACAGAGTGCAAGAGAGAGAGGTTGATTGAGAATAAATGCTGCTCTCTTCTTCAGACAGGTTGGACGAGCCATAAACAAAGAATTGCTTTTGTTTTGTTGATGCTCAAGTTGTTTTTATTTCTTCTTATACTTATTTTTTCACTTTGTTTATTTTTATTTTTTTTAAATTGTATTTTTAAACAAACAAGCGCAAAGTCGTTGTTAAGTTCATTGCATTCAAAAAAAGCAGCTGAATCACGCATACATATGCAAATTTATATGTGTGTTTGTATTGGTACATATTCAAAAGCAGCGCTTGCATCAAAAGTTCAAGTTTTTCAAGATTTATCAACAGTTCTTTTTTTGTTGCTCTTAGGCATTTTCTATATTTAAAAACATATGCTTATAGTATTAACAGTTGTCAATTTCATATCAATAAATGTATTAATTAATAACAATTAAAGCGCCAACTGGCGCCTTTCTTTCTCAAGCCCCATTAAAAGGATGCGTTTTAATTTCGTAACAATTAGTGTATTAATTATGTATAATAATATAAAAATGAGCCACCACAGCACCACCTGGCGCCTTTCGTATGCGTGCCCCCTCCCCAAGGAGACGCATTAAATTTCATGCATAAAAATAATGCTCAAATTACAAAACAACAGCAAAATTCGGTCAATAACTTAAATGACCACAGAAAAAAAATAAATTTTTTTATTCCTTGATGAACTGCATTTCACTTAAGTTGCAGATGCTGTGAGTTATTTTAGCTGACCGGTTTAATGAGTCGAACTTAATTTGCGCCCTCAGAAGTCAGAAAAAAAACAGACAACACCCAAGACAGCAGCACCAGCAACTACAGCAAAATACAGTAAGCGTAAAAGAGATGGGAAGCAGACGACAATGTCTGGCAAACCCTGGAGGAGAGTGTTGGAGTAGAGGGGGCTCAGGCTGCAGAACGAACAGATATTTATGCACATATATATATACACGTGTGTGTTAAATCGCACACAAAAAAAACGAAGCAAAGCAAAGCAATTGGCCGAAAAAAATACAAAGTAAAAAACGGCAAACCGAAGAAAGAAATACAAAAAAAAGATGCTCAAAGTAACTCATATTCATGTATGTGTGTGTGCAGCAGTGACGCTAGCAGAGGCATCGCCAATATAAACGACGATCGAAAGATGCAAAATGTTCATTTCGTCGACGTTTCGTTGTTGTTTATGTACGTATTGTACACACATCAATATATACATATTTTGCAGGCCGAGAATTCGCATATAAAAAGTCAACAAAATAATAAAATGAAGCAGACGAACGAAAGCAGTGATCACGCACACACACACACACACACACACTTATACCCATGCGCGCGGAATTTAGCGTTGTTTTTCTTTTTCTGCAACGCTGCGTGCGCCGCCATTGAACGTCGACGCCGCCGCCGCCGCCGCCTGGAGCCGGGAGAGAGTATATAAGCTTAAACGTGCTTGGTACTCGAGTTTATTAAAACCAAAACTGTGCGAGTGCCAAGATCGCTATTTTTCAGTACCCCCGAAACGGAACTTGATTAAAAAAGTGACAGAACAGTGAAATATGGCGACGCCCCAACAATTAATGTGATAAAAACTTAAATTAAAATATAAGAAAACGTATCAAAAGTACATAAAACAAAAAAATAAATTAATAATTAATTAATAATATACAAAAAATAAAATATATGAAATAAAAATAAAATAAGGATAACGTTAACAAGAGCAAACTGAAGCAGCAGAAGGAAAAAAGAATATACAAATTCAAAACTAGGCGCACGACGCCTAAAACATAAAAGCCACGCGACGCTGCGCACAAAAGAGACAACAAACAAAAAAATACAAAAAAATTAAAATCGAAAGTGTTCGCGTTCTACTGACATGGATTACTTCTGCGCAAACTACAAAAACAACAACAGACAGCAACTTCACCAGGCGAGAGAAACTAGCGTTAGTTTTGTCTATGACGTATTCAGGTACAAGTACTCTGGGCAGCAGCAGCCAAACGAGAAGCTGAGAGACAAAAGAGAGCGCCCCAGACTTCGGGAGAGCTGAGCCGAGCGACGATAAACTTCGTGTGCCAGAAGCGATCTACCTCAAAATAGAAAGCAGCCACTAAAAAATGACAAACTCGCCGACGTCGGCGCCAACAACTATAACGATCGATATGCGTCGTGTGTTGGTGTGGGTGCGTGTGTGGGAGAGAGCAAAACTCAAGAATTCTAACGCAACCCAATCAGTGGAAGCGGGAAAGGGAACAACAGCATTGAACTTGAACTTTAAAATGCACTTACAGCAACGACTGCATCAAACATGCAAACATAAACATTTACATGTGTATGCTTTGGCGCTCATATAAATTTATTGCTTTTTGTTATTCTAGTTTGGGCGCAATGTTGCTCTTTTCTGTACGCGCTCTCTCCCTCTATCTGCTCCAACTCTCTCGCCATTCGCAAATTCGCCTTTGGTTGATTCGCACGAAATTTTCGCTGTTGAATTTTTTTTGCGTTGAATTTAGCTTAACAATTAATTTTTGTTGCTATTTGCAAGAAAAGTGAAAGTTACTGTTGCTATGAGTAGTGAAAGAGCTCGTTGGCCCGTAAAAAATAAAATAAAATAAGTATAATAATACGTACGCAAAGCACGCAGCAACAACAGGAACATACATTAAAAAGTAAACGGTAAATAAAACAAGAAAGCTGTTTTTTTTCTTTTTTGCATCGAATGGATTGAAGTGATAAATAACTAGACAAACAAAAAATGGAAGCCTCAAATAGAATTCCTTATAAATCTAGCCTCTACTAGGCTTTGTCTGTGCACTTTTTTAATACAATCAGACATAGCCTATGAGAGGTTAGGTGTACCAAGTGATAAAAACAACGAGGCTGTTGTCGGGCATTACATTAAAATAAATAGTCCAAATAGCGATTAACGAGAGAGGTAGAATAACTGCAATCGAGCGACCGCATAGAAACAGAGCGTGGTAGAAATACAGAGAGAGAACGGGAGACGCGAAATATGTAGAGTGAAATGTGGATAAGCCAAAGCATATTGATAAAGCAACGTATACCAAAATACATACACATATTTATTTACATTTGAGTGTGTATTTTAAATATGGCGCTTGCTTTTTAAATCTTGTCTTATTTTTGCTATTTTTCTTTTTCACAGCCAACTGCAGAAACTTGGGAAGTTTTCATGTGGACTGCTGCGCGCTGCTAATTGTTACTGCTTACCCAATAACAATGTTTTGTATTTGTTAAAAAGAAAAACTTTAATAAAATAAACTTATTTCAATTAATTTGCTGTTCTTTCTGTTGAAATATGGTTAAATTGGAGATGAAATGGAACCTATTAGCCGATCAAAAGATGGCTGATATATTTATCTGTATAAGCGAAAGACTTTCAAGTTGTTAAACATGTGTTTGTGTAAGTTAAGCGATAAAACCTGTTTTTTAAATATCTAAAAGTCAGACGTTTTTTTCTAAAGCAATTACCGGAGTTTGGTTTATACATAATGTAAAATAAAATTGTTCTAAAATCAGAATTGGATTTTATCCAGATTTATAAAAGGGGCAGAAACGATCAGTACTGTATCTGCGAGTTTTTCAGCAGATATAAAAAAAAGCAAGCAGTTCATTATGGCACCTGGTCAACCTGGGTAAAAATGCAAAAATGTACATTTGCTCGCTGCTGCGGTAGCGATATTTTTGCACTGCTTCCAAGCGGTTGATTGAAAACGCGCACACTGCTTATTGCAGCTTATAACTGCTTACTGTTGCAGCAACGATCTTTATGCTGCTTGCAAGCAGATTGCAATTGCAAAATAAAAAAATCGATGCATTTAATTTCAAGTTAAGTTTATGGCTAAAACGAAGATGAATAGGCGATCGGAGCTAAAACAACTCCCACACTGGCTATTCAGCTGTTCTGTGCTTTGTTTTATATGCATTCGCTGGGGATAAAAATCGCTGCGTTTTGTATCCTCTCGATTTTTGTCTCACACAACAAAATAAACCAAAATTGGCCAAAAGCAATTGCAATATATTCCCTAATGGATATTTATCGTCTGTTTGGTATTTATTGTCAAGAAATTGTAGCTTTAAAACCGATGCGTCTTCTAAGCTTGGCGGTTTTTTATTGAAAGTTTTGTCCGCTTTTGGCAAAATGTTAGCTGCTATTTTTGCTGATTATTTTTACAGTTTTTGGATAATTTTGGCTACTTTTGTCTACAATTAGGCTAATCCTTCAATTTTTGGCTATTTTGCCTACCTCAAAAGAGTCCTGATCGCTGAATGACGTTCGACATTAGCCGGGTCAAAATGTGTTTAAATTTTGTGGCAGCAAACAAAAATATTAAAACGCCCACCACGACAAAAATAATTAAATTCAAATCTGTAACTAAAAACTGACCAAAGTGAAAAATGCATTGCAGTCACAAAAAAAATAAAATAAAAAAAAACAACAAAATAAAATGACCCACTTTCGAATCTGCAACCTGATCTAGTAAACCCAATACTCAAAAGAGGCCCAAAAGCAACCACAACTAAAAAGCTAAAAAAATGTAGTGTCGAGTAAAACGAAAGACTTAAGCAACGAACGCGAGGCGATGACGTGTTGCCGACAGCGCCCTCTTGTGTGTGCTAGTGGAAACTGCGCATGTGAGCTGACTTTTTTTTTTACCATTTGTCTGCTTTTAATACACAATCAAAATTAGTTTTAGCTGCTTAATATGAAAGTCCCGAGACAGCAGAGGAAGAGCGAGAGAGAGAGAGGGAGAGTGGGAGAGAGAGACAGAGATGGCGATATATTGGGGCGAAGTCAGTTGCAACTGCAACGATTCAACTTTAAACTGCAATTGTTTTGTAAAGTAATTGGCCTCTCAGCAGTTCAAACTGCCATTGTTTTTATTGTGTTTATTGGCGCTGTTATTCCATTTATTGGCAACAAGCCCAATTTGACAGAATTTGAATGGTGCTGCAGCAATTTGAAACTACGCTTTTTTTTGTGTATAAAAACACCTGACTAGCAGACCAATTGAAAGTTATCGTTATCGTTAGGATTATGCGTCAGGTATTGGAATGATTATCGATACATTTTAACCAATATTTATATTTATACTTATTATGTTTATATTACATATTATTGTCATATTATAATTTATTTTTTTATAAACAGTGCAATTTGGGCTTTCCGAAACTAGCAAGATCAAAAAACAATTCCAAAAGCTAAGCCAAGTGGAAACATGTCTATTAAATCACCTGTAAATTGTAAGCATTTGTTGCAACAAGACTTTGGATATTATCAGCCGATTACAGATCAGCTTTTGCTTAAGTACATTCACCAATTGGCTTATTTTTTTTTGCGCTATACCCTGTATTTATTATGCAAATTCATAGAGTATGCTGAACTGCAGAATTTTTACCGATTGCAATAAAAATATAATTGAATTACATAAAAAAAAAATGGCTTAAAAGTGTAAAATAAAAGAAAAAAATTATAAGGTTTATAATAAATAATGAAATTTGGGGGAAACCAGGCAAAATATTTAAAATTTAGTTTATTCCCTCAACATTTTTATATGAGTTAAAAAAAATTCAAGCATAGATTTTTTATGCACTTTCTAACTTAGTAGAAATACTTTGAAAGAGTATTTAAACGTTTATATTTTGAATGGTTTTACTGAGCTGGCAGCATTATTAAAATACGCTTTGGCTTGGTCAATTTGGTTTTAGGCTCAAATCAAATGGCCAATTGCTTATACCACTTCTACACCGACACCGACACCGACTCCGACTCCGACTCCGCCTCGGATTACAATTTCATGCTCTAGATACTAAAATGCAGTTAGTTTCTGAATGCAAACATTTTGCTATGGGTGTATGTATATACATACATATATATGTGTATGTGTGTGTGTGTGTGTGTGTGGTTGTGGCTTGGCAACAAATTCATATACTTGTTACATGAATATATATATAAGTGAAAAAAACTTGATATTTTATTGACTTTCCGATCGACTCGAGTCGAATACTTGAATGTGTCTTTTTTGTTTTTCAAACGAGTGCGCGCCCCAAAATGCCAATGCTATAAAAAAGCAACTACAACAATAACAATAACAATAACAATAACAGTAACAACAATAACAATAACAACAATATTAATAACAATTTCTATTGTGTGCAAGGTGTTAAAAAATGTGTTTTATAACTCAAGAGTTGGGGGAACAACTTAAAAATCGATTAACAACCGCGTAATTTTGGACATAATTTGTGCACACAAGTGTTGCAACAACAACAACAACAACCAATAGATATATATATATATATACTTATGATGTGTGAGCTATGTATATATAAAAATACACTCTTCAAAAAAAAAGACGTACATTTAAGTAAAAGTTAATTTCTCAATACAGGATTTTCATATCTAAATTTCAGTCTGTATTTTCTAAAATTGTAAAACTATGGATAATTTGCAGAATTTTTAAATGACTTATTTTGTTAATTTATATTATTACTTAATAATTAGCATTTTTACTACTTTACACAAACACATCCCTTGAACTTTTTCCTAAATTTTGGGAAGGATTTTTTTTTAACTTTTTAGCAATGTATTTCTTGTATCGAATAGGGATAAGCATATATCGATATATCATAGCACTAATAAAACTTACTAATTTCAAATAACGATTTATTTTCTGAGTGTTAATATGAATATGAAAGTAAATGCCAAGCAAAACATTGAATAAACAGCACCCCGAAAAATAACAAAGACCATTAAATGGCCTTGAACTTGAATACGAAATAAAAAGCACAGGAATTAACATTAAGAGTTGGCTAAGAGAGAGAAGGGAGGCTTATTAGCTGATTTCCAAGTGTGGCTCTCACTTCTCGAGAACTGGCTCTCTTCATGCAAGAGTGCAATTGGAAATTTCAGAAGGTGAACCAGCTAAAGTCAGAGACGAGTGTGTGTAAGTGTGTGTGTGTGTAAGTGTGTGTTTTGTGTGATTGTGAGTGTCGCGTTGCGTGTCCGTCAAGGTCAACACCTTTCCTTTTGGCCAGAAGAAGAAAAAAAGCGAGACACTCGCGTTAATTGAATAAGTGTAATAACAAACGAGCAGATTGCGTATACGCCCCGTTAGCCAGCGCTTGTTAATTAAAATAGATATTTGTGGAATTAGATTGCATAAGCAGCAAATCAAGAGTCGTACAAAATTGTACTTTACTGCAGACAATCGCAACAAACGCGACAATCGCTCAATTGGCCAATCCGTCAAATGCTTTTATCAATATTTTTTAGTTCCAGCTTCAGTTAATTATTTCTTTTTTATTAGTATTTGGCTTATTATTGTATGCCTGATAGTCAGGGCTTCGCTTGATTGAGCCACGTTAATTAATCCAGTTTTCGTCTAGTTTGTTATTTCTCACTGAATTTTATTGAATCATTTTGTTCAAATTAGTTTGACATTTCAGTTTTGCTTTTTGGCTACCCGTTGCCAACTTGATATGTCGATAAATTTTTCGACTTTTTATACATTTTTAATTTCTGCCAATCGACGCACATAAAAAAAATGTTTTTTACTGCTTAGAGCAAAATATACTTTTGGCATTCAAATGTGACCAGTTCTGAGCAATCAGATGATCAACCAGTTAGCCAGTTCAGCGGGCGTTCGGGCCAAGTTACCCAGGCTCAGACCCAGTTGCCTCTTGCGCCCCTCATTCCAGCACCTGGCAGACCACAATCAGACGTCTTTCATGATGAACTTGATGTCGTTTTAACGTCAACCAACAAACCACATAACAACAACAACAACAACAACAAGAAAAAAGGTAGCTAAAATTAACATTTGTTGTTTGGTTATTTATTTATTTTTTTGGCCACATCTAAAAGTTGTTCTTATGTAAATTACTTGGCCTTTTGTTTCTGGAAACTCTTGCTCGCATTTATTTATTTAATTATGCTAATTGAAACACAAATTGAATGAATGCGGTTAATTTTCTCATTTTCAGAACTGGTAAACTGGTCATCGGACAATACGCAAACGAGTTCAATTTTGGAGTGCATAATATGTGAATACCCTTGCAAGCTGAATCATGGAGACAGAGAGGGGCAGATTGAGAGAGAGAGAGAGAGAGAGAGAGAGGAAGTGGGAGAAATTGAGATTGCCTTTAATCAAAATCGCTATGCAAACATTTTTGTGAAATTGAAATAAAAATATTTTATTCATATATAAAAAATGTCCTCATTTAAAATAATTTTTAAATATATAAGAAAAAATAACTTAAAATTAAAAAGATTTTTTTATATATTTTAATTTTTTAATACTATCTTTTATTACGAACTATATATATTTAAAATGGAAATGGCATATCTTGTATAATAATTATATAATCTATCTCAGCTTCTCTAAAAATTCTAAAATACTCGTACAAATAAGTCCTTATATTGCAGAAAAACCCACATAAGAATTGATAAAAGTAAAACACTGTTTTTTATATCGAAAAAACCTTGCATCTTAGAATTTAGCTTTCTAAATTATAAGTTAGGCTGGCCTTGATCTTTTTTCTGAGTGTTTCAGAGTTTAAATATCCCAAATTTGAATGTCATAAGATCAAATTATTAAATATGCAAAAACTTCTGATCAGCTTTTAGTGACTATTTTATGAATGAGATTTCAAAATGGGCGCCTTTTAAAAACGCCAAAAAGAAAAACAAGTTGGCAGCGCTTCGTCTGCAGATTCAGATTCATATTCCGATTCAATGACTGCACTCAGCTGGGCACAACAACCTACCTCAATTTCAATTTTAATTCGAATTCAATCTTCGCTCGCCAGTTTGGCTAGTTTGGCTCTTCTGCTGCAGATGGCTGGCCAACTTGGCTGGGAGGCTGAGTTGAGTCGAATCCGAGCGTTGAGCATTGAGTTTTGAGCGTTGCGTATAAAACCAATTTGAGCAGCGGCTGACGAACCAGTTGAGATTTGAGCGCAGACTTTGCAAACGTATTCAGCAGCGACGGCTGCCAAAAAATAATATTCAACGAGCTAAAAAGACAAATGCATTTGGCCAAAAGTACGTGAACGAACCAAGTAAAAATACAACACGCAAGAAAACAACATTGAACGCTCTACAAATTGTTTTTGTTTTTGTCTTTGCAAAGCCAAAGCCAAAGCTGAACACTTCTTTTTAGCCGTTGCCTTTCGTCAAGTGTTTTGTTTGGCTTGAGTTTGGCTTGAGTTGGCTTTTATTCGTGCGAGGTGCGAGCCAGCGAACGGTTGTTGCTTGTTGCTTTGTCTTCTTCGGTCTCTTCTGCTGCTGCGTCTTTGTCTTCTTCTGCTTCGCGCGCGCTTCTCTCTGCTTCACGTATGCGTGTGTTTGTGTGTGTGCCGCCAGTGTGCGTGTGAAGAAAGAGCAATATTTATATAAAAAAAAAATAACAAAAAATAAAGGAAAAATAATACAAAAAATGTTGCTGCTGTTGATGGCGAAATAACGAAATAACGCCAACAACAATTGTCGATGAAACAGCAACCAGCAACCAGCAACAAGCAGCAGCAACGCGCATAAGAAATAGTTTTCCAGTGCAAAAATAAAGCTTATTACATAAATCATAATTGTGTTAAATATATATATATATATATATATATATATATTTATCGTCAAAGCAAAACAAATGCAAATGCAAATGCATTAAAATTCCTCAACTTAATTTGAACCTGGATTGCAGCTGCCTGTTTGCCTCTTAGCCTGGTTAAGCAGCAGTTTAACGAGCCAACCTGCTCCATGGTAGGTAAACACTAATAAAAATCTCCCAAGCCAATCAGCTGTATTTGCAGAGAAAAAGTGTCTAAATTTAGGCTTTGCATTTAAATATTTTGTATATATAAATTTCTTAAAAATAGAAAATATTTCTAAAAATGTAAAAAAATGTATTAATTTTTGGGAATGTTGATAAGCCTTTTAAAATTTTATAAATATTTGGTTTATGACGATTTACACGATTTACACGATTAACATTTAGAGCACTTTTTTGTGAGTGTACTTGGCATCTCTTATACAATGCTTGCCCCATATTTGATGATGGGCATAAGTTCGGCATATTATGCAATACTTGTCACGCTTAGTAATATATCGATATCGGTATTGTTATCGCTGCTACTATTAACATATCTAATGCCTAAGCGTAAATGAGCCAAGCGAAAGCATTGGCCTTAATTTGTTGTCCAATTTTGGTAAAGCGACTGTTTGGCCAATTGCAATTGTCAAAATGTTTAAACTTTGCCATTCACAACAATTGCCAGCAAAAGTAGCAAAACAAAAATTTAAAAAAAAATTGAGACACAACAATTTATGTGGTTTCAGACTTTGAGCTGTTGCCAAGACAAGAACAGCAAGAAAAAATCTATTTGGACATGTTTAGCTCAGCTTTTGTGGGGGGATTTTTTTATGCCTTTTCTGAGGGTATTTTAACTTTGTGTCAGTTTTTTTTTAGAACATTTTTAACAAGTAGAAATCTGGAAAATATTTAATAACAATAATTTTTTTAATGAAGTGTTTTGAATGTAAATAAAAACTGCAACTATTAATCGAAGTTTTTTAAAAATACACAAGTATGTGCACAAAAGGGTATCTAGTTTGTGGCTTGCTTTTTTTTTTGGCAATTATTCTAATTATGGTTCCAGTTTGGGGAATGTGGTAGAAAGAATGTCGTTTCTTGAAAGCGTTCTCAGAAAAGCAAACATGGCAAACTTTAAATGGCAACTAATTAGCAATGGTTGAGCTTTGTCTGCGAATAGTTGTTGCAACTATTAATAGTTCAGATTTAACATATTTTATTCATGAATAAAGAGTTGCAATAGTATTATTGCAAAAACGTGGACACCAACTGCAAGTGCAATAGATAATTTCGATAAGGCGACAGAGACAAAAAAAGAAAAATAAAAAAAAAACTAGTTGTGGTTGCTGCTTGGCATGTGTATGTGTGTGTGTGTGTGTGTGTGTGTGTGTGTAGACAACACTTGTTTGCTCACAGCAGAGCCACCCGCTCAGCGCATTCTTGGAAAATCTTTGAGCCAACTGAGTTGTTTTTTTTTATGTTGTGTATTCACCCGTGTGTTGTGTGTTGTGTGTGTGTTGTTGGTGTGCCTGGCTGTGTGTGACTGCAATTGCTTGCACATCATTTGGGGCCCGCTGGCGTTTTACAATGTGGTATGTAATTCATTTGCATTGTTTAACTGTGCAGCGTTTGCGTCTTTTAGCGGCAATAAAAGTAGCAAAAGTACGGCAAGGGGGTGCGGAATGGGGTGGAGGAGGGGGGGGGGAAGAAATAAAGAAACATGGCTAAGAGCAAAAAACGATTTACATAAAATTTATAGCTGCCACATTACAAAGCAGCAGTTAGTTAATGTTGTAATTGTTGTGCTGCTGCTGTTGCATTTTTTGCTTAATTGTGTGAAAAGCTTTTGCTCAAACAGCCATTTGGCCAAACAGCCGGCACATCACGTATACGACACGTGGCGAGCCTTGAACTCGGCTAGCATTTAAGCAGAGAAGTTTGAAAAAAAGCATACGTATTTGAAAAAATAAATATGTGAAGCAGGGCTAAAGAAAACCGGTTGCAAAATTGCATGCCAATAACCAATACTAAATACTTGCTTTCAATTATCTATAAATATATATATGTAAATATTTATAATCAAACAATATCAGTACAAAAACGGACAAAGAGTTTAAAGTAGAATTCAATATTATAATGGAGGTAAAACCATTAAAAATCAATAAAAGGAAAAAACTATGAAATACTTAATTAAAGGAGAAAAAACCTCACAATAATAAAAGTGTTAATTAGGCCAATCAATAATGTGATTAATTCTTGATAAATACTTGTTTCTTTTATAAATATAAATTAAGTGAACTTTAAAAATAAAACAAGTTCTGATCTTTTTGCTGATCAACATAAAGTCAATTAGTTATATATATATAAAACTAAAAAGAGATGAAATTAGCTATGCACAGAGGAAAGAGAATTAATATTACCAATAAATAATGTTATTAGCTTTTGGTAGAACAACATGAAATAATCGCTTTCAATTATTCATTTAAATAAAGAAAAAATAATGAAAAAGATCACATAACAATTACAATAATGCAAATACATAATGTGAGCTGTTACTGAATACTTGTTTTCAATTACGTATGTGAAAAATATGAATACATATTTAAATTTGAATGAAAGAAATAAAAGATGAACAAAGAGAACCCATAAATAAATTGGCAATAATGCCAATAAATAATGATTGTCTGTTTAGAGGACAACATTAAATGGATTATTTACATATTTGAAAAGCAAATTAAAATAGTGATACAATTGTCTCTGCACAAAAGTGAGATAACTAAATAATGTGTGATGATCTGTGTGTTGATCGGACAGTCTTATCGACACCTCAGTTAACACCCGTTGGCCAAATTTGTGCCACAAATCGCAAGAGTTGCGTTTTTTATAATTCGCTTCACGGCAAAGGAGCAATCAAGGCGATTAATCAAACACGACTTCAACTGGGCTGTTACCATACCAAATTGTGCAAGCTAATGGTAATCAAAAATAAATATAAAATCTAAATATATATATATATATATATGTTTATAGATATATCTTTATATGTAGCTGATGAGCAGGCTGCCCAGATAACTGAACTTCTACACGCAGTTTGCTGCCCTTGTAACGAATAACATTCGACTAAATTTGAAAAGACACACACAACACACACACACTCACACACACACAGCATACACACAAATATGTTAATGTCATATTGGCTTAAAAGCCTCTGAAGAAGCCAGCAACTGCTGGTCAGCTGTATTTTTAGTTATTTTTTTGTGGTCAGGTAGCCGATTTGCTCTTTTGTCTTTTGGCCATTGTTGTTGCCTGTTGTCGACGGAGTTGATGGCATTTAAGTCATCGATCGATCGATCGATAGCCGGATTGTTGTTTGATTGAAGCTTAATTAATTAATAGTTTTCGAGCTACCTTTTCCAGCCAATTCAAGCTCCAAATGTGAACACACTAAAAGCCAGTTTTTGCCAGCGGAAGTCACTTTTTTTTTAGCCAGATTTGTGGGCGGTGAAAGATGAAATAATATATCATCTTCAATGCTATGCTTAATAATACTTAATTCTTTTTCCTTTCACTTATTTTTTTATTTTTTATTTGCTGATTGGAAAACATTTTTATTTGTTCACAGATTGCTTTCAAATTTGCACATTTAATTTGTATTAATGATTTCAATTAAAAACTAAAGCAAAACTTTTAGATTTATTGTACTTTGCTGTGGTTTTTAATTTATAAATTTATTAGTTTCGTCTGTCAACTATAAAATTTGGTTTTGCCCCAGCGGGGGATTTGCGAATCCCATAATTTATTTGTCTAAAATCTGGGCAGGTCTCGTATTTATTTGAAATTTGTATTTTATTATCATGTTTTGCTTTGTAGCTGTTTGATTTTAAACTCACTTTTATTTTTACGACTAGTACGAGTCCGACTTTGAGCAGGTTTTTATAAATATTTTTTTCTTTTTTTATCAGCTTTTTTTATATTTTATTTATGATATTGATTTTTCGTATTAAACGCATTTCTGCGTACAGTATTTTTCAAGGCCAATAATCAAAGGTGGGACAGAGGAGGCTGAGGGGGCACCTGGGGGGGTGCTGGTCAAGCTGGTCAGCTAACAAGTTTTCTTGTTGATCAATTAAATGAAATTTAGTTTTTGCTCAGTTGTTCACTTGTTGTTTATTATTGTTAATGTGGTTTGCAACGGCTTAATTGCGTTGAAAAATGTTGAAAAATGTGAGTGGCCAAAAAAAGCAAAAAAGTGGCAAGTGTCACATTGGGCGCCATCAACTTTAACACCATCCGATCTCATCTCCACTTACAGTGTGCAGTTGGTACACTCGGAAAAAGTTTCGTCAACATTTCAGTTATTCGCACTAAAATATAAAAAGTTGCCTGATTTTTCGCAACATGCAAAAACTTAGTTCTGAATTTGTTGGAGGACTAATCAGAAGATTTTATTATGAGTGTAGACTGCGGCTTGGCCTAATCAATTGCTGGCTGTTGGGATGATTAAGCCATGTTTACTCTTATATAAATGCCATATCCGATAACGGGGCGGCGGCAATAAGCTGCCTCAAGTCTCAGGTTTCAAGTGTCGTCATCTGGCGTTGCAACATTGTTGGCTGCATTGTTGGCTGCCTGGCTGCCTGGCTGGGGAGCAGTTCCGCCAATTAGCGACGCTTCCGCTGCAACAAACAACCAGCCAATAACAACAAACAACAAACAACAAACATTTCCCCAGCTTTTCCTCTTGTGATTTTTCTTTGTTGTTGTCATTCAATCAGCCTGCAGCAATGCATTTTCTTTGACGAGAAAACGAAATTCGAAATTGAAAAAAACTGGCCTGTTTTTGTTTTTGTTTTTTCTTGCGTTGTGTTGCCACAAATTAAATAATTTGCCATTTGCATAAATTATAGGGCCATCAAACATTGAGCCCTCGGTTACGCTTCCAAATTAACAAATTAACAAATTAACAAATTAACAAATTGGTGCGTTATTTCGCAAAACAACGTTAGTAAACTTCCGAATCCAAGCGACAAAAAACTACAAAACAAATATTCAATCAACCAAATAACCAAAATAAACTTTCCAAAAATGTCGCGCATGCCAATCGCATGCAAATATGTATATATATATATAGATATATATATATATATATAACACTAAATACAACAAGGCCTCTCACACACACACACACACGCACACACAGCAGCAGACACAACAAGTCTTGATTACACGAAACAAATGCCCAAATGGAGTGAATGGGGGGAATTTATTTGTACATTTGTACATATATAAATATTATGTAAGTTGAGAACCGAGCAAACTGAGCAAATTGATGGCCCCAGTCATGGATGGTTCCCTCCGCACCTCCTTACACCCCCCCTCCACTCCACTCCTCTGCACCTGCCCCCTGCAGGCAACAAGACAACACATCGCAGGCATTTTTTAGCCGCTTCTCACGCTTGTCAGAAAATGTCAAAAGTGACGCCGCCGCACATTAAAGACATGAAAATAAATGAAGAGACACACAAAGAGAGATAGACAGAGTGAGAGAGAGTGGGAGAGAGAGAGAGAGAGGGAGATAGAGAGAAACATGTTGCACCGGTAATTAAATACTCTTGCAACAGAAACTAGAAAGAACTTGTCGACTTAAGACTTGCAAAGAAATCAATAAATAATTTTCGGCTTAAGACTTGAATTTTAACTTTAAGTAATATTAAAATTATGAGCTAGAATACTCTTTTTAGATATGAAAAATCTTTAAGAAAGAAAGAGAGAGAGAGAGGAAGAGAGAGAGAGAGAAACATGTTGCACAATGAATCAAGAAAGAAATCAAAAATTAATTTGAATTCCAAGTAACAATTCAGATTGTCAGTAAAAAAGAGTTAAGCATTTTTTGAATAATTCAATTTCCATTCGTATACTCAAATTTTGATAGGTGAATCTCCATTTACTGAGTCACCAAAAGAGCTGATGGCCTTTTCATTACCCTACATTTAATAAGTCAAAAGTTGCGTTGGTTATTTTGCGGAAATTTTTGAGGCACGCTTAAGAGCTTTAGGCGCTGACAATAGTTGCAGCTGCAAGAGCTGCAGACAGGCAGGGGGCAGCGAGCCACCAATTGTGGCAGGCGCCATGGTCAGCCAAAAGGTGAAAGACACAAATGAGGCAGACCAAAACAGCAAATGGGACGGACAAGATTCAGTGGCTGCTGTGTCATCATCAGGCAGACACTGAGGCAGTCGAGGCAGTCGTCAGCCGAGGCGCCTCTGAGGCTTTGTCTGGGTGAAGATGGGTTTCTGAGCCCAGCTGGGAATTGTCGGTTAAGTGCCTGGCTGCGATGACCTTTAACGTTGCCTTCACTTCGGCAAGCCAAATCTGCATATCATTCATTTTTATTTCATTTTTCAACTTTTGTCTGGAGCTGTTCCTGCTGCTTGCTCCATGCCGCACAATTAGTTGGAAATGCGGGGGCTAAGAAAAAAAAAACAATTTACGATTATTTGTTGCAGGCGATCGTTAATCGTCGTTGCTGTGTTTTGTTGTGCTGTGTTGTGTTGTGTTGTGTTGTGTTGTCTACCATAAATTTCGAGAAAAATGTCAAGGATTTTGGCCAAAGAGAAAGAGAATTCGTAGCCAACGCAATAAAATGCAATCAGCTTGGGAAGCTAATCGCTCAATCGGATTGCTCAACTGGACTCCAGATTTCGCTTAATTGAGAGTCTACACTTACCAAATAATAGCCCAAAGTGTTTCCTAGAATAATCTTAAAACAATAATTTAACCCTGGAAGTTCGACATATTTTTTCTATATTGTAGAAAAATTCAGCATATTATTAAGAAATGTAAGCCTTGGTTTTTCGAAAGCCACAACCTTCAATTTGAGATATCTACTTTCTAAATAAGTATGGCGAATTTCTAAAATTCAGGGCAACGTTTTTCCGAGTGTAGCCCCGTCAACAGCAAGTAACCAAAAATCGTGAGCAAGGTCGCCTCTGAAATGGATTTCTTTCTTCTGCCAGCTGTCAATCAGAGTCAATAATACGAGAAATAAACAAAGCACTCAATTTGCATAAATAAATTCTATTGCTGATTGGATGTGCCCATGAATTATTGTCTTTTAATGGCATTTCAAACGCTATTATCTTTTGTACACCTTCCCCCTCCCCCCCCCACCTCTCTCTGTTTTCGGATTATGCGTATTAATTTGGCAATCGGCGCCAAATGATTGATGTGATTTTATTGTTATGAAATAGACTCAAAGCTTAGAACTGACTCAGACAGAAAGTGGGTCAAGTCAAAGAGGCGTCTACACTCATAAAAACAATTGATCTAAATTATAGTAAATTGCCACACTTGTATTATTAATAGACATATATATTTTCAAGTTTGTAAAAAATTGAAGAAATTACATTTTTAAGTAAAACTCCTATATTTATGGCAATTTACTAAAACTGAGGATGCTTTTTTTCCAAGTGTAAACCATATATAACTTACCACACAGTTTATTTCTGGCAGCAGCGAAGACTTTATTAACTTGAATTCTGCTTCCTCTTCTGCGGATGACTCAAGCCAAACCTATGCAAATGGGCAGATTCACATAACGAAGCTGCTGCTGCTGCTGCTGCTGATGATTTTGTAATTTTTGTTAATGAATTTCAGTTTGTGTTTTTGTTTTAGGCAGCAATTAACTGTCTTTTGCTGTTTCCACCGCCATCTAATATATATTTTCGTTTTTGCTTTTTACTCATTTTAGCCATGTGCCTGCTGCCATAAGAAATAAAGCCGCGCTTCCTAATTGAAAATTGCCACTTAAATGGACGCGTAGCACGCGGCAAAGAAAGAGCGAGAGAGAGAGAGAGAGAGAGAGAGAGAGCGAGAGAGAGAGTGACAAACAGAGGAGTGTTTTGAAGAGAGCGAGAGAACAGCTGAAAGCGAACGAGCGAAGAAAACAGAGGCCAAGATGTGCAGCTCAACAAAAATGGTTAACAGTTATAGAATTTTATGGCTTTCCGGCGTTTTACTAGGTGAGTTGTGGCCCCGATAAATCGACGAGACAGCGACGAGTTGGCAGAAATAAATTAAATGCTCTGTGCGTCGATTAGACAAGCACTTTGAGGCCAACTCTTTGAAGCACGCGTGAGCCAAATAAGTAATAAGCCAACAGCGAAACGAAGAGAAAAAACACTTAAGCAACAACTTTAACAGACCTTAACTAATTTATATATATATATATTTAATTTAATAGCTCACCTATTGATGGTGGCAATTGTTGCTCAGGAGCCAGCCAGTCCAGTATTTCAAAATCACAAGACGAAGGAATGGACGAACTTAGATAATATCACATTCTCCTTCGATTGTAAGAGGCGTTCAGTGGGCTTCTATGCGGACATGGAGTACAATTGTCAGGTACATTTTTGAATATGAATATATATCCAAATATTTACCAGCCTCAAAGTATGCCATAGTAAATGAATGCATCGGTTCAGCTGTGTGAAAGAGAATGCATTAGATTGCCAGGGAAATAATTTAGCAGCCTGAAAGTATGCAACAAAATCGCTAAGCTGCAAGTGGAGTGTAAAATTGTATTTTTATTATTTATTTTCTTAATGTCCAACAGATTCCAGTAAAAGATAGTTAACAAAATAAAAAATATGTATATATATATGAAAACCTTTCTTTATTTTTAGATATTTCACATGTGCGACGAGGAGGGCAATCGAATACCACATTTATGTGCGAATGAGACGAGCTTTAATCAGGAATACAGAATATGTGATTGGGATTACAATTTCAACTGTACAGAGTCGCCGGTAAGCTAAAGATTAATTGTCTGCAATATAAACAAATTATACTTATATTTATTTTTCTTTTAGAAATGGTTCTATCTGAACGAGTTAACGTATGCAACAGATCCGCCAGACGAAGATGATGAGGACTACTGATTGCGATTAATAACACATATTTATTGTATTATTATTTGAGGAGCAGAAAAACTAATTAAATTAAATGGATGCGAATGCGAATGCGAAATGCGATAAACGAAATGATAAAAGGATGGAATGTAGAAAGAGACTGGCAAATGAAAGGGGGCCCTGTAAATTTTCCCATTAAATGAAATGTGTTAACTAATTTAAGAGATTTGTTGACGATATTTGTTTAGTTTCGTTTTTGTACTTTGTGTATAGTCTAATTTTGGAGTAACGATCGAGAGACGAGTTGTAAATAATTGTAAATAGAAGGCCAACCAACTAACAACAACTGTGTTTCACGGCCGTCATTTTGCTATAATTTACAAATAATGTTTGTAATGTCTGTAAGCAGAATATAAACAAAAATAAATCGTAATCAAATTGCGCACATCAATTAAACACAGTAAAAAAATAAAAAAAAATACTCGCATATAAAACAATTAATTGGTCTCCTCTTATTGGCGCTTACAATTGTTTAATTTTGCTTTAAATGTGACAAAATATTTTTCAGCCATTAACAAAATGTCGCAATTATATCCAATTTTTGCAATCTAAATCGGAGTGGGAGTCACCGAATCATGCGGCTGCAAAATGGGTAAATAACCCCGATGAGTCAAGTTCAATGACGAAACGAAAAACGGGTAGAAAATTAGTGGAAAAATGCTGGGAAAAAAACTCAAAACCGAAAGTGATAGTGCGTGAAATTTCTGTTATAAAATGCAAATGGAGTGGACTCTGCACAGTTAGTCGAAAACCAGAGCTACAACGCTCTACAATTGTATTGCTAAAATTGAAATATTATGGCCCAAAAATCCCACTGCCTGCTGCTGTTTGCTGCCCTGTTTATGGTGAATTTAAAAAAAGGATATTGCACAGAATAAAGCTAAAATCTCTTTTTATTCTTGATTGATTCTAGATTGCTGCTGCTCAGTATTATAATCCCTACAATACACCGAGTCCAACATTCGGAAGCTTAACAGGATATTATACGACGCCTCCTCCTTACTACAATCCCAACAATCCCAACAATCCCTACAACCCCAACAATCCATACAACAATCCCTACAACAATCCCAACGCCAATCCCAATGACTTGCAAATACTAATCTGGCCATATGTCATCGGACAGTATTTGTATCCCACATATAATAATAATAACAATTTCAATCCATATGCCGTTCCAAATTACGGGGGCAAGAAATAATCAATAAATTAAGAAATCTATTTTTAGTTAAGTTTGTATTTAATGTGAAACTATCAAATTACATTTTCCGAGAAGAGAAGAAAAATAAATATGTAAATGATATAATCTAATGATGCAAGTTCTGTTAACTAGCGAGCTTAGTTAACATGTTGCATAGGCAGGAAAACCGTTATGGAAATTGAAAAATTTATGACTCTTTTGACACATTTTGAGAGCCAAAGCCAACAGACAAACATCAAGCAAATCCAGATTCAAGCCATTGTCTTAGCTTGACTTGACTTGGGCACATTCATGGTCATGACTTTAGGACCGAAAGGTGCGACGCGATTACCACACGTGTACTTAACGGATTTAACACGCCGACTTGCCACTTCCAAGTGGCAAGTAGCAAGTTCCATTATGTAATTGTTAAGACAAACGTTTTGGTTCGAAGAGCAACGAACTTTAAACTTGTAATAGTAAAATGAACATATTGTCAACTTGATTGACCCACATTTCCCTAACACCCAAATCGAAGTTCTATATAACTGTAAACAACTGTATTAATGGAGTTGAGTTGCTCTCTGAATGAAGTCTTTTGGATTATGAATCTTGTCATTATTATAATGTTTTATGGTTTATAGATATGCTTATCAAAAAACCGGTGGAATACGAATCATTATCATGCAAACAAGTTGAAAAGGTCTTAAGTGAATGGGTCGCTCAATGGGCAGCATAAAGTGACAGAGACAGAGAAAAAAGAGAGAGAGGGAGCAAATTGGCTTGCCGTGGAAATGGGTCAAAACAATCACAATCACTAAAGAGCGGCTAAAAGGTAGCCGGCAAATATGCACGGATTGCATACGAAACAAGAAACGAGAATAAAAAGCAAATTAAATGACGAACTTGCAATACCCTTTCTTGGAGGAATTATAGTATGCTATAATAAAAGCCTTAATTTTCGTATTGGTCCAAATGCATTTCAAAATACTGTCAACTAGTTAATCATAGTAATTCATCAAGCTAAGCCACATTCCAAACAACTCGATGTAGCAGCTAAAATATGTTGCAATGCAAATATGAGAAACGTGAGAGCAACAACGATCGAGGGCAATAGATATAGATATAAATATAGATATGATTGGATATAGATTGGGCTTGGTGGCTTTTAGTATAGGCTTGGCTTTGCTTGGGTCAAATACTCAGCTGTGACGTCACGTGCGCAAAGGCATTTTTATGCTCTATCCCATTGCACGAGCATTCGTAATAGAGTCGAACAACGGAAGCAGAAAAGAGCAGAGCAGAGCATAGGAGCTGGGGAGAGGAGAGGAGAGTTTGGCTTTGGTGCGAGATCGTCTGCCGCTGCTGCCGTTTTGGGGGAAAATTGTGAAGAAAGTGTTGAAAACGAAATTGGAACTGAGAGCCGCTGCGTGTGTTGTGGTTGTTGTTATACCCTGCACCCCTGAGTAAATAGGGTATAATGCTTATAATGGAAATATGTGCAAAATTCTTGATCAGCAGCAATTGTTGAGACGAGTTAGCCATGGCTGTCTGTATGAATAAGCCGAGCCGATTAGAATACCGATACATATCGATTTTCGATAGCAGTAACAGCCACAATTTTAAAGGCAAAGAATTTCAGTTAATATATAATATAAGCTGACAATAAGAAACAATCAAGTCATATGTTCTAAAGGATTGATCTCAAAACTATCAGCGGAAATTTAACATTAAACTGGTATATTATTTATATATTTTGTTTTTAACATTTAGGTGCAGGGTATACCGTTGGCGAGGTGACGCGAATACAGCATTTGTTGTTGTGAGAGTTGTCGATGCAAAAGCAAACACGTTGAAGAAGCGCCAGAGCAGCGACTGCTCCATGGAGAGTGGACTTGCCGTGGTCCAAGACACAGTCCAGACCTTACCTGCTGGCCAAGACGGCTGCCAAGTGCCAGTAAGCGGGCACATCTCAAGCGCTGCAGTTGCGCTAAAAGCAAATAACACAAACAAAGATCAAAACAAAAAATCGCACTGATTCGAAACGATCTCCTTGGCTTAAACAATTTGCGTGTGCGGTGTTTTTGTTGCGTGAAAGTCGCTCGAGCATTCAGTTAGTTAATTTTGCAGCAAAGAGTTCAATGCAATAATTAAGGATACAATCGAAAAATAAAACAACAACAGCAAATTACCACAGTGAAACCACATACACACATACACGTACATACATCCAAGTCGGACCAGCTGCTACCAAAATATATATATTATCATGCTGGTAAGTGCTGGAAAATTGAAAAAACAGAGGCATTGGCATGCTGAGCACGTGCTCCGTGGCCGTTTTACCTCAATTCTGTTCAGAGGAGTCTTACAATTGGCACAACAATTGACAAAACGCACAATTCTAGCACCGTCTGAAAAATGTCTTTTGTTTGCCAAAAAAAAAGCCAACTTTCTTTTGGCCTGGCCCCAGTATTTTCAATTCAATTGCACTCAGGTGTATTTGAAGTGCTCTGTTATTAAACGAGTTTTATTGTTTGTTTTTTACATTTTTTTATATTTGTCGGTCACTCGAATTTTGTGTCATGAACTGTGACTTTTATGGCCACATTACATACTCGAATTAGATAATGCTCAGCTTGTAAACAGCTATAAAATTTATGTATCTGACGATATTTGGCAGCCAACAGGTTCCTCAACATCATCTATGCAAGACCTTTTATTTTTTAATTAATATTATGGTTATTAACACAGTTTTATGGTGACGCATAAATTAATTTTGTCATCCAATGCTACTGTCTTTCGAGAATGGTGGCCATTCAAGTTTAAGTTGATATCCAAATCCAAATATATTAGGAGTTCAACTGCGAAATACCCCAATTTACCCAGGTGTTGAAATATTCTAGTTTTATTGACAAACATTTTGTACACAGTCAAATTTAAGCAGGCTTTTGAAGTGATAGTAATAGGATTAATATTCACTTATTCAATATTAATCTTAATTCATAAAGTTGATCAATAATGCGTCGAAGATGCTTCCTTTTGCTTCTTAGATACTTTTGCACACAGCCCTTAGCTATTTTTAATCAATTTTAATAGGTTCCGGTGCTAAAAAAAAATGGAGGAAAATTTTAAAAATTATTAAGCTCACGTTGCTTTAAATAATGTTACAAAAAAATCTAATGGGTTTTAATTTTAATTGTTCATATTAAGTTAGTTAAATTTGCTTGTTTATCTGTACAATTGAGTCGAGAGTGATTTATAAATTGCCAGGCATATATATTTATCATAATTAAGTATAAATTACTCCCATAGAGCCTAACAAATTAGCGCATATATTGAGTAGAACAATAAAGTATTTCATAAGCAACCGAAATGAGTTCATCGAAAACAACTAAAAGGTTTCATTTGATAGCACTTTCCATTTCGAAAAAAACAAATTTGACTCATTATCGCACTTGAAAGTGCTAAATTTTGAATAAACACGCACAAATTGAAGTAAACAAAAATGAAAATGAACCGATTTGAAGACTGGCGCTTCTCTCATAACTTGGCAAATTTGACTTTTAACATAAACTTAATGTGCTTAACACCATTTTTTTGGCGAAATTTTTTGTAGCTTGTTTAATATTTATATAATGAATTTTTATGGTATAGCGAGTTGTAAATTTCTCCGCATCTCCTCCTCTGATGTGGTTTGCTGAATTTATAATTAAGTTACATCAAACGACGATAGATGTAAAATTGGGTCACAGCGATAAATTTGAATGCAGCAGTTTCAAATGCTGAAACTGATCCCGAAATCAAATCAGTCTAAATAGAAAATATGTAAATGACGAACGATGTTATTTATCACTGGTATTTTAAAATGTATCTCAAATATAATAAAAATAATAATAATAAAATATAATACAAATTGATATTGACCGATGGTGAAACTGAGCCGGAAAACGGATTGTAAATGAAGTCAATCTAAGCTGAAAATATGTAAATGACGAATTATTTATCACTTGTGTTTTAAAATACATCTAAAATTTAATATTAATAAAATATAATAAAACACAATCTCGAATTTCTACGACTCTTACATCATACTAAAAGCATTTCCTTTCTGAGCTGTCATTTGTTTTTGTTTTTCTGTAGTTGCAGTTATTTTATGTTCATTAAAATTCTACATTCAGCTCTGTCAGCTAATTAACTTATTATGTATAATCAAGGCCAAGCAATAGAGTTCGACAGTTACAAACGAAAATGTAGCCCAAATACCTTTTGGCACACAAAAGAATTGAACTGAAAGCCAATATTCACACAATGGAATTTATTTTATTGAATAATACAAAGCGCTCAACAAATTATGTCAAGCCAATTGACTTGGCTTTGACTCTACATATGCGAAATTCTTTGCTTTCTGGTGTTGCTAATTAATTTTATTAATTTGGTTTACTTGGAACCAAGTCAACCGTTATTTGACAGAACTTTTGTGTGATGCCCAAAATGAAGCTGTTTTTATTTTTTGGCTACGCTCTTTTCGGGGTCAGTAAAAATTAGAAAATATAAATAAATACATTCTTAGGCAGACGGCGTCGACTGGTCTTTCATTATAATTGTAACTTGGCTCTCGGAAATGAAAAACCTCTTGGGGCTGACTTTCAGTTTTGGGCAGGTAGAATAATAATATAAATAGGATGACAAATGAAATAAAAGTTAATTGAGGCCCTCCAAGGGCAATTGTTATATTATTTTATTTCTTTACTTTCAATATGGTCTCCGACTTAGTTTAGAAAATAGCTCTCTTGTTTTTAGTTCTCATCTAAAAATCTAAGAAATTGATTGACAACAATTAAGAGTTATTTGAGAGTTTAAATATGTTTTTTACTTTCAGTTTGAGCTGAGTTTGCTCTTATCCAAACGATCTTTTAAATAGAATGACAAACGAATTAAATGTTAGTGGAGAGCCTCTAAGGGCAATAAATAAATAAATCTTTACTTTGCAAAAACACTGTTTGTTGTTAGTTCTCATCGCTAAGGAAAGCATTTGTTTGGTTTTTGAATTTCACTTTCTCAGCGTTGCTCAAAAAATGATTTGCAAAATATTTAAAATAAAAGGTGTGTGTGTGTGATTTTTTCGTTTTTAAAAGATTTATGCTGGTATTTTTTTTCTCATATTTTTGCATCATTTACATAGCGCAAATATTAACATACAAATTGCTGACCACGAAAAACAAAAAGCGAAAAACAAAAAAAAACAGTTCATAACCGGGGAAGTTTTGACACAAAATTTGTGCATTACATAAAAGACGCAAAAGTCGTGACTCAAATGCGGCGAGATTAATGGAAATTGCTGCAGCCAAAATGTGGCTCATAAAACGTTTTATGGAAAGTGCTTTAAGTGGTCTAAGTGGTATCAGTTGTGCATTCTGAAAAGCGTTTTACAGCTACAGTGGAGATTCAGTTACAAAGTACTGTATTTTAGAGGTGGTTCGCTGCTTAAGTCATTCGTTTACGCAATTTCCGTATAATGAAGAAATGCGTTGAAAAAAGCGTCTTTGATGTCATTGCTGAACAATGCAGTTACAAACACAACACAAACACACACACTCACACACACACACACACCTCTGCTCAGACTCTTGAATAATTTCTCCGAATTGTTTCTGTTGTGTTTACTTTCAGTTTCTCACAAATAGTTCAAGTGCGCGTCGCTCGCTGTTGGCCTTGTTGTTGGCCATGTGTTTCTTGAGCTGTGCCCTGGGTGCCAAAATAATCAAAAAGGCCGAAAAGCTGCCGGCCAATGCCACTGGCCATAATGAAGACAAAGCTGAGACGGCAGCAGCAGCAGCAACAGCAGCAGCTGAGAATAACAAAAATAAAGATAATGTGGCGGAAGATGAGGATGCTGATGCTGATGCTGATGCAGATGCTGATGATGATGATGAGGATGAGGACGATGAGACGGAGGAGCAGGAGGAAGAGGAGGAGGAGAAGGAGAAGGAGGAGGCGGCAGCATCAGCCGCTGATAAGGATTCTGCAGTAGCTGCTACCACAACTGCAGTGCAACCAACTGTGGATGCCACAGATCTAAGTGTTTGGGGCATGGTGCGTTCACTTTGGGGCTGGCTGCGCACCGATCTCAGTGAAAGTCTCTTCGGCGATGACGACGACGACGAAAAGCCCGCCAAAGTTGGTGAGTAAGCAACGATGATGACAAATTCTTTGGCTTATTTAATACATTTTCCCATCAATTAGCAGCTCGATGATTGAATTCCGCATGTGAACTGCCTTGTCCGATTAACAACAAACTAATCAACTTGATTGATTCACTTTCGTTTTCAATGCAACATGACTAGATAAAAAATAAACACACAGCAAAGACGCCTAATAAATATGTTAACACTTAATACCTTTTTTTTTCTGGCCCAGCTCAGAGCTCAGAGCGCAACTCTTCAGCCGAAATACGAGTCGTGGAATTATTACTATTTTTTGTTGCCCATCCAACACCTGGTTGAAATTTCACTTTCCGCATTTCTTCTGGACTCATGTTAATTATTTTATTTAAAAAAAATTTAGTAATAAAAAAATCCCACACGCATTTGCTGTAAAGGCTGGGAAAATATTTATGTTTTCATTTATTTTTTATTTGCGGCGCTCGTTTTTTTTAATGAACTTTCGCGTTCAGCTCTGTTTATTGATGAAATTATCGCTTTAACCGCTAAAATAAAGCTAATCTTATTTTTAGCAGCGATGCCAAGTTTAATAAGTATTTTTTGGCAAGCAATAAACAAAAGACTTAGGCAACGAACTTTTTTGAAGCCCATAGACATTCTCGATAATTTCTAACAATCTTCTATTTTGCAGAGGGTCGCACATTTGGCAAGATTCGTCGGCTGCAGATGGCTCTGATTCCCATAATCTTCAAGTTTGGCGTACTCTCAGCCATGGTTGCCTTCCTGGTGGCCATTGGCATGAAATCGCTGTTCCTGCTCAAGGTGCTGGTCGTCATGAACGCCCTTGCCATTCTCGGCAAATTCTTGACCCTGAAGACGAGCCTGTTCGGTCAGTATGAGCATACGGCGCCGAGCTTCAGTTATCCCGGCTGGAATCCTCACTCGAAGGAGTCGTGGGGCGCCACAGGGCCCAGCATTTCGGGCGGACATGGACCCCATCCGCCTTCTAAGGAGATTCATTTGCACATCCACGGCAATGCCCAAACCCAGGCACAGCTGGCGGGTCAGAGCTACAACTATGAGTCGCAGGGTGGTTGGGCCAGTCGCTCGGATCCCTATTCTGCCTACGGTCAGCAATCAGATCAATATACCGCCGAGTTGCCGAACATTACGGATCCAATGTCGCTGCTGCCCACAAAGTATCCGGCGCAGACTTTCAAACGCTAAGCGGATTTGTTCTTCTTTTGGCTAACAACCACCGAGCACAATTTTAGTCAGCGACTTTTCGGGGAAGCAGCTTTATGGAACTAGTTGAAATAGTTTACTTAATTTAAATTATTGGTAGCCAGTAACTTATTTATTATAAAAATAAAATTAATAACAAAAATCAGAAATTATTTGCTTTTTATTTACTATAAAAATAAAATGAAAGAAGTATCTCAATCTGAAAATTTCAGGTAGCTAATAATAATTCAAATGAAACTAATTGAAATAGTTTGATAAAATAATCTGAAGCAAGGGAATTACCTCAACTCAATTGCTTGGTATTTCAGGTAGCTGATTTAATTAGCGGCATTGCCTGACAAGCAGCTTCCAGCCTCCATGTGATCGATGTATGAAGAAAGTAGCCTCCCAGCATGAGCTCCAAACGGTTAAGCTTCGATTTCAGCTTCGGCTGTGGCTTCTATTTTGGCTTGGGACTCGGCTTTGGAGCACGTGATTAATTGGGTTTTTGACATGCTGCCATCGCATTGATTTCTTTGGGACCTAGCTCAACATTGGGCGTGTGCTGTCTTTACGTTTTACTGCCTAATCATCGACATTATTGCCAACATTGAATTGGAAGTCAAAGTCATGCCTCTGGATACCTGAATCCATGTACATACACAGAATGATGTTGTTGTTGTTGCTTCAACAGTAGCCGCAGGTAAAAATGGCAAACGACAAGCGGAAAGCAAAATTAATAACAAAAACCCAAATCCATTTATGGTATTATTCGGAGATAGTTTTGTGTTTTTCTTGTGTGTGGGCGAATCTTAAACTAAATTAGCACTACATTAAATTAAAACAGTTAAATTTCATTCCGGGTTTTTGCATAATTGGATTAACTTAAAAATATGTGATTTTAAGAGTGCAGGTTTTATGGATCCCAATGATTGCTAAACTGTGTTTGACACTCCCAAAAGTATGCAACAATTTTGTTTGAGATAGACCAGGTAAAACCCAAAAAGTGTGCCACAGTGCAACAGTTGAAAAGAAAGACTTAAGACTTGTGTCTTAAGTCTTTCGTTTCAACAAAACTATAACTAATACTATAACAACACGATTGAAAGAAGTAATAAGAACACACACAATTTGTTGATAGCAGGAAATTACTCTCTCCATCAATATTGCATCCAAGTTTATCCTCTGATTTACTTTAAAAACTCAACCAGCGAGAAATTAAATAATTTCGAAAGTAACAAATCTCTTGTGTTATTGTCATGCGCCTGAAGAAAGCAATTTAAATGTGCTGCTAAACCTGAAATGCTTTATATATATGTTTACGAAAACTCAACTGACAAGTGTAACAAATTTATGACGACGCATAAATATTTATCGACAGCAGTTACGCCAACAATTCAGATGGGGCTAAGACCAGACCAGCCAGCTAGGCATGAAATGTGGCAAGTTGGTCGCCAACGATTGATATGAAGTCTGTCGGCTTGACAAAGACGTCAACACCAAAAACAGACCATTTTCTGCCAGCTAATTGACAAGCTGATTAACTTTATTGTTGTCAGCTAATCAGTCTCCCAAAAAGGTATAAAATACATATTCTTGATTGGCATCTCTAGCAAACTAGATTTAATAGATATAAATTCGATCTTCAAGGGTATTTCATCGTCGGATTGTCAAACATATCTGATTTTGGTATTCATTAAACAAGACTTAAAAGCGCATTAGATGCGCCTTACTGCAAAGCTGGTGTTAAATGCGCCAATTAATTAGCCACAATGCCTGAAGAAAATAAAGCAGCTTAAATTTTAATACCCTAATCTGTATAAAAAGGGGTATACCAGCTTGATAAATAAACAATCTAAATATCAAGAAAAGATATAGCATAAATGCGATGCTTGACTCGATTTTTATTAGATTGAGCAATCATCAGTAGTATTTGAATTCTCATTTTGAAAATAACATTTTTTATTTTAGACTGCGTTTTTGAGGTAGAATAATTGATAATCATTGAATCAATACTAATTTTTGTCAATAGATTTTAATATTTGATTATGAGATGAGTTAATATATATTTATGGGAATATTTACATTCCCCACAATCTAAAAGCTGTTGCCATCGATACTTGTGGTTTCACTTAGCAATTATGATTGTTATTTATTTATTAAAATAAAAAATTAAAATTCTCTATTCTCTAAGCCATAAACAAATATTGACATATTTTTAAGTTGTCAGCTCTTGACATTTTTACCAAGCCACAAGAAGCAAAACCTGAAGATAAATGGGCACTTCCCCAATTAAGGAATATTTTAGCAATTAAGTTGTTAAGAATGTGGTTTTTCATTTGAGATTTTTAATTTGGAAAAGTGAATTTTATATTAAACAATTTGCAATATTCGTTTTTGTCACCAACAAATATTTGTTAGAGTTCAAGCTTAAACAAATATAGAAAATATATATTTGTGAATTGCCACAAGTTGCAAGCTGTTGACATCTATACTTGTGGCTGTGAGATAAATGGTCAGTTCCCAAAGTTAGAAATTGATACACAGTATTTACAGAGCGATGCAAGCTGGACTTATGGCATTCTTTGCCGTCTGGGGCAGAGTGGAGTGGACAATGGATAATTGACAAGTGCGTGGCTATATATTACAACTTGTTGCAGCCAAATTTAAGAGTCGTTGCGGCTGACCGTAACAATTTCACTGCTTTCTAACAAACAACAAATAACAAATAACAAACAACAAATAACAAACAACAAACAACAAACAACAAACAGCGAATCAGCGGGCAGCTGCAATGCGATTATTGAAATGCGATGAAGGTTTTCTTTCCACACATTTTGTCAGCCAGCCACAAATCATGTGCAACAGCGGCAGCTTTTGTGGATAATTGCACCTGATAGAAGACGTCGCTGGAGATGTGTTTAGAGATGCCGTTAGAGATCTTGACAATATGGTGACACTGGGACTGGGCTGGCTCTGTATTTGAAGCCGTTGTCAACAGCGTGTCTCTCTTCCTAACATGATAATTGGACATGTGCATGGACATAAGAGGATGAGAGAGACCAGTCAGAAAGACTTTTTGTGGCTGCCCTATTCCCCGTTTTAATTGGCTACTCACTTGGCTTGGCTTGAAAGTGAAATTGTTAAGCGAGTTTTGGCCACGTGACTCGCCTGCAAATTTTGCTTCTTTTATTTATTTAATTTTTTCAATTTCGTAATCAAATTGCAAGCGTTTTTGAGCACACCCAATTTCATCCATTCCTCGCTTAAAATATTATTAATTTTTTATTTTTGCCAACTTTCATTTTGTCACCTCATCAAAGACAGCTAAATAAGCAAATGACAGGTGTCTAAATGCAGGAAAAAAAGAAGCTGCTTGGCTAACTAGACTGAAAGAAAAGGGCCCAAAGCGAGCCTACACGCAAATCACATTTGCCTGCTAATTGCTGGGGTCAATAAAGGAACAACAATCGTTTTTTTTTTTTTTTTGGGAAGGGCTGCAAACACTTAGAAAACTTTCATTTTTTGATAGTGTAAAGAATTTGTCAGTGATGCAACACTGTTCAAATTGCTCAAACACGACGTTAATTTAATTAACAAATTATTTACGCAATGCGTGCGGAGTTTAAATAGGTGCTAAATAAAAAGTTGGGTAAGAGTTTTTAACTCCCAAGGCAAAGCATTTTCTTAAATACACAAATGCTGTAGACGGAATCGGTTGAATCAGGGATCAGAGATCATTTATAATTTAATTTTAAAAATTAAAAGTTAAAAAATCTCTTTGTGCTGTAATTCCTTGAATACCATTTAATAAGGTGTCAAGTAAAAAGATTGGCAACGGAGCATATAATAAATAAATTTAAATATAAAATAATTGCTTGCAGAAATGCAAGACTGATTTTCATTTTAATCTGATGCAATTCAAGAAATGCTTTTATTCAATTTTAATAATAGATATTGACCCCAAATCAAATAGTATTCTTCCATAGCCAAGGTATTGTCTTAAATATGGAAATGTTGTTAGACAACTTACAAATTTCTTAAATGACAGTTTTATTATGCTCAAATGCTGACAATTGGCCAAAGTTCAGTGCTCATTTTTAGGCCAATTCCACGCATATCAGTAAGTGTGACACTCGATATGCGTTTAGTGGACACCCTAATTGAGGCAATAACACAATTTGCAACACAATGATGCATGCCGCAGATGGGCCACCAAAATGCCAAAGCCAAAGTCAAGCAGCGAGAGCTCAGCGTTTGCTCTTTTGGCTCTTTACACACAGTTAACTTTCCACAGAGAGCCAACAGCAGTTTAAGCCAGCTTTCACAATGCGCTCTTAGCCCGATGTCGAAGTCAGCAGCTGGTTTTGGTATAAAACTTCTTACGTATGCTCGTCATGGCTCAATCCTACCTTGAACTTGCTCGCGTTAAGATCGCTCATCAGCTGTGTGTGCGTGTGTGCGAGTGTGCGATTGTCTCTCTGTGTGTGTGTGCTTGGTCCACGCCGGCTTAGCAGATTTTTAAATATTTATTGGAAAAAAGACAAACGTTACGGAGCCTTCTGACAAATATGGAACAAAGATCCGTTGTGTTTTGTGCGTGACGATAAGTGTAATAGACGATCATAGACTATATACAATTATATATATAAAAAAAGAACCCATTCAACGGCCAACGGTAAAAAAAACATTAAAACCTGATCGATATATCGCCAAAAATGGAGTGGCAGCATTACTCAGCTGGTGCTGGGCTCTGGAAGCTGCTGATGCTTCTCTGTTTGCCACTGGTGCATGCCTGGAGCCTGCCTGCCGCGGTCCCATTGGCAGTTGTGGCAGACAATTCTGTGGCAGCCTCAACAGCAGCGGCAACGACACCAGTTCCTCGTCACCTAAATGGTAAGTAAAAACTTTTGTTTTTTACTTTTCTGCTGAGTCAGATTTTTTTTTCTTTTTTTTATAAGTTTAATTGTAGTGAAATTTAAATTTTTATTATTATTATTTTTTGTTTTATTTTTTTTTGGCTCATTAAAGTACAATGTGAGAGCGCATTGGATTTATTATCGCCATTATATCATAGTATCACTTAGTGGAGCAGAGAGACAGATCTCACTTATTATGGGCATCTACTAGGCGATGCCAAGAAGTGCAGGTCCAAACTCCAAGCTGACATGGCTAATTAACGCTGACTTTCTTGGGCAGTGCAGCAGAACGGGGAATACCTGAATTCGATGGGTCTTTTTGGAGCAGGTGACATGCCTAATGCTCACTCGCATTCCCCCTGCTTTTGGATCCGATGTGCAGAGTCCTACTTTGGGCATAATCTGAAATGAGTATTTAGCAATTAGCTCGAGCCCGACACTTGCCATGAAAACCCCAACTTAGCCCATGTAATATGGGTCATGGAGTGTGAAGTGTGAGGTATGAAGAACTCATAACTAAAACTAGAACTTGTTGAGGAGCAGCCACAGAAAGGGTGTCAGGTGAACCGGGGAAAAAACTTCGCATAATGTGTGCAGTCATTAAAGAGCAGGCAAGTCATAAAAGGCATGACAAAAGCCGTGAACAGGCATGCCTTACTTGCTCTTTAACACAACGAAGCCTATCTACTCTATCATTGCCAAAGTGCAAATGACTTGGATTTTGGTTGTGCGCTGAGTGTAGCCAAAGCAGGTCTCCTTGGTTAAAACTAAACTAACCTTAACACTAAAAAATACCATAAATTTTAGAAGTGTTTCTCGCTCTGTAACATCGAAGTTTAGACAACTGTCTGCACTCATTAATTTCAGTACAAATTCAGATAAAATATGCCTAATTTTTGTCTTGATTTTTGCTATAAAGGAATTATTATATTAGCCTCTTTGTTACAAATATTATTATTATTTAATATACGAATAGTAATATATAAATTAATTTATGAATTCAAACAAAACCTTGTTATTATTATTTTCTTAGTTTCAGCAACTATATAAACAAATGCTTTGTGTTTGAGCATTTTATAAATAAATTCTCTAGAAATGGAAAATATTACCATAAATTCAAAGTATACATTATTCAAGCTTTTCGAATGTAAAGAAAAATGTTTTCTCATATTTAAATACGATTTTAAAAAACAAGAAAAACTATCTAAAACAGTATTTCAAATTCTATAACTGATAATCAATGAAAGAACCTCAATTTGCATACCTATTCAAATTGTTTGACTCCCCTCAAAGACAAAGAGCAAAAGCACAACAAACAACAAACAACAGACAACATTCAACTGATATCTTTGTCAAGTCATGTTATAGTGCCAGATTATGTTGACCACTTGGCTAAGCACAAACACCAACATAAAAACACTAACACAAACAGCGAATAAAAACAATACCTGTAAAGTGAGGCCGAGTCAGAATTGAGGCGTCTTTGTGGGGAGTTGACACCAAAAAAAAAAAAACAACCTGAAAATTATTCATAATTGGGTTATAGCCGTCATGTGTATGTGGTTAGGTGTGTGTGTGCATGTGCGTGAATGTGGCTACACCTTGTCTTGTTTGGTGGGGTTTTTGCTATTGTTGGCCACTGGAAAACTAAAAAACAAAGCTGCCTCCAAGTTGCCGGCATTGGCAACATTTTCCCAGTGCGCACAAAAATGTACAGCAAAAAATTAAATAAACTAAATGATGACGAACTGTCTGCGGCATCTTAACTTTTTTTTCAATTTTTTTTTACAAAATGAAATTTCATTTTTAATTGCTTTAACTCGGTAACTCGCTCAATTTCCAAGTTTGGCTTATGTCTTTGGAGCTGCAGTAACTCCTCAGATCTTGGATTGGGTGACATTTAATGTGGTTAAAAGAGAGCTCAAGTTGTGTGTTTGCATTTGCGTGGCTAACAACTCGTTAGTTGTCTACAGATTTCTGCGCTTCTTTAAAACACAAATAGTAAAAAAAAAATAAAAAACGGTTGCCGATCGAAACCAGTGAAAGTTTATTGAGTCTCATTTTGGTTGTTGCTGTTGTTGTTGTTGTTGTTGGCGCACATATTTATTGGTTAACGGTAATGCAAAGTTGGGAGACAAGATTGTATTTCTATGAGAAATTCTTTAAATAAATAATAAAAACAGTTACTTGTTCTAAAAAGTCAAAGATAAGAAACTGAAAGAAAATGGAATGCCATATTCATTTGCATAACTTGGCCATGTTTCATATTAAAGCCAAGATAAGTGACTAGTTAAGGGCCCTATTTTAGATTGGTACAAGCCAGGCTAACTGGAGACCCGTCTAACTCTAACTAAATAGAGACATATTTCACTTTCAAGCTGGCCAGCCTGGGGGCAACAATCAATATCTTTTCACATTTTTACAACTTTATTTTGGGCAGTGTCGTTTAGAATTTCTCGTGATTATGTTTCTCATTTTATGGGCTACTGTTGCAAATATTGCCGATGGCAACAGTTAAATGAGATTTACGGACGCAACTGGCCAAATAATTGTTGGCCAGCTGCACAGTTGGCCCACATGCCCAGCGCAGAGTGTAGTCCACTTTTGGTTTTACAGTTTAATGAGCCAAGTTGCCTTTCAGCATGCAAATAGACGAGACGCGTCACCCATCATCAAGTTTTGGAGGCGGCACATTAACCACGCCCCAAAAATGCATGTGATTGCTGCTCTTAGTCACAAAATACTATAACAACAACTACAACTACAACTACAACTAGTTCAAATAAAATATCCATGGGCCACGCATAAATTTCAATTGCAGTGAAAGTTCAAGTCGTAATCTGAAATTCGCTCGCCGTTGGGGGAGGCGGGTGGTGACTGAGGAGAAAAGCGTGATTTCATTGCACGCCCAGCAAAAGTGATGTTGTGGCATCCACAGGCAAGCGATCGAGTGGCAAGGCTTAATGTGCCACATTTATAAGACGCCACAACAAAGACGCAAACAAATGTCAAATATGCTCAGTACAACTGAGGAAGCGAGCTGCCTGCTGCTGGCTACTTACCACTTACACTCAGAAAAAAAAATTGAAATTTAATTTCCTAATTTCACGCTAATTTTCGAAAACAATTTTGCAGATTTACGCGTGTTTCTCATGAGAGAATACTGATATTATCTTATTATCTTTTGTTTATAATTTTTGATTTATCGTTCATTATTTTTACTTTCTTATTTATCACTTAATATTCGTTATTTATTTTTTATTATATATAGGAATATTTTCCTTTAGAGTTTTCTTTTCTACTCTTTATATATACATATCTTAATAATGGAAAATATTTATGAATACTAGAAAAGAAATGCCATATTTTTAGGATTGTCGCTCGAGGGCAAATCTTTTTAATTTGAAGAAAAAGATTTTATTATATCTACAATTCGCTTCTAACACAAGAAAAACGTTCAAATTTAGTGAGGTATTTTTTCTGAGTGTACCACTGGCTGCTGCCCCGCGTGGGTTGCAAGTAGCAGCAGCAGCAGCAGCAATAACTAAATAAGGATTTCTATCTGCTTGGATGTCACCACGAAACAAGCGAAACAAACAATTTTTCACTTGGCCAAAATGCCAATGTGGCATCCTATGGGTCCATGGGACTTCTCTTTCTCCAATGTTGCATCCTAGTCCCATTGGACCGGCTTTAAGCTTTCACTTGACATTGGAGGCAGAACGACAATATTGGCTAGGGTCAAAGTACAACATATTTAAGCAGCAGCAGATTTTCACTTACCACACTGCGCAGTAGTCGCTGTTGCCACTTGCAACAGGCAGTGCGGCAATTAAAAGTTGGCCAACCACAATCATGATAATTAATCATATTTGTTTTTGTTTATTTTTTATCAATAAGTTGTCAATTGAATATAAAACCAATTAGGGCAATTAAGATGCTTCGAGTTGCCGCAGCTTTTTAATGCCTGATTAATTGTTAGGCTTTGCGCATTTTCACTTAATTGTGGCTGCCACTAGAAAACCACAAACGAGAGCCAAGCAATAACAATGTTTTAAACATGGCATGCGCCGCTAACAATGTGGCAAGTGCGGCAGCAACAACAACAATGAAACCAATAGCAAGACATTTGCCACACAAGGTGTTATCAGCTGGTGTTGCTGCTGCTCGTTGTTTGCGTGTGGTTTCTGTTCAGTGGCTCAGTGGCTCAGAATGGTCATTCGTCAGTGGTTGCTTTTGCGTTGACTTTCACTCAAATATTTACGCTTGCTGTGCCAGCCAAACAGCAATCAACAAGCCAACAATCACCAAATAAACAATTGCTAAAATAACAAGCCAGAAATCAGACCGAATTCCACTGTGGATCAGTTAATCTCTCAAAGAGACATCAATGTCATCAGCCAATCTAATCCAAGATATATATATTTTTTTTAATCTGTTGAAATATATTTATTATTTGTTTTTACGTATATTTATTTACTTGTTTTTCTTTCAGAAATCTCACCTTATGTGGACCTGGCTTTGTGCCCCATTCGCTTGGAGCCCTGGGGCTGTGCCAAACAGAAGTCGGCTCGAATTCTGGATGCCTGGGATGATGAACTCCATTTGCAGTGGCAAAAACTGAAAGGTTAGCGATTTGTTTTCAAGTGGAAGATGTGTTAATTAGGTGTTTTTTTTTTCTTACCCCGCTGTGTGGCAAGAGAAACTTGCAAATTTGCCAAGACACAAATGAAAAACTAAAAGCAAAAAAAAGCTACTTTTTTAAATTTGCAATAAATACCAAAGTTCAACAGACAAGTTGAACTGTAGATGTGCAATGCTTAGAATTTACATATTTGGCATAATTTTCTTACAGTTGAAGCAGATCGGCAGCTGAATGCAACCATTGAGAGACGTGGTTATAGCGCCTCGGAGCTGCCCATCAAAGAGAAGCCGTCGACGCTGCTCAAGAAAATCGAAATCGGCACCAAATACATGAAGGAATATTTGGCAGAGACGATGGACGGGTAAAAATAACGACAGCAACAACAAGTTGGACTTAGATTCAGGTTATTTATCTGGTTTTTCTTATTTTCTTATTTCTTGCCACGCTCAGTTTTCTTGGACGTGAATACGAAACGAAAGCGGAGTCGGCAGACGATAGTGAAAATGCTGACTATGATGAGGAGGCCGATGCGGATGCGGAGGGGGATGCTGATGGCGAGGGGGAAGCAGAGGCAGAGTCAGATGTGGAAGATGAGGATGAGAACGAGAGGGAGACGGAGACCGAGGCAGACGCCTCCAATAGCGGTGACCAGGAGGCAAGCGATGCCGACGAGGATGAGGCAGATGAAGAAGCCGAGGATGAGCCAGAAAATGAAAGTGGACAAGCAGCTGCAACAGCAAATGCTGCTCCAGTGGTAGCATCTGTGTTCAGTGAGGATAGCACATCCAACGCCGTGGAGTTTATAGAGCTGGAGGATGGCGAAGCGGATGTGGCGGGTGCAGTCAAAAAACCTGGGGGAGGCAAGCGCAAGAAAGAGAAGAAACGCAAGCAGAAAAAGAAGAAAAAGGGGCAGCAGGAACAACCTGCCACATTGGTTGTGGTGCAGGCTGCGCCAGAGCATGATGATGATCACAATAGCATCTCCACAGGAGGAGGAGGAAATGGGGGAGGACATGGAGGCGGACATGGAGGAGGCGCACTTGGAGGTAGACCCTTGAAGCGCAAACAAAAACGCAAACAGCGCAAGAAGAAGGGTCAACAACAGGCGGCGTTGCAGGTGGAGGAATCGGGCGATTCACTGGGACTTGGTCTGCTCGATGAACTGTTGGATGTGCCGGACATTGGAGGCGGAGGAGCAAAGCGCAAGCATAAGAAACCCACAAAATATGGTAGAAGTAACGGAGGTGTGTGTTGTTTGCTGCGTGTGGTTTTTAAAACAAAAATGACTTGCTCGCACCATTTCCTAAGCACAACTATTTAAGTGCCTATCTATCTATAGAAATCTTAACTTGGCCTGCCAAAGTTTAACTACGTTTGCAGAGCAGAGTACAGCCTAAATTAAGCTCTGCAAGCGTATAATTAAGTCTGTTAAATTTACATAAATGCTTTTCGTTTGCATGCTTTAGCAGCCAGCTGCGCGTCAGTCACGGCATGTCAACTGCTTGACAAGCAGTTTATTGTGGTGGTGGTGTGTTCTCATAGCAGTCAGCTTAATTTAAGGTGAACTTTTATTGGCTACATAATTTATGCAATCGTTGGAATTAAAATATTCAAGCCCTGATTACAGATCGAAAAACAATATGCAATATAAGGTACCCGTATTTCTTTACAATTTACAATTTTCAGATAGATTAACAAAATATTCATTTATAAAAGTTCAATACATTTCGGTTGTTAAAAATTGAAACAGAAAGTCAGCGTAAAACTAAAAAATTAATGGAATTAATCAAATTTAATTTAATCAATATACCATTTTTTCTTTTCAAGTATTCAGTTTTTTCTATAAATGTGGCTTATCATTATCAATAACTATTTTTCAATCTGAAAATCAGTTGTATAAATTATAGAGCCGATAATAGATTTAAGTATTATATTTTTGTAAATATTTTGCTTGATTGCTTGATGTGTTATCGTTATCGTTATCGTTACTGTTAATGCACTTATGCGCACTGCAGTTCATACTAACAAACACCACCCTCCCAAGCGATAAATATCGTTAAATCGTTATTTAATTATGCGTTACTTTTTTCAATAAGATTTTAATTATATTTCGAACATCAGTTAATCGATAAAAATTACTTAATTTAATAGTTACGCGCGGCAAGAAGAAGAAGAAGAGGAAGGCATTCGCAAAACTGGTGCTAATTGGCTCACTGCTGAAGTCGAAAATCGAACTACTTCTGAAAATATTGGGTGCCCATTTGCAGGTCAAATTCTTTGCCATAGCCCTGATTGGATTGCTCATAAATATAGCCCGATTCTGGATTGATGTCAAGCGGGGCGGTACCCCCGCCAAGGTGAGTTCAAGGGCGCCCAATTGAAAGTGTCTGTATTTGTTTATTGTTTATCGACTTTCTTGTTTGTTTTGGAGACACACACACGAACAACTTGTTCCGGTTAAGAGACCTATTTACGAATATTTCTTGTTCTAAAAAAAACTACTGCACCCTTTTTTCAGTGATGAAAAATTGTTAATCTTATGCAAAACTGCTCGGCAAAAAAGGTTTGTTGACGCGCCCGTTGCAAGTTGACTGTTTCCTTTAATTTTCTCCTCTACCTCTACATATATACTCTATCTCTGAAAAACATTTTGTACATATAACTACCATATAATATATAATCATATGTGAGTACACAGATACAAGTTTTCAACTGTTTCACTTCAGCTGCGGTTTCCCGTTTTCCAGTTCAAATTCAAATTTTACAGAACTCCCAACAAAAAAAAAAATGTCCATATGCTAACATGTTCAGACCTCTTTGGTTTCAGATATGGTAAACTAATTGGACAGCTACAGCTAACAGTAAAAAGAATTCAAAATGTTCCCCACCCAAAAAACAAAAATCATTAAAAAACAATAACTAAAAATTTATCAAAAGTAGCCAATAATATTATCCACAATGTAAGTATGGGCCTCTTATCTAGTGATGCCCCTAGCCCTCTCCATCCATTTTACACACACACACACACACACACCGACATAGACACAGACACACTCACACTGACAGCTCTTACAAACTGTGGTCTCTTTGGTATTTCCTTTGGTGTTTTTCTCACTCCACGGCATATTTGGATCATTTTGTCTAACTAGGTTGTCTATGTCGAACATGCTCATCATCAGCACCATTATGAGGATCATGGCGAGGATTGGGGCGAGCAGGGCAGTTACTGGAAGCGTTCCCTGCAAACGGATCCCTCCGTCGAGGACATCGACTCCTCCACGGACAGCTATCAGAACAGGCAGCATCATCAGCAGCATTATCAGCAGCAGCAGCAGCAGCAGCAGCCGCAACATGATGCACATTATTTGGCCTATCGCGGCAATCAGCATCAGTGGCAGTAGTAGTTGTGGGGCACGTGCCACATGCGGCATTTACACATAAATATTTATACATATATCGTTTATCGTAGTTAATCGTAATTATGACGCTGATTATTAAATAATCCCCCGAGTCCTAGTTCGAAATTAATTTTAGCTGAGAATGCCAGTAAAACAATTTTAGTTTTAACCCCGACTTAGTAGAAATTTATTAATTCGATTTTAGTGCAATGCCCAATATATTAATTTAAGCTTTAAAAATTACAATTACAATAAACACAAAATAAATGCAGACAAATCGCAGCTGCTAAGCTATATATATATATATATATTTGTTGCATCTTTGGACGCACAAATTAGCTATAAGTTATTTATTTGAT
This sequence comes from Drosophila demipolita, assembly GCA_035042405.1. Classification (NCBI taxonomy): domain Eukaryota; kingdom Metazoa; phylum Arthropoda; class Insecta; order Diptera; family Drosophilidae; genus Drosophila; species Drosophila demipolita. The sequence goes on along the minus strand of JAWNLI010000059.1, from coordinate 5,930,888 downwards.
TTTTTATTTATTGAATACGTATGTTGTATATGTTATGAACCATATTAAAAGCCTTTTTCAACTTGTAATTCATCAAATTTGTTGTCTATTTATTTGAAACTGAATAACAAATGCATTTTTAGGCTGAGGGAGAATTATGGATACTCCCATCCTATCCGCTTATTATTTTGGGGCACAGCAAATAGAGAGATATTTAAATATAAATATATATAAAAATGCCCAATGGATTAAACAAAAATTATTTATATATTTAGTGGAAACTTAGCTAAAATCAAATAACATATCATTCTGATCATGTTTTGGTAACTGTACTCAAAAGATATAAATAAATATAGACTTCCTGATCCATCATAGATGACATGCAAAGCGAATAATTGTGAAATGCGGTCAATTCTTTGTGGAATTTGAAAATTTCACCAATGCGGCCGTGCACCTGATTCTAATTTTTGGCCCAATTCTAGGGCGAACTGCTTCTGCTCCGTAATACCAAATAGGTGGTACGTGCCACAAGCAGACTGCCGTGGGTGACGACGTGCCTTTAATGCTCAATATTATTATAATTCGGCACTGGCAAAAATCTAGGCTGTAAATTGCAAAAAAAAAGGCTGCGTTTGACAAACGACAAACAAGCAAATTTATGGCTGAAATGGATGGATTGTAATCATTTGATTGACATCGACACCCAATGCGGAAATGCACAGGTCTCAATTATAAGAAAAGAAAAGAAAGTGAACAAAGGTCCATGCAACATTCTGACACGTCTTCAGTTGCCACTGCTACTGATATTGACCTTGTTTTAAGTCAGACTTCGAACTCTACTCGACTCGAGACTCGTTGAATGCACTAATTGAAAGAAAACCTCGTCTTTCTATCTCTCTCTCTTTGTCTCTGTCTCGCTATTAACATGCAACATGGGGCAAGGGGGGCAAAGAAAAGCGAATTAAAATGCGGCAACATGCGCCTTATCGAGAAGCAGTTATCAAAAGTGGGAGCTGCCACTGCTGCTGTTTGTACCCTGTACCATTTTGAATAGTGGGTATAATGCTTTATTGCACAAGTATGTAACAGGCAGTCGAAAGCAGCTTCCATACCCTGAAGTACATATATATTTGTATATTCTTAGTAATATTATTTCATTATAACTGCATTATCTCTCAGATCAACTATGCAAAGTGTTAATATAAACATGCCTGTGTGGGAAAGAGATAGCATGCTGATTGAAGCGAGCTAGGCACGTGTGTGTGCTCATGCGAATGTTAGTAATCTGCAGCGCCTTGTTATTTGCGCATGCGAGCATAAATGCACACATACATATGCACTTCACTTCACTACACCTCTCTTGCGAACGCTCCTCTTGCCCTTTTCGGCTGATTGAGCCGACTGGGTGAGCTTGCTTCGTGTCTGTGCGCTGTCCCCTCGGCTTTTTGTTCTTGCGCAACTTCGTTAACATTTAGTTACCGACTGACCGTTGACCGAGACAGTTGAGAGCAGCGCTGGTTGAGGGTATATCACAGTCGGGCTGACTCTACTACAGCATGTTCAATTTGTGGGTTTTTCGTGGGGTTCGTGCAAAGAAATGCTTATCATTAGCAAAATTAAAATCAATGAAATTGCCCTCCATAAAAATTCGATTGCAACGCGATGCGTGGGAGCCCCACTTGATGGTGTTGGTGTCCGCCTGGCTGCAAACGTGTGCCACATAATTGATGTTGATCAGAGAAAGAGAGGCAAATTAATAGTTTAGTTTTCTTTCTTTCAGCACTTTCTAAATGCTCCAGTGTGGGCGGCTAATCTGACCGAATTTCGTGGGTGTGGTCTCTCTGTAGAGCTCTAGATCTACAGTTGCGAAAAAAGTATGGATATACCAGGACATTTATCTTGGGATTGGAACATTAGAGTATTTTCCTATTTTGACTGTTAAAATATTTTTTAGTACTCCTGTTTTAATTTTGATTGTAAATACATTTAAGTAGTAAAAACATTTCTAAGCTTATTTATTTATTTATAAACTTAACATTTTTTTAAAAGTGTTAAAAAAAAATTAACTTTGGACAGCATTTCTTTTGACAACTGTTTTTTTTTGCACGTCCATATATCATGCAGATACCATCTACAATCTGTTCTCAATGATTTTTTACAAAAAAAAAAATGGCAATTGAAATTCGCGATGTCGTTGAATGTCGGTGAAATAACGGTTCAACTCAACAGTGTTGCCAACGTGCGTGTTTTGCCAAAAATATGCTAAGCAAATCAGAACTCCCCACTCCAAAAAGGGAGTTGCCCTACGAGCGGGAGTTAAAGGGGAGTTGGAGGGAGTGTTGCAAAGTGTGCAAAAATTGTGCATAATTTCTAAGCGCACTTTGCTCCACAAAACGACAGTCTTTTGACGACGTGCTTCTGTCAATTTTGGTCATTTGATGCTTATTTAATTGAATTTAATTTAAATTGAATTTTATGTGTCGCACTAGAAAGTGTGACTGCATCACGTATACGACACGTTCTCCGAGAGTTTTTCTTTTCCCTACGCCCAGGTGAATTAAGTTTTTTTTTGTTGTTTTTGTTAAATATTTTTTGAAAAATGCTTCCATTTCCAATGCAGTTTGATTTGCATTTTAGAAAGTAACACGTGATTCACATTTCATTAAAGCAAAGCAGTCAAAAAGGAAAAGTCAAATTCAATTCAAAATTAAACTTTGGCATTTCAACAGTTTTCCAATAATGCCCAAGTCTGTCTGCCTCTTTGTTCAATCTCCAACTATTCATAATTTGCTCATCATAATTCCAGTCAGGTTTTCTCTTTTTTACTTATTTTTTTTTTGCCAGTTGTAGAATATTTGCCCCGTTGTCAACGCTTCATATCGCAGCACGTTTATATGTCTGTTTTTCTGCTTTTTTTTAGCTGGTTCTGCTTTAAGCCAAAATGCGCTTTGGGCATAAGGCTTGTTGCCAAGTGCGCAAAATTTACATGCAGGCATTTTAATGCACCTGCGAAATAGAAGAGTTAACATCAACTTAAAAGTAATTTAGCTGCCCATATACCAGGTCTGACTTGCCCATATAGACATATGATTATCGCTTTATTGAAAAAATGTTGGGTTTAATTATTTATTCATTTCTGTCTGCATAAAGTTTGTCTATAGCAAGACACCAAATGGAGAAATTATTATTATGTACTTCAAACACTAATCCCAGAAATATCTCAAGTAGACATTTATTTAATATCCTGTTTCTAATCAATCTATCAATATTTCTAATATTCTTGAAGTAGTTTAAGTGTAAATTTTGTCATAAAAATTCAAGTCAAGTTATTGAGAATGTTATATGTTAATAATAAGAAGAAAAAACAAACAAAAATAGGTCGAACTTGTATTGATGGGGAGAGTCCTATTGGAACTTCCAAATGCTAGGAACGTAAATGTAAGAAATGAATAATCGCAAGTTATTAAAAATATAATCCAAATGAAGTCTAAATTAAGCTGCTAGTCATGAATTCTATTCCTCTGTTAGAACCATCCTATTTTTCTTGTTGCTCTGAGTAGTTAGCTTCTAGGCATTATTAATTTGCATTGTGGCATCATCTGATTACCAAGAAATTATTTATTTATTTAAGGTGCCCCCAGCAAGAGCCAAGCAGAAACTTGTCACAGATTAAACTCGAAAGATTGTGGAAAGAGTGTGGAAGATGGAAGACGAACAATAATAGCAAGAAGAAGAAGCAGAGACGACGTGAGATTGCAATTTTATGTGTACCAAGTGGGATCTTTCTGATGAGCTACGATTCTATTTAAGAAAGAAGAAAAAAAGAAAAGAATATGAAGAAAAATATTCATTTGGGGTTCAATGGCTCACTTACAGTATTGAGAGAATCAAAGCAAAGGATTATGCAACAAACAAAATATCATCATAAAAAAAGAAAAAAAAAACAAGCGACGCTTTTTAAGGCGCATTAATAATTTAGAATGCTTTCAAATATTTTGAGTGTGTTGTGTGTGCTTTGCCTCGTGGCTACACGTACGCGAGTATTACGCGTCAATTATGAATTTCTAATTTAACGTGTATTGTACTCTATACTGATACACCCTACTCCCGCAGCTGCCCTAACCCCTGTACTATCATAAATCACGTACACTATAAAAAGCGAAAGCTACAAAGGGTAATGGCATCGGCTATTAGGTGTTACCATAAACAATCAAAAAATATATCGAGCTAGTAATAAATTTATATTTCTTATTAATTATTAAGTTGATGGTCTACCCCTACCCCACCCCATCACTATTTACAGATAGCGGCTCATCAAAGTAACTCAGTCTCTGCAACTTTAACATCTTACCGTTAACTTTGATATTGTTAACAGTGCTTGTCATATTAATAAGTTTGCAGCTGCCACATTATTGCAGAGAATTATTTTTACTTCAATTTATTGTTATAAGGTGGGAGATAGAAACATTAATATTTTAGTGCTGCTTTATGCAATGCAATTATTCCATATATTCCTAGTTTCAATAAAATATGTCGCAGCTCTTTAATAATAGAAAATAAGATTATTCCAGCTTACATTTACAACAAATCCTTTATTATTTTTAATTGCAAAGCTCTCTCTGCAAGGACCACCTCTTAATCTCTATATTAATCCTCTCAAGCTGTGCTACGTAAACTCTCTCGCGCTCAGTAAACTTGGGTTCCACATAAAACGCGATCCACACACTTACAAGTCACGTCGATCATTTGCCATTGTAATTTTTGTCGTTGTCACACGCACCTGTATAGTGTCAATGTGTGCGTATGTGAGTGTGCTTGTGGTACTTCTTTGATTTTCTCTGCCTTTTGCATTCTTAATAAATCAGAGTGAAGAGAATATATAAATTGGGCGTCGCTTTGGTTGATCGTTCGCAGTTAGTATTTGAAAGCCAACGGTGCCTCACAGCTTGTGTGCGAGTTGCAAGCTTTGGTTTTCTTACTGGATTGGATACCATTTGGATTAGACACAAGCACACAATACACACACACACTCACACTCCAAGGATTATTATGTGTAATTGAGTTGAAGTTAAAAGAAAGAGAGAGATATACAGAAAAAAGTGTATTTAAATTCCGACTGTTGTGATTAATATATATAATTGAATAATTTGTGCAACGCTCATTCGTCATGTGGAAGCTAATCTGTGGCATGCTGCTCATCACTTCCGGCTGCAACGCGGGACCAGTTGTTCATCAGGTGCGTTTCGGAATCAGTTTCAGTTTCCGATTTGCAGACAACTTCCGCTGTGTCTGTTAGCGGAAATTGCAAATGTTAACGAAAATGTTAATGTTAATAAAAATGTTTGCCTTGTCTGACATATTAATGGCTGCCAGTTGAGTCATCAATCATTCTATGCACAAGCCAAAGTGTCTGCTTCTTCTTCTTCCTCTGCAGACATTTCCATAAGTGTTTCTGCTGTCTTCTTTTTTTTTAGCTGCTTAGTATGCCAAACGTTGAGCCTTTTAACGGCTAACTGCAGCTGAAGCGTAGGTATTTATTACTGTGCTGTATTTATTTTTAGACAGTTGCAGGTAGCATGCTTTTAAGGCAGTTCTTAGTTTTGTCTTAAAATGAACAAAACAAATAGGGTTATTACATTTTTTTATCCTACGCATTGATATGTTTAGTCTTTTATCAACAAGAGTAAAAGCTCTAAGAACAATAAGCTGCCAAAATTTTTGGCTGCACCAGCCGGCAGATGCTGCGAGAGAGAAATAAAGAGAGCGACGACTGTTAACGCTGGCGTCTGCAGTTAAAACTGTACTTAACATAGTCTGGAAATGTAATTAAATACCACGACGCCATATTAAATTTTGCCGCCAAATTAAACTAAACAAAATTAAGCATGCGGAAAAAAGATAGAATTAAAATAATGTGGCAGGGCGCCATATTCCAATACGCAAAAATATGTAAAAGAAATATTCAATGCTGCATAGTAATATTAAAATGAGCAGTGAAACTGATATTGCCTGCAATTCGATAGCCATATAATTGCTAGCTCATTAAAATGCATGTCTCTAATAAAAGAAAGAAATATAATAATGTCGATATGGTTAATTTATCGATGTGATAACATTTCATTCGAAAGTTACTACCAAAAAAGACTGCCAGGTGCGAAGTGCATGAGAGTCATAGCTTTCGGGGGTTGGTTTGGGCACACAAATAAAAAATTCAGTTTTCACTTAACGCCAAAAAAACTAGAACACAAGTGAAATTTTTCCAACACGAGTCACGTGCTGCGTGAGGCATTTTACGATTAAATTTTATTTTTCTTTTTGGATTTTGCGCATGCGTAACACGTAAAACCGTTAGCTTAATAATGCTGAGCGCTAATCAAGAGTTCCCCTCTCCCCATCATTTAGAGGGAGCATATACGCGAGGACATTGCACCGCATGAATCCCTACCTGAAGTGCCGGAAACGGAAATGGAAATGGATGCACAAGCTGTGGCAGCTGCTCCTTTAACGGGCACCTTAACGCTGCCCAGCAATGCGACTTCCATTCGTGCCGATATCACGGATAGTTTCTCGTGTGCAAATAAGTCTTATGGTTATTATGCGGATGTGGAAAATGATTGCCAGGTCTTCCACGTCTGTCTGCCAGTGACTTATGCGGACGGCAAGGAGAACACTTTCCGCTGGAGCTTTATCTGCCCTGAGGAGACGATTTTCAGTCAGGTGAGTGATTGATTGATTTGATTGATGATGATTGATTTAATCATTGGTTGTTTTCGCTCAGGAATCTTTCACATGCATGCGTCGCGAAGATATGGGAATTGAGTGTGAGGATAGCTATCGTTATTACGAGCTCAATTCCAATTTTGGTTTGACTGCAGAGGAGCAGGAGCAAGAGCAGCAGAAGCAACCAGCTGTTGCTATGGATACTGAGTCAATGGATCAGGAGAGTGAAGCCTCCGCACCAGTTGAGCAGACTATGGAGACAGCTGAGCCAGTTGAAGTTGCTCCACCTGTCAAGGTGCAGAAACACAAACCAAAACCTAATCGTCGCAAACCTGCCATCAGTTACAACAAGCCGCCGAGGAAGACGGCAGCAGTCACAGCAGCGCCTTCTCCAATAGAGACAACTGTAGAAGTTGCCAAAAATCCCATGAAGCCAGTGAAGCCCACAATAAAGCCACATCGCTTCAGCAGTCGTCCAAGCCAGGGAAAGCCACAGGAAACCATAAAGACATCTAATCCCATCAGGCAGCAGCCACAGGCCATAAAGACAGCTAGCCCCACAAAGGAGCAGCCACAGCCGCTACGCAATGAGCTCTTCAATTCGATACGCAAACGTCCAACAATCTTCAACAAGAAACCCAACCAGGAAAGCGAGCAAGAAGTAACTGAGGCAATTGTCCAGGCGGAGCTGAGTGAACCACAACCCACTCTTAAGCTGCAGACAATGTTTACGAATACGACAGTGGTAAAAGTGGACCAGGAGCCAGAAGCTCAAGCATCCGAGGTTGCTGGGATTATAGCAGAGCCGGAAAAAGAGCATGAAGTGAATGTAGAGCCGGAGGCAGATACAGGGGAGAAGGCACAGGCAGCGGCAATGGAGTCAACTAAGCCTGAGGATGTCATCAAGAAAGTGGAGGAAATAAAACCCTTGGAAGCCATGCCAGAAATACCCGCTGTCATTTTGGAAACGCTGGAGGAGAAGCCCGAAGAGACTGAGCAAGTGGAGACCATCCAACCAGCTGTGATGGAGTCCCAACCTGCGGAACCAGCCATAATTGAATCCGATACCAGCTCCAATGAAGAGCAAACTGCCAACAACATAGAAGCTCTCGAAGCAGCCAAGCCGGCAGATGCACCTGTGAGTTTACCCGCAACGCCAGAGATGACACAACCCAATCCGCTAGTGGAACAGATGCTTGACAGCAGCAGCAGCAGCAGTAGCAATGAAGTCCCAGAGTCCCTTGGCGGCTTCAAGCCCGTCGATCCACACATGGCTGCCGAGGCAGAGCAGCTAATCACTGATTTTTTAAACACGCTGCGCAACCACGAACAGCAACCAGAGAAGGCGATCGAGGCGGAGATGAACATGGCTGAAATCCAGGAGGAACCACAACAACTGTCATTACCAACTGAGACCGAAACCGATGCTGTTTCCATTGAGGAAGCCAAGCTGCCTGAGCCGGAAATTGTGGACAAGAATGAATCTGTGGAGGAGCAGCTGCTGGAAACGGAGGCAAAGCTGAAGCAGAGTCAGGATTCACAGGCGGCGCAGGATTCACCCATCATTCAGATTATGCAATTGAATCATTTGCCTGCTGACTACCAAATACCGGTGCAGGTGCTCAGCCAGGAGTCGAACCCAATGGAGGACTCTCCTAAACAAGATGATGATGCTGGACAGAAGGAGCAGGAGAGCCTGGCAACAGCTGCTTATATGCCCCCGATCAGCATCGATGACATTGTGGAGCTGGTCAAGGAGCGTTTGGATCAGAACCCCAAAGGTGAACAGCTGACGCCAATGCAACTGGTGCTGACACCAGGTGCAGTAGAACCAATGGCACTGATGGAGAGCAATAAGGAGATTAAGCAGAAGACTGAGCAGGAGACGGAGCAGGAGAAGATTCCTGAGGCGGTGGCGGAAGTGAAACCTGCGGCAGTTGCAGCTGAGGAACCTGAGCAGGAGGAACTCATTCTGCCCATTTATAAGAGAGTGCAGGCAGCTGAGCCGGCGGAGGAGGAAATTGGTCCTGTTCCAGCTGCTCTAGCTGCAGTTGCTACTGACGTTCCAGCTGCTCAAGCCCCAGCTCCTGATGCTGTTGCTCCTTTAGCTTCAGATGCTCCTTCATCTCCCGCTGCTCTGTCGTCTCCATCATCTCTCCCAGCTGCCTCTCAACCCGAGTCGCTTCAACCCAAATCCAAATCGAGCATGGACGCACGCAAGCGTCGCTTTCTTTTTCGCGCCGATGCCAGCTAGAGAGGAACTGCTCCTAAGGAAGCTATTCACGCCTCTCATCCTAACGCCCACAACACAACAACACACACACAGTTAACATTTAGCCTTAGCCCAACCATATCCAGTCCAGTCCGGTTGAGTCACATATGAAATCCCCAAATCTCCCCTCGGCTCCCGCTGACTATTTAGTTTTGGATTTAGTAGTTTTTATGGCCAATTTCTGCACCCGCATTGAAATTTAAGTTTAGCCTTGTTGTATCCTCGACTTTAAACAAAAAACCATCAAAAATATGAAAAAAATTTGAAAAAAACTTAAATAAAAAAACATTGAAAAATTAAAGACAGGTTTGTTTATTTTATTTGGGGTGAATTTGGATTCAGTCAAGGTTGGCGAACTCCATCGTGCACGGGTTTGAGTGTCTGAGTTTGCCAAGTGGCATTCAGCCCCTGGACGCTAGAGATGGCCAACTAAAAGCAACCTACAAATAATCACATTTAAAAGGAGAAGAATTTTAATTCAAAAACAATTCAGTTCAGAAAAGTGTAAGCTTAAAATTATATGATTATCAATCAAATATTCAGTACATATTAATATTGGTTAGGTATTCCATAAGCTGATTTATTTATTTGTATACCCAAAAACAATCACAGTAAAACTTAAAGAAGGTTCTATGAATTCAAACAGACATAAGCAAAAAAATTAGTTTAATATTATTTTAATATCAGTTCAATATTCGTTTAGCAAATCTGTATATTAATTAAGTACTCGATTAGCAGATTATTATTATTTTTTCTTTACTTGATTAACAGAAGAACTTCTGCTGATTTAAAAACCAATTACAGATGAGCAGGAAAAGTTGAAGTATTCCAGAGAAATATGTTTTAGCTAGAAATCCTCAACCTGAAAAAGAATTAGTATTAAGGAACGAGCTATGAGCTGATGATAATAATATTCATAGTAATTGAATATAATATTAATAATAATAAAAATTGCAAAGGAGAGCATTTAGAAAATGTAATAATAACAATATGGACACAATTTGCTTTCAATCATTTCAATCCGATTTATTTATACAAATGTAAATATTTAATAGTTTTTTTTTGTTTGTTTGTTTACATTAATTTAAGTGTACACGTATAAAAAATCTGCTATATTTTGTTTTGCAGTTGCAGTTTCTGCTTTAGGCTTTGGGCAATTAGCTGTATGAGGCAACTGCCAACTAATTGAGAAAGGACGACGACAACAACAACAATAAGTAACTATGACAATCACAAGTTGTAAAATAATACAAAAATATATAAATATACATCTAAATATATATATAAACATATATATATATAGATAAATATGCTATGCTTCCGTTTCCTGTTCCAATTCGCCTGCTTGAATTTCCTCGGGTGTGCGCAGATCGATGGCAAACTTCTGCCGGGTTGGCGTAATGGCATCGCTGTGCGTTTCAAGCTGATCCTCGCCGTCTGTTGACTCCTTAACGACACGCGAGTACTCCTGGAAGGCGGCCGCAAGGGCAAAGGTCAGCTTGCGAGCCATTGCACGACTGTCGCAGACGAAGGCATGCACCTCAAACGGATGCGGACTCGATTCATCCTTGACCACGATCATGGCAAAGACCCGCGTGTAAACCAAATCCTGCACACCGTATGATATCGTATCGATTGCGTAGCTCCAGTTGTCCATACTCGCCTTGGGTGATAGGATTTCCAGTTGAACACCGGTTGTGGACACTTTGAGATCGCAGGTGGGCAACACTCGATTCGCTGGCAGTTGTTTGGCCACGCCCACCATCAGATCCACGGGCCGGCGGGTGTATTTGATGCCCCACAAGCCGCGCGATGGTTCCGAACCAATGTATTTGACCTGAAAGAGAGAGGTGCAGAGGAGGGTTACAATTACTTCCGGCTACCCTTTCCACACGCACCCAAAAACCGGAAGTTGTCTCGCTTTTGGTCTCTCGGCGTGTGCAGCGAAGCATTGCGAATGTGTGTGCGTGTTTTGAACTCTGGCTTAGCTCGATTCGTCTGCGGCTTTTGGGCCAAGTTAATGGAGCTGACGGAGTTGTTGAACCTACACTCACCGAAAAAAATCAAACTGAACTTGAGAAGTTTGCCAAGGGTAAATCAGCTTATTAATTATTAAGTAAATTTTTAATATTAAAGCTTTTTTTATTGTTTATTTGATTGAACAGATTGGACAATTAATTTTTAATTTTTTCTTAATACTGGGTGCGACTTTCTCAAGTTCAGTTTGAATTTTTCTCAGTGTATGGGTATTTACCAAATTTAAACAACATTTTTTCGCTCTGTTTGTGAGCGAATTACTAACCTTGAAGGTGATGGGCAAATCCTCCACATTTACTTGGGTCTCCAGGTCGCTGCTGGGGGTTGGAGGTGTACGGGGTGTGCTGGGGGTGCTGGAGGCCATTGTATATTGCTGTTGTTGTTGTTGCGTCAAATGTTTGTACAGTTTTTGGGCCCACAAAATTTTAACTGCAATTCAGAAAGATTTCATATCATTTTTAGATAATCATAAATTGCTAATGGCCTTTACCATATATTTATGTAGGTGGTTATCATTTTAAACAAAGTTTTTATTTTAACACAGTTTTGTTAAATAATTTTGTTGTTCGTATTTGGAGCTTATCAGTTTAATAATCGCATTGTTGCGCAGCGCGCGCTTCGTTTTGTTGTTGCGCCGGCTACTCAATGGCGACTAACGTCACCCGCCACCGTACAGGTAACGACGTCAAAATATGCTGTGTGTGTTGAGTATTTGTGTGAGAGAGAGTAGAGGTGAGTGAAGTTAGCTGCAGGCAGCGGGAGTTGAAACTGGCCAAGCCCATTGCGCACTGTCTGCTTTCCTGCTTACCTCTTCTCTCTATCTCTTTCGCTCGATCGCTTTTACCGTAGTTCGCACGCTGTTGCTTGACACAGGCGACAAAAAGCTTCGCTCACTAATGCGACTGTGTATAACAACAACAACAACAACATTGCAACATTGTTATAAAGCGCTGAATGTGCTTAAGTTTACTGTTATAGAGTAAAGTAATTGGCATATTGCAGTCATGCTAAGAGCCATCCATATAACAGCCTAAGCTGATTTATGAGCTGTTTAATATATATATAACAGCGAATTTTACTTTTAGTATTTTTAAAGCAACATATATTCCAAATTAATTTCATAATATTTGAGAGTAGTTATAAAGTTTAAAAAAATAATTGACTTTTTATAATCTACATATGCTTGGCTAATGAGCTTATATTTCTGTTTTTCAAATCTTTAAAAGAGCATTGCAAGTTCGGTGAGAAAAAAAGCCTCTATTTTTTTCTGTTGGCTCCACTTGAACAAAATGCATTGTTGTCTTTGCGCTTCTTCTTGTTGTTGTTTGTTGTTGTTATTTATTAAAAATGCATTATTAATATTTCCGCTAGCGATGTGAAAGGTGCACAGCTGATAGCGGGAGGTATCCACAATAACAACAACAATGCAACAAGTTAATGACAAAAGAGATAAAAAACCACAAAGCACAAAATTCATTGCACTTGATTTGCCTCACATGACGTCACATTCGTAACTGTATATAAGTGTGTGTGCTTATATGTGTTAATGGCCAACGACCTGTTGCCGACTAATTGCAGGTCGGGGCATATTCCAACTGGAAGCGTAGTTCGCTACTGGAATATAGTGTAACGCTATCAACGAGCTTTTTGTTTTGTCTACTTCTTTTGCTGTCTGCAGTGGGAAATTAACAGTAGAACAGGCCTGGAAATTATGGGCACCTCTCTATATTAATATTCCCAGCAGCGAATGATGAAGAATGATAAATATCAACTCATTACAAAATGCATTGTAATGCATACAAATGTTATTCTGTGACTACTCTTATGTACGCAAAGTTATATGAGGGAGTCAAACTGAATCTTGATGAAGTCCCTTTTACTATCACTTTTATTACTTGTTTTGCTATTTATTATTTGTAGGAGTTTTGTTGCATAACATTTAATACATTTTTATATTTAAGTAAGAATTAGTCATAGAATTGTATATATAGAAAAATGTAGAGAGCCTACATAGATTACGAATCGAATTCGTAATGAAGTCTTTTTGCTGCAGGGTGGTGTATTTTTAATAGGTAATCGTAATTTATGCTTGTCTATTTTTTCACCATAGCGTAAACTGAACACAAATAATTCAAGCGCTGCACACAAAAATCTAATTATTTCCGATTTGAAATCGTAACAATTTTTTGTATTTAATTTGATGTTGATTGTTGTTTTTTTTCCGCTGCGCTTTGATTCCGCAAACTGAATGCTTGCTTTTTAATGCGTGTGATTTATTTGTTGTTTGTGTTTGCTTCACAGTGTATTTAAAATAAATACATACACATTTTATTATATATAACATTATATATATATATATATAATAAATATATATATTAATTTCTAAATACTACATAGTTTTAAATATACTTATATGCTTATAACTATTGTTTGCTGTTAACCGTAACCTAATTTTTGACTCTAGTTTTTCATTGGCATTTTTTCTGTTTAAACTGTTTTTGCCGTTGATTCCAGCGGAAGCTGCTCAAACGAGCATATCTCCCATTACATTTAAGTATTATTTTATATATTTATGCATGTGTGTGTGTGTATTTGTATACACCACACAAACATCATAAGCACTCCTATTGTCATTTGCTGTCGATAGATGGCTGTCATTGATAATGACGTTCTTTGCTTATTGACTTATTTGCTAGCTGAAATTCTTTTTTTAATCGCCTCTGGGTGATGTAAGTGTTTGTATACAACTCTCTCAGACATATACAAATAGTGCAGACAACTGTTTGTTGTCTTTAGATGGCTGGCATTCTTTACTTACTGACTAATTCGCTAGCTGAAATTGTTTTTATTTTTTAAAGCGCTTCATTTCGTAAAAATAGAGTTTATCTGTTATCTTATCACACACACACACACACACTCTCAAGCAACACACTTGTTCTAACGCATTGACCAATATTATTTAATATTGCCCTTTAATTTATTTTAATTTATTTATTTCTTTATCATTTCTTCAATTCAGCTCACATTGCACACTTAAGGGCTGAGATTCATTATTCAATATTTTTTATTATTTATCAGCTATCACTAATTTACCGTTGCTTATCAGCTCTTAGTTTGCTTTGCATCCGTCCTACTTTCGCGCACACCTGATTTTAATGCCGCCGATCGTGCGACTGAAGCGACAAACGATAGAAACGCTTTGCGGCAGGTGAGCCGGAAGCGACCTCTAACGGCTACGCGTTGCACTATTGTTTATTGTCATACTTTATAGCATACTTTCCTACGTGCGAAATTGGAGAGTTTGTGTTATATTTTAGGGCTCTAGCAAATTATAGATGAGCTACCATAAACTAAGTACCATAATTGCTGTGCTATAAGAATTCCAAGTTTCCAGTGACTCGGGCTTGGTTCGAAGCTATGCTTGCTTATGGCATAATTATTTCACATGCCCTAAGGTATGCTATAATAAATCAGCTTAGCTAAGACGGCAACCTTGTTTAATTATTATTTTAAGCTTCCAAAATAACTTTTGATAGTCAGTTTAAATAATAAGTGAAAAAAAACACATTTTTATTAATTTTGCTGTATAATTTTTAGTTAATTAATAATTTAAAACTCAAAACGCTTAAATAATTGTTGAAAATATGAGTTTTAAGTAAAGAGATTAATTGTTCAAGTTGCTTAAAAATCTGATTGTACTATTTAAAATAAATAGGCTCTTCAACACTTAGCCTTAATTTTAGTTTAAGTTAATTGTCGATAATTGGCATATTCATATAAATGAGTGCAGCATGCAGCAGCATATCCCCCCTCTACATCTCCTCTTCCTTTCCATTTACCCACAAATATCTCTTCGCCTAAAACTAAATAAATAAATAACTGCATTTGCCAAAAACCATTTGACACTGGCCAAAAGAGAGCTCAGCTCTTGCCACATGCCCCTAACTCCTCACACCTCGCTCACCTGCCGCTCCTCTCCTCCCCGCCACTCCTCTCCCGTCATCCCTTCACATAACCCTAAATTGCGAAGCTGTCCACATTTCTTCCCTCCGCCTCCTTCCCTCGCCGACAAGTGTTGAGTGTGATTAATGAAATGGACTCCGAGCGAGCAGGTGAGGGTGGCATCAGGGGGTGTGTAAGCGGGGGTGTGGCATGTTTTGGGGTTAAATATAGTTTTGGATGGAAAGTGTTTGGCTTGATTTTGGTTTTAGTTACTTTTTTGCATTCCACTTGATTAATTTGCAGTGCACAGAATATAATTAATTTGATATTTAGCGAACAGCAGCTTTGCTCGCGTCCCCAAAGTGGAGAGCGACAAGGGGGGTGGGTGAGAAGATGCCCAACTTGCAGTTTGGTGGCAAGACTCATTAGCTAAATTGTTAAAAAATATTTAACTGCGACAGGTGTTGTCACAGTGTGGCAGAAGATGTTGCAGATGATGTTGAAAATGTTGCGAGTGTTGCCAAAGTTGGGCTTAAGGTGTCGCCTATTGAGGCAAGCAAGGGGGGGGGGGCATGGAGGGAAGCAGCCGCAGTGTGCCATTTAAATTAATTACACAAACACAAACTTTAAGGCTGCGAAAAGCGTTGGCTAATTGACCACAAAAGGGGGCAAGTCCATTGAGAGGGAAAGAGACAGACTGAGTTTTCATTTCATTTTGATTGTGGTCGCGGATGAAATTGCGTCCTTGGCTGCTTCTAATGGATTGGGATTGGGATTCGCTTGAGTTTCAAACGGCAGCCGATTGACATTGAATACTTTTAGCTGACCGGAAAATGGACACTGACAATGCCAACAACTGCAACAGAAACTGCACTCAGCAAAAAAAGATAAACTAAAATTACGAAATTTTAAAAATTTAAGTTTTATCTTGCTAAAAGACAAGCTTTGCGATAGAGAAAAAATCAATTTTACAGTTTGCCGAAATAGGACAAGCCTCTTTATTTTTTTAGAATATTATTTTCTTTCATTTACATTTTTTTCTGAAGACTAGACAAATTATAGCTATTTTCCAAATATTGAGATGATTTCACACAAAAGTGGCAAACCGGGAAACACCCCACCCCTCGCTCTTGCACCAATTGCTTATTGCCAATTAATGGTTATCTACCCATTTTCTATCCATTTCTATTTCCATTTGAAGTTTGCATTTTCCATTCCTAAACTGCTTTTGATCAGCAACTTGGCCATTTAATTAACGAAAGTGAATGACTTGCAAATCTCAATTGACTCCTCTTGACTTCTCTCTGGGGAGGAGCCTATCTCTAAAGTCTTTTTAAGGTTCCAGGTGTGTCTGGGATTAAACTTCCTAACCTGACTTCAAGCTGCAAGTGATTTGACCTGCACCTAAAAGCTACTAACAGATTTGGGCTTAAACGTGTCCAAGAATTTTAGTTGGATAATAATAAGTCTCAGTTTCACTTAGCCATTCGAAAAGCAAAAATGTTTTTTCCCCATCGTTTGACCTCTGGATAAGTACTACAATTAAAGCTGGCCTTAATTCTCAATCGTAAGAACTAACCCACCTCTCGTTATTGAAGAGTTTGTTTAAGATATAAGCTCAAACATGTCAGTTGAGCAAATAAACAAATAACCATTAGAAAATGAAGTTTGAGGCAACCATTTGTATATAGATGATCTGAGATATCTCAAGGATTAATGCTGCAGAAATCGCAGAACAAAATGCGCCTCATATCAGATTCACGTCAGATTACACATATACTTTATAATTTATCAGGCTGCCCGCCGCAGGCAATGAAGCATGGAGCATGTAGCATGGAGCATGGAGCAGGAGAGGCATCCATTTTCAGCTCATCTGCTCCTGGTGTGGTCTGTGTGATGACGGATGAGCTGACGATTGACGCTGTTGAAGCTGAAGTTGAATCAGAATCTGAAGCAGAACGCTGAATCCTGATGTGGATGTGGATGTGGATTTGTTGCTGATAGGCGTCATTCGCTCATAAATCAAAAGCCGTTGGTTGCCACAGTAGCAAAATGAATCCCCAGCGCTGAATCCACGCACAGCAAATGTTTGCGAATTTTATGCGAATTACGCCTAATTAGCATTTTTGCCATACTCCCGAGTCGAAGTAGATACACTCAGCGAAATTTTCGCACTGAATTTGCCATACTCTATGTATCCCGAAAACATAAAGTGAATTTTCCACATAAAGCAAGTAATTCGTTTTCTAAGAAAAATGTTTTCTTATTTTTTGTATATATTTCGAATTTGTTCAGTTTGATTTGTTTTTCTGAGTGCAGATTGCTGATTATGTGGGCGATTGCATATGCAAAACATAAGTGCCCTTTGCACAAAGGGAACGCTGCGACTCTGGGGCATGTCGGCCTGTCGGCATGTCAGCATGTCGGCATGGGGCAAGCCGCAGCGCCTACAACAGAATGCAACATTTGTGAGTCCGCCTCGCCTGGGATCCGCAGCAACTGTTGATTCGGTCCTCGATGTTTTTAGCGCAAGCGAGCCAATAAAATTATGCGAAATTCGCAATGGGTTCGAGCTAGTGCAACATATTCTATTTGTGCAACAGTGGCACGCAATGGGACGCCGCATAAAAAAGAGAGAAAAAGAGGAGCAGCCACAAAGGGAGTTGGGGTTGAGATTGGGGTTGGGTGTGGGGCAGCGACCCGCGGGTCAATTGTTGACTTAGGGCCAGTTGTTGCTGCCACAGACGTCGCTGCATGTTGGGTGTTGCTAGGCTGCATAAACAAAGTGTGTTGCAACGGCTGCACGAGGCAGCAAGCAGCTCACTGCAAGACGACACTGTGCAACTCTGCCGGAAGCCAAATACCGATGGGATTTCGAAAATATTCAAGTATAAACAAAAATAAAAACCATTTTTGACAACAATTTATTTATCGACTAAAAATCACACTTTAATTAAAGCAAAGGCAAACTTAAGTCAAGTTGTAACTGCACTAAAAATTAGAAAGTTCTTTTTGTTTTCAAACATTTTTCCCAAAATTAGAATTGACAATCAAAAAATGTGTTGTGTTTTTTATTTTAGAAATAATCATTTCAGAAATATTTAAAAGTAGTAAATAAATTTACTTGCTGATTTTCAGCAATATTCACACAGATTTACCTTCTGAATAAAAAACTGAAGAATCCATGCAAATTTCTAAAATTCTGTGCCAGTTTTTTGCTGAGTGTGCGGCGTGGGACGTGTCTCTTTCTGGAACTGGGACTGGGACTGGGACTTGC
The DNA here is from genome assembly GCA_035042405.1 of Drosophila demipolita. Classification (NCBI taxonomy): domain Eukaryota; kingdom Metazoa; phylum Arthropoda; class Insecta; order Diptera; family Drosophilidae; genus Drosophila; species Drosophila demipolita. The sequence goes on along the minus strand of JAWNLI010000059.1, from coordinate 5,912,661 downwards.
CACAGCGCAACAGATGCACAACTGTTGTCGCTGCTGTTGCGCCTGCCGGCCCTTTGCTAATTGCGGCAGCAGTTGGGGGTGGAATCGGGAGACGAAGTTGGGAGTCGGGAGGCGGGAGACGGGAAACGGGAGACGGGAGTCGGCACACAGCGGACATATCAAAAGCCTGACGCTTATTTGGCATTCAGTTTGGAGATGGAGCTTTGTGGAGATGGGAGCTGGGAGCTGGGAGTAGCCTTTATATGGCTTTGCTTGCTTTAGTCGCCAGCCGAGCGTGGCAGCAATTAATGATTAATTAAAAAACTGCATGCTGTAAAAAGTGGAAGGGGGGGGGGGGGGGTTGGCAAAAAGATGCAAGTTGGGAGCTGAGTGCAGATTGGGACATGACATATGTGGCATTTAATTGGGCGAGCAAAACGGTGGGAGCACACTAAACAGAGTACAGCAAAACAGAGCGAGAAAGAGAGAGAGAGAGAGAGAGAGGGGGAGAGCGAGAGAGAATTGCGGCAAAGTTGAAGCGCTTTCCAATGCCACACATTTTTGCTTCCAGAATAAACCAGTTGCGCCAGCAGCAAACGAATGAAACAAAATGGCAAATGGAACAAGGCTCTCTTAAATGGCATGCTCTTGCAACGTGTGGCAGGTCCGGGTGCTGCCCCCACATACACACACACACACACAGCCACACACACACACGCAGAGACACAGAAGCGATGTGGCAGCCGAGCAACAGCAGCTGGCGACGACGCCAATTTTTGGGGCCAACCTGCCCCAACTTGCGGCATTGCGCTGCGTGCCACAGAATCAGTCGTCAGTTTGTCTTAAGCGGATTTGGTCGACACGTGTGTGTATATGTGTGTGTATGCGTGTGCGAGTATCCGAAGTTGTATTTATGTGTGAATTTTACTTAGTAAGCAATTTCCACTTCGAATGTAAACCAAAATAAAGATTTTGGCGTAAAATTCAGCGCTTGGCATAGGTCACGTATAGCCAGAAATCAAGCCAAAAAAAAAACCAAAACCGAAAAAAAAACACAAGACTTGCAACACTGTTTTTTGATTAAGTGCCCCTTGAGACAGTGTTTGTGTATGTGTGTGTGTGTGTGTGCTGGTTGTTGTTTGTGTGTGTTTCACAACGATTTACTTTCGCTGCAGTTTTTGGCTCGCAAAGAAAAGAAGAAAACTTGGTAGATATTTGCATAAATTACAAAAATAAAATAAAACACAAGGCATATAGAAAACCGCAGAGAAAAAACTCTCGAGAGCCTAATGAGATTTTAATACGCTGTGTTTCAGCAAAAAATGCAAAAATAGAAAAGCAGAACTTGGAACTAAAAGTCGTTGTCTGTGGGCTTGTGGATTTGTGGCAGCTCCGACTGCTAATTTATTGAGCGCTGCAAGCGAATGGCGAACGTGACCAAAAGTGTGAAAACTTAATCCAAAAAAAAAAACAAAAAAAAAAATAGAATAAACTGAAAAAACGTAGTTCACTAAGCCAAAAAACGGAGACATTTTCCGGCCGAAAAGTTTTCTATTTGGGTAAGTTGAAAGCGAGTACTTAAATGACCCAAAAATATATTTAAATTTCAAGATAAAATTAAAAATCTTTCTTTCTTTGTAAAATATTTTTTTTGGGTAAGTAAAACAGCGAAAACTTAAATTTGAGCTAGCAATAAATCTATATTTTAAGATAGAATTAAAGACGTATTTTTATTTGGCTACATAAATTGAGAAGCAAAACGTGAATTTAAAGAGACTTTTAGGCATTTTGTGTCTTAATTGAAATATTTGCCATTGTTGTCTGGCAACAATTTGTGCTCTTTGAGGAGGACAAAATTGCATGTGATAAAATTTAAATTCCAAGAATTGAATTTTGGTTAAATATATTAATTACTGCTCACAGCCAAATTAGAGAGCACTCGAATTGGAATTATAAATACAGGTAGATAACGACAACGATTGCCAGATACTAAAATATCTGTAAGATACACACACATACACACACACACATAGAGAAATAATGAATAATTACGTATGCAAACAAAACAATTTGGCAATTTGCGGAATCTTATCATGGAATAATTTTAATTGAAATTTTTAATTTGAGACTACAGCAAACATCGATTGTCAATTAAAGGCAAATGATGTTTAATAAATTCGAATCCAACGAACATATGTATATTTCAACTGAACAACCCTACAATCAAATATATGTATGTACATATTATATAAATATTCGATGAGCCCAAAACAATTTAAATTAAATCCACATATTTATATTTAAACAGGAATGCACACAAATAATACGCATCAGCATTAAGAAATGAAAAATTAATTCAAATTGTAATTAATTTGTTCAATTCGCAATCGAGTATTGATTACACACACACACACACGCACAAATATATTTTTTGGCAATTACATGTGATATACATATATGTAAATATGTATTTTTATTTTGTAGTTTGCATTTGATGCATATTCATTTTCATGTCGGCAAATGCGATTAAGCAAATATGTCAAAAGCATTTTGAGCTTTTCAGCTATTCAATATTTAAGTTAATTTTAATGTTGTTTGCTTAATGGGTTTTTTATGTGCGCTGGCTGATGTGGCGTATGCGTGATGGTCAAAAAGGAATGGCGGCGTGGCTTCTTACTGGCCAGATCAGATACTCGCTGACAATATGCCACATGCCACATGCAACTGCAACTGAAACAGTGGCACATTTCATGCAATTAAATGTAATTATTGTCAATTTACGATGACAACAATTGTCAATTTAAGTTTTATGCTATTTATTAATAGCACTTTTGTTGTTATTACTGTACTAACACCAGTCTATGTATGTGTGTGTGTGTATGTGTGTGTCCGGTTACGTCTCTAATATTAGAGGGTGGGGGGGACAGGAGTCGGACGTCAACTTCAATTTCGAGCTGCCTTCCTGGCGAATTGATTGTTATTGCACTATTGAAGCAACGTTTCCGTTGTGCTTGTGGCAAGAATAACTGCAAGTTGAAGCGGCATCCACATCATTGTTGTGGCAGGAAGCTGCCGACCAATGACTGCAATTGTTGCAGCCAGCAAATACGATTGCGAAGCCAAAGCAGCAAAAACTCGCAACTATCAACTTTATATAGATCTATAAATATATATATTTATATATATATATATGTATGTGTGTGTATAGCTATGCAAAGCAATTAAAAGTGCCACAGAATTGCACTGATTGCATTCACGTTGACGCTGACGTGTGTGTGGCGCCCCATTTTTATACATTTTATCAGCAGGCAACAATAACTTGGCCAAAAGGCAGACAACATTTGTGTAAAAGCCAAATTTGGCAGCAATAAAAATTTAATTTAAAATTTGAATACTTAACTTGGTCAAACTGAGAAAGTTTTGTTCTACTTTTTCTAACATATGAAAAGAATTATCATATTTTAATTATTTAATTCTTTTTAATAGAGTTAAAAGTGAATATATAAAATAACATTAACATGTGATTTATAATAAAATGTGTATGCATCATAATATTATCTAATTTAATGAATAAAATATATTTAACTACCAAATTGGAAATTAAATTAATAAAATATATTTAAAATAATAAACAAAATATTTAAAGTGTTTTTTTTATTATTTTTAATAACTACTGCGTAAAATGTGATTAGCAAAGATTATTTAAAATATGAACTTCCTTATGCAGCCATTTTTATGTATATTAATTTATGCACTTATTTTTGTGTAGAGCATGCACACTTCGTTGTTGCAACCTGTTTGTCGCGCTGACTGAAAAAATTCGATAAATTTCAATTAAAATGAAGGAGAGGCGATGCCGATAACTGGCTTTGTTTTCCAGCCCATTGTCATCAGTTGAGGGCTCTTCTCCTGCTATTTAAATATTATGCATTAAAATGCAGGAAACAATTGTGGCACAGCTTGAATCATCAAGCCAGGGTTTTCTATTGCCAGTATATATAAGTGAAGGGGCGATTTACTTGCTCTATTACCGACTTAATGACTGGATAAACAGTTTCTCATTCAGCCAGCAGAAGGAAGCCAGTTTGCCAAAGGTCGTTGGTTTTTGGACCTGGCTACTTTTAATTGAGTTTTGAAAGCAAATAAAATGCGTGTGAAAGGCGAAAAAGTGAAAATGAATGCGCTCAGTTGGATTTTTCTCCACTTTTCCTCATTTTCCCCCAAGTCACATTTGCGTGTGATTCCGATTGTGTGTCCCCTTGTTCGGGTCTGTGTCTGTGTCTGTAAGCTGTGAAAATATTTAAAATTCATTGGCTCTGCTTTAGCCTTACATTTGACTTCTGTGGCAGGCTGGAGCTGTGGCAGCTGGAGCTTGAGCTGGAGCTGGAGCTGGAGCTGGAGTTCCAACTGAAGCTTCTGAGCCGCATCCTTATGCAAATCGCATGTTAATAAACTTGCGTTGCGTCAATTTTAATTTACAGTTGGTCCGCTGGGAAGCCAACAAAAAAATAACAATCCCAAAAAAAAGTCCTAATTAAATTTAAATTAACTTTAAGCAGTTGGGCTTTGTTTGCCTTGCTTTCCAATCTCTCTCAATGCTGAACAGCGGCAAGTGGCAAGTGGCAACCAAGTGGGGCATATATATTTACCATTTAGAGGCCCATCGCTAAGCTGGATTGTACAGTTTATTTTTTTTGTCGTATTTAATATATATTTAGGGTATTTCATAGTCGAACTGAATTTATTTGTAATTTACTTTTATTTAAACTTTTTGCTTTTATATTTTTGCTGCTTCGATGGCTCATTAAAATGTGAAATTTAATTTCTGTCATATGCAATATAGACGAATAAATATTGTAAGCAACGAAATTGAATTGAATTTAATATTAGTTGACTAATGGCACACACACACACACACAAGCTACCAGCTGCCCCACCTGCAACAACAAACCAATAAATATGCAAAACATATATGTTGAAAGGCAGATGAAATGATATAAAATATATATAACGCTAAACGCGTTAAGTGATATTTAAAGTACATTTAACAGCACCAAGCAGCCTCTGTCTCCCCCTGGCCACCCTCCCCTCTCCCCTCACAAGTTTGCTCCACATGACTCTGGCTTTTGTTGTGGGACTACATTTTTTAGCATGCGGCTACGAATGCGAGGCATTTTTGGGCTCTCTCACAGGGATCAGAGGGAAATGCTTAACGCAAGGATGCGGAAAAGGAAGCAACCACTACGTGTGTATTGACAAATGAGTGGGCTGTGCAGGGGTACATATGTATACATACATACATACATATATATATATATATATATATATTTACACATGTTTGTAATTTCCTTGCTGATTGTTGCCTGTTTGCTCTTGGGTTGCTTGTCTCCTAATAGATGACTTGGGGGCACACAAAACGGTTCCGGAATGTGGCGTGTGGCATGTTAGCGACAAATGTGCTGCAATTTGAGACTGATCTGCTCTTTAAGTTAAGCTCAATGGATGCGGGCAATATTGTTAGTCAGTTGCATTAAATTTAACTTGCCAAAACACACTAAAAAAAAATCGATTTTCGGAGGCTTTTGTTTTGCTTGGGCTTCTCTACTAATTTATCCCAACTGTTTTTTTTTTTGTCTAATTGGATGTTTTTTCTGTGTTTTTTGCAATTCACGTAACATTATTTTAAACCATTTCGCATTTAAATACCGTCCACTTATCTTTTTTTTAAATTTCCACATCATTTTATTTTATTTTAAATTTATTTTGATCTACATTTTATTTTTAGTATTATGTTTGAACCGACTAACTTCAGTTGATATTAAGTAAATAATTCGATAATCAAGTTATGACAAAAAGAATAGAAGAATTGTCTGTATAGAAAAACAAAATCGTGAAAATGAGATAGACTTATTCTAAAATTTATAAAAATCTAGAAAGCGACAATTTTGAATTTCTAAAATTCAGATCGAGTGCATGTGTCTGGTGGCCTTGACGTCATTGCTCAGCTGTTTAACGTGGCGTATACTCAACATTAGCCGGTCAAAGGCCGGCAGCTATAATTAGCTGGCAAATACTTTGATTACATAATCAGGCAACTGGGCTAAACGGGTTGATTTGCCGCTGGCTGATGAAACGAAACGAGCGCTTAAGCGAGCTTTAAGTATGCCCCTGAGTCAGCACGCACTCGAGAGCGAAGAGGCGGAGGCGGAGGGGGAGGCGGAGGTGGATGATGTGAGGGGGCGTGGCAATGTGTAGGAAACAGGCAAGTGGCAGCTGGCGACTGGGAACTAGGAACTAGCAACTGGCGACTGTGCAGCGAGTAGCAAATTTAATTGGAATTGAAAGCACTTTAGTGTCCCTTGGCTTGACTTGACTTGGCCCCGGTTTGACTCTGGGTCTTTCTAGTTGTGTTGTGGATGCTGTGCTGCTGCTGCTGCTACTGCCGTTGCATGCAACTAATTTGTGCCACTAATGAATTTATTTGCCACTTGTATGCTGGCAACATGGGCGTGTGATAAAAAGCGTGCGGAATAAAGCAAAATAAATGAAACTAATATAAAAATGGCGCACTGCGAGTAGAGAAAATGAGAGAAAAGGCGTTGTAAAAGGGGTTTGACAAAGGGGTTCGGCGGGGGGAGAGGGGCTTGTATGTGTGACATTTAACAGGCATTGCGAGGAAAATGCGCCTCAAAAGGCTTCGATAAAGTCGAACTTGCAGCTGCAGCAGCTGCAACTGAAAAGCGAGCTGAAAACGAAATTGTTTGAAAATTAATTTTTCCATTTCACAAGCAACTAAAGAAATGTGTTTGGGTGTGTATGTGTGTACATGTGTGTGTGGGTGTGTTGATATGTCCTTACAGCACTGCTACTCCTTTCTGCAGGTTCTGTCGCTTGCAGCTCGTGTCGAATTACAATTTATTGGCTGCTAAGTGCCAGCGCCTTGCCACTTGCCACTTGCCACTTACAACTTTTCACGTACAACCCCTCCACCAACCACCCCCTATACATCCACTCCATTCCTCTTTGTTTCCAATATAAGGCTCATTAGCGCTGAACACGCAATAAGCAAATCAGTCCAAGTACCCCAATTATCCACTATATTTAGCCAATCTATGTAAATCTATGCCAAAAGTATTTGAAAATGCATATTTTATGATTTCAATTAATTAATTAAATAAAATAAAATTATTACAAGTAAATTATTTCTTTATCGATAAGTTTTTCTGTATCCTTTGAAATTGCAAAACTCCTAACAAATCATATAAGGGTTGCCTGATTAGGAGATACACTGTAACAAACTATCCTGAACACTAATGGAGATCAAACTGTGGTAACAGTAAACAGTGTCATTCCAAATAAGCTCAAGAGTATTTCAAACTGAGTTTGTGGCAAGTTGCTGACAGCTACTAAAAATTCTTATCCAACAAATACAAAGACAAATGTGAGCAATGTGCAAAAATAGAAATTGCGTTTATGCTGCACAAATTGGCAACTGGAAATTGAACACGGCACAAACTGCAAACCAGCAAATAGCGTTAGTTTTTTAATTAAAAATCTCTTTTGTGGACAGGAGAAGGTGCAGGGGCAGAGGCAGAGGCAGGGGCAGGGCAGTACATGAATGAAATGTCTGTGAACTATATTCAGTTATATTTTTTTGCTTTCTGTATTTGGCCGATTGGGGGAATTTTAGTTATGGCTGCGGAACGTGCATTACATCTAATTGAATAGACCTGTTAAACACGAGCCGTAATTAGGCTGCATTTTGTACGTGTATATTTACTACACTGAAACAAAAGCCACCAATTGGGTCAAAAGGCTGGAGGGGACAGCGAAAGTACCAGTTGCAGTTGCAGCTGTAGTTGCAGTGGCTCTGCCAGTTGCGTGTAAATGGGCACAGGAACTTCTTCTTATTATACACTCGGAAAAAAATAAATTATTATTATTTCACATATACAAATTTTCATATAACTTTATTTGAAAAGAGGTCTTAAAATATTCAACAGCAGAACTTAAATTAAGCATGCGAAATGCAGGTTTTTTTAATTTATTATATTTGTGAAAGAAGATGAAGAAAAATAAGTTTTTTTTTAACAGACATTTGCTCTTTAGAAATACATTTCTAAATAATAGAAAATATTTTTAAAAAGTAAATAGGCATTATATTTTTGTAATAGTAAGAATTTCTAATTTTTAGATGATTTATTATTATATAATTTATATTATTACAAAGTTAAGGGAAACTTTCTGATTATTAGGTAAATTCTTTTTTGTGAGTGTATGCTCCGCTGGCTGTGTGAGTGGCTGGCTGGCAACGGGCAATTCATATATTTGACTGGCACTCGTCGCAGGCACAGGACGAGTAATGTGGCAGCAGGACTACGACTAGGACTATAACTAGGACTATAACTAGGACTATAACTAGGACTATGAGACTATGGGACTATGGACTATGGACTACACCTATTTGCATTGAGTCTGGGTCTCGCAGGTCTTGCAGGTCTCCCCTCGTTGTTTTTTGTGCAATTTTCATGAGTGGCACTCGGGGAAAATATACTATTTATTTCGCCACACTCAGTTCACTCTCTCTCTTTCTCACAGCCAGTCTCGTTATCTCTGTCACTCTCCGCCTCCTTTCTTTGGCCCAAATGAACCACATTCCAACGACTGACGACTGACTGATGCTGGCCAACTTTTGCGTATGAAAATAAAATACAGAAACAGCAACACACACACACACACACACACACACACATAAACACTTAAGCTGAGACAGAGATGAGAGGCAGCTGTGGCATTGTTGTTGTTGTTGTTGTTGCACCTATACACTTTGTTGCCGCTACGTAAAAGCTCGTTGAGTGAAAAACGTCGAGTTAAGTATGTGTGTTTTAAAAAGCGATATGATGCACTGCAACACACACACACACACACACACACACACATACACACACACAAACATAAGCAGAGAGCTTACAGTTTCTCGAGTGGTACTCACCTTGCACAGAACCCAAACGACACAAGCTGTAGTTGCTTGCAACGCGCTGTGGCAAGTGTGCAGACATTTTGCCTATCCCAAAAAAATATGCTGCTAAAATGCTGTGTCTCTTATCCATGTGTTTGCGTGTATGTGTGTCTGTGTGTGTGTGTGTGTGTGTGTGTGGGAGTGTGTGATTTTCTATTTCTGTATTTGTTTAGTTTTGGTATTCGTTTTCGTGTCGTGCTCGCTGCTGCTTTTGTGTGTTGTTTTTAGTTTTAATGAAATGTAAATGTTTAGTTATACCCACACACACACACACACACACACACATACACACAGCGAGTGCTGTGAGTTTTACCTGTCATTATAGGTAGCTAGTTTGTTGCAGCCCTGCAAATTTATGTTAAGCTGCTTTTCAAAGTTGTAATTTGCAACACTGAATGCAAATCAGCGCCTGGGGGCAGCAAAAAAAAAAAAACACAAAAAACATATCTGAAATGTAACCCAGCAATTTTTGGATTTCTCAGCCTCATTTGATGGATGGACTCGACTCAACTAGTATATATTATGTGCTCTGAAGGACTACTACTGTTCAATGTTGTGAATTTCTTTTTTTGCAGATATGTCAATGCCTGCACTCAAAAAAAAAAATTATTGCTATTGAATTTTACAAATTCGATGTTAAAAATGTACGTTTGTGGCTTTTGGAAAAGCTGGCATTGCATTTATTAAATAAAGTGTGGTTTTCTAACAAGTTTTTGAAAATGTATATTAATCAAAAAACAAAGAAACTAAAAAAATATAAAAGAAAACAAAATATTTTTTGGATTGTCAATTTATAACTCTTAGAAAATATATTTCATATCTTCAGAAACCATTTTAAATTATAAGAGAACTTTCGAATTTTGGGGACCATTTTCCCAATTTTCAGTGTGACAGTTTGCGAATGATTCCGAGTGTTTTTGGGAAACAGTTTTAGTTGCAATTGTGATTGCAATAAGCCAAAGTGCGTTTTGTGGTCGGCTGTGCATATTTATTAAAAATGTTGATAATAAAGCGTGCTTTCACAATCCAAAGAGATGCAAAGAGTCGCGCAAACAAATAAACAAAACAAAAAGGGGGCTCAACAAACAAAGCACACACACACACACACAACACACACAAACAAACAAGCAAATAAACATTGCACACAATTTGTAAACAGTGACAAAAGTGGTGGGATGAGGAAAGGAAGCGTGTCTGGTGGGGGGGAGGGATATGAGGGAGGCAATGGCGTTTAACACGCTTGTCAACACTGCCCAAATTTCCCCGTCGAGAGAGGTGGGGGAGGGGGTTGAGAGGGTGGTATTTGTAGGTGGTGTGCGACAAAATGGCATTTCCTTTTGGGCTCTTTGGCTCCGCTCGTAAGCGTCCCTTGTTCGCATTTTCCGCCGGATTTTGTTTACAAGCCACGCCGGAGTGCCACGAAAACAAATTGAATATGCAGCAGCAGCAGCAGGAGCAGCACCAACAAAAACAACCATTTGCAACGACGATAACAGTGGCAGTTGCATCAAATGGTGACAACTCTGCCTGTTTGCTTTTGTGCCGCATTGTTGTCAAATTTATTAAGTTACTCATACGCCACGTTGCAGCTGCTGACCACACTTAGTGACAGACGAGAGGGGGCTGGCAAGGGGGGTGTCCATTGTGGTCTCCAAGTGGTCCCAGTTGCGAGGCAGCCCAGCCAGGCACAGCCTCCGCACATGTTTGGCATATCAAATGTTGTTTTCGTTTGTCAAAATGACAAACACAAATGAAAACCAAACGAAATAAAACGGAAAACGTCCAAATTTAATTTGGCCCACCAAAAGAGGCTGTTTTCCAACTTTTTTCCAACTTTGATGGTGTCAAATGCTTTGCACGGATTAGTCAAGGTGAGCATCTGTGATTTCTAAATATAGCCAGGTTTTTATCTATATAAAATCTATGAGAGATTTAAGCCTAGATTTATGCGATTACTAAATATAGATAAGCGTGGATATATTTCACTCCTAGTTCCATATCTTTTTTACTTATGAGAGTATTGTAAATGAGAGTATCGATTACTAAAAATATAACTATTTTATTTTCATTTTATATTCATATAATTTTAATATATGAGATTACTAAATTTTATTATAGTTCCACATCTGTTTTATTCATGTGTTTAACTAACGCAGTTTCTTGCTATAAAGCCTAATATTTTAGGCTTATCAGAAATTAAATTATTACAAATTTCAATTTTTAATTATTTTTTATGCAGTTTATATTGATATATACACTAAATTCAAGTAAAGCCTAGTTCTGTTATATCTATTAAGGTATATATTAAAGTAATTGAATTATAAATTAAATTAATTTTAATTTTTTATGCATTTAAATATATATATTTAATTATAGTTAGGCCAAGTTCTGTTATATCTCAAAGTATTTGAAATATCATAAATATACACACGAATATTTAAATATACATTATTATTTATATCTAGCTTTATCTATTCGAGTGCTTAATTTAGTTAAGCCTATCACTATTTAAACATTCAAATGATAAAATTAGCAATCAACTGCCAATGTCCATTTATTATTTGGGACTCGCTTTCTCCATGCTCCCAATCAATATAATCATAATAATGAACGTCCCTCGGGACTCTTTTCACTTGGCTCCAATTGAAGGCTCAGTCTCTGGGAAACTGGGAACCAGTTTGTAATAACTTTGGATGTTTGTCTGGTTTTCTTTAGTTTGTTTCTTTCTTTCTTTTTGCACTGTGTGACCAAAGTTATGTAACATGTGAGCTGCTGCATGCCACTGCCACTGCCACTGCCACATGCCGTGCCACCGGACATGAGCCTGCTTGCTGCGATGGGGCAGCAACAACATATTCGGCTATAAGTATATCCCATTTGGCAGCCGGTTGGCTTTGGTTGCCGGTTTTGGGTCGCTCAGTGTCACTTTTGTCGGTTGTTGTTTGGCTGCTGTCTCTGTTGATGTTGTTGTTGTTGCTGTTGTTGCTGTTGTTGATGCCGTTGTGGCGGCTGTTGCTGCTTTTGTTGCCGTCAATAAACAGCAGACAGTTGGCAAGTGGAAGTTCTCGATCTGCTCATGTTTGGGCTTGTTTGTTGTCGCCTCAACCCACACACATACACATACGCGCACACTCCCACACACAGTCTCACACATGCATTTGTGTACACACACATAAACAAATTGTGGCTAAGAAAGATTTGTTTTATTCTAAAATTTAGAAACACTTCAATACTCCTTATTTTTAAGAAAGTTACAATTTAAAGGTTACTTTAAAATTAATACTATAAAATATTTAACTACTAAATTTCATAAATATTTTCTGAATTTCTTTGTAAGAATAATTTTTTGCATTTCTACTTTTAATAAATGAATTCGTTAATGTTAAAATATATTTTTAAAAAATAGATTAAATCTGCTTATATTGTAGAAAATCGTTTTTTTTTATTAGAAATGATTGACAAAATCAAGAAAAGCTGCTTGGTTTCCAGGGTTATTTTTTTCAGAGTGTAGCTCTGCGATTGCCAACAAGTCGCGTCGAGTCGAGTCGAGTCTCGAATTCGACATCGACGACGTCGTCGCCATTGGCCATAAATAATCGCCTAAATATGCTGGCCAGCTGCCCGACGACTGCCTAAGGCCAAAATCAGTCTTAATATGCCAGCCAGTGTTAGCTGTTGCACACACACACACACACACACACACACAGACACGCTGATGTGTGTGTGTGTGTTTAGGTTACTTACCGCTTTGTTTGTGTTGATAGGATTTATGTTTGGCCATGTTGGAAGCGCCAATGTTTTTTATGTTGAACTTAAAGACGTTCTAAGTACATCTTGTGCCAGTTCTTTTGACCCACCTCCCTCCCCCCCCCTCTCTCTCTCTCTATTGCGCCCCCGCAGATTCTGTGTTGCTGCCACACTGCCTCACACTTGAAGTTTGCTACTGGGACCGCTTGAGGACGTTCAACTTGCTTCCATCTGTGTTCCTCGTTATTTGTTCTTCATGTTTGCTGTTTGTTGTTGTTCTTGGCAACTGTTTTGTTTGTATTTTATGGTCATTTCTAATGTGCTACGTTCTCTATCCCAGTGTGTGTGTGTGTGCTGTGTGTGTGCTGTGTGTGTGCTGTGTGTGTGGAAGCAAGTACTTAGTGTTAATAAACTTTTATAAATATTCTCTTTGACACTTTTAGCACGAAATAAAACTGACAAATAAATCTGATTAATCATTGCACTTTGTGCTTGGTAATAGCATTTTCTACCGTATTTCATTTACACACATACGCACACCTGAAGCCACACACATGCACACACACACACATACACAGATTGTGGCAAGTGTGCGTGACCTGTTTTTAGGGGCAGCATAACTGAATTTCATTTCTGATGCTTTGTGAGATGTTTTAATCCGCAATTTGATGGATGACTATCTGAAATGCTTGAAAAACACACAGCAGAAGACACAAGTCGAAAAGCTGCTTAGACCTGTCATCAAAGACAAGATGTTTAACACGATAGAAACACGCACATACATAAATAAATATATTTATACACTTGCGAACAAGATAATAGCACCACTAAATCTTTTTTAAATATTTTACCTTGTGTTATTTTACTTTAAATTTAATTTAAATATATTGAAAACTGTGAATGAAATTATGTTTTCGTCTCGCTTTTTAAGAGTCTTGTTCCACTTCTAAATTTCCTTAAACTTATTTATTTATCAATTTCATACTTATATTATTTTTAAAATTGTGTTATTATTTTTATTAGTTTATTCTCCCTGTTGAAAGTAATGGAAAAACAATTTCGTTGCTCGTAAAACCAAAAATCAACAGTTGCCGTATTTGAGATGAGCGAATCAAATTTGATTTCAGAATGGCTATTTCGAATGAGTATTCTAGGATTTAGTTGCTTATGCTTTCGCCGTGGTCCACTGGCTTTATTACATCTCTCTCGGATCCCTCATGCCAGTTGGCAGTTGGCTATGCGCAATTTGGTACTACGACTACCACTCAATGTAGTTTTATATTTTAGGGCTTTTAGCAAAAAACTGAGAGCGTTGTTGATAGCTAAAAAGAGTTGCGACGCACACATCAAATCCAATGAAAAAATCAAATTGCCCCAAAGGCCAATTGGGTGCTGCATCCTTTGCCACTGTTGCTGCTCTTGCTGCTTGCAACCTTGCCACAGCTCCAGTTGCGTTCGCATTCACAATGCTAGGCAAATACAATTTTGAACGCATCACAACACGCAAACACAATCACCGATGGGTCCCAGGCCAAAGAGGGTCAAAAACCCACCCAACGATCTCTACCCCCAACTCCCCCACACACACACACACTCTGCAAATGGAGTGTTGGCGCTGCACTTGGCAAATGTGTGCAAATGCCGTCCGTCCATCCGTCCTTCCATCCATTCGTCCACTCGTCCTCTCGTCCAGCCAGGAATTGATATGCGCGTTGGACTCCATACTTTTTGTGCTGTTTTCTGGCGCTGTTTCCACGCCACGCGAAGAGGTCACACTTAATTTCCGCTTCAAGTTCGCACAATGCAACAGCAACAACAGCAACAACAGCGACAACTACAGCACCAACTACAGCAACACCTACAGAAGCAGCACACTCAAAGAAAAGATACATTTGAAAGTCGAATCCAGACTCAAAAAAAAAACTTGTATTTTTTTTAAGAAATGCACTTCGAAGAAGTGGAAATGCAGATCTTAATTCTTTAAAGTCACTTAAATTTTATAAAAATCCTTTACGAGTCTTATTTTTGAAGTAATTTTATTTTCGAGTGTAGCTGCTAAAAGTGGCATACTTTTTGGGGCAAGAGCTGCTGTTACTGCTGCTGCTGCTGCTGCTGCTGCTGCTGCTGCTGTCATTGTTGACGCAGACGACCTCTGCCTGGCCTGGTCCGGCCGCTGTCAGTCTCACTGAACTTTCAACTTCCGCTTTTCATTTACACACAGACACACACACTCGCACACACACACACCTCGAGATAGGCATTTTTTTGGTCGCTTGCTGTTGTTTGCAACATCTGTTGATTATTTTTGGCGTTGCTTGTTTTTTGCACTTCACTTTGCTGCACAATGCATGTGTGTTGCGTATGCGTATGTGTGGTTTGTTTATTGCACTCATACACACATACACACCAGCACACACACCAGCACACACAAACACACACGCACAATGTGGCTAAAGATATATTTTTTTTATGTTTGTTTTTCTTTTATTCCAAACCCTCTTTTTGCATCACATTGCAGTTTGTACACACACTCACACACGCACACACACACACCCAGACAGTGAGAAACATGTCAGTGGCAAAATTGATTATGAAATGATTTATTGGCCTCGAAAGCTGCTTCAATATTGATTAAAGTTGCTGTCTTTCGTTGCGTTTCCGTTTTTTCTTGCCCCTTTTTTAACAGCTCCCAGCCCCCTCCACCCGCCCCACTCGCCAATCGCCACCCGCCACCCGCCCAGCTATTTCCTGTTTCAGCCAGGTTTTTATGGCGTTTATTTTAAATGTATTTTTGTTGGCTACCAAATATCCGTTGCGTTGTTTTTGACAATTGCCAGGTTATTTATTGAAACCTAAAAATGGCGAAAAAACAAAATTTTTTGGCAGACTATTCTATGTTCTATTGTTCAAATGTGGGTTAGAATTTTTCTTAAAAAAAATTGCGAAAATGTATAAAATAAATAGAGTAAACTTTTAGCCCTCTCGCAATAATAATCACAATTTATTAAAACTTGAACTGAAAGCAGAAATGCGTAAAAAAAGTTATGCAAATCAAGTTGGGGACCAAAGCATCTCGGATAAAACAAATAATTGTGCATTTTTGTTTTATTCAGCTTTGTGCTACATTTTGTATATGATTTCAATCGCATTTTTGTTTGTTTTGTTTTTCGGCTGCTTGTCAACACTTGTCATCGCCGAATGTTGTCGCCGGGTGAGTGAGGTGGATGGGGGAATTGAGTGTTGGTAAAGTTTTGTGAAACTGCATTTGTAGCGTTAAATCATTCATGTTGATTTAATTATTTTACGTTGTTGATACAATAACAATTTTTTTTCGCCTCTTTATACTTGATTTATTTATTTATTTATTTGGACGTTGGCAAGCTTGCAGCATGGGCTTAATGTTATTATTTCGAGTATTTCATGCGCCGCTTTAAGTGACACCATCAATCAATCAATCAATCACGTCATTTGTGACAGGCGCAAACTGCGCTGAAAACAGAAACTCGACACAAAAAGCATTAAATATAGCATATTAAAAAAACGGGACATGCAAATGGCATTAATAAGTAAATAGCATGCATTTAAATCTGCTTTAATTAAGGTGAAACACGTGTGTAGAATTTCAATGAATAAATTACGGCATTTTAATAATGTGCTGCAACAAACTAAAGTCTGATTAAATTAACAATGAAAACAAAACAAATGCACTTTATCATATTCTGTAAAAAATTATTACAAGCCATGACCCAAAATCGATGAAGCTATAGTTTTGAGTGTCAATATAATTGTGCCATTTTGTTTTCATAATTTTTCCATTTATTTTGTGCTGATGGGCTTAACAAATGGCCAGCATACATCTCTCCCTTTTATTTAAAAAATAAGTTTTGTTGAAATTCAATATACCATTTATGGGGGTGAAGCGGGGGGCTTTGCAAAACTTTTTAATGCCAAAAATTGCGCCGCCTGATTAAAAGTGCAAAGCGTGAAAAGCAGCGCACAATAAATATAAATGATTTTCGCTCATGCAAAGCCGAATGCCACTTGGATTTTCACCAGTTTTCCCCCCATTATATTCCCCCATTTGCTGTTGTTGTTGTTGTTCTTGTAATTTTGTGGCCCAGTGCCGCAAGCGCTTTTTAGAATTTATTATTATGATTTGAAAGTGCATAAAGCACTCGAGGGCGATTCTCGCGCATTTCGCTTCCATAATTGGCACAATCAGCCTCTGGGCTGGCGATAAAATCTGCAGACTGCCGAACGAAGGGTCTCTCCACAAAAAGCGATGCCCACTTCAGACGCAGCTCCCCTCCACTCCTCTGCCACTCTACCCCCCTCACTCGTTTTTCCATTTTCATTTCCATATATTTTGAGCGCAGCAGCCGCCTCCTCCGTAAGTTGGGCGAAGCCATAAAGAGGCGCCTCAAATTGAGGTTCTCTTTCAGCGTGCAGCTTGTGTTGATTTTTCAACGTTTTAATTAAGTGACAGACAGGAGCTGGACCTGCTCCTGATCCTTGTACCGGGCAACAAGTGTGCTTTATAATGACGCTGAAAATCGGGCGTGTAGAATGACAAACAAATAAACAAACAAATCGCTGTTAAACACACAGAGGAGCGGAAGACAGGCAGACAGGTGGAGAGACAGTAGAGGCAGAGTTGTCGCTGATTGAAAGTAGACTGCACACGTGTCAGAGAGCCCAGATTAAGCTCCAGCCCCAACCACAAACCACTTCTCCATTTTTCTCAGTACACTCATTAAAATGCAACTGTGTGCAACTTTGGAGCAAAGGAATTGTGCAATAAAAACCAGCAACGTCAGCATCAGTAGCCAACAAATACACATTTCGCTTTATGCAAATGCATAAAAAATGCCATAGCTACCCACAAAAAAAAGGGCAGGCAAATAAAAAACATGATAAAAATATAAAAGAAAACCCCTCTAATAAAATGGAGCGCAGTTCTGCGGAAAATAAAGCATAGAAAATTTTGCAACTGTCTGCCTCGTCGGCTGACTGCTGCCTGCTGAGTAAGTTGAGCTGAGCTGAGCTGTGTGTTATGTGTGTTGTGTGTTGTGTGTTATTTGTCTGTCCAAGTGCTGAAAAGTGATGCTTGTTTTCAGTAACTGAGACCAGAAAACCCTTCATAAAGAAATGTACTTTAAGACAGTGCAACTTTAGCCGAATTCTAGCAGACTCAATGCCGGTGAAACATTGAAAATTTATTATATTTCAGATCTATTTATTTCGATTATAGAAGCTAAAATATTTTGCTAGGAGTCAGAAAATTATTCAATTTATTTTCTTGCCTCTACAGACTTTATAATTTTACGATTTTCTTGATGATTCAAATCATTTTCTACATCTCTGGTATATTAATTGTTAATTATTAAAATATCGTTGAGTCTTTACCGAAATTTGTATGCTATACATAAAAAATTGGAATCAGAACTAAAATGGCCTTAAAGGTGCACTTGTTGGGGTCAGCAGTCGCATAAATGGCCACAAAATATAATTATCGAAGAAGCTGTTGCTGTTTGTTGATGTTGTTGTTGGTTGTTTTTGATGGCGGCTTTGACAACCAGTTTCTATAGTGAGGTAAGTGCGTGGTAGTAATTAGCTTTTGTTTTGCGTCAATTTCATTCAAAGCAAAAAGCCGCCGAGATCTGGGTCCAGAGCTCCCCAAAGCAACGGCAATTTTTGTTTTCTCTTTTTTTTTTTTTTTCAAATTTCGCGCTTGGCTGCCGAGCCACAAAAACAAGAAAGGCAAAACCAAATGCCAAACCCAAAAGCCAAAGCCAAAAGCCAAATGCTGAAAACAAGTCCTGGCAGCTCAATCGCCTGCATTTCAACTAGACATAATCCAAGTGAAAATCTCTTTGAAGTTCAACTTTAAGTTCTGCCCCACTTTTAAGTACACTCACACAAATGTTTGGTACTTTTTCAATTATATTGCTTAAAAGGCAGGGCTTGCACTTCTTAATTTCAGCGTGGATTTATCTGAATTTTAATAAGATATGACTCAATACGATCGTTTTTTTCTGAGTGTAGTAAAAAGTTTTGGCGAAGTTAATTATTTGATTGGTAAATGAGCTGAAAGTTAAATTGGGAACACTTATCGATTACTTTAAGCTGTTCCACTGTCTACACTTGGCCTGGAGAGCATCTGGCAATTGGCACAAGCGTTTCCAGTATCAGCAGCATCAATTTCGGGTACAGCTGTCTGCTGGGGCAGACAAACATCAATAAATTAGAAAATGAATAAATAAATAAGCTGTAAGCAACGCAGACTGATGAACAGACAGAGAGAGAGAGAGAGAGAGAGAGAGAGAGAGATAAAGAGAGAGCTAAGCATTAATACAGTGGAAGGGAAAATAGGTAATAGACAGTGTAAATAAATCACCGCAATAAATCTTTTTTTGGGTGGGGGTCGTCGCAGTTGCTGCTGGGTTAGAGACACACCTCACTCCACTCCTGCGCTCTTGGCACATTTTTGTGCTTTGGCATAAATATCTCCTCTATAAATACTTCTATATTTATGCATGCATGACACACGCTTCCCGAAATCGACAGAGAGAGAGAGAGAGAGAGAGAGAGATAGAGACACAGAGAGGGCATACATGTTATTCTTTCCAAACGCCCATAGCAATGCTGTGTGAATCAGACTAACTGCAAATCTGGAAAAGTTTCCAGGTCAACCGCAACTCAGTCAACAGTTAACAGTCAATGGTTGGCCGGGGGGGGGGGGGGGGGCAATATGCATAGCTTTGAGCAACTGTTATATTGTTATGCTATTATACTGTTATACAATGGGCTGAACGAAGGGCTCAAAGCGCATTAATTTCCACAAATTTGACTGGCAAAAGTTTGTCCAGTGTGAAACAATCGAACATAAATGCCACTTAAAGACAATAGAAATCAGTCCCGACTCGGGATAAATGTGGCAGGCAGCAGAAGCAGCAGCAGCTGCAGCACAAACTGCGGTTGCCAAGGCGACAAAACTAGCAGCAAAACTCTCGATGGCTTTGTATTTGATGTAGTTATTATGGGTTCAATTTGCGGAAACTTGGCCAATTTGGGTAAACTTAGACTTAGCTTTGTAGTATTCGCTGTACGGCTTACTATTATATTATTATTATAATTAATTGGCATTAGTCTTAGAATTGCGATCTTAGGTTACTATTGAAAAATGCATTTATATACCATATTATTATTTATGTTTCTAATTAATTAATATAGAATAATTAATTAAATTATAATTCATTGGCATAATTCTTAGATGCGCTGCTATCTTTGATATCTGGTAAATTATTGAGATTATGCCATATAGTATATTATTAATATTTATATATATTAATATTTATTTATTTACTTATATTAAAAATAAACGTATGCTATTTACTTAATATATATATTTTTTTTTAAAATAATTTTGTGTGTATTTTACAGTAACTCTCTAATTTGCAGCTGAACGTGTACATTTTATTACTCTTTACTTTTTTTTCAATCAAATTACTTGGCTTTAAGTACGATTTTCTTTTTAAGAATATTGTATTAAAAATATATATATTTGTTATGTGTATTATTTTAATATATTATTTTATAGATCAAAAGACATTCTTAGTAATTGCTGATATTATGCAGTTTACAATTAAAATGATCTACGTTTAGGCTAAAAGTAAGAAGGTAGTCCTGCAAATTTTGGGATATTAATCATACGCAACGTTGGCAGAGGCTAAAGAAAGGGGCAGAGGCAACATTCAAGGGCCAAACTTTATGTGGCATGGCTGCCGAAGCAGCAGCTGGCAGAGTGTTGCATGGTAAATTTACATTTATTTGCCAAAGCCACTCGTTGAATATGCACTCAATTGGAATTTATGTGATTTGTGTGCTTGGGGACCTGTTTGGGTTATCAACAACACGGCAGCAGGCGCCTCCTTCCCCTTCCCCTCTCTTTACTCTCGAAAAGCCTGTTAGCTTGGCCATGACTTTGGGCTTTTGCTTTTTATTATATGTATGTATATATTTATATTCATAGAGCTCGAGAGCTTCAGTTCTTTTAATTAGCACCTGTGTGTGTGTGCATGTGTGTGTGTGTGTGTTTATTAGCATTTGGTAAAGTTTTTTAGTGGCCCACTTTTAATATTGTCATCATCATCATAATTGAAATGACAACAGCAGTGGCAGCAGTCGCTTCTTGGTCTATATCCTTTAGGCCAGGCTAGAGGCGTGACCCAACTGTTTTTTGTTTGTTTCGGAATTAAATTTTTTGTTGTTGTTTCTTATTTATGATTTTTTGTTGTTGGTGTGCTACTTTTTCGGTTTTGGTTTTTTTTTGTGGCTGCGCCGCACTTTTGTGTGTTAGTTTTGGCCCCCAAAAAGTGTTTTGGCCAGCGTTTACCTTTATAAGCGGCTTTCAGCAATTTGCGGCAAGGCAGAGTACACTCAGAAAATAACATTCACAAAATACATTTTTAAATATATAGTTGTGGAATTTTTAGAATGCTTGAATATGATTTCTAATTTCAATCAAAATATTAGCTTATTTTTAGAAATTATTTTGATTTACTCGTATTTTTCAGAGTGTAGGTGCGGATATGAGCGTGTGTATGGATGTGTGTGTGCATGCCCACGTGGCTGTGGGTTGTTGCTGGTTTTCAGTTAGCGTGGATTTCACCTTTCGACGGGGGCTGTTGGCCAGTTTTTGGCTGGTTTGGCTGTCTGCCTGGCTAGCTGGCTGGCTGACTGGTAAAGCGGTTTATGCGGTTGCTTTTTATCATTTATGGCTTACACATTTGCGTATTTCTTGTTTGTCATTATAGCTCCTCATGTTGTTGCTGTTGTTGTTGTTATTGTTATTGTTGCGATTTTCCATTTGCTGAGCGAAATAAAGATTTGTTAATTGTTCATTTGGGCCGTTTGGCTTTAAAAAGTTTAACAAGCATTTTATTTTTTAATTTACGAACACATTTACAAAATTTAATCAAATAAATAATTCTTACCTCAGTTTATGGCAGAAATGCTTCTGCATTCAATAATAATACATTTTTCTTTGTGAAGAGACTTAAATAGTGCAAAATAATTACAATCGAACGAGTTTAAATTTAAAACGCACCCTCAAATTTTATTTTAATGCATTTCAAGATTTGGACGTTTACATAAACATTCAGTTAATTATTAAAAGTATTAAGTACAGTATTCAATTAATTAATTTAATATATAATTTTTATAGCAGTACCTTAAGCTACAATTGCAATTTTGTTGTAGTTAAAATAAGTTTGTCTAATCGCAAGCAAATTAATTGCAAATTTTGTGGAGTTAATTTCGAATATTGGATATTTATTTAATTAATTAACTTGATATTTCTCAAATCTTTCCTTTATGCCATAACTGCAGTTTTGCTGCATTTTATAAAATTAATAAATATGACTGTCGAATCGCAATCGAATGAATTTTAAATTTAAAGCGAACTTTCGTATTTTTGCAGTGGTTATCAAAACGTTCAATGCATTGGCACAGAATTTCAAATGCAAAATTTCAAATGTGACCCACAAAAATGTGCGGACGACAACGAAAATCGCAATTTGCATAGCACACTCACACACACACACACACACACGCACACAGGGGAGGGGGTTTGTGGCAGCAGTAAGAGAATTTAATAGCTACAACGACAAAACTCAAACAACGGTTGTTTAGAAAGCTGCGCAAATGTCGAGCATTTCATGTGCTTTATGCCCAAGCAATGAACTTTTAATACACAAAAACAACAAGAACAACAAGAACAACAAGAACAACATATAACATAACAACTAAAGCGACAGTGGACTATATATCAGAGCTGAGAGCTCAGCAACTCACACAGATAAGCGACTCACAGCCACACCCACATTTGCAACTCAAACGCACAAAACACACTCGTTTGCAACTTGTTCTCCTCCCCTTTTTTTTTTTACTTTGCCACAATTTGGGCTTTGGATTTGTGGAGTTGCAAAGAAGTTGTGTGAAAAAATAATGTGTCTGCGTGTGTGTGTGTGTGTGTGCGTGTGTGTGTGTGTGTGCGTGTGAGTGTGTAGAGCAAGCGAAATGGACAGCAACTTGTCACAGCGGAAAAGTAAACAATTGAAAAATATGTTAACGCCAAAAGTTTGACATGTTAGCCAGGCTTATTATTATCATGATGAAAGCTGGCCTTAAACTTTGAAGCGTATTTGGCAAACTACTGCTAATAGCAGCTGCATTCAGTTCAAATATATAAGTTTTAATTTTCAGTACGGAAGACGATTTTTTCAAAGCAATAGAAACAATAAAAAACCAGTTTTTCCTATTTAAAAAATGTTTTCAAATATTTAGAAATTATTTCGAAAACAAAAAAAACGTTCTAGTTTTAAGTGCAATATTCTGGTTGAGTACATATTTTTTGTTGAGTGTCTTGAAGGCAAAATGGCACGTAAGGCAATAATCGTGTGGTGTGTGTGTGTTTGTGTGTGTGTGTGTCACACCACATATATCACTGAGACCAACACCACCCACCCAGTTCTCAACTTGCTTGCTGCTGGCCACATGTGTATCTTGGCTTGACTGTCTGTCTATGTGTGAGTGTGTGTGTGTGTGTGTGTAGGAGACTAATTAATTGCCACCACGTTGAAAATATTATTTTTAATTGTGTGTTTATGTACGGGGAAAATTAGAAACCAGCAGAAGAAGAAGCAGCAGCTGGAGCAGAAGCAGCCGCACATTATCCAGTACTCGCTAAAAACCAGGTCTGCTGCTGGCAGCCAACAAGCCTCAGATAAACAAATACAAAGATATTAATACACACACACACACACACTTACACAGACACACTCATACACACAGCATTTGGTTTTTCGCACTAAGCCGTGCTTTGCCCGCGCTTCTCAGCCCCGTCGTAACTCTAATATTTATGAAAATTATCCTTTCGCTGTGGCTTTTTAAGATGCTCATAATTTATATTTAAGTTAAGTTTAGTGTGTCGCCATATGAGAACAACCCAACACCAACAACAACAACAACAACCCCGACAGCAACTGTGGTCTGAGTTATGAGCAGAGCGGAAAATATGCATTCCTGTTTAATGGCGGAAGCTGTTTAGTGTCGCGGCCTACACGATAAATCTCAGTCAAAGCACTTGGAAAGGGGGCTTGTGGGGTGTGGGGTGTGGGGTGTGGATTGGGGGAGGGGATGTGCAAGTGTCAAAAGGTGTAGAATTTTGTTTAGCGCAAGCTGAAGAGTTGGCATCGTCTTTAACACCTTTAATTGGCCAACTGCACTCAGAGATATAGTTGACTTGAATATTAATAAATTGCCAAAAACACATTTTAATTGTTATTATAAAAATTTTGAAAATTAAGAAAACATTTTCATAGCATGCTACAATTGTAAATATTTTAAAAGAGAGCCTGAAAATTTAGTCACAAGTTTTAAAATATGTTAAAATAATCACATTAAGAAAATAAATAACGCTTTTTAAAAAATATCCTTTTTAGCCAAATTTCTAGAATTGATTGCGATTTTATTCCAAGTGTAAGGGGCGTTGAGATACACATTTACCTGGCCCACAGCCAAAAACCAAACTGAGCTCAACTGCAGCTCAAATATTTGGCCAACATCAGCGGCAGTGACTTTCAGTAGCAGTTAGCTGACCAGGCCAAGTTAACGCAACCCAAACGAGGCCATTAGGTAAACGCAGTTGAGTAGCGCGGACCAAAAAGCGATTCAAGTGGTTTTGAAGCAAATGCAAAGTAATTTCCACTTTGTGCCACCATGTCATCCGTGGCATCCTTAGTCATGCATGAGGTTAGCTGGTTAGCTGGTTAGCTGGTGAGGAGTGGGAGGAGAACAGGAGAAGGAGCAGCATGTTTCGGCCTCTTATCGGTTGGCTCCTTGTACGCCAGGATATGAGCATTTCAATTTATAGCAGTTGTCCTTCGATGCTCCTTGCCAGCTAACTGTGTGCACATAAATTAAGCTAGCCCATATGCTCAGTTCCTGGCGATGTCAAAGCAAACCAAATAATTGACTGTGGCGCAGGCACTGTAAAAGCCTGCCCTGGATCTGAGGGGGAGTACAGGGAACGGGAGCTGCTCTGCTGCCTCAGGAAATTCAGCAGCAACTGCGACCAATATTGGCTCGAGTGCAAGCCACGAAGGGTTAATCAAAGCAATCATCTTTGGAATATATCAGCACTTGCTAAATTTACAGTGCAAAATTATTATGTTTGCCGTTTGTGTGACTTTTAGATATAGAAAAGCTCATTTTGCGTAAAATCAAAATTTCATAACAGCAAAGTTTTGATTAAAGACGATGGTAAAATTCAATTTTGATATATAAATGTACTATTATTCTAGAGCTCAAATCGCAGTTGAAAATCAATTGCTTTTAAAAAATATAAATATTTTAGCTCTTTTTGGGCCACGATCTTCACATGTTTTCGAGGCAGAGCAGGTTAGGTGTAGTATTGTTTTGGAGGCGAAGCCAGGATCAAAATCGTATTGCTCTAAAAAAAATCCAATCAGTTGGTATATAAGACCTATACTATATAATTTTGACATATAAATTGTTTCGATCCTAAACGCTGCACTGCAAAGAATTTATGAACATTTTTTGCGATATTTGAAATATTCAATTCTACTCCAAGTGACAAATAGTTTAATCCACTGCGGCGGACAGATCAAACAAGCAAGTCCAACAAAAAGAAGAGTAAAGGAGGAACTAAAGAGGAGGAGAAGATGAGAAAAAGAGGAGGAGAAGTGGAGGAAAGCAGGCGGAAGAGTAGAGTAACAGAGACGAGGCTGATTTTTGTTTGAAGTGAAACTCAAGCAATCAACACTAAGCGGATCAATTCGTGATTAGTGAGTGTAGTGTGAGTAGAGAGTGTGTGAGTGTGAGTGTGTGAGTAGTGAGTGTGTGTGTGTATTGAGTGTCGAGTAGAATATATTGTGTATTGTGCTGCGCTTTATGCTCCTCACTCGTATTGTTTGCCTTTGCTTTTGTTGTTGTCTTTAATTTGCATTGCACAAAAGTTTTGCTTAATGAAATAAGCAGAGCACAAATCGATGCAATTGTTCTTGTTGTTGTTTGTGACTTAAACTAAGCTTCTCTCGTTGCACGCTTTTGTTTGACGTGCCTCTAACGAACTCCCCAATCCAACCCAACCCAATCCAATCCAATCCAATCCAAACAAACCCCAACTGATCCCAATTCAAATCCCCATTCTCTTTATTATGGACTGATGTGTATTTGTTCAAGTGTCGTGTCGGTTGCGGCTGTGGCTTAGCTGAATGCTTCTGCTTATATATACAAATATACACACACATATATAAATATATATATATAAATATATATATATATATATATATATATATATATGGATGTATACGTCTGTGAGTGAGTGCTGCGGTTAAAAAACGGCAATTCAATTAATTTCCGTTGCTTAAAGCCGTAATGAGCATTTAAATTACTTTTGAACGGGGGCTTTTGTGGTTCCGACAATTGAACAAAAGCAAATTGCAAATGCAATTCGAAATAATCATCAATAACTGCTTTAAACTTTCAGTGCACGAAACGCTATTTTTCAATGAACTTGAGGCAACATTGAACCTGCCACATACAACATAATAATCTATATATATTAATAATGTATATTAACTACTTAGAAATGAGCTTGATTAAAAGCAGTCGGAAATGAAACAGTAAATTACAATGGAGATTTCTTCGCGAAGGATTTTCCAATTAGATCGCATACCACTTGGCTGCTGACAACCTGACGCCTGTTAACCTCTCTGCTCAAATCAGGCAAGAGGCCCACTGGCCAATTTTATTACTCACTCACAATCAACTGTAATTGTCAATGGCAAACTGTTGATCAGATAAATCCAGGAGCGGAGGAGGGCAGGGGGTATACTTTGAGAGGACACCTGTCAACGGCCTCAAAAGCGACAAAAGCAAAACTTCAATGTCCGAAGATTTATGGGCGTCAATGCGAAAATCCATTACGTCAGAAGCGGATGCTGGACGATGCGTGCATAACCTTTTAACATTTATCCAAGTTTATTGAGGCCCGCCAGGCGGCAGGCGGCAGGCGACCACAGTAACAGCTACAAATACATCACTACACTCAAAAAAAAAAAAAATATTGCCTGAAATAAGAATCAGAAATTAGAAAAATGTTAAAGAAATCCATTCCGACATTCCTAAGAATACCACAAAATTCAATTCTATAAATTTACTTACTGATTAAGGTGAGTTACGCTTGTTCAACATTTTTTGATGAGTGTAGGAATACCCTTAATACGACTACAGCTAACTACTACAAACAGCAGCTGGCAATCGTCGCAAATTCTGCAGCATTATTTGGTATGCGGAGAGCGGCGGCCATTATTCAATAGTCAAAGAGGCGTTCGAATAGATAAACGCATACACTTCTCAGTGTGTGTGTGTGTTGGTGTGTGTTTGTGTGTATTGTCAACAAATTAATCAATGTTTATTTGCTAAGTAAGTTTGCCCTCAAGGCTGGCATCTATCCAGCCAGCCAGCCAGCCAGCCAGCCAGCCCGACTGAAAGGCAATACTGTCTCTTGGCTGTCAGGCTGCGCGTCGAGCTAATGTTTTGTTTCCTTTTACCATTTCCTAGTTCCGGTTGTGTGCGTGTGCATGTGTGTGTGTGTGTATTGCTGAGGTGCTTTGTGCCTTTGAATTTGTGTAACTAATCGTGTTAATAGAGTGGATAATACGCTTCAGGTATGTGAGCTGGCCGCTGAGTCCTCGAATGCCGTTGGCTAAAACCCATTGAAAGTGTTTGACAACACAATGCCAAAGTGTTAGTGTGAATGTGAGTGTGTATGTGTGTGCGTTTGTGTGTATGTGTGCGAACGTGCGGCTGATTATGTGCTGTTTGGGTGTTTGGGGCGAGGCTTTAACGGTGCGTATGCGTAATATTCAATTTAAGAAAATTACTGAGCAACCAAACACACAATTCGATTTCTTCTCATTGAGTTGCGCTGAAAGCTAATTGCGTTCGATTAACCCAATTGATTGAGTGTAATAGGAAATAAAATAGGCTAATAGGCCTCGGATAATTCAGTTATAATTAGAATATATAGAAATGTTTTTTAAATTAGCATTTCATGTCATAACAGATAATAGATAAGTTAACTTTCATAATAACTTGCCACAGCTTAATGCGCTTACATAATTATTTATTAATATTGGGATTGCGTTTTATAGAAATAGAAAATCTATCATTAAAGATAATAATTAACTCAAGAATTACATTTGAAAAATATTTCGAGGCATGTTGAGTTAAATGAAAAGATTTATTTGAATACTTTTATTTCTTTAAGAAAGTGGAAGATTACCAAAAGGTTTTTAATATAAACAATATGCAAGAAAGAGTAAAGCATTTTTATTTTAACTGTGCCTAAATAAGCAAGGAAAGCTTAAATCAATAGTTCTTATCCAGATGGGGATGAGGATTCACAATACGCATTAAACTTAATCAACTTATTGGGAAGGACGGAAATTAGAATAATAAATTCAAGAGCTACTCTGATGCTGGATTACTGCCGAAAAGTAGCCCAAATGGATTGTCATTAAAATATGAAATCTTCTCTCTTCTCATTTGATCTCTTCTCATACCTTCCATTAATAATTCTCTTTCACTATTTTACTTTAAAATTAAACGAAATACTTTTAACAGTATATGCAGATTGTGCTTTGTACACGGAAATCTGGAGTCCGCTCTAAGACCCTTCACTGAGTGGCCTGTCTTGCTAGCTGTTAATTGTTGGTTGTTGGTGTGGCAAAGGGGCATCAAATGACGCAGCAACATTGTCAAAGCAATCGTAACAAATGAAGTCAACATCAGCCGCATCCGCAGCAGCTGCAAGGAGGACACCAATGTCGATAGTTGCATCTCCCCTTCTCCCTTTCCCAAAGGATTCATATATATATATACTCTGCTAGAGCAGGTCAAAGAATATATTGGATGAATATACAGGATCTTGAAACTGGCAACATAACCAGTAACCACAATTTGGTTATTAGTTTGTTGGCAATTTATATAATTTTCAATGTGTTTTACTAGAAATTTAATTAGTTAATATTTTAATAAATTATATTAAATACACATATTTTATTTTTAAATTTCTTGGTTAAGCCCTTGTTAGTACTTTGTTAACAGAGTATTTCGCAGTCGTGTTTAGTTGCTGTTATTTTACTAGCCATTTGATGCAAGTTTCTCTGGCGAGATGGCTGCGTGTGACTGCATGATGGAGTTAGCTCCTTGCACATCCGGGCATTGGATTTTCTGTATATGTGTGCTTCTCTGACAGGCAGGCATGTTGGGGTGTTCCACTGCAGACTGTCAACTTCTCCGCCACCCCTTCAAGTGGCTTGAATTTATGGCTGACACGGAAATGCGAGCCGCCTTCAATGGAAGTGCACGCGCTGCTTCTGAATTGCGCCTCATTAAAAAGCAGCCCAAGTCCCGCCCAGCCACGGTGAGATCTGACCTAATTCTCAGTTGCTGCTGCAGTTGTCAGTGGCCGGGAAGGGGGGGGCGGGGAAGGGTAGCTGGGGGTGTCTATCTGTAAGTGTACTATAAAAAAAGTTTGTCGCATGACATTCATGCTGCGGTAAAAAACATCATCAACACTCGTAATTTTTGGGCAACCCAAGCTGAAATCTCAAACAGCTCGCAAATATGTATTTTGATATGCAGCTGCTGCCTGATATGCTGTCTCTGCCTTTGGCAAAAACCGAAAAACACAAATTGGCAGCACACACACATACATAATATGTTTACAGCTGCGCTGGCAGACACCGAAAACATTTGGTGGTCCACATAGGTTTATATATATTTGGACACATGTGCTATCAACTAATTTAGGTCTAAGCGTTATTAGGCTGCATATACACTCCAAAAAATATATTGTCTGCAATTTTGAAAACAAGAAAAACTCATCCTATTATGCGAAGCAACAATTTCTAATATTTAGATGTTTTTTGAAATTAGAAATAATTTCTACAAACAAAAGAAACTTTAACATTTTTAGGACAATTTTCAAACTTTCAGTTCGATTTTGTATCAGACTTAATAAACAGAATTTAGGTTAATTTGCTATCAACTAATTTAGGTCTAAAGTTTATCGGTTTACCTATTTACAAGTGTATTAAATATGTACACAAATTTTGTATGGATTGGATGGAATTTAAGTATTGGCAGCAGTTTGGCTTTGCATGCTAATCTCTGTGGTTGGTAAAACGAGGTTTAACAGGTAATGACCAAATTGTGTCAGCCAAATATATAAAACGTGATATATAAATATATAGATATATATATAAAATGGTGTCTGACATAAAGCACAATGGGGCAGAGGTCTAACAGTGAGGATAAGAGACACAGTGAGGTTCCCTCTTTCCTGGCTATTTAACACTTTCATATTTCGTCGTCAGGTTGCTTGCCGCCTTGGGACAGACTTTTACTTTACTTTATCCATACACACACATAACACACACATGTGTGTGTGTATGTCATGTGTGTCTAGTTGCCTGGCAGGGAGCCGCGCTTCGTTTATAAATTCTGCCTGGCGGCGTCTGGCAAAAGGCGCTGCCATATTTGTGACTCCCTGGGCGGCCATTTTGGGGCAATGACAGCGGCAAGAAGGTATTGTGCAGGGGGTGACAGGAGGTGGGCGTTAGCGCAATGGGAGCAGCAGTGGCAACTATAGCTGTACATGACCCACCCACTATTTGTTTCGCCTTGGAACGTGGGAAAACAATTTATCAAGCAAAATATGCACTTGAAATAGACGGTAACTAAAACTACAACAACTACAGCAACATTTTTGCTGAGTGCATTTTTATTCAATTTTTAGTTGTACCTTGCCCCACTATCCTGTCTGGTGATAAAGTGAGAGGCAGTGAAATGAATTCGTTACTGTCGACCAACTTGGAATGTGGCCCAGTTGCGTCAACGAATTTAGTGCCAACGATTTAAGTTTAAAGGGGACTTAGCTAAAGCCTGGATAACGATATAGAGAAAGATAAAGATAAAGATAACGATAAAGATAAAGTTAGTTGAGGCATGTCAAATCAAAGCACACGCAAAACAGCTGTGGTATAAAATACATTTTGACGTAAGAAAGAGAACATGCAATGAAATAAAATAAATGAAATGAATTAAATTAACAGACACTTAGCAATATTTATTATTTCCAGTTTTCAATTTAAATTTAAATAATAAATTTTAAATACTTAAAATTTAATTTAATTTATTTTGTACTTTTAAGCTTTGTTTGCCGATTTATGTGAGTTGACCTTAAATAATTAAATCAATAAATACGAAAAATGATTTATGTAGGAAATTTGTTTGTTCGTCGAGGTGCGCGTAGCTCTAGTTAAATTAATAATTCCATGCGCTGTTAATAAATGAAGTTTGTTGACACATTTTACATTTTATGCCAGAGAGCTGAAAGTTGATATGAAAATATTTAGCAACAATATGTTGGCAACAACAAACGTGTCAACTTGCAGCTCAACACCAATTAAAAGTTAAATTATTCCAAGTATTTGGATTTTGTTAAATGGTCGACTGACATGCAATGCACACAGCAATACCTCTTCTACCTCCCCAGCACTCCCCCCCCCCCACCCAACCAACTGTGAACATTTTTCACGCTGCGTATACTTTATGTATTTACTTATTATGCGTGCTTAAAGTTCAGTTTCGGTGCGGAAGGATATGTTTTTTTTTTTTTATCTTAAAGATATAGTCAATTTGTGCGGCCTGCTACACACATTAATCGTCGCACACACATACACACACCCAAACACATACTGAAAGCGTTTTATTGATTTCCGCTGCGCTAATGCAAGCCGATAAATCTGCCGAATGAGCCGATTTGTAGGTTCACATGGAGTGCCCACAATTTAGGCCTCATATCGAGCCCAGAGCCAGGCAACCAGGCAGATAATAACAATGAACTGTTGCTATTGTTTGTTATTAGTTTTTATGGCCCAGCTGGATGTGGATGTGGACGTGGATTGGTGCCTCTTGGGTGACCTGCTACCAAATGTAATTTGTCTCCATTTTTATCATTAAAATAACAATTAAAGCTTTTGTGTTCTGTGTCTGCGTGTGCAGCTTGCAAATGTGAGCCGCATTTGTGGTCTATATATCATTATGAGTGTGTGGGTGAGTGTGCTAGAGTGTGCAAGTGTGTGTCAGTCATTTGTTTTGCTAGTTTTATTGCATGTAAACATTTATACTTATTGTTAGTCATTTATGCGCACACTGAAGGAAATTCGGTCTGAAGATTAGAAAGTATTTTGGTCTTTTGCAAACATTTTCAAATATAAGAAGAAAATGTTCTGAAAATAAGAAATGCTTTTATTAAATCTACCTTAACCGAATTTCTACAATTCAAGCTATATTTTTTTCTGAGTGCACAGGTAGAGCAGACATGTTTGGGCATTTGTAAAGCTCGTTCTAAGTTTGTCTGCCAGAGGCACCGCAAATTAAGTCAGCGAGTCGCCATAGCCAATCAATACGTTACTTAATTCATGTGTTTATGGCGTCCTGAATTATGATAATATCATTAATGACAATGCCGAGCCCTAACGAACCAAGCCGGGTGGGCACTAGAGGGGTGAAGTGGTATACAGGCTACAGCTGAAACCTAATAACACCCGAGAGGCACATTTAATTACTGGGGGCAAACGAATCCCCGACTGATTCGAGGAGGCCTCTTTCATAAGTTAGCATGTTCGAAATGCATTAAAGTGTCTATGCCAAACACACATGTACACACACACACACACACATATATATATACACATATTTATATAAATATATATTTATATATACATATATGCAAAGTATGTTTATTTGTTCATTTGACATGCTTTCAGCAACACAAAAATGCTTTATGACTATTAAAAACGACAATGCATAAATTGTAATCTCTACAAAAATATATATGATAAAAAAAATACACACACACACAGCATGCTTTTCAAGTCTTATTTGATTTTTCATTCCTGCAAAAATACAAAAATATAATAAAGAAGAGACAAATCTAAACGAACTGGCAAAAATGACGTGTGGCCAATCCACAAATCGATTTCGCCCCATCGAACTTGATAGACAAAGTTTGTGCTTGGGTTGTGTCTAGTTTTCTACTTGAACTAGTTGTGTTTAACAAAGTTGTCAGACATATACAATGTATATATATATTTATTTCTATATATATCTATATTTATATATATATATATATATGTGTACATGTGTTGTGTATTCGTTTTGGGAAATTGTGCGGAAATCAGTTCAAGGAATGCTTTTGTGTGCAGCACAAAATGTCAATTTGAGTGTAGGTAAAGGCAATCGGAATTAAGTGTCAAACAAATACACATACTTACACATAGACACACACACGCATACACACGGTTTCACTGAAGTACACTCAATGTTGAAATAGGCAACATACACTAGACTATATTTAAATACTGTTAATTTTCCATGTACTTACATATGCAAAAGTATTTGTGTAATACCAACGATAAGCTCATCTATTGATCCACTGCGTTTCCCCCGGGGAAGTGTGCGAGGTGGGTCTGGTTATAGGAAATTCCGCTTTTTACAATTTCCGAGCATAGTCCTCACCCACCAATCTCTACACTCATAAAATAATGGTCATTGACAATTCTTCATTTGGGAAATGTTTTTCTAAATTATAGAAAATATTAAAAAAAATATAAAAATCGACCAATTTTTGGTAAGAAAATATTACAAACAAAATTTATCAATTTTTAGGGCGATGTAAATTTAAGGAAATATTTTTGCTGAGTGTAGTGAGTTCGATCAACCTTTTGGTCGGTTGCGCGACGCCATTTTGGATAATTTTCATAGACCATTGGAGAGCGTCTAAACAAATGAAGCGACAATTTGTGTGTGTGTTGTATAAATACAAATCCGCTGTACTGCCAATAATGTGGACACACACACACACAGACAGACAGACAGATAGAAAGGCAGAGGGAAAGCGGGGCAGAGGAGCAAGTTGCGACTTGACAGCTGCAAGTATATGTAAAATACTTTGCATAATTTGACTAGCAATTAAGCTCGAGAGCACATAAAGAGAAACACACACACATACACACTGGCTTGTGTTTACATACGCTGACAGTCACCAACACATATACTCACACACACACACAAAAGCGTAACAGTTAATGAAGCGCTTGCAGAGCTTGTTATTTTTTGTTGCCTACTTTTCAGCGTAAGTGCAGCGTGTTTTTGGTGCTCATTAAATAAAATAAGAAAGACTTGCTGTATTTTTATTTGAACTTTATATTTAATTAATAAGTAAATAGTGTTTTGAGCTACGCTTTTTAAATAAATACATTTTTAAATTTATTTCTATTGCAGATTTTTGACCAAAAGTTGCCGAAAATAAAAACAGGTTTGTAACTTATGAAAATTTAAATGGATTTCGTTTGTTGTTTTTTTGAATGTATGTGTGCGTGTGTGTGTGTGAGTGTGTTTGGCTAGTTCTTTGACAAAGTCGTTCCTGTTGATTTTTGCAATTTGCCAAGAGTATTTGCTCGAATATGCATTTCATATTCAATAAATCACTCTCAGATGAAGGATTTTTGTTTTTACATATTAGCTATGAGAAATATTTGCATGCCTGCCTCTATATATGTATATATAAATATATTTTTGCATGCTGCAAGTTTTGTTTGCCTGCTGCCTTTTGATGTTGATGGTCCGCCTGCAGTTGCCAATTGAATTTACAAATTGCAAACACATTTGCCTGAACAAGGCAAATAAAGCACCCCAAATTGCCAAGCATCAAACGAAGAAGTGTTTATAAATATTTTCAGATATATTTATTGATATTTAAGCCCAAATTCAAAAACAAATTGAAATTCCAAAATTTCTCTCCTTCCCTCCATTTTTATTGACAATGCATAGATGCTTAAAAGCGTTTGCACAAAAGTTGTCATGCTAAAAAATTGTGCTTAACTGAATTTTGAAGCGTTAATTAGCCAGCATAGCCAGACAGCCTCATCTTCTATTAGACTTTGTGTGTCAATACAAACAATGGAAAAAAGGCATCGTATCGCTTAGCTTTGTGATGCAAATCGTACGCAAATGTTGCCAGACGAAAATATGAAATAAAGTCATCCCAGGAACACCTCAACTCCTGCTCTGGCTGGCGGGAGGGGTTGGGATTGGAGCCATTACTCTGAGTGGGTTTTGCATGCAGAAAAGGGGTTATGCAAAGTCAAGCAACCTGAAAAAGACACATTTGTGATGCAAATTTTTATTTTTTCCTATTTTCTGTGAGACTGTTGAGGATGGTACTTCGAGCTTGGGTTTTGAGTTTTGGGTGCTGATGGCTGCTTTCTATGGCAACGTGTAAATCAGGCTAAGTACGTGGCCCTTTTTGGTCTTTTAGCTGTCACGGTGGCAGTGCTTTGTAGTGGCGTTATCTGGTATACATATATTTATATATAAATATATATATATCATACATATATATATATATATATCGTATATGCAACAATTTTTGCGTTCACACCAGTGTTTGGCCAAGTTTTGCAAACGGGTTTTTAATATGTTAGCCCCGGTACAATCTGGCAAGCAGGTGAATCGCACTCAAAGCTTGTTTACACGGCGCAAACATTTGCCCAACATATGCTCGCTCTCTCTTTTACTCACTTTCCATAGCTCTATCTTTCTCTATTTGGCTCTGTGAATCGCTTTTGCTAGCCATGGAATAATTACATATGCATGACATGACAGTCAAAGCCAAAGCTTGGGCGTAACCAATACCCACAGCGAGTACAACTATGAATATATATATATACACTCACACACACGCACACATACTCACTTATATACATTTATTTAAAGGTGTATATGCGATATTCAGTTTTACAAGGTATTTAAATTGCGCATACGCCATGGACGCCCAAAGCATTTACTGTCCACGTAGCGAGAGCCAAGCCAGCCAATTGTTGTTTTAAATTAATTAAATTCGTTTTCATTAGCAGCCGCATAACAAAGACAATACCAATAACAACAATAACAACAACAATGAGAATAATAACAACAAGAGCAGAATTAATGCTAAATGTTGTTATTATTTTTATATTTTATGTTTTTATTTACCATTATTTTTGCGCCATTTGCAAAATTTGACAGCCGTTTTTACCATTTAAAGCGATATTTGCATCACTAATTATTATTTAAATTTTTTATACGTAATGCATCGGCCGACAAATGGGATTATTTTAATAAATAAATGCATGTGTGCAAAATCAAGAAGTTAGCAATACACACATAAAAACCATGGCGCCCAATTAACGGCTTACAATGGAGCCCATTCAGATATATAGTTGAGCAGCTGCATTATTTTAGGAACAACTACACTTTATCATTAAGTTTGTAACAGTCGAAAAATGATAAGATAAAATATATAAAATAGTTAAATCAGCAAATAGACAAGCTGTTGTCGAGTGAGCCAGATGTTAAATATATTCTAGCTCTATTATTAAATTTAACTTGAAAGTTGCACACCCAAATATAATCTTTAATTAGAAATTTATATATATAAATAAAAATATATATATTTAAAAATAAATATTTATAAATATTCACTTGAATATAGGTTTTGAACTTTAACTAATTCGATCGCGATGAAATTTGTGTCTGATAATGCTCCCATATAATTTTATTAAGTTATTTAAAATAATTTAAAATGATTATCTGGGTTCTGGTATAATGGGTTCAGGCTAAAAAAATTTTAGTGTATTTTTAAGGTCGGCTAATGGGAGCTTTAAATTTAAGTGGCTTTTTTCTTGTTGCGCCCATTCAATTGCAATTATTTTTTTTATGTGTTTTTGCAATTGCCGTTGTCTGCGTGGCATTGTTTATAAACTCATTTCACATTGTAATCCGCCCAATTGGCAAGTGCCCTCATGCGTGCCTACTGAGTGTTAAGCTTGCCTCGCAGAGGGTGGTGGGTGTGTGTACGTGTGGTGGGGAGGGGGTGGTGTGTGGGAGAATGCTAGCAGTACAATGTAATTACAGTAAATGCAACTTTGACTGTGTATGAAAATTACAGGCAAAAATATGCAGCAAGCTTCATTGGTGGAGATAGAATAAAGTGGAGATAGAAAGGAGAGTGGGTGTAGGGGTGGGGCATGGTGGGAGGTGGCAGCTTCTGCTGAGTAGGCGAAAATTTGCGTCAGTTCACGCATCAATTCACTGAAAGTTGTGCGGATCTGGCCTCAATTTTTGGCTAATGCTTGCAGCAGATTTTAAACAACAAAGTGAAATTTTAATGCAAACTAATGCAAAATCTTTCGATATAAAACAGAGAAACAAAACAAGTAAAACAACAACAAAAATATCCACAAGAACAAAACAAGAGGCATTCAGCAGAAATAAATTGAAAAGCAAATGCAAAGTGCGCGCCAGGCATCCTGTTTGCGACGCCCGCATCCTGCCCCCATTTGCCACTAGCCGCATGCCCCCGCACGTCCTTGGCGCTGCGCAAGACAAATGAGTCTGCATCAATCTTAATTAATTATTTAAACGCAGCGGGCATGGAAATGGCTGCCACGGCATTAAAGTAGTGACTACAACGCTCCTGCAGCCAACTCCTGGCACCGACTCCAACTCCAACTCCAACTCCGAATCTGACTCTGGTTGTGAAGCCGCAGCTTTTGACTTGCCTCGTGCCTTGTGCCTTGTGCCACTTGCTGTTACCATTTTCATTTGGGTGTTGCCTCTTGTTTCTGTGTGTTGTGCGCGTAATTAAAACGAAAGCCTTTTGATATTTAAATTATTTTTCATAAATTGCATTGCACCAGTAGCCGAAGAAACAACAAACAGCAAAAGCGACAGCAGCAGCAGCAACAAAAGCAACACAAGCAACAAAAGCAACACGAACAGCAGTGATTGCCTACCCAAGATTGAGAGCTATATGCAAAACCTAACTGTAAAAGGATTCCCCTTAATGGCATATTTAAAAAATACACAAATTATTTATTGCTTAGTTAAGATATTTTTGTGTGTCTCAAATTTAAAGTGTACTTTTGGTATACATTTACAATTAATGAAAGTTTATTTAAATCTTTGTGCAATAGTTAAAGAAATACTTTTATTTTTAAGTTTGAGTTGAGGTTTAAAATAATTGTAACAAATAAGCGCATATCGAATTCAAAAACATATAGTTAAATAAATAAAAAGAAAGGCTAAAAATATAATAATTTTTATACGTTTGACTTCCAATCAGATGCAGCTCAAGTGAGGGTATCTAAGGCATCATCGCTCATTTGGTTGTAAGTTATTCCCTGCTGACGATGATTTCCTCATTTTAATTTAGAACATTAAAACATTAGTTTAATTTGCGCTTAAATTATGTCTCCTGGCAGTAAAAGTGAGCTCAGCACCATCAATAGCCCCGAGCGCAACCTGCCACACATATATATATAAATATATAAATATATGATATGTGTGTGTGTGTGTGTGTGGCAAGTGCCAATCAGTGGAAGACTTGCATACTCCTCTCCCCTCCCCCACACACACACGCCCTTCCCCAAAAATGGAGGTACCGTTTCTTGCCTGTTTGGTACTTTGTAATTATGATTAATCTCATTTAAATTAAATGACTTAATTGTGTGGCACGCGAGTTTTGTCATTAAATGATTTTTATCAGCAGCATGGTGCTGAAAATACATTTCACCATTTGCAGTCGGGGGGTGAGGCGGATGGTGACCTTCTTTTGTGTATGGCACCTGGGCATGGGTTGCCAGCCAATCTCATTTGCCGTATTTTTAGCTAGTAATGAAGACAGTTCGTTCTGGTTGCTTAGTTGCACAGTTGTATTTGTTGTCTTTGGTGCAAACTGTTGCTCAGATTTGGGGCACACAATGCAAAGGCTAAATGACATTCATGGTTTTAGCGTTTAATCCTTTAATCACTGGTCAGTTCGTGCTGCCTTTTACTTGTTGTTTTTAGTTTGTGTTGCTGCTGTTGTTGCATGCCACGTAAAGCCGCATGCAGCGCATGCCGGCACGCCAACGACGACGACAACGAGTAAGTAAATCCGATTTGAAGTACTCGCATTTTACATTAAAAACGTGCATTGTCATTGCCACTCCTACCCCCCGCCCCCCCGGAATGAAGCCATTAGCATGGCAAATATTATTTTATCAAATTAAAATGCAAAACTTTGTGGTGCATCACGTAGCTGACTGCCCCAGCACCCTTGCCACTCCCCGCTTGTTGCACACCTGCCAAAGCTGTTGCACATTTTCGGGGGCAAGCGCAGATATTTGGCCTGTTAGTAATTTGCTTATGCATAAATTAAATGTGACACGCCTGATACGCTTGCCACCGTGCCACGTTTTTATGCGCTTGATTTAATGCCACTCCGAGGCAAGTGCCAAAATTAATAAAAATATATAAAAAGTTTAGTAATCGTTGAAAATGTCACAAAAATTGCATGCCAAAATTAAAGGCTGCCAGAATGCATAAAAACTATTCGAGGAGTCAACGCTTTGAAGTAAAAGTATACAAAAAAGGAATGTCTTTCTGTATTACATATATATACATATATATATATATATATACTCTGCTTATTTATATGTATTTCACTCAATACATATGCCATTGTACATAGTCTTACCTCTTCGTAGCTCTCTGCCTCTTTAACATTTTTCTATCTTTATTAGTAATAATTAAACAAGGTTTAAAAACCACACAGATGCCCTTTATATTAATTTTTTTAAACAAATCACTTTTATATTCATATCATTAAATTAAATTATCATTGTCTATTATTTATTTGAATTTTTAGTTCTTATTGAAACAGTATTCCGAATCGTTCTTTTTTGTTTTTTCTGTCAAACCTTCTCAATATCATATAATTTATTAATATATATTTCATTCATTTGTTCATTAATTTTAAATTATTCAAATATTTGTTTGTAAATTTAATTTGAATTATAAATGTAATTATGTTTTTAATTTTAAAAGCCTTTTATTTTTGGTAAACTTTGAGTAAATAAATAAAATAATTTTTAACTGTGCAACGCTTAAATAAATAAATATTACTGGAAAGACTCCAGTCTGCAAGGGTATTTCATCTTTGAGTTGTTGGCCAAGATCTCAGTAGTTGGTTTACTTTGTTGACTTAACTGCTGGGGTGCAATAATATGCTTAGACGCCACTCAACATATTGCCATATTTCCATTGTGATTATTTATGTGTATAATGAATTGTTATAGAGTCTGGCTAGCTACCTAAGTCTAGACCCATTGAGGATGATGTCTGAGCTGCACTGG
This sequence comes from Drosophila demipolita, assembly GCA_035042405.1. Lineage (NCBI taxonomy): Eukaryota > Metazoa > Arthropoda > Insecta > Diptera > Drosophilidae > Drosophila > Drosophila demipolita. The sequence continues at coordinate 5,872,536 of JAWNLI010000059.1, read as the reverse complement.
CAGCTCACTTACTCTCCCCTCTCCCTTTCTCTCTCTCTGGTTGCACACAACCAAATTTATGACGCGACGCAAATCTGCTGAAAATGTTCGTAATTGCACAATGCGACTGTTTTTTTTTTTTTTTTTTTTTTTTTGATTTTGAGTGAGGAGTGCGGCTTTATTTTGGCCAAACCACTGCGAGGAGTTGGCAGTAGGCTGGGCTGGGCAGCCGACAAAAGTGGATAATATGTGGATATTTTTGGTCACGTTTGAATTTATTTGATTGCTAGCACTTTTAGCATTGTTGTAGCTGACGTTTTATTTAATGCCCTGCCAACAGCAGCACCAGCAGCAGCAGCAGCAACGAGGCCAACAACTGTGGCCAGTTCGCCGGTTAGGCAGTGCATGGAAATTGCTCGGGAAACGTACAATTTATTTTAGTTCATTTCTTTCTGCCACCATTTTGGCGACACGCCCCACCCACCCACTCACTCACCCGCCCCCACCTCCGCAGGACCACACAATTGATGTTGATGTTGTTGCCTACTTTCGATTTTGGCATGTCGCGCCACACACGTTCCCCAAATTGTCCGTGTCCCGTGTCCATGTCCGACAGCTCCATGTGTGTGTACTTTTGTTTGCTCTGGCTGCCATTTGGCGGTCGTCGTCCTCGACATAATTTGAACAGTCACAGCAAGAAAAAAAGGAATACATTTTGGAGAGAGACAGAAAGATAGACAGAACACAAGTTGGCAAGTTATCAGCCAGACAGCAACTACAACAACTACAACAACAACATCATCGAGGCGGAGGAGTCGCCACCTGGCTAAGGGAAAGCTGAAGCTAAAGCCAAACAAGCCATTTGATGTTTTCATTTGGTTGGCCCCATCAACTTTGTGGTCGCTCAACGACCAGTCCAGGGGGGCGGGACACCCCACAGCTCGCGCAAGGACCCTTTTGTTTTTACCCCAAATAGCTGACGAAAACAAAAACAAAAAATGAAGCACTAAAACAAGGGTGCAGCTCAAAAAAAAGATACACACACTTACACACACACACACACCGAAGCGATTGTGCTCTATGTAACTAAAAATATTCGGATGGGTTTTGGATTCAGAGGATTAACTTAAAAACGAATAAATTTGTTGATCTCTGTAAAAAAAAGACGCATGAATTTTTTTTATCTTTTGGAATATAAATTAAATACGAGTAGGTTTTATATTATTTTTCTTGTCATCATATTATATTTGTTGTAATCACATTATATTTCATGTAGATATATCTTTTCATTTAGAAAGAGTGTTGGTAATTTGATATTCATTTCAACGACTACACAAAATAAAAGTACTTTTAAGTTCTCAGTGTATTTATGTAGGTATACATTTAAATATTTGTTAATATTTTGGACCGACCCCCTCCGAAAGTTCTTTCGGTCTTTAAGTTCTATCTTTAGGGGCTCTGTTCGTGACAACAGCAAATAAATTGCAGCGTTATTTGCATAAAAATGCGATGCGCCGAAGTTTTGGTGCGAGTGACAATGAAATTTAAATATTTATGCCATACGCTTAATATTATTAGAGTTGCTTCAAAGTTTCGGGGAGCGAAAAGCTTGGCAGCAAACTTATATTAAAACATATTTTGTGGATTTTTGTGTGGTGCGTGTCAGGCAGTGGTTGCTTACGGCTATTATGGTTGCTGTTGCTGCTGTGGCAACATGAAATAAGCATAAAAATACCATGAAATTGAGTCAGAATTTCGCTGGGCTTTTTGTTGTTGCAAGTGCAACTTTCAAATTTTGAATTGAGTGCGACGTGTCCGTTTAATGAGCAGCCAAACGAAAGCAACATGCACGGAAAACGAAAGCAAAATAAAAATAACTGGGGCAGACAGAGGACAGCAGCAACAACAACAACAGCAGCAACAGCAGCAACAGCAACATGACCAACAACAGCAACAACTAAGTGCATAAAAGTCAAAGCATCAAAGCAATGAATCACCAGACTGACGCAGTGAATGGGTGCGAGGGTGGGGCAGAGTGAGGCAAGTGTTGCACGCTGCAAATGCTGTGGTGCCCCACTTGTCCTAGCCCTAGCCAAACAAATTCAACTTGAAGTGAACTCGACTTCGAGTTGACTTTTGACCGTCAAACAAGCGCAGGCAACTTGGCGTTGTCCGCGAGTGGCAAGTGTGCAAAGTGTGCAAAGTGCATGCAACCGAAAGTCGAGTTTGCAAGACGTCAACTGACCTCCCACTTTGATACCAAAAACCTGCAACCCTTGAACCCCCAGAACCGGTACTCCACCAGGGCGTCATTTTAGTTTAGCAAAAGTTTCGAAAAGTATTTTGCACGATTTTGCTTCTGCGGCACAGCGAATCTGAAAACTGCAAGCAGATAGCAGACGCTTAATAAATGGTCCTTCGAATACTAAACGAAAAGAAAGGCGTGGCATACACTCATCAAAAATACTTACAAATGAATTTCCTAATAATATGAGATATATCTAACAAACACAAAAAAAACTGCATATTTATTTACTATTATTATCCTTATTTTGGTGTTTAAATTTATACAAAATGGAAAAAATTAAGATAGTTTTTGGTGCGTTTTTTTCTAAGTGCACGCACACAAATGCAATGAAATCTGTAGGTCGTTCCTTGATTGGCCTGGCTGAGATTGAGGACGGTCTGCAAGAGGTATTGGCAATTGGCAAAGTGAACACATGAAAGCTGTTTGCATTCTGTTGAATGCAACACAAAAAAAAAGAAAATCAAATTTGGACTCATGTTGCAGCTGTAGGATCCAATCCTGTCTTGCATTGCCTTGGAAATGTTCATCAATTAATTTTTTGTTTCTAATTGGCAACAGTTGCCAAACATTTCTGACGATATCCAGTTAAAGCATGCTTAGAATGAAGAACACACTTTAAGCCAATTTTACTTAGACGATTAAATGGTAGAAATAGGAAATGTTGCCCAAACTTCATTTTAAATAATTATGAAAATTTATAAATTGTAATTAATAAGCTTTTAAAAGTCACTTCTTATCAAACCATAATTCAACAAATTTAAATTTAAAAATGTTTGAATATTTAATATATATAATATAAGTAATTCTATATTTATATAATGAAGACTCAATAAGTAGATCCAGTTTCCAATTTCTTTTGCTCCTCGTTTTATTCAAGAAACTTCAGGCTAATTTCATTCAAGTCAATTTTTTGAGGATGGTTCAAATGATGTTCTGTTTAGTTGTAAATATGTAACAAATTTTAATTAAATTATGTTACACAAATATGAAATGAATTAATGTGCCTTTAACGTAATTTAATAATTACATAATTAACACTTAATGTGTAGTTTAAGTTTCCAATTTCATTTGCACCTCAATGTGCTCAAATTTCTGTGGCTACTTCAAAACCCCAAACCCATTTTGTGGTTAGATTATTTTGTTGTTGTTGTTGTTGCAACCGCAGTAATTAGTCATTTAAAAAACAAGCCAAAAAAATGCTCAGCAAATTTAATTTTGTTCACATAAAATATATGAATTATCGCAATATTTACTATTTCTGTGAAAAAGTTTGATTTTTTCTGTGTGTGCAGTGCACTGCATCATCAAGTTACAACGTCATTTCATAATTAACATGGGAATAAATAGCTATTAAATGGTTTAAATAACTGCTAGTAATTAAAACAAAAATAAACAGAAAGCGGCAGAAAAAAAGAGTGTAAAAAAATACCGTTTAGAAAAAGGGAACATTTAAAACGGCTGTAAAAAAATTTAAATTGCTGACAAAGCTGCAAAATAGCTGCCTGAACTTTGAGAGGGCAAACCATTCACACACTCACATACACACACACACACCCAAAACACACAAATGCAAGCCGCAAAAGTCACTCATACAACATAAAAATGCTTTTAAAATGTCAAAGCGCGTAAAAAGAAAGCCGGCATGTGCAAAAGAGACAGCAAGAGGGGTTTAATATGGTTGCTGAAGTGCAGAGAGAGGGTGCGCGGTGTGGCTTAGGTACTTTGGATGGGGGGAGGGGGCGGCAAGTCAACGGATTAATGGCAGCAGCGTTTAAAGAGCAAAAGTTCGCATTGCGTATACGCCGCGTGTGCCAAAGTCAAACACGAAACGCGCCTAATCAAAAATGCTTTGCGTGCCGTTTGAAGTTGCACACAGCCCAATAAACACCATAACACAATCAAACACACACACACACACACACATTCGCACACACACACCCATAGGGGCAGTGCTTTGTGCTTTGACTGCTTTTGGTTTTACTATTTGAGTTTTATAAATGCTAAACGATTCGCACCATATAAACTGATGATGATTCAACTACTCCATTGATGGACTCCCCAGCTCTGCTCGTCTCCTTTTCACTAACTTTTACTTTAAGTGCTTCGCAATGTTTTCCCTCGGCGCGAAGATTTCTTGCATAGAATGAAAATCGCCCTAAGAAATATAAAGTTTTGCTTGCTAATAGAGTTAATTTTGAGATATAAGCAAATAATATTTATAAAACTTGGAAAGCCTTTCTTGTTCCTAGTTATTTGTAGAATTATTTCTACTAAAAAGGAATGCGTTTAAAAAAAGTCGAAATTTTGAGATAAAACCGTTCTAAATATAATGCAATTTATTTTCTTTTTATAAGCTTAAGTTTCAGCATCAGTTTGAGTTTGAGTTCTTCTGTGCGGAAAAGTTGAGCTGTCAGAAAAACGCTCAAAAAATTATTCATGCAATGTGAAAGCGGCGTTGACGCTGCTGCCATCAGCTCATCAGCCCATTATTTCAAAAGCAGACCCATTCCGACTCTGGCTTCCCTTCAGCACCAGGCAGCTGGCAGCCTGGCAGCCTGGCGGCCTGGCGGCCCGGCAGCCTGGAAGCCTAGCAGCCTGGTCGTGAATAATTTGGGTCACTTGGCGGCAGTTAGTCAGTCAGCTGCATTGTTGCTTCTGGGGCTGCTGTGGTCGCGTTTTTCATTGTCGGCATGCGGCAAGTGGCATTTTTCAAGCAAGCCCCCACCTCGTGCCCCCACTCCGCGCCTGCTTAAAGCGCCTTTAAACTGAAAGACGACATAATTAATTAAGCAAGTCGGCCTGACTGATGTCCTGCGCTCACATTCTCGCATTGTAATGCGTGCCACGAAAGGGTCGTCCCTTTAGTTTTCGGTGGTGCCTCGCAAATTGTCAGTGTCGCAGTCGCAGTCGCAGTCGCAATCAGAATTATAGTTGGAGATGGTGTTCCATTCGTGTGCCTCATTTGCCGCTGAGACTACGAAATTTATGCGGCCCAACAGACCAAAACAGTAGGCAGCTTCTGGCCATGCTGCCCCAATCCATTTCTCCTTCAAAAGCAGCCAGTGTGTGTAATAATTTAATAAAACGCTCTAACAGCAGCGCTGGATGTAAATGTGAAAAGTTTTCAAATGTTTGCACAGCCAGCAGCTAAAAATCATACACTCACAAAAAACAACAAACAAAATCACTACTAAATTTAGTAGTTCGTCTAGGTTAAATCAATTTATTATTTAGATAGTTCATTTACAAAGTGCACATAAAGATGGTTTATAAAATTCAATTTGAAAACAGCTAAACTTTAATTTATTTATAGAGAGTGTAAATTTCATTTCTGTTTTCTGAATTCCATAAATTTAGTTATGCATTTCTGCTTTTTAGAAATGCATTTTATGATAATATATATATTTATTTTGGAAGAAAAAAAAATTTTCATCTATTTAAAAAATTATTTCTAAAAACAAGTACAACTTTCCAGTTTCAATGCGTTTTTCTAAAATTCAGCGCACTTGTTGTTCTAAGTGTAAAAAAACAACAAAGTAAAAAAAAAAAAAATAATTTGCTGCAGTTCTAAAAAGCCAGGAGAAGCCGGAAGTGCTTCGAGCGCTTTTCGCTGTGATTGCCAACATGTTGTGGGTTTGCTCATTTCTATACATGTCTGCAAGTGTGCATGTGTGTGTGTGTGTGTGTGGGTTGTTGTTGTGTGTTAATTTTTAAAAACTGCCCAACAGCCAAAAACTCACAACTTTGGCGCGCTGCAAATGAAATAACACAAAAGCCATTGCTGTGATTATTTTGGCCAAACTAGCTCGCTGCCTGCCTGAGAGTGGAATGGTCTGTTGTGTTATGGGGGGAGGGGGAGGGGGTGTAGAATTGTGAATAGTACCAATTTGGGAGCTAGGAAACAACTGGACATGAAACTGTTGCAATTTTAATGCATTGCCCGGCTACTTAGCCTTTTATGCTGTGGGTGCAATGAACCCAGCACAGAGAATCCACCAGGGCACTGCAGAGTTCAGCAATTCAATTCAATTCAATCCAGCGGAGAAATGTTCTGAAAGAGAAATTTAAGCTGGCAAAGTAAAGAGCTCCATATTTGATTTTAACTTGATTAACGCCTGTTTGGGCCAGCCCAGTGCACTTAAAATGCAAATTGCTGAAAAGTTATGCTTCCGTTTGTTGTGTGTGTGTGTGTGTTTTTTTTTGTCTCTTGTGTTTATTAATTGTCAGCTTGAAATGTCAGCACAACTTTTAACATAACAGTCAATAAGAAGTTTAATTATGGCTGTTATTGTTATTGTTCATGTTGGCCAATGCAAAATGGTCAATGGTCAATGGTCAATGGTCAATGGTCAATGGTCAATGCGATTACAGTGCTATTTGCAGTGATTGCAGTCGCTCAATTCAATTGACAGCAACTGTCAGCTTGGCGCTGCTCTCTTTCCGATTTTATGTATATTTATGTTGAGCTCATAATGTGCTGACAGCTGAAACAGACACTTCCACAAACAGAGGAGCGAATGTGGGAATTGGATGTGCTTAAGTGTAAATTATTAACATAAATTAAGTAAACACAAAAAAAAAGGGTGGCTGGCAAAGAATGCGGCGTTTGCGTAATGCAATGTCAACTGAAGTCAGGCGTGAAGGGTTGTTGAGAGGGGCAGCAATGTTTGCTGCCAACTTGTAAATGTGCAAATAATTATCGAAATAATTGAAAAGGAATATCCCCAAAAGGGTAACGAAACGAAGCGCAAACAATAAACAACCAGCCATCGACAGGACGAGAACGAGGACGAAGATGAGGAAAGGGCGAAGACCGGTCAACACTGAAGTGTTTTGAGCGTAATGCTAATCTGCTACTTGGGTCCTTTTGCTCCAGGGTCTGTCTGTTGGTCTTTCCGGGCTGTCAGTCCTTGCTACTATTTGTTGCTGTTGCTGTTGATTCCTTTTTAATTATACAGAACAACAGGTCGAGCCGTGAAGGATCTGCTTGTTTCCGTGTCTCCTGTTTGTGCTGCTGCGCTTTTATTTCTTGCGATACTCTGTTACGCAAAGTAAAAGAGTTTATGGATTTTGTTATCTGCTGTATCATTAGTGCCTTCTTAGACAATCCTAGCTACATATTTAAAACTTCTAATAAACAGAGCTTCAGAGATAAGATTTCCGCACTTGGAAGTTCAATTTACAGAATACTCCTTCAATAAATGGCCCTTAATTAATAGCAAAATTGAGAGTGTTGATTCCTAAAAAACCTCAAAAAATTGGTAAGTACATTTGTGGGTCAAACCTAGTTTATTCCTTGCCGACTGCTATTAGCTAAAATGACATTGTTAACAGAGTATTCGGCAGTCGGTTGCAACTGCAACATTCTCAGTTCTAACTTATTCTTGAGCTCTTTGCCTCACACCTCTTTGATTTCCTTAGGAGCACCATTTTGTGTGGGTGTTTTATTTTTTGTGTGATCTTTGGCTGAGCGAGTTACGCGCAAAGTTTGAAGTGAAAGCGGCTTTTAAGTTGTCTTACCTTCAGCTATGGCGCTCGCCTGGTCTTTTAATGGCTGCTTTTGGTTCTGTAAGCCAATTAGTTCTTAATTTGCAATTTGTTTTGCTGCAGTTGCCAAAAAAAGAGAGGAGAAGTGAGGAGCGGAGAAGGGAAGGGAAGCACAAGAACAAGTAGCAAAAACCAACCGTGCCAAAGGAGTTAAAGTTGAAGGCAAAGCCAACGAGCAAACGAGCATATTTAAAAAGTTTTCCTTCAAACTTTGCTACTCTTTTTCTGTATTATTTTTTTGCTGCTTCCATTGTTGTTTCACTTTTGCTGTTGCTATTGTTGTTTTTCATCCTTTTGCTCTCTGTTTTAATGTGAAACTTTTAACTGAATTAATTCCTTTTACTGGGCTGCTGCTTATCTCTAGCGAAAACAAAAAAAATGAGCAGCCAGCCGTTTGGTTTAATCTTTTCAATTTTATTTCAATTTAGCTTTTTTTGTTTTGGTGCGTCCGCAACAGAGTTTTTAGAGTGTAACTTTGAATTAAAATGCCTGATTCTCTGGCAAGATAGAATTCCACTGCAATCAATTTGTATTGCAATTGTTTTATTTTTTTTCCTCTATTTTAGCTTGTTTAATTTTGAGTGTGTAGTGCTCACATTCATATGCATAAATCATGTTTCGGCAACACGCGGCGGCGTATACGCAATAAAATAGCAAATTAATATTTCAGTGGTTTTCGCGCTTGCAACGCACTAGAAAGGGGCACAAACACGCACACAAAATACCTGTCATAAAAGTAAATGTCGTAAAACGACTTGTGGCAGGCAACTTTGGGAGATGAAGAATCTCTCCCAGCTCAGGCTTATCACAGCTCCTGGAAATATATATCCAAACAAAATGTGCACAAAATGGCGCAGGCCAAACAAAAGCCAAAGTGAAATAAAGCGCAGAGCAAGAAACAGAAAAAGGTAACATGACATAAACATGACATTTGACTTTTGTTCCACTGCCTGCTCGACTCGGAGACGACTCTGACAGCAGTGCCTGGGCTGCGCTGTGGCAGCACCTGGAGCTGGTTCCGTGTGGCACGTGACTGGCCGCTAAAAGCTGTGCAAATTATATGCACCTTTGTCAAGAAATTATAAGCCCGTCACCGCCAACGTGGCACGCAAATCAAAAATGCACGAAACGCTTTACCTCTAACATTTCATGCCCCCCGGGGGCATGTGTGACTGGCTGATGAGATTGCCATCATTGATATTGTTTCAGAGCTAATTAAATCACAACTCTTCCTGGCTTAATTTGTTAATGTTATTATTTGTTAGTGTATTTTGTTAAAATAAAATAAATATATCTGTGCATCTGTTTTGGTTATGCATGTCAGAAAATCGACCCAGTTTATTATAAATTTGAATACTTTTTTAAATTATAATTTATTTTAATTATGCTTTCATTTATTTTCCGTTTTGCATTTTTCTAATATTAGGTGACATTAAAAAAATCTATTGAATAAATAATTATTTAGCTTAAATATTAAATTTCATTATTCATTATTATTACTAAATTTCTTTGTCGTTTATGCGACGGCTTAAATTTAACGAATTTCAATCAAATAAATAAATAAATATGTATAAAAGCTAAATAAATATACTTTGATTGATTTGGCAAAAAGTTGACCCAACAGATAAAAAAGCAATACACATGGTCAATGATGAAATTAATTTACTCCACAACGGTAACCCAGGATACGAGCCCAAAACTTAACAATTGAAGAGGTCACATCAAATGGCCAAGTACCGCAAATACCCATCCAACGACTCCTCCACGATATCAATGCCCATTCAACTTGAATGCATTTCGATAAGCAACCTAAAACTGCTCCCAAAACCCAAATAGCCCCCCTCAAAATTGTGAAACTGTCGACATTCGGCAATCGACAGTTGCTATAATAATTTGCCACATCATTAACACCTCAGTGCATAAAAAGCAATGGCAATGGAAATTGTGAGCAAGTGGAGGAAGGACGTGGCAGATGAGGGGAAGAGTCCAAGATCAAAGTGGGCAGCGACTTTATTAAGTCAGTCAGACAGTCGGGGAGGCAGAAAGTAAGTAACTTTTATACATTTTTGAGTACAAATTAAAATAGCGTTAAATGCGTCAGGGTCAATACGAGCGAGAGAGAGAAAGAGAGAAAGGGAGAGGAAAGCGAAAAGTGAAAGTCGCTGGAGACATTAGCATTTTTAATTTCCAATAAAAATGCAAAAAAAATAGCCGCACAAGTAGGTGATAAAAAATTAATAAAGCTGCGATTATACAGACACAGAGAGAATAGACAGAGTGTGTGTGAGAGAGAGAGAGAGAGATAGATAGCTAGCTCAGCTGTCAGTTGTCCAGTAGGGGCGTGGCAAGTTGAGTGAGAGCTGTGAAAATAATTTGAAATTCAATTTTCGACAATGGCACACAAAGGAATCCCGCCATGCAATGAGAAACAAGGAGATGAGGCCACGGCTCGTTAGAAACTGGCAAACAGGCGGCAGGCGGGCAGACGGGCAGGATGAGGCACCTGTGGCAATAGCCAGGCAAGTCCAGGACACAGACAGCCCAGCCAGGCCAGTCAGGCATTCAGCCAGAGTAAGCATTTTCAGCGAGTAGCGCTTGTTGAATGGGCCAACAATTGCAATACCCGGCAGCAACTCATGGAAGAGTTGGGCATGGGTGGGGCAGGGTAGTGGATGGGTTGTGGAGTGGGCTGTTGCAAGCGCATTCACTTGTAACATGGCACGGAAAATTTACGATTTTATTACTCAATAAATGCAAAAAAAAAGAAGTAGAAAAAGAGAAGAGATGAAAAAACTCGCCACTTGTAAAATTCGTTGGCTGCTGCATTTCCACTTTCAGCAATTCTTAAAGATTCAACTACGAATTTAATTCGCTAAAAAGATACTCAAAAGCAACCCCACAAACCCCCTTCCCCCTTTAAATTTGGAGCAGGTGAAAATTTCGAAATCCCTGGTGGTTAGCGCACAAAGCGTCACTCCACGAATTCTGCCCCAAAGTTCCCATTCCCGTTCCCGTTCCCGTTTCCGTTTCTGTTCCTGTTTCCATTCTTGGTCATGCATAATTTAAAATTAATTTTCAGTTACAGGGGTTGAATGAACAAAAGGCTGAGGCTCTGAAATATTATGTTTGCCATAGATTTTTGGGTTTTTTTTTTCATGGCATTCTGTTATTAATAGGGCTCAAATTGAAATTTGATGCCACATTCCACGGGGGCTGTTTGATTTTTGATTTGCTCATCAGCTGAGAAATTCTGTTTTGCAGGCCGTTCATCAAATGCCGAAAGGTCAAAGCATTTAATCCCCTTTGCTAAAGGTGACTCATTCACAAATATTTTGGGATATGCACTCACACACACACACACACACACACACTAAACACACACATATGCGGAAAATAATTATGAAGTTTGCGATGTAAAAAGTTTGCTCCCAAAAAATTGCAGTTGATGCTCGAAAATTTGTTTGCAGCAACTCGTAAGTTCTGTTTGGCTCGACAGCCAATGAAATTTTACGACTAGTTGGCAAAGAAATTGAAACCGGGCTGGGTCTGAAATTCAGTGTCAGTAGCTCTTAATTGCAACAAAATAATTATGGCGCCCCTACAACTCTCCCCCCTTCCCCTGAGGCAAATTGCAAATTGCAAGTTGCAAATGGCAAACTCTGCGTTGCTAAACAAAAGCTGCACTTAAAAACTTCCTGCGCAAAATTAAAAGCAAATAAAACATTAGAGCCATAACGAAAAATCCAAGAAAGGCGCAAGCTGGCTAAAATTTATGAACGACCATTTAATACCCTAAGTAAAATACATTTTATTTTTTGTTGAACGAAAAATTAAAAAAAATATATTTGTTGTTTAAATTTAGCTTAGACTTATTTTTAATCTGTGCTACGCGAGACTTGTTTTTAGTCTGTGCCACCCGATGGGGGCAAGCTGCCCTTTGGCAGGGTATAAAGGCAAACAATGGCCCCAAAGTGGCAAAAGGGTCGCAATCGATAGTTGGTTGTGTTTAAGCCAAGCCAAGCCAAGCCATGCCATTTTCGACAGCTTGGCGAGATCTTAAAGCAAACTCAAGGCCAGGCAATTTATTGGGCCAAGTTGTTGCTGTTGCACAGACCCACAAAAACGGGCTCAAATGTTGCGTACGGAAAATTGTTCAGTAATTTTTAGTGCGCACTTTTGGGCCATGGCTTCAAAGACTTGCGAAGCCAAGAAAACCATTTTGCAGTTAGTTTTTCTTTTCTTTTTTTTTACGCAGTTCTCTTTTTTTATGACTGCGCAAAGTGTGGCCAAAGTTTGTACTTGCCTTGAATTTTGAAGACGCTGCCACTTTGGGTTGGCTCTAAAACAAAGACCGGAACGAGGGTTGGGCAAACGGGTGGCAGTCCTGTTATAGTGTGTGTTGACACGGCGCGTGACGCATGTTGCACTTCAGACGTTGACCGATTCTCTCACTAAAAGTTTTGCCACTTCTGTCCACTTGGCCAAAATGTGTGCTTAACAACAAAACAAAGTTAATATACAACATTCAAAGCCAGCAAAATGAATACATAATAATATTAATAAAAAGAAATTGGAAAAAACTTCATTTCACACAACTCAAATGAAATAAATTACGTGATCTTATTAACTGAATTAGCTGCGGCCTTTTCTGGTCCAAAAATAAGTTTGTTTGGCCTGACTAATCGTAACTAAGATTAACTGTTGCGCGGCATATAAATGTTGCACCTTGCTTCCCTTATAAGCCTCGTGTTGCACGTGTGTGATAGGGGCAGGGCCAGGAAATTAAGTGCCTGCCTGCCCCAGCAACAAAATTTATATCAAAAAGCTAACGCGCACAAACCTAAAATCGAGCCAGTAGCTGCCCCATGCCTCATGCCACAAGCCACTGCTGCTACAGTTCTTCTGCATGCCCTTGTCAGTGCTTCTTTCAAGTCCGCTTTGTCCTAGACGCAGTTGTAGTCCATTTGAAAGTTGCCCCTAAAACACAGGAGCTTCCTTATGCTGTTGCTGCCGCTTCCTGCTTTCTGCTTGCCACAGCTCTCTCTATCTCCCTCTCTCTCTTGATGGTCTCTGTGGCGCGTGTATAAATCTTGCGCCGGTTTTATTTGGCTTAATGACCAGACGTGCACGGCTCCATAATTTACGGGGCGGCATGTAGATGAGCGCCAGACAAAGTAGGCGATGTCTAGTTGAGTCTCAGTTCTATCTCCCTCTCTGCCCTCGCTCTTTCTCTTTCACTCTGCATGTGCGTGCGCTTGAGGCAACATGTTGCGCTTTTAGTCCCACAGGACACAGGACGCTCTGTGCAAGGGTATTCTCTACTTTGTCTTACTTTGCGGTACTTTGTTGCGGCTTTTAATACCAAATCCTTTGCACAGTTTAGCTCACCTGGACACGCGGGGCACGCACTCTGATTATCCAGCAGACTGCTGCTGCTGCTTCCCCATACACTAATAAAAAAAATTTACCTAAATTTTGGCGAAAGCGGTTAGTCATCCTATAATTGAGAAAGTAAAATTCTAAAATCTAATTCCTCTGGCTTTCGATAAACTTGAATAAAGGACAAATATACTTTTAAGGCTGCAAATTTATTGCTGGTGCTTAAAAATTTTAAAAAGAATTTATAATTTTTAGAAATTGCTTCTAAAATGTAAACTTTCTATTTTTCTGATGATTTAAATTTTTTCAGAGTGTAATAATAACCCAAGAGGTTGGAGGAGCTCACATCCGCTGAAGCTTATTCAAAAACACAAAAAAATAAAAATGTATGGAGAGGCTTTTGCTCTCGGTGGATGGGGCAAATCTCATCATTTATTTAATTGTATTTTAGTATGTTCAATAAATTTCTATTAGTGTCGGTGACACCAACTGGTCGACTCTCAGTCTCCGTTCCAAAGACCGACTGACCCGCATATGTGGCAAGCAGGCAGGCAGACAAACCGCAGGCAGAACGAGTATAAAAGAAAACCCCGAACCAGAGGGGTGGCAACAAGGGAAGACTAGCAACCACTGGCAGGCAACAGCAACAGCAATAGCAACAACAACAATTGCATAGAAATGAGGACACCAAGCGTAACAATATAATAAAAGAGATGGAGGGATGGATGGGGGGGGAGGGCGAGGATTTGGCCAAGTGCATGTACGAGTGCGAACAATGACTGACCAAATATTGACATAAATGTCAAACTCAAATTAGAGCTCAGGGTCAAGGGTCGGCCCAGCAGCAGCAGCAGCAGCAGCATAGCAGCAGCAACAGCAACAGCAGCAACCAGCAACAACCACCACCAATTTCTTTTGACTCACTTACAATGGGCAGGAAAGGGTCGTGGCAGGGGTTGCACAAACCAAAGGCAAACATGCGAGTTAAAGTTTTTTGGACGGCGCCATTCTAATCCTAAACAAACAGACCCACGCACAGACAGGCGGACAGGGAGACAGATACTTGAGCCCATTATGCAATAAAACAATGAGAATAGCTAAAAACGCACAGATCGCATGCACCACATACACTCAAAAAAAAAACATAGCTTAATTTTAAATAAATAAGAAAGTAAGTAGAAAAAGTACTCTTAATTGTCCTATATAATTCAAATAAATTAATTACGATTTTATAGTTTTATAAATATAATAACAAATTTCTCAAAAAAATAAATAAAACTCTACCCAATGAACAAATTCAATTTCATATAATTTTATAAATATAAAAAATGTTTTTTTCAAATATTTCCATTTTTACTCTTTAGAAATTAATTTCTCAATAATCGAAATTATTTATAAAAAACAAAAAACATATATTTTTAAAAAGTCTTTCTAATTTTAAGAAAAATGTTTTATATTAATTCTGTAAACAAGAAAAACGTCTAGTTTCTAAATTAAAGGGCTATTCTCCGAGTGTATTAGGGGGAGGGTGTTAGTGGGGAGTTGTGTGGATTACGTAGGTAAAGCATATTGAAATTGTTTGATAAATAAATGCAGTGCTGCTGTTTCGCCAGAGGAGAGAGAGAGGAAAGGAGAAAGCGCGCATAGGATTAACGCAAAGTACGCGAATGTGTGTGTGTGTGTGTGTGTGTGTGTGTGTCTGTGCAGCTGGGTGGCTTAGAGTGGTTGCTGCTGCTGCTGCTGCTCCTGTTTGGGTGGTTTGAGTGGGTTGGGTCGTAAACTAGCTGGCAGTAAATGAGCAAATTGCAGACTAATGCCAAGCATTATGCCAGCAACGGGATCGGTTTAAGTGTGCTGCTTGCCTCATGCGACTTTGCTGGTGGGTTGATGGAGTGGGTGATTGGTCGGGTGGTGCACTGCGTTATTTCACCTTTAATCCGCACTTAGCCCCGGGCAGCCACACAGATGGCTAAAGCAGCATAAATAACAACAGCAACAAGAGCAACAAGCAAATGCATTTCATTCAATATGCGTGGCACTGAGTTGCCGTTAAGTCGATTTCATTGCCACATGCCAAACACATGGCGGCTGCAACAGAGCATGATTATCATTAATGTGTGTGTCTGTGTGTGTGTGTGTGGCTCGTAGAAAATCCCATCTGGCATTCACATAATAAACTTATTATTTATATAATAGGCATATATAATATGCATAAGCGCATTTCTAATTAATTTTTAGCCATGCAACTGCCTCAACAATGCAGATGCAGAATCAATTGTTAATGCAATTCGGTGCAAGTCAATTGATGTAAATATTTTATGCAACTTAAGAGTTAAGACTTATGTATGCAGGCATTGATTGAAATTGGCCTGGCCTGAAGTTAACTATGATCTCCAATTGACTGACAGACTGACGGACTGACGGACTGACGCACTGACTGACTGAGAAACACACAGCCCGACAGATTGATGATGAGTGATGAGTATTCACATTTGGGCATAGCAAATTAAATGAGATGTGTAACCCTAATATACATAACGCAAATGCATCAAGTGGCACTAATGACTGCAACAAAATTGACCAATAACAAATGTCATTAAGTGAAAACCAAAATATTTCACAGCACCAAATACAATAACACAATAATAGTGCCAGCAGCAAACAAACAGATACTCACACACACACACACACATGCAGTCTGTAGATACAGGTACAGATATGGATACAGATACAGATGCATATACATATACATATACAGATACAGATACAAATTAACGTGTAGCAACAACAGACATGCTAAACATTGCAAACATGTTAGCATTGTGTTCATGTGCCATATAATTATGGCATTAATATTCCAATGCAAATATATGCACACTGCATTGTTGCAAACCCTCCCTTCCCCCCTGCCACATAGCAACCCCCCCATCAAACATCTCATATTTGTTTGCTTCTATCTACACTCGGCAAGAAATTTAAGCTTAAATTTGGAATATGCCCCTGGGAAGCTCAGCTAATTATGCAACATATTTATAGGACGCAAAAGGCGGCAATTTTCTTTTTTAATTTTAGTTTTTATCATTTAAAAATTAGTCGTGTTTTTCATGTAATCTGAAATTGTAATAAAATTATTATATTATTATTAAACAATAGTATTTTAGTTAGCTGCAATAATACTTAAAATTTTCAAGCTTTCAGAAAATTATCTAAACTTAAAGGCGATTTTTGTACTGTGTATCTGCGTGTGTGTGTGTATGCTTTTAGGTGTGTGTGTGCCTGTGGTAAGTTCCTTTGTTCATTAATTTAATTATACTTGAGTTGAGTTTCAGGTTGCCAATCATTGCCTGATGCAATTTTAAACTTTGTGTCTGGTCAATCTTCAGGGCTGAAACTATGCTTTCCAAAATAATTTCCAGTCGAAAATGTTGAACATTCGATTTGGGGAAACTTGGCAGGTTTCAACAGAGTTGCAGCTAATCCCAACTCCCAACTGCAACTCCCAACTCCCAACTCCCACTTCAACTGCTGCCTGCTGTGCGGCTGTAATTAACCACGTGTCCGTTGCCAACAATTAGTAATAGATATTTGGCAAGTTAACAATATGCAACAGCAACGCTGTGGAACGGCAACTGTGCAACAGAATGGGGCGCCGCTTGTTGCCTTTGGCGCGCTTTGGTTATGGATATGGTAATACGAGTATTATGTGTGTGGTTCGCTGCTGTTGCCGCCTCCGATTGCGGAGGCAACAAGCGTTGTACTCCTTTGTTGCAGCAGCTGTGTCTGCGTGGCATAAAGTAAAATTAAAAATAGTTGCCTGCAGTGGAATGATGCGCTTTAATTGCAAATACAAAATACCAAATGCAAGGCATATGAAAATCCGTGCCACAAAAAAAAAAAACCAGCCGGGCACGCAGCCAATTAGAAGCCTATTATTGTTGCTGCCTTTTGTGTAATTGCAACAGACAAATGGCGCTAATTTCGCTGCCTGCCCTGCCTGCTGCTTGCTGCCTGCTGCCTGCCCCAAAGCTCATGCCACGAATTATTGCGCAGAATAATGAATAAATATCTACATGAGCCGCTTGCACCTAATTAAATGCATTTTTGTGCAACGCTTGCAACGCTGGCTAAATGCCGGCTATCAAAAAGTATACTTCATTATTTTAAGTGTAGGTGTGTGTGGTTTGTTGTGTGTTGTTCGTTGTGTGTGTATTTTAGCATCGATGTATCTCGATATTAAATTCTGTTTTCAGTCTCTTGTTACCCATTGTTATGAAATGTTGTTGTTGCTTCTGCTGTTTTTGTGGCATTGCTGGCGTTGGAGCTGCACTAATAAGAATGCAACTCACACACGAAATTTGGATGTATATGTGTGTGTGCGTGCGTGTGTGCAGTTTGAGGCATGCTACATAAACTTGGTACTGCTATTATTGCAGTTGTTGTTGCCTCTCTTGCTGTTGCCTGATATTTAAGCAGCATATTTAAATCCACCGTCGATGTTGTGTGAGAGTTTGACGAGTTCCCCCAAATAAGGAGTGGGTAGGGGTTGTAGTTGGAGAGGCAGAGGGAGGGTGGTTGATGTGGCATTGGCACTGCGCTGTTGGCTTTTGTATGCGCATTAATGCAACGACTCTCATGTTTATTCACACACAAATTTGCTGCACAAATGCAATGCACACTAACTGCGGGCGATAGTAAGCGGATGTGTGTATGCGGATCCAAATGCGGATACATTTGCAGTCAGACACACACACACACACACACACATAGACACACCATTGACAAGCTGCTTTGCTCTGTGCTCAGTTTGAGCTGGAAATGCGCTTTACATTTTGCACACGCTAATACAATTTAATGGTCGCATTAATTTGGCGCATCTGTTGCATTTTAAAATACACACACTGACGCACACACAGAAAGCATTCTCTCCCACACACACACACACACACACAGGCGATAACCGCAGTGCCTTTGTCGGGGTTAAAACATTTGCCAACTGCGCGTAAAGTTAAATGCATTGAAAAATACAACTAAATATTAATTCTAGCAAATGGCAAAGTGTACAACAACTTCACACACACTCACACACACAGAGAGAGACAGCACCCTCATGACCTGGGCGTGGTAGCAGCCCCGCCCGCAATCCAGCAGCAGCTTACAAATCGTTTTGCTAATAGCTTCTGTTAAAACATTAAACAATGCTATAAAAGCAACTTATTTACAGAATTTGTTTTGCTTGTTTTAAGATTTATTAAAAGAAACTATTTTAGTAGAGAATTTTTAAGAATTCCTAACCAAAACTATGTTCGCATAATTATTCTAAAATAATGGTATACTTCTGATCAAGTCACATTTAAATTTTATGAATTGTAGGTCTAAAAATATATTTGTAAATATATATAATATATATAAATATATCATTTTTCAGAATTTTTCAATTTGTCAAATCTCATGGTCTCAAGAAGACATTAAAATTTTAAAAAAGGATTTCTGGGTCGAGTTTTATCTCTAAATCCAAAAATAGTCCTTCATAGATCCACAATTTTATCGAAACCGATCTGACATTGATATTTGCACCGGGACATAATACAATTTTTTCAGCAAATAAATTAGAAATTTGCATTTTACATATTCCCAAATAATTCATTCTAATTATTGCATTCTATTTGCAATTTTAGTATATATTTCATTTGTATTTCATAGGCAAAATAAGTTTTAGCCTAATATCAAAATTAAATGTCAGTGCGATTTAATCTGTATTTCCCAGTTATTTTTCCAGATAATTTATAACGGGACAGGTACATATGGATGAACAGGTTAAATTTGCCGCCAACAAATTATAATTCCAAATGCGAAACTTGTGAAAATGCTGCCAATTAGGCTGAATTCAGATTTTCAGTGTTAATGTTTGCATATTACTTCTGCCCAATTTGCGTTGATGCCGCATTTCGACGACATCTGCAGCCACCAACCTGCAACCTGCAACCCACAACTACCCCCTCTGCCCCTTCGCCCATCAACTTTAGTCCGTTGTAATGCGCAGTAAATGTCAAAAATTAAAATATTAAAAGTGGCAGGCAACGAACTGGAGTCCATTTGACACCACAACCCAACCAAAACCCCTCCTTTACCAGAGTCCGCAAGCCGCAAACCAATCTCACATTTTTCCCTCCCTTCTCTGCTCTCTCCGAACTCTCCTCTCTTTCTATTCCACACTTTCTGTGTTGCATGCCAGGCGTTGCACTAAGCGGATAAGCGCTTGTTAAATTTTTAATGCGTTGCATAATTTTTAGTTTTGTGCGCATATTTGCCACAAAATATTTTAATACAAATTTGCGCTGGCGTTTTATTGCTGCCAGTGTGTGTGTGTGTGTGGCATATGGTACGACGTGCAGCTGCTTTATGAAATTTGCTTGCATGCATGCCACATGGCAAGTCATGTTCCGCGTTTAGTGCTTGTTTATCCATCGAGGCTGATTTTGGCTGAATTGCATCTGATGAACAACAATTTTTGAACACCTTAAAAAAGGAAATTAATTAAATATCAGCAATGGTCTAAATATGTTATAATATATATTTAATAATATTTGTATTAACCCTAAGCACAATCAGATGGATACAAAATCGACAGAATATATGGAAAACTATAATCCCTCTGAAAACCAGCAAAATATTCTGGCTTTTATAATTATTTTTCAAGGAATAATTTGTGTTTTTTTTTTTTATTTATTTATATATTATTATTTAATATATATTAGTTCCTTTGAAAAATGTGAAAAATTTATATAAATTATTAAAAATGTATGCACATATAATAATTATAATTACAATTAAACTTATGTAATTTTTAGCGATTATCGAAGAGTATAGAAAACTGTTCATGCTGTGTTTTTATCAATATTTCATTATTATTATATTCCTTTGTTTTCTGTCTCTTTTCCACCGATGCTTCTGTTCTGCTCGTTCTGCATGCTGCATTTTAATCATAAAGTCCTTGATAAACATTTTTCAATTAATTTTTATTTGCTGCTGACGACATATCTCTGTGCACTCATACACACATACAGCATGTGCGCCTCTTCTCTCACACACACACTCATACACAGAAAAGTCCTGAATTTTTTTTATTGTTGTTGTTGTTGTTGTTATTGCTGCTGCTGTTATTGTTGTTGTTGAGTGCCAGCAACAGGAGCTCCTTTATCTGTTTCACGTATTTCTTTAACGGATTTCCACTTGTCTCGCTTTTTGAGAAAACTCGACGAGCTGACGTACGCATTGTCAAGCACATCTACACACACACCACACACACACACACACCCACACAAACTCGGAAGAGAGCACCATATGAGCAAGAGTAAAACATTAATGTAATCGAGCCTCAAGAGCATTACGCAGAATACGCACAGCACTCAACATACCCTGTACAACAAGAAAAATATCATAAATATTTGAATACACTTTTCAAAATGTCCAAAATTGTTGTCTCATCGATTTGTATGAGAATCCACCTGTTGGACAAATCCAGACACATGTGTCACATTTGTGGTAATACCTTCACAACAGGTCTGTTTTCCTTTTACTGGGTGGCACTCAAGCGCACACACACACACACGCACACACACTCAAACAAATGCAAATTGAATTTAATGTTATATGGCAAACTGCAAATAAAGTGGTGAAAAGGCGAAATGTATAAATGGGAACATCTCGAAGAGAAGTACATAAATTTAAATTATTTTTCGTGGTTTCATTTGGTCGCCTGTATTTTTATTTATGCCGTCTTATTTTATTATGCCCGCACGATGGGCCTGTCTTTAAATTTCGCCTCGTCATGCAATTCGCGATTCTATAGCCAACTTTCTCAGGCAGTAGCTTTGTGTCTTTGTATCTGTAACTGCCGCTGTAAATGTATCTGCAACTGTATCTGTATCTGCCGTTGTAACTGTAACTGTTTGCTGCGTATCTGCGGCTGTCTCTTAGCCAACTATGCGACCGCATCAACAAACTTACACACTCACACACACACGCACACTTTGAGTCGACCTCATCTTGGTACGGTTCCGACTCCGACTCCGGATACGGCTCGTTGTCTGCATAAGGCATGTTAACTGGGATTTGACAGCTCGTAAATAATATTTCGCTTGTTTGTTGCGCTGCTCTCTGCAAGAGCAACGACTGATACAAGGACAGTACTGCACAGTGGGGCCAAACAAAAAATATACTCAGCACTTTCTCCACAACTGCTATTTGTTTCCATTCTTTACAAATATCACTGGTCGTAGAAAAATGTTGAAATTATCATCACTTAAAAAATAATTTAATTCCTTAAAATCCACCTTTAAAAATTTCAGCACTTAAAAACAAATCGTAAACACAACATTTGCTTTATTTTCCTAGGCATAAATATTTTGTTGCAAAAACATATTTATTTTGTTGCTATTTATCTTTGATATGCAACTCATATCTTATTATCTTATAGAATTCGTATTTATTTCGATTAAATGAAGTATTTATTTGTTAGTTTTTACCATTTATTTTCATAGTTTTTGCCAGTGTACACACACCCCCACCTGACACTCAAAACCAAGAAACGCATTTCATTTTTAAGTTTGCTTTTTTTCTTCTGCTCCTTTTTTTCTTTTTTTTGATTCTTGTTTAAGAATCTTTTTACATGACACATGAGTTGCGAGGGGGTGTGGGGGCAAGGGAATGCTGTAAATGTCCTGACATGTGCCCGGGCGGGCTTTAGAGCCTCATCATGGGAACCCACACACACACACGCACACACACGCACACACACACATATTCACTCCCATTGAGCTACTTATTAAATTTTCATGAGGCTGAGACTGAGGCGTGCGAGGATCTCATTTGTACTCGAACTTATCTGGAAGTGGATTAAAATTAAAGCGCAGCCGCAGCTGGGGCAAAAGCGAAGAACTTCAAACGAAGACGACGACGACGACGACGACGACGACGACGACGACGACGCCGAAGAAATTGCCATTAATTGAAGCTGAAAAACTGGCTAGAAATTCGATTGCCAAACTGAATGAAAATGCGGCAAAGACCAAGCAAATGCTGCAGAAACCTAAGACAAAATTCGAGGGTGGTAAAAGTGTGGAAAATGGGAAACCACAGACGGGGAAGGGAGAAAGGCAACCAAGAAACCCGCAGAAGCGTTCAACTGAAACAAGATGGCAACGATGCCGGCTTTGAGATATCTCTTGGTCGTATGAAAAGGCGGCACAGTGGGCGTGGCCTGTGGCAATCTGACATGCGGCAGCTGGAAAATACTTGTGCAGTGTAAACGAAACGAAACGAAAACGATAAAAAATAATACGAGAGGCAATTTCGATTTATTGACAGGTGCTCGACTTTATTGAAACGTTTAACTTAAAGCCCCGCATACAACACACACACACCCACACCCACACCCACAGCCACACACAGATTTACATAGGTTAACAAAAATAAATAAGGACAAATGCAAAAAATAAAAAGAATTGTGCAAAGCGCTGAAATGTGATAAGAATCTGTTATGATTTGAGCACACACAAAAATGTTGACTGCTTCTTTTGCCTGACTAAGCAGGAAGCAAAAATATTTTACTTTTATGCTCGGGGATAAATTTAATTAGAGTTTTAGGGGCAGGCATCCTGTTTGCCGGTTGAGTCCAGGACACGCACTATTTGTCATGAACTGGACTCGTGAGTGAGTGCTCGCTGCGTACGTGCACTTGATTGTGGCATGCGGCACGTGCCACATGCCACGCCAATAGTTTGTTTGATTGCTTTTATCAATTCGGCAGGCATTATTTAATAATCAAAATTGAATAGTCCTAATACAGAGTAATGATGACAGGCAGCAGCAGCAGGTAAGCAGCATATGTGATGGCCACATACACGCACACACGCACACACGCACACACGTACACACACACACACATACTCAATTGCGGTTTTACTTTTGTCGCTTCCGTTTCCGCATAATTTTCGCAAACGGAAGACTTGAAAGCGTCTCGCACTAACAAAACATTTGTTAAAACGGAAGACGACAAACGCAAACAAAAGCACAACCAAAAAGGAGACAATCTAAGAAACAGGGGAGAGAGAGATAGAGAGATGGATAGCTAGCGAGTGAGCGAAAGAGAAAGAGAGAGAGAGGGAGTGGGCACACTAATTCCGCTCTTAAGCTTATATAATTTTGTACCTTGAACAGCCTAGGACGACGCAGAAAGCAGCAAACCAAGCTCGACCCGCACCTGTCCAATTTGGGCACGTAAAAGCTCCAAAAATGCGGCCAACCATACACTCAGAAAAAAATGATCTTACTCCTTATCGAAATTCACCAACGGTAACTTATCTTATTATTCAGATAGAATATTTTAAAAAACTAAGGTTATTTTTTTTCCTAATTTCTAATTTCTGTATATTTTCTTCAGTTTTCAAGATATATGTTTTTTTTTGTATGTCTAGCAACTCTAAAAATATCATTCTTTTGCCTATTTTACTTATACAATTTTAGATAGTTTATAAAGCCACACAAACCCTACTTACTATTTTCTAGTGGTGAGAGTGGATCTCTAAACTGCAAGACAATTCTTTTCTGAGTGCACGCAACCCAAACTGCTTTACCCAGCTGGTCGCAAAAAGGTTGAATGTGGCAGGCTGGCAGATAGTCAGGCAGGCCGTAGTCAGGATGTGGCACAGACTATATATTATGGTGCCAGGCGACAGTTACAACAATAAAACATTACGGATGTCTTGTCGTCTCCTCGGCTCGTCTTTTTGGGCCACGCACCTGCAAAAGGAGAAGAAGAAGCAGCAGGGGGGAGGGGCAGGGGCAGGGTGGGTGTAATGAACGATGCCAGGCATTTTCTTGTTATTTTTCTTCTTTTTTTTTACTTGCGATATTATCTTTGTAGTTAATGCGAGTCGGCCGTCGCATCAGTTCGCAATCCTTTTCACAGGCAACTCACGCACGTACAGTGTCTGCAAAAGTATTTGCACTATGCTGAAATGTTTTAATAATATAGGTGTGTAAGTTTTTCTTGCGATGCATGTGGAATATTTTTTACTATATGCGTTACTATTGAGCGTATGGTGTTTACTCAGTTGATGTTTGAGAGAGTGGATTAATCCTCGGACTTACAAGGACTTTGATTATTTTGAAGTAGTTTAAATTATCGCTATAAACAAGAGGGTTGCTTCCAGTTCCTTTTCATCTACCATTATTTGTAAACCTGTTTCAGCAATTTAATATTATCCATTTATTCGGGCAACTGCAATTTTCAATTTAAAAAACTTGAGTATTTTTTAACAATATCAAATTATGCTCAAATAAAATATAATGTAAGCAAAAAAATTAATAAAAGTAACTATAACTATATAGATTCTCCAATAATTGTACCAATGTGCCAATCATTGTTGGGAAATCACACGCAGAGACACACACACACACACACACACACAGGGATCCTTTGGTCCTTTTGAATCTACTATCTGTCGATTCGGCTTCGCGGTTGACATGTAAATATCACGTTACGCATACGCAACGTTCGCCAGCCAGGAGGGAAAAGCGGGACAGAGAGACTAAGGGAGGGAGGAAGAAAAGTGACAATGACAATGCATTTAAAATTCATTAATTGAGCGCATTTTCCATCAAGCCGCATTGATTTTGTGCATATTTTGCCCATGTAAAGGGTATTATCATTTTGTGGGACAGTTTGTAACGCGCTGAATACAAATACAAGTTTTTTATTGATTATTAAAATATTAACTATATAAACTATATGATTACACTAAATTAAGTAAAATGTGTTCTTGAATGAATATTTTCTTTATCTACCATATTGTCCAATTTATAACATTTTGCAAACAAAATTAATTAAAATCTGACTACTATTTAAACTTAAAATCTCGACATTTTCACTACAGTCTCAAAGGACATTGCAACTGCGGTCTTCAAGCCTTGCTTTATTTTTGTGGGAAAAATTGCGCGTGTGGCAAGCGAAAATTGCTGTTGACTTCGTTGCATGCATTGGGGATTCCATTTGAAATCCTCACAGCTAGCAGAAGTTTACTTCACGCCGCATAAATTAATTGAGTGCTCAGAAACAAGAGACTCTGTCTAGCCGGGACTTGCAACGTGCTGCCAACTGCCTTTTGGCTGCTGCTTGTTGCAACTTGAGGTTTCGCGGTCGAGGCTGTGGCCAGCCGCACTATCAAAAACTTGCCAGCCGACCCGATGGATGTGTCCATTAACGCTGAGAGTTGAGAGTTCAAAATTGGGACTCTCTCTCTCCTTTTGTCTCCAATGCATTTTTCATGACGACGAAGTGCGTCCTGCTCCAACTATCGGCTGCTCACTGATGCAATCGAATTAAAATTTATGAGAAAACCATTAACAAAGTTGCAACCGCCCACAACATTGGCATCTAGTCAACCATTTCCCAGCCACATGCAAAACTTTGTCCTCTCGCTGCGCCCAAATAGATCTCGAATGGAGTTGCCAACTTTTTATATAAGTCGTTGCTCGTAACGGTTTAAATGTCGATTGCAATTAGCTTACGCACAAGTAGAAGGTGTTTTTGCATGCTTATTTTTTCTCTTTCTTCTCTTTCTTCTCTTTACTCGCCAGTTGAGAAACTTAGCCATGCGGCAAAGTTAGTGCTGTGATTCAATTGGCTGCTGATCGGTTGGCATATTTTTAAAGCAGACTGTTTCGCGTCGATTTTTCAAGCATGCCCATTGCCCATTGCCCATAAATGGCAATAATGTTTGAATGCTTTTCTATAAAAAAAAGTGTCTAGTCAAGGGTGCCAGCAGCAGCAGGAGCAGTAAAGCAAACTGTTCGCGTGTGCTGGCATCTCAGACATCTCAAATTGTCCTGCTCCTTCTCCTTCTCCTGTGTCCTCTGTCCAGTGTTCATGGTCTGGCACAATTGTGATAAAATGCTTCAGTGTGTTCTCTCTTATTGGCTGAGCGTGAGGAATTTTTATATTAATTTATTGCTGGAACCGCTGCAAGGGATACCGTTTCCCGGTAGCTGAGGCAATCGGTTCGGCCTTTTAAATTATGAATGGCTTGGGCCTTTTGGCCAGGTTCGTTCGATGCGTTTTGTGGCTGTTTCCTGTTTGCCGCACAAGTTGCAAAAGACCGCTCAGCACTTTTATTTCTTTTTCATATTATAATTTGTTTTTCTCACAGTTGTTATTGCATTTGTCGGATTCGGTTTTAATGGCTTTTTAAATGCTATACTGAGCTGCATGACAAATGAGATTTCCGCTGCAAAAGTGTTTTTGCGAGAATAATTATTTATGCTTTTCTGCACAACGGATTATTAACTTTGAAGCTCATTAATTATTTGGCAACCAGTTAAACTGCTCCAATTGAGATACACCTTAACTTAAGCATAAAGATAAATATATAACAGCAGTCGAATTAATAGAGTTCTTCTCAAATAATTTACTGAATATATATCTCATTTTATGCTGATCAAATCGAGAACTCTTTGAAGTCTGAGATATTAAACACTATCATAATAAACGGAGTAAAATTTAACAACCCATCATTTCTAGATCTTAGAATTATTATTTATTAGGGTAAGCTAAGAACACTCAAGTATTATTCTACTACTATAAAAATTATAAATCATATACTTAGAATAAAGCTATTAAATTGTATAGCTTTTTCAACTTATAGATTTTACTTATTATCAGTATTTAGCTCTAATTTAAATCTTTTTTTTTAAACAATATTAATGCTGTTTTTGTTTTAATATATTTATTTAAAGTAGCTGTAAATATCTGCTAAAAATATGCAGATGCTGAAAAAAATTAATCATACAAATATCTCGTTCCCAGCGGTGCCAAAACCGTTTTCGGCATCAAAATAAAATGGCATTTATTTCAGCAGGCTGGCAAGTAACAAGCTACCAGACTGACAACCAGCCAGGCCAGTAAGGAGAGGCAATTGGGATGGCCAGGCTAGTAAGGAGAGGCAGTTGGGATGGCCTGACAGTCAGGGAGGCCCTGCAAGGACACACATTGCCATTCAGGGCCTGGTTGGGCTTCCTTTTTCATTCCCAAAGGCTTTTTTTGGCGTCGCCTTGACGTAAACATTTCCTCTGATAGAGGGGCGGCTTGCAGAGGGGCGTGGCAGACCGAGAGACGAGACAGACCCAAGTTTTCGCGTAATTTCACGTATTTTCTGCAAATACACTCAAATATGCCACAACAACAACAACAACAACAAAAACAACTCTGTCCAAACAAAACAAGCAATTTTTTGCGCATTTGTCTTTGTGCCTGACAACTTGATATTGTTGTTGTTGTAAATGTTATTGTTGACATTGTTGTAGTTGCTGCTGCTGTTGCTGCTGCTTCTGCTGCTGTTGCTGATGTTGCTGTTGCTGTTCTGGATGTTGCTGTAGTATTGGTTTGTAGTTACTTCCAGTTATTTTAGACCGTGTCTGTTGCCCTCTGCCGCCTGGGGACTGTTTGTCAGTTTAAATGTAAAATTAAATTTTATTTATTCATACATTATATTATTTTATTAATGAGTCGCAGCTGAGCAGTACTAGAAGCTCTACTTTGATGACGCTCGTCCTTTAAATTAATGTGCAAGGACATCATAAAAGTAGAGCGGGTTATTAGAACGAAACTGAAGAGTCTGTTGCGAAGCTGTTTAAATATTTGTTGAATGCAATATTGATTCTATGACGGAGGGAAAAAAGAGAGACAGACAGAGAGATACAAAGCGAGGGAGAGTGGAAATTGCTTTTAAGCTAATTGGGTCAGGCGCTCAGCAGGACAATCACTTCCTTCCGTTAGCCTGGCTCGAAGCAAACAGCAAATGTTTTGCGATATGTCCAAAAGAGCAACTTCATGCGTATTTGCTTTGGCATCTTTCGCATTGTCCTGCGAAGACAAATGTTCGCTTTTGAGGGGGGCTCAGACAATGACGCTGCACTTTCCTTAAGCAGACCAAAGTTCATTTGGAGGAGTGGGCCAGCCCTGATTCAATATTGATCACATCGCAAAAGGACGCTTTAATGAACTGTTACGTGATGCTCAAAAAGAATAGAGAACAAACCAGCTATTAAAAGTGAGAACGTGTTCCATTTCGGCAAGTGGCAAGTATCTCAAAGCCACATTGCTCATAAGCGAATCGAGAATTATCTCATAAATACTGCAGAGAGCTGTATAAGCAGAAATAAAGAGACTGTTCTACTCGATTGTGACTGACTAACAGATACCCTGTACCGAACTCTTAATTTAAAACAGTCCAAAGGATATAGTTTGAGCTCGATATATATACAGACATTCAAATCTGATTCTGCACCAAAAATCATGTTGAGATCCAGGCTCAAAAATAGCTAAAGGGTAACACCCATATTCGTCCCAGAACCACCGATTTCGTACACCTAGGGCAACTTGGTCTTGGCTTGAACTCAATAACAATTCTTCACTTAATTCTGATTACGAAAATCCAGTCAAATTCTAACTCAAAAAGTGTCCTTGCTTCCCTTACCGATAACTTTGTCAAACAGCAGAGCATAAAGCCCGTTCTCCCAATTTTAATGGATACAGTGTGGAATAGTCATAAAATGAGTTGTTCGCTTGTTTAGTCTTTAAGCCAAATTGCGAATTTCAATTGGTATTTCAGCTATATTGTATTTGTATTGGATACAGTCTCTAAGCTGAAAGTGATTTGAAGTAACGATTGTGGATCTCAATTTACTCGTAAAATCGCCGACAGCCGACAGCCAGAGAAGAAAAGAAAAACCGAATCGAAAAAGAAAAAGTATTAAGGATAGTGGAAAAAAACTGTGGCATAAATCCAATGGTTGTGGTGCAAGCTTAAACTGATTTTTATGCCGGGGAAGGGGTCTGGGACAGGACAATAGTGCGTTGCGATGGGGCAAATTGTCTATTTAGAAAAAGGGATAGAAGTTCAGGTCAGTACACGTCCAGGCAGACAACAAACACAACAGCAACAGTGGAGAGACATTTGCAGCTCAGAGTCGACTTAACGACCCTCAGAATTTTATAGACTATATACAAACTCTGAATAATTTATGCGCCATAAAAACGAAATCGAATTGCTGGCGCTGCCTTTTGGTCCTTTTTAAAGGAGTCATCAGGAGGCAATTTATGGGCAACTTGACCGCTTCAGGGCCGCTCGACATATGTGGCTTTTATGGGCCACAGGTAACCAACAT
This sequence comes from Drosophila demipolita, assembly GCA_035042405.1. NCBI lineage: Eukaryota > Metazoa > Arthropoda > Insecta > Diptera > Drosophilidae > Drosophila > Drosophila demipolita. The sequence continues at coordinate 5,843,099 of JAWNLI010000059.1, read as the reverse complement.
GAAAGAAAAACATTCGACGCTCATTTTATGCAAATTAGTTTCAAATGACAGAAGCGACGCAGCAACAACAACAAAGAAAAACAACTAAAACAACGTTCGAAGTTGTTACATAAATTGTGTCACTGCCGAAAAATAAATTAATTTAAATGAAGTTTTAAAAGTGCCGCAACTCAGCAACCAAAATTTCATTATTGGCCCGTGACCCAGAAAACATTTGTTTATTGCTGGAAAATTTATGCAAAATAGCTTAAAAATGATACGCGGCTTACCCCAAAAATGCAACGCAAATATTTGCACTGCAATTTTCTAATCAAATTAAGCTCGAAACATTGTTTTCGTATATATTATATAAATTGGTGCACCTTTTCGGAGCACATTTGCTGTGTGACCCACCCAAATATGTGAACCAGGAAGTGGAGGCGTCTGGAGACAATGCCAAATATTGAAAATTATAATTGAAATTTATGAAAGAATATGTATGTGTCTTTTATACATTACTATTTCTTTAATTCAATTATTTTATTTTGCTTAATTTTTTAAAAAAAAGAGAAGATTAATCCGAATAACTTAAAGTTCAGGAAGAAGTGGCAATAGCAAGCAGATCAATTGACAGATATTTAGAATACATATACATAATTTCATATCTTCCACACTGCACATCAAAACTGTGCTGCTTTTTGTGAGTGTATAAATATGAGTCTGATTGAAATCGAAGAAACGCGTTGCAGCAATGCATGCAACGTGTATCGTGGCATCGCATTGCAATGGCGGCATTTAATTGAAAGATAGTTTTCCGATACGAAAGGCACATGAAATTGCAAAAATCTCACATCGCATTACGTGATCTCGTTTACCAATGCGTATTTCCTTTTTCTTTAGGATGGGTCTGTCTGAGTCTCTGTCTGTGCCTTGCTGTTGACTTGGCCTGGTTTGCAGTTGCAGTTGCAGCAGCAGCAGCAGCAGCGGCAGGAGCAGTTGCAGACGCTGCCAAAGGTGACGTGACTCGACTGGAACGTGTGCCCCATTAGTGACATCAAGCGGTTTCTGAAGAGATGACAGCATGGGGCAGAGGTAGGAATAGGGGTTAAAGGAGGAGTCGACAACGTAAACATGATCATCGTGCATGCTGCGCGCTTCTGCACGTTGCCGCATGAAAAGTGGAAAATCGGGTTAGCAGTGCCAAAAACGCAGACAATGGCAACAATAGCAACAACAGCAACGTTAGCAATAACAGCAACATTAGCAACAACAGCAACATTAGCAACAACAGCAACAGCAGCAACATAAGCAGCAACTTTAACAGCCACATCGATAAATCAGCAACAAAGCATTCCCCAATTTTATCCGCTCGCAAGCCCCCGACAAAAACGTCCACAGTGTTGCGTGGCATGCCACAAAACGTAGCGCACCCAGCTCGTTGCGGCTAAAATAGATTTAAAATTTATAAATTATGAGCATTTGTTGCAGCAAATTGAAATGTTACGTTGCCACCGTTACAAAAACATTTCTCATTGCTATTCGACCAGCTTCAAAATAATATTGATATCCCATAGTTGAGGCATATTAATAACAGTAGAGAATTGAAACTTAGAATATGAACTTGTCTGCATTGCACAAAGTATTCAAATTTGCAAATTACAGTCAACAAATCTGATTGGTCGGTTGTTGGCGGTGTCCCCTGAAGCCCATCTTTAAATGACTAAATCCGCCACAGTTTTTGAACTAGACTCAACCGCGTCAAGTATCGACAACAAATGATCGCACAGCCACGCCTACTGCTTCCTCCATAATCTGAATAAATAATTCTAAATATATAAGTCACTAAAAAATCGTTTCTACCACAACATTGCAACTATTTCCAAATATAAAAAGTATTTCTTTGTCGTCCTAAGCACCTCTGCAAACTTTGTCATTTGATGCAGATATCAGTTTAAAATTTCAGTTTAAAAACCATTTAAATTGTGTTTGGTCTCTCGATAAAATATATATATATGTATATATAGATTTAAATACATTCAGAAGCCCTTTTTCGCTCAACCATTTGGTAGTATTTTATAGCCATGGACAAACCGAGTCATATATCAAAAACCATTTTGGAAATGCTTTGCGGTGTTTGAAGCATCATAAAATGCAGATAACGGCAATCACCGGGGAGGCGGGGCAGGTTGGGTATATTGATTTATATAGGAGTATATTTTACATATATAACTATATAACTAACTATTTGTATTTGTCAGCAAATATTGGTCAATTAATTAACTAACGAAAATATTTTAAACTCTCTTTCCAGATACACAATCTCTCACAGGTGAGTTTAAAGAGTCGATTCGGAATTTTGTAATTGTATTTTCCGGCCCCGTTAATTAATTTTTGGACAAACAGTTAAGGAAAAAGAGAATCAGTTAGCAAAAGAAAGAAACAATCAAAATGGGCCAACTTGGGGTATTTTCCCTTTTGCCATAGTCCTATTAATGCTAATCAAACAGAATCCTGACCTCAGGCAAAATGTGCTCCAAAATCAGCAAGACAAACAAACAACTTGCAGACACAAATCGACGCAAGAGGGTGGCTATGGGCGTGGTTACGCCCCTCGGGCCATAACGAGTACCCAGGGCAGACCCCAAAAACGACGTTGGAGCTGCCGTTGCGTTGTTTATAAAAATAATTAAGAAATATTTTCATGTTTTATAACTTTGGCGCATGAAGCGCAAAACTTTTTAAATAGACAAACTTTTGTTGCCGCTGTTTGTTTACTTATGAAATGTATTTTGTTTTTGGGCCCGCCTATCGGTTTACTCCAGCACACCATACCCCACCCCCCACCCCACCCTACTGCTTATAAATATCTGAGTATGGCGGATACATTTGAGAAATCTCGCAACAGCTAACAACATACTTCATTATAATATTTTCACTTTTAACTTGGCAGCAAGTGTCCTACACTTGCAGAAATTACGAAATCCAAAATCTACGCAAATTCGCTGCGAAAACTGAAAAGTTTTTCTTGCGCTTAAAAACAAAACGATGATTTTTAGAAAGTTGGCCTTGGCAATCCCCTTTTTGTCCGAGTGTATACCCAAGCCAGCTAAGTCGACTAGCTTGTTATTGTTTCTGTTATTATTATCCCTGTCGCAGTCGGCGTCGCAGTCAGCGTGTATGAGATGAGTGTTCCCTTGACAAAATGTCTAATTTCCGTGCAGGAAAGCAAGAAATTACTTTATGGTTTGTTAATAGCAGGCGGCCTTTTCAAAGCGGTCGCCTTTTGTTGTATCTGTCCCCATTGTTTCCGCCTCCCATTGTTGTTATTGCTGCTGTTGTTCTTGTTGTTGGTGGTCTAAAACGCAGCTTAAATGTTGTGACATATTTTTGCGCAACAGCTTCGACTTCCTGGCAGGCCCGCGGCAGCCGCATTCAGATCCATTTTTGCCTAGGCGCGTCCTTTAATGGGAATTTAAACGGTAACAATTACACTTGGGTCCAAGTCATTGTGGGCCTTCATCTGCCACACTCCCCCTACACCTGCCCATTCAGCTGTCAAGTCAACGAAACTTTCGCAGCTCTATTGAAATTTATCCGCTGTATTTCTGTGTACGGTCCAAGCGATGTGCTGCTGGAGGGGATGTGTCTGCTGCATCCGCCTCCTCGATCATAACACGTGCCGTGTGACAAACTTGAAGTAAAGTCAAGCTCCTGGCTGGCCAGGGGAGTACAGGGGAGCAACAGCCACGGCAACAAGCAGCGTTGCCTGCAAGGCAACTCAAGAATTTTCATTCTCTAAAGCAAAAAAGAAAAAAATAAATACAAAAATATTGGAAAGAATCTTAGACAAGCCGAATATTATATATGCTTGTAGACAGAACGATTGTTACTATTTAAGCTATATATACAAGTAGTCCAATTTTGTTCGGTTTTTGTACAACTTTTATAAGAGTAATATAAAACAAGAAATAAAAATTAATTTAAATAAAATGCATACAGACAGAGAAACATAGCTAAATCGACTCAACTATTGTTTGGTGAAAAAGCATATTTATTGTATATGTCTATTGTAGAAGTCTTCCCCAATGTGCTACAAAATGCACAGCATAATTATGGTATCCTCGATGCGAACAGTTGAGGCATTGTCAGGAGAAGTGTAAAGCGTTTACCTATGTCTCTGGCATATTCATTTATGCCGTTGGGCTTTGGCTTGTTTTTTGGACAGGATAATGTATGTAAAAGTAAGGAACAGCCCAGGCACAGGCACGGGCACGGGCACGGGCCCAGGTTTCAGAATTGACAACATCATGTATTTGTATTTGGTATTTGCATATGGCTGACAGAAGATTACAGGCAGACTTATGGCCAGTAAACGGCAACAGAAGGTGGCTGTTCACCGACATACCGCAGACACTGTAAGAGGCCACCCACAGAAATGACTGAAGTACTTGGCCATTTAGCCTAACATGTTGGCTCTGGATACATTTTCATCTCACAGCTGGTTTGAGCCAAAGAGCCGACATGCCAAGCCAATAACTCAGCCATAACATGGAACATAATAATAGTAAACTGCTCTTTTTCTAGGATTCTGTGTTTTTGGATTTAACAAAGCTCCACACAAATAAACAAATGTATTTTGTATTTAAAACACAATTCTTGCGGGCAGCTTATTAAACCCCTATCAACTACAAAAGCTGGTCCAGGCCCCCGGCACCCCCCTCCAAAACTCAACCAGCTGCACCTCAATTGTTTTCCAACCGATTCCTTTGTGTGTATTTTTTATATAGCCTGAAACCATAAAAAAATTATAAAAAGGGTAAAATAGATTTTCACATAGGTATGTAACAGACTGAAGGAAGCCCCTAAAGTATATATATTTTCTTGATCGGAAGTAACAATCGAGTCGACCTACTATTTTATAAATATCATATATACAATTTGAGAAACGGATCGTTAGAAACAATTTATAATATATATTGACTGAAATAAAGTATTCTCAACTGAGATTGTATGTGCGAGAAAGGGATGACACGATGATCGAAGCCAGCGTGTATATTCATACACTCATTCATATATATTTTAGCTCGGGTTTGTCAAGTTTTTTTAAATTATATCGATAACTATTATCATTTTTGATACTATCGATTTCCGATAGCAATAAAAATAATATAATTTGGCATCTTCCCGATCGACTATATTTAACAGCTGGCTGTAGGGTATCTTCGGGTCGACCTCACCCAACTACAACATTCTTCCCCCTTTCTCTTGTTTTTTTCTTTTCGCTTATCTGTCTTGGAGTTTTTGTTGTTCTTTTTGTTGTTGTTGTCGACGAATGTTTGTGGCCTGCATATTTTTGCTCTTTTACATCTAAAACTAAACGACTTTTTGCATTGCTATTTTTCACAAACACACAGGCACACACACACACACATAGAAATGTTGTATTTCTTGTGCTTTTACTCGCAAAGGCATTTTTCCGGAGCCTAATGCAAAGAGAGAAATGGGGAGAGAAGAGACCTGTTTTCTTTGTTTGTGGTGTGTGCGGGTGTGTGTGCGTGTGTGTGTGTGTGTGTATTTGCATTTGTCCTGCTCTTTGGCAGATTTGCACCCGCAACAACAGTAACAAGGAAACAATAACAACAACAACAACAAATGGGACATTGTTCGCCGGAGAAACTAATTTCTTGTCGCTTTTCTCTCTTTTTTGTGTGTTTCTTCCGTTTAAGCTCGCGGCTCTTACCCTCCCCCCGTTACTTTTATTTTGCCGGAGCACGCATTTTTTTGTTGCAGTTGTTGTTGCCTGACTTGTTAGCATGCCGCAGCTCAAATGGCATTTCCTGTTTTGTTGCTGTGGCTGTGTTTTTTGCTCAGGTTCGCCGGGGGCAAGATATTTAAATTATTATTCGGCGTAGACAGACTGAATTTGATTGGGAAAAACTAAGTAAATGCATCCGGAGGCATTCTATGTAACTGCCCCCGAAGCCCCTTCCCCAACTTTACCTGGCTTGCAGCTGCCCCAAAAATAACGCTGGTTTGAATTGCGTCTTTCTTGTTAATTAGCTGCAGTCTCTGTTTATGCTACATTATTTATGGCATCTGTTGCATCAGCGTCAGCGGGGCGTTTAACAGAGTTCACAGAGGCGTGCAACATGCTCATGAATCGGTGTCGGGAGGGGTGTAGAAGTGGAGCAGACTCCCCCCGCTGCTGCTGCTGCTGCTGTTCAATACAGTTCACATTCAATTGCCATTTAGCAACTTGTGGATTGCCTGCCGAGGGGGCAGGCATGTGTGTTGCACCCAAGGCTTGCATACAGTTGTCGTCAGAAAAATAATTATAATGTTCTGAAAAGATAATAATAATAATAATAATAAATAATAATAATATTTAAGAAAAGAAATTTATTATAAATATATTTAAAAAATGATGAAAAGTTGTCTTAAACTCAACCAATCAATACTAAAGATGAGTAAGCATTAAAAATTGGCTTAGCTAGAATAAATATAAGCTCAAAAATTAAAGTCCTTAAATATTCCCAGATAAAAAAAACAACTTTTTTTTAAGAAAAAAGATTTTGAAAATGTTTTGATTTTATCACTATAAAATTAGTCATATTTTTATAAAATCCTCTGAGAAGCAGTTCTTCTCCTATTTTGACCTCATCTGTATATGCATATATATATGTATATATTATATATATACATACATATATATATATCACACACGCCACACAACATGTTCGCACACCCACGCTTAGCCCGGAGGCGGGGCGTGGCAAAGGCAACCCCTTGTCAGCTGCCGTAAACAAAACATTCATCAAAATTTTATACACTCAACATGTGCCTCTGCATTGCATGCCACCGCCACCGCCACCGCCACTGCACCCGCCTCTGCCGCAGCGTTGCACAGCACAGCCTGGAGGCAAGTTTATTTGTTTGTGTTTTTCACTCGGCTGCCTTCGATTTGAATGTTCTTTGAAAAATCACAACTAATTAACTTTGCCTACGGCTCCCAAATCAAAAAAGGAAAAATTATGAAATGTGGAAAACTCGGGGGGAAAATTCTTCCCTGCCAGATGTGTGTTGCATTGTTGCCACAAATAGAAAACATCACTTTTCCCAAAAACCATTTCCGGTATCGGTAATGTGTAATTTATAGAGATGACTGCGTTAAATGAGGCTCATCGCAAAAGAGACATCATAAAAAAAGGGAAAATTAGAGTAAATATTTATTAAAAAAATAGGCAATTATGTATACATAAATGCAGTAAATAAAATAATGTAAATATGTAAAAATAAAATCAGAATTATAAAAACTCCAACAGACATCGCCTGCAGCTATGCAAAAAAATGTGATGTGATTTTGTTGTTCCTTTTGTAAACAACTCATTTGGCCTGCAGGCACAGACAGCAGACAGCAGAGAGGAGAAAAGAGAAAGGAGAAAGTAGAAAGCAAATAAAACAAGTGTCTTTATTTAAATAAGGTACGTATTTATTTGCAGCTCAAACTTGAAAAACTTTGGCTTAATTGCAAAAGGAAGAACAACAACCAACAACAACAAGTGGCAAGTGGCAAGTTCATGCTATTAAAAAGAATTGAGTAATTTTTGCATTTGCCATCGTCTGCGGCTGTTGATGATTGCTTCCCGCCGGCTGCACATCCATTGTCAACAATCTCAACTCAACTTTGCCAAACTACTGTCGATGATGAGCAGCAGCGAGCACTAAATTCTTAAGAAACTTGCCCATCATCAACAGTGACAACCTCTGCCCCCCAATCCCCTTCCCCTTCCCCTTTCCATTCCCATTCCCACTCCTCATACTTCAGACACTATCTCTTCATTTATCTCAGCTGGAGGCAGGTGAAGATGCGGCTGTTGTTTCTGTTCCTGCGGATGCTGAGGCTGCATACACAATGAAAGTATTTATTAAAACAAACTTCGCCCTTTCTCACTCTCTCTCTCTCTCTCTTTCTCTCTCTCTCTCTTTGGTCTTTCCACCCGCTGAGGTGGCTCGACTGCATCTGCATTGTTGGCCAAAAGTTTGAAGCGGTTTTTTCACTTCTTCTGACTACTCCACTCAGCCAAAAAATTGCTTAATGGTTATTAAAAATAATTTCTGAATTTATCAAATATAAATATTCTTTAAAATAATATTTTATTTAGTAAATTAATCATTTTAAAAACATAAAAGGATTCAAATCACGCTTTCTGCGTAATAAGCTGAGCTGCCTTTGTCAGTGCATTTCGAGTACACTTTTTTGCTGAGTGTACATGCTGACACTGCTGCTGCTGTTTGCCGTCCAGGCGCATAAATGTCACTTACGCGCTCCTTGACGCGCACCATGCGGCACGTTGCAAGCAGCTTGCTCCTTACTGCTTGCTGCTTGCTGCTTGCCGCCTGTCTGCAAGCGACCATTGTTTCCCGCACCAACTGAGCAAATTGCGAAAGTGACAATTTCGACAGCCTCTCACAGATCCTTTCTCTCCCTCACTGTCTCTCATTCTCTCGCAGTCCCTCATTCTCTCCCACACGCTTTACGTTTCTCCCTTTGTCTTCCCCCCAAGGAGCCAGTTCGGGCAAAGTGTAAGTGCAAATTTAGTTTGGTTTAATTTCGGCAGTCTGTGGTTGGGTTCTCCAGCAAAGCCGCTGACCAAACACTGTCAGCATTGTGTGTGTGTGTGTCCTGTGTGTGTGTGCACCATCCACTCTTCTGGCTGCCAGGACGCCGTCGTCAGCTGCGATCTTTATTAAGTTTTCGCTTACTTTTCGCCGAGTGCGAGAAAAAAGTTTTGTCGCCCAACTCAAGTTTGCCTCCAAACAAATCTTTCTCGTTTTTCTACGTTTCAGCTTTTGTTTTCTAGTAAAGATTTCACTAGCTGTTGTGTCAACAAACACACCCACTCACACCCGCATCTACAATTCGACACCCAGACAGTCGGCCAGTCGGCCAGTCGGACAGACAGTGTCTGCATTTGTGTTTTGCCAAGTGGCCTCAAACTAGTTTTGCTTAAAGTTTTTTGTTTTTCGAAAATATTCTGATAGGCTTCAGAGAGAGAGTTTTCTGTGCTGTCTCAGTTAAGATTTTGTTAAATTTTTAGCAGCAACAGCAAATATTTTATTGTTTTGGGTTGGTTCACACATTCCTGGTGCCCACTGTAGCATATATTTTTGTGTGTTGTGGCTTGCCTGTAGGTAACTGGGTTTATTTGTTTGCCTCTGCAGCAAATATGCTCGATTGCATTTGAGTTATTGCTCGTGTCGCAGTTGACAGGCATATGGGCCAGGGGATAGGTAGAGAGGGGGGGGGGGTGGTAAGGGGAGAGGGCAGACAGTCAGATGTCTTGAAGCGAGCACAGAATGCTGGATGGATGGACACAGTGTAGCCTGCCCAAGCAATAGTTGTAATAGTATTTATACACTCAGAACAAAAATAGGGTTGAACATTTCTGAAAAATTAAAAACGTTTTGACAACATAATAAATTTACTAAAATTTAAATTAAATAATTATTAAATAATTTAATTTGAGAATAATTATACAATTTAAGAAATAAATAAAATAAAATAGGAATGTTTATATATGTTAAATATGAAAATACTAGAGTTAAATAATATTTTAAGACAGAAGGAGAAAAACAGTTTTAAGAATTTTTATTACACTAAAAAAAACCTGAAAGCTAGATTTGTTTTCTCTGTATGAAACAATTGTCGAATTATCGTAGATTGTATTTATCCAAGATGAATCAGAAAAAAATATTTTTATTTTTGATATTCTAAATTTGAATTATTTTTCTGAGTGTAGTATTTGTACTAGATCCTTTGGCTGCCGCCTGCTGCATATTCAATATTTTGATATTTATCTTGGCAGACAATAAAATAAAGCAAAGTACGCAAAGTTGTGCCCCCGGCACTGTTGGACATGGAAACCAGAGAAAGCAAAGAGAGCTAGAGATTGAGAGTGTGAAGGAGAGAGAAAGAGAGATAGAGAAAGAGTGTGTGTGTGGGAGAGAAAGCGAGAATCCCATATGGGAATTGCTGCAGTCTAGAAATAGGTCATTGGTGTCAAAGTTCTTGTCGGGTTTTTGTACGGGTGTTTGGACTTTTGGTTTCCCTGCATACCCATGCCGATGCAGCTGCCGCATGCCACATGCCACATGCCACAGGAATTTGCATTTTCGAGTTTTGCTTAAGCCGGCAGAGCACTTGGCTCAAGGCAAACGTAAGTCAAGTAGGCGAATATCAGTGCTTAATACTCCAAGCTCTCTCCAAAAATAAAACCCAAAAATACAGATTGAAATATATATTTCGTATACAAACGATATGGCAGAGCCGATATATTCGCGGTTGATTGAGCGTTATTTGCCGCAACTGGTGAAACTGTTACTGGACACCCCAGAGGAGGATGAGTTGTACGAGGAATCCTTGCAATACGCATTTAACACATTGGAAACATATTCAAAGTGGCCGAGAACTAAGCCCGATGCAGTCTGGGTAAATTTGCAGGCATTTGTGGGTCGGTGTCGAGATGAGCAGCTGCCAGAGATGGCGGGCACAATCAGAACGTTATCGAATGTGATTATCGATAACGTGCACATTGGCGAGCAGCTCAAGTGGGACCTGCTCGAATTTATGTTGTCGCTGAGTTTTTGTGCATTTCGCGTAGCTCGCTTCTCTCGGCAGGCGCACATGGAGTACGGTCAGCAGGTTCTCAAGGATCTGGCAGTGGCTCACCAGGCTGAGCAGCAGGTCGCAGTCAAAAAGGATTGGAGTTTGCACAGCCTAAAATTGGCTCTGCTCGCGGAGCTGAGCAAGGGGCGTGAAGTGCAGGCGGGTGAATGTCGAGCGGAGGATTTAGCAAATACCAAATCAGTGATCCCAACGCCTGCTCCAAGGGAGCGTGGAGAGTCGCAACTGCCGCCGGCTGTGCAGCAATACGCGCAAATGGAGGAGGAGCTGTCCAAGTGGGTGGGCAGCAAGGCTAAATTTAGCTACAGATATGCCAAGTACCTAAACCGTAATCTTGTCGAGAAATGGAGCCAGTTTGGTGACAGCAATGAATCCTTCTTCATCCTGGAGGCCCTTCAGATGTTTTTCCGTCCCACCGAGTGTCATCATTTTGTGGTGCTGCACAAACTGATTCAACTGCGTCCCCAAATCCTAAGTGCGCCCCACATCATTGAGCAGCTGCTGGTGGAGCACGTGCTGAAGTCAGTGCAGCACATGCAATGCCTCCACGCCTACATCGATGGCTATGAGAAGGCGAGGCAGTGGGGCATGTTGCACAGCCTGACGGCCGCCTTGAGGCGGCTCCTGATGCCAGTTGTGGAATCGCTGACGCACTACGCGAGCAACATCCGAGAGGGGAGAGTGAAGGCGACACTAGCCTCCTTCCACCAGGCCACGCGGAGCAGCTTTGAGCGCGTGCAGCCGCTGTGGAGCTTAACGGCATTCCACTATGTTTCCTATCAGCTGCAGCTGGCCAATCCTCCACATTATCGCAGTCAACATATCATCACAAGTCTGATGGAACTGTCGCCATGCTCCGAGCTGAAAGCACGGCGACCCTTTGCCACAGCAATGCTGTTGCAAGTGTTGCAGGTGCCGTGCCGTTCACTGGATAATTTTTGGCGGGTCGGCGACTTTGAGGATTGCTTTGAAGAGTTTCCCTTCCAACTGCAAAGGGTCAAGGGTCAAACGGCGTATCTGCCGCGAGAGGCAATCGCTGGGGGGGCACTCAAGCCAAATGCCATCTACAAAATCATTGAGCATCATATTCAAGAGGCAGGGGCAGCGCTTGCTTGGATCTGTGACTCGCAGCGATTGCCACATTTCGTGAAGAAGCACAAATCAGTTTTCCAGCATGATTTGCATCCCGCGCTGCTCCGATCAGTGCAATGGCAGCAGCAACACCAACTCGAGCAGAATAAATCCAAGTTGCCACAACAAACTGTTGCTGCCCCCAACATATTGCAACAGCTGAACGAAGCCAGCGATTTTGACTTGCGTTGCATCTACTTCAAGTACCACAAGGAGACGTTGCAGGATCTCAAGCAGTCGGGTTACTGCGAAATTGAGGAGCTGCTGAAATGGAGCCAGAAGTGCGACATGCAGCAGATCATTTGCGGCACGTTGCAGCGACAACTGATGCTTCGTTCTGTCCGGATCAACCGCTATGTGTTGCAATTGCTGCTGCAAGAACTGCAATTGGGCAACGTTTTGCGGCAACTGCGTTCGATTTATTTGTTCCGCAATTTTCAATTGTTTGGCACCGAACTGGAAACTGCTTTTGGGTTATTGGAGCAGGGACTTGCCACAGAGGCAGCGCAGCAACTGCAGCAGATCCTGAACATTCAACATGCCCCACTGGACTTGAAAGTAGAATTGCCCGGCGCAAGTTTGAGGCAACTTTCTCTAACCTTTAACTTCAACCCGGCGCTGAGTGGCATCATCACCGAGGCGCAACTGCAACATTACAATGAGATCTTTCGTCTGCGTTTTCAACTGTACACCACACTGCACCGCTTGCAACACTTGCCGCAACTCAATTGTGACCGACAAGAAGTGGCAATTGTGTTGCAACTAAAAGAAGTTTTGCTGCTCGAGTTGGCCAAGCATTTGCACGCGCAACTGTTGCACGAAGCAGCTGACCGTTGCAATGAGCAGTTACCACTTTGTGGCACATTCGTCCAGCTGCAACAGCTGCACCAGGAATATGTGCAACTAATCTCAAAGTTGTATTTAGATCGATTTGAACAGCAGCTTCAGAATCTGTTTAGCTTATCGGCTATACTCCTATCAAACTGGCGACGTTTGACAATCATATTTGAAACAGGAAACGGAAATGGAGCCGGAAACGCAGACAGCAATTCGGAGCATTTCGACAGACTCTATCAAGTCCTGAACAGGCGTTATTTGCTAACCATAACCAGCACCATGCAAGTGTTGCATGCAACGCTGTGAATGACAATCGGTTTTCGGGTTTTCTGGAATTGTTTTGGTCTCGCCAATGCAGCATTTTTCCAATCAGAGTTTTGATTTAAATTTATTTTCTAAAAACTGGCAAAATGGCAACTGGATTTTTATACATATTTGATTGTGTCTGTGACAAAAACCGCAAATTAAATCGCTTTTTGGGTGCAAACGGTATTTATTTGTAGCGTGTTGCCAAAGCCACAGCCCCGCAAATAAACCGACTACGAGACACCCTGCAGCAAGTTGTAGAATTATATTTTTCTACTTTTAATGTCAAAATTCGTTTTTAAAAGAAAGCATGCTTGAAGTGCTCTTGTTTAAGAAGTAACGTAAAAACTTATAAATATATTTTAAATTAAAAATCTCTCTTCTTATAGTCTGTGAAATCTGCGATATATTTGGCATTCCTCTGCCTGTTAGCCAACTTTGTACCCAACCATAAAACCCCTTTTACGCAAAAAAATGATGGCAAATCACAACCAGCAACCCACAGTAATTCAACGCGTTTTGCGTCTGAAGTGGATTGAGTAGGGGTGGGAGCGGAGGGCTGTTTCACACTTTGGGCCATAAATTTCAGAGCGCCTTGTTGGCCAATAAATACACCAAACTTGATGTGCACTGGACGGGCGCCAAGTGTCATAAATTGGCAGCTAGACACAACTCGACTCGACTCCGACCATAATTAAAGTTCATATTATAAATTGGTACAATTTGAAACCAGAAATAGACAAAGTGGTGTGTGTGTGTGTGTGTGTGTGGTGTGTTGTCTGACTGTGATTTCAGACTCTGGTATTTTGTTTTTACGATTTTACGGACAACGGAGAGATCCTCTGCTTTATGCGTCTGTCTGGCAGCAGACGGCGACGAGCTCGTAAAATTCAAGTGCAAAAATATACACAGTGTGACGGGGTGTGCCCCCACAGCACATTGTTGGGTGGGGGGGGGGGGGTAAGGATGTGGCTCTGGTTTATGTGCGCCAGAACTAGACACCGTTTTATGCGTATGCATTTTTCTCATTAACTCGCGGCCATCTAACAAATAGATAAGCTTCCCGTAGCGCTCGTTAAATATCAAGAGTCGAGCCAAAGCCAAATTCTGGCCTTAAAGCTAACAAGAAAAATTCATTTAAATAAATAGAATAACAATCTGAGCTGCTTTATTATGACTTCATGTGCATGCCTCCTTTTGTTGCAAGCAGTTTGAAAAAAGAAGCGGCAACTGTTGACAAGTTTTATCTAGCTTTTAACATTGAATTTATTACGTTTTTTTTTTTCCTTTTTGAAATGCAATATTTATGCCAAAATAATTTAAATAGACATGAAGCAAATATTTTTCATTTGATCTCTAAACAATTTTGGGGATTTTTTACGCTAACCTATTTATTTTTTTTAACTTTGATAATAAATAATTTATTTGAAATTTGGCGAAACAATAACCAAAAAAATGTGATGTGGAATTATTTTCATTTACTTTGTGCCCACATTTCGACCGCTGCAACCACATTTGCAAACATTTTAAATACCTTTTTACATTTTTGCCATTAGTTTCATTTTGATTGTCGTTGTTATCCGACTCTTTTTCTGCATAAATATCTCTTTTTTTTGTGTTTGGGATCAAACGCAACATTTTTGTGATTTTTGTGTGTAGAAGTTGGCAGAGTTGTTTGCGTTTCGCTTATCCAGTTTTATATATTTGATTTCATTTTTGGGCAAGACTGGCTGAGCGGACTTCATCGCCAAAAGCCACTAACCAAATTTCAATTTAGTTTATTTCCCTTGTTTTTTGCTGTGTTAGTTTTTTGTTTGTTGGTTGATCTTCTTTACGAGTGCTTTTTTTCTAATTACATTTTTGAATGTTGTTGCGCGGCATTGATTTATTTATTGGGGCTTACTGATGCCAGCCCCAGTCCAGCTGCAAATGAGATACGCGTTTCCGCTTGATTTAATGATTTTCTCACGTCACTGCAAAAGCAAATTGTAAATATTTACATTTTACAGCTGCTTCGACACCGTGGCACGTGCTACCTTTTTAAATAGAACAATCAGCAGTCAAAAAAATATATATTTTTATATACATATAAGGATAGCTGTGAAAATGACGTTTGTCTGGTTCGGACCACCCAATTACTTCATTTGCATGTCATTAACGGGCTGCAGCCAAATAAAATCGAGCCGAAAACCAATCGAATCCAACTGCAGCCAACTAAAAATAAATCCCACAGGAGTCGATGGTGGTGCGCCACTTGCTGTGTCTCTGTAAACAAGCCACCACTAAACATATCACATATCCCAAAAGCAATCGAGTGAGAGAGAGAGAGAGGGATAGAGAGGGAAAAAGAGAGAGAGAGAGAGAGAGAGATAGAAGGGGAATCTGTGCTGCGCTGGGGTGACAAACTAATTAGTCGCTGGAAATGATAGCTCAACGAAAAATCAAATACATCTGCGATATACATATTTACACACACATCTATACATAGATATATACACACTCAATTCACGATATCTGTGGGAAATTCGGTCTATTTATTTGTTCCACACGCCTCATAAACAAGCAGCACAAGAAAAATGATTTGTCTCAAAATTGTGTGGGTTGCATTTTAATTTCCTTGTTTTGATGTTCCCATAAAATATTCGTTGCGAACCGCTGATAGGGAAAAGCTGAGTGGCTATAAAAAAAAACAAACAAACTAACTAAAAATGAGTTATAAATGCAGTTCGATTTCACAAAAAACTTAATTTCTTCTAATGTTTAAGAAATCCCAAAAAGTAATCATTCGAATTGAGCAGTTGTTTTAGACGAAATGATTAAGTTGATATTATCTAAGAAATTCAATTTACTTAGGTTTATTATTTATAGCGAGTGATATGAATACTCAATTTAAAATCGAGAAAAGGCTTCGAAATCTGTATAAATAAATTGTAATAACTTTAATTGCAGTAGAACCTGTATAAAACTTGGCTTTTATCAAAGCATGATAAAATAAAATCTAATTTATAATACTCTTTACAAAAAGTGAGAAAAGTTTTTCACTTTATAACAAAATTGTAATATTCCACATGCTTAAAAAGATATTCTCCATTAAATGAATTTTAATTGTTTCCAAATCAATTCAACTATGCATAGACCAGATCCCAATAAAACCATTCTAATCGAGAAAACTATAATAAAAATGTGTAAAAAAGTAGACAATAAATCCGGGCTCACTTAGAGCACCTCTGCTGTGAGGCTCAGGGAGTTTGAGGATCTGGTATTTGCTGCCGATTTCTGGTTTGCATTGCAAATGTAAACAGGGCCAACACTGAGTGCGCCCACAAAAATAGACAAATAAGGAAAAAACCAAAAACCAAAAACAAGTCGGTGAGCAAGTGTAACCAAGGATTACTCCTGCTCAGAATGTGTGTGTGTGTGTGTGGGTGAAGTAAATGTTGGCTGTGGAAGCAGCTGCAGCTGCAACCTGCAAGTTGTTGCGGTTGTGGGGCAAGTTCAAATCCCAACAAAATTATTAATATGACTTTAGGTGCCGAGTTCAGAAGCGGCTGCTGTTGTTGTTGTTGGTGTTGCAGCCACAATGCAGCCTCATTGTAAGTCTGCTGCATGCAATAACCGCCACACCCCCTTTCCCCTCCTCCCACTCGTCATTTTATCTTTGCCAAAATATGCCTAAACTGGCAAGTTGCCTCTTTTAAACAACTGTTTTGCTGCTGCTCAACGAAAAATTATCTCAGCTGGGCTGCCATTGCCATGTGTGGCATGCTGCTTGCTGCTGTCTGTTAGCAACATGCCCCCTGCCACTGCCAGTTGCAACTCCTCCCCCATTTTGTGCACTAAATTTTGTGCACATTATTTAGTTGTTAGGAGGCGTCTTTTGTCTGTGCAACGAGATACGGTTATCTGCTTGTGGTCACCGGATTAAGAGGCAACAAACCCAAAACACACACACACACAAGTTGAGCACACTAAGTCCCCTCTTTTCTCCTAGCCTCTCCTCGACTCTCCTCTGTTCCTCTGTCTGTCTCTCTCAGGTGAACTCTGCTCAATTCTCTGCGCAGATTTACGCATTTGCTCTGCACCCAATTTTTTTTTTATAGCGTTCTTCATCCTCAACAAGTTTATCGCCGACTCTCGACTGTGCAACTGCAACTGCAACTCTAATTTACATAACCACGCAAATTAGTTTTACGTCTGCTGCACTTTTTATCAGTGTGCAAGAAATAGCAACAACAACAACAACAACAGCTAAAACACAACCAGAACAACTGGCTTCCAACTTTGTCACGACTGTTTTGGTTGCTGGGCACCTCGCTTCATCTCGCTTCTCCCCCGCACTCCCCTCCCCATTTACAACTTAAATTTAGTTGAGAAAGTTATTTAAACTTTTTTTTAACCGCCACGAATTTTGTTTTAATTTTTTTTTAGTATTTTTTTTACCTTATTTTGGACTTTTCAAAAATGAATTTTACTAACTTTTTGGCCACTGCTACACCCTCTATTTTTATAGATACACATAAAGATACCACCTTGCCCCCTTACCACCTCACCCCCTTACCCCCTCCATCCACCTTTCTACCCTTCACAGCTTGTCTACCAGTTAAGACAACAATTCATTTAACATTGAAGCGCAGTTTGGAATTTTTTTTGCTCTGTTTGGTTTTGGCAACAAAGTTTTGCTCATGTGCACAGTGGTAACTCGAAATGTTGAACAAATATGAGCTACTCACATGCAAATACCACCCAACGGCAAAAGAGTTTAGCAAAACAATATTTAAGAATCGTTTGCATATTGTTTTGATAAAAGTTTGTTCTTTAGTTGGTATTAAATTTTATGAAGGTGCTTTTTAGCATATAAGAAAGATATTTTGCCAATATGCATTTTCAACTTTTTGCTTGCTGATTAAATTATAAAAAATTGTAATTTATAAAAAAATAAAAAATAAATAATATGAATTATTTATGTTATAAATTGTCTTTCATATTTCTAGAGCATATTTATTGGCTTGAATTCGCTTCGATTTATTATTGAACCACTGTGCACCTTGGCTCAGCATTGTCGTAATTTTCGCTCAGTTTTATGTGAGTTTATTAAAGGCTTCCCTTAACTGGTTAGCCTGTGCTAGCCAGGCTAACTGGGAGACTCTCCTGCCCGTGGGCCATTTTTGGGCTGATTGGCAGCTGAGAAAATGTATTTTGTTAATGGAAATATGGTCACCCAACTATTGGCTGTGTGTGTGTGTGTGTTTTGGGAATATTTGGGTCTGGTTGGGGCTGCTGTTTTGGACAGCGTGGCTAATTGATTTTTTTTTTTTAAGAAATTATACACAAGTATAAATAGATAAAACAGCCAAGGGGTGGGAGGGGAGGGAAGGGTTAAGCTTATGCATTTAGCTTACTTTGCTTAACCTTAACCAAGTCGTGTGTCCTCATTTAAGTGTGTCCTTGATAGCAAGGGGGTGCGGATGGTGGTGCAACTTTGGCATAGAACTTTGAATAGAATCGCTTCCTGCGATTTTGTTGCAAGTTGACTAAGGCGGAAAAAATCAGGCAGCCAACGTCGGAAGTTATTTTTGGGAACGTGCAACGGCAACACAAAATGTTGCAAATTGAAAGAAAAGCCGGCACTCGACAGTTAGACGCGTGGCTGCAGGGTATGGGGGGTCGAGGGGTAGAGGGCCTACCCCTTGTAGCCCCTCTCCATATGCTTTGACTCGGGACTCTTCGAATTTTTCTTCTTTTCCACATATATATATAATTTTTTATTTTATTTTTATTTGTTTTTCTTTTTTTTTGGCTGCCTTCTAAACGATTTTCTGCGAATCGCTGCAAGTGAATGTGTGTGTGTGTGTGTGTGTAGTGTGTGTGTAAGTGGGGGCTTGTACTTAAAGTTGACTATTTGCTAGTATTTGTTGCTGTTCTGATTCTGATGCTGAATCTGAATCTGAATCTGTTTCAGTTGTTGTTTCTGTTTCTGTTTCAGTTGCTGTTGGTCTTTCTGGGTCTGTTTTTAGCACGGTTGTCTCTCTGTTTGTGTGGCAAGAGTTGCATTGAAAATGAAAATGTTCGCACAGTTTTCCGCACAGTTGCATTTTCACTATGCATCTCGGCGCGGCTCACTTACTTGATACAGTTTCTGTTACAAGGCAACCCGGGCAACACGCTCCGGCGCCCCCACTCTTAACTCTCTACTTTCTGCAAAGCTCTGTTTTTTAGCTGCATTTTATTTTGATACTCTAAACGCATTGAAAATGTGTAAAAAAGGGTAACAAGTGGCAGTAGGAGGCATCTGCGAACTCATAAGCCATTCACGTTCAGGTTTAAAAGTCGAGTCGATTTAGCCATGTTTGTCTGCCTTTCTTTTTAAAGAAGACACTCTCAGAGATTGTTAGAGGTGGATAGCTAAAATGGGAATATAAATTTATATTTACCTTAGAAAGTTACATTTTCTTTCACTTTATCGATAGCTGCAGATCGATTTAATTATATTTTCGATAGAAAAACACAGATACAATCCAATTGACATATAATATACCCGGAAATCTTATGGAACATCTCTACAGATTTTATTAAAATCTTACAAGAAACAAAGGGTTTTTCTATAAATTAAGCGTATATCGCAGTCGACCACTCTCGACTACAGCCTTCTGACTTGTTTTCCTTGCTTTTCTGTTTGTGTCGCCCTCTGCAATGTTTTCCTGTTGCTGTTTCTGCTGGTTCTGTTTTCCTTGTGATGGTTTTTGTGCTCATCTAGTCAGTCGTGCGCTGTGTGCTTTCTACTTATTTTAAATGCGCTATCTGATTTTTGTGCGCCGGCTCATGCAGCATTCAAAAAAGCATGGGGAAAAGAGTTAAAATCGGAGATTTTAGATATGCCACTTGTATGGCAGAAGGGATGAACGGATGCAAATACCATAAAATTATGACTTATACAAATAAAATATTGTGCAAAACTGTATAATGCAATAAGCACTTTTGATAATTCCTCGGGATTTGCTTAACTTCAACTTGAACTCAGGGCTGGCTCTCGACTCGTAGTTGGCAATTAGCTCACAAACATGATGCAGCATTAATCACATAAAAGGAGCAGCATGAAATTGCAACTGCTACAAAATGGCAAATACAAACTGGCATTGATGGCCATATTGTAGCAGTTACCACGCCCCCTGTCAGTCTATCCGCCTCCCTGCTAATCCAGCAAGCGATTTGCCAACTTCATTCATGCAGCTAATTTGATTTTTTCCCTCTTGAGCCAAAAGGGGTCCTGGACCAAAGAGGAAGCCAAGAATCCGAGTATCCGCTTTAAGCAAAATATTTTCATTAGACATTTTGTAAATATGAGCAACTTACTCACACAAACTGCCAGCTCAGCTCAGGCAATGCCAAATCAAGCCAAACATCCCATTGATGTTGACTTGACTTGACGATGACAAGACTTTGACTAGACAGACTCTGCCACAGACTCTGCCACTGACTCTGACTCTGATCTGATTTTGAATGTCGAATGACTTCATCTCTCATTTCCACTTCTTCACCTAAGTCAAGCAGAACAGAGAACAGAAAGAGAGACAGAGAGAGAGAGAGAGATAGAGAGAGAGAGAGAGATAGAGAAGACATGTTTGAATCTTTCACTCACTGGAATATGTATTTAATAAATATATTTGTATATATTTAAAACTCATTAAAATCACACTTTATTTTATATGTATTTATTTATAATATTTTCAGAAATATATAAAACAAATAAAATGCATTTTCACCTCAACTAAAACTAAATCTCTAATATATTTTTTATTCTATTTGTAGACAATATATAATATTCGATTGAGCCAACATTCTTTTTAAACATAATTGAGACTTTAACTTACTAAATTTGGACTCAATTAAATATGAGTTTATTAAATATGTCTTTTGAGAATATTTTAATAATAAAGCCAGCCTGATGATGCTGTTAAAATTCACTAAATGGACATTCCATTTGGGCAGCCTGCTCATAAATTATATTAAACAATTTGTTTTGCTCTTTGTCAAAGGCTTAAGTGGAAGTAAAATGGGCTTTGTTCATTTAGGTGTGAATAAAGTTCAGTTTGCCTCTCATCTTAAATGGGAAAACCCATTCAACCTTAAACCTAAAACCCCAGACAACAACTGCAGCAAAACTAATTTAAGTGTATCTATTTTTTTTGTTATCTTTCATTGCGGGACTCACCGGTGAGTGTGTTTTGTGTGTGTGTGTGTGTGTGTGTGTGAGTGTCTGTTAAAGGGTGAGTCTCTGGTGTAAAGATACTGTTGTGATTATCCCCTGGCTGCCAACCTCTTATCGAGGGCTACTCCACACACATTTCTGGCCAGGAGAGCAGCGGAGAAGGTGGTTTCGGAACTTTTTGCTTTTTAATTACCACGTGGAAGACGAAGAAGGCTGTCAAATAATCAAGTTGGCAGCTGCATAGCCCGACTTTCTGTCTTTTTCATAATTAAATGAAAATTTTCTGGAATTTTTCGAGCGTACAAAAACGTACAAAAGGGATTCTCCCGCCCCAGGTCTGGGGTGTGTTTTGTTGTGTGAGTGTGTTTGTGTGTGTGTGTGTGTGGGAATATTTTTGAGATTTCGCATGTGTTCTGCAGTTTGCCGTTGTTCTTACAAATTCGTAAATATTCATTACATTTGTGCTTTGTTACCAGGCTCTTCTTCTTCCTTTTCTCTTTCTCTTCCTATTTGTTTTTTTTTTACGCATTTGCATACAGTTGTTGGCATACAGTTGGGGCACAGTGGCAAGTTGAAAGCTGCTTGTAGAATAACTTGTTTTGCATTGTTTACTTATTAAACGGCGGCCATTGCATTTTTAATTAGGCAGCAGCGAATGACCTTCAGGGCACTTGAGTTGAATTAAATTTAATTGAATTGAGTTGATGGGTGACTGCCCTCCCCCCCTCCCCCCTACTCCCCTGATGACACCCCTGCCCCCTTTTTAGATGCCACTCGCTTATGGATCATGCCTCGAACGAATCTTGTTGCTCTGCTGAGAATGCAGCAGCTGCTCAGCAGCTCAGCTCAAATCTTTTATATCTCTCAATTTGAGAGCGCAACAATGTCTCAAAGAAAGCAGTCATTATAGAAACTTTGGCAAGGACACTTAGAAAAAAAATCAACTTATATAAATATAGCCCTGATTCTCGATTGCCATAAATAGAAGCGAATCATAAATGGGAAATGCAATACTAATAAGAAATCAGTTTTCAAAGTACACTTTAAAAAATGGAAAATCAGTTTTCTAAATTGTACACAAATCTTGAAGTAATAAAAAAAATTCATGATTTTAAGAAAGATGACTTTTTGACTACATTTTTAAGAAAAGTGTAAGCAGAATCGCAGCAGGAAGAAGCTGTCCGCTCATCAATGATATTAAGCGAACTTAATCCTTTTACATGCTACAGCTGGGCGCGTTTCACTTGGCGGCGATGAGGATAAAGATGAGGTTGGGGGTGAGGATAAGGATGCGGAAGAGGATGAGGTGGCCAACAAGCAACATTCAACACCAACAGCAACACCAGGCCAACACCTCGAAAGCACTTTTGCTTCGCCATGTTTTTGTTGTTGTTGTGCTTGCAATGGAGCCGGGACAAGCTTATTCATACATAAATATATAAAATGTGTGTGTGTGTGTGTGTGTGGGTGTGTGTGATTCACAGCCACTCATAACTTTGGGCAGCAAGCGTCGCCTTTGGTGGCTGGCGGCGAATGCGCTTGAAAAACTTTGTACAACTTTAAGCCGCTTACAAGCTTTGCGCTCTTAGCACGCGCCACGCCCACAACCGCCAGATCCCCTTTTGCGTCCCGCCCACTGCACCTTGTTGCCACACGACGCCCACTCGCTTAGAGCTAGATGCCATGCATCTTGGCACCGGACACCACATGCTGCTGCCCCTTGCCTCACGTTGCATTGGTCAAATTCTTTCTCATAGATTTCTGACACTTTCTATTCACTCTCCCCCTCTCTCCCCCTCTCTCTGTCTGTCTGAGTGAGTGTGTGTATTTTTTCCATTAATTTTATTGAATTGTTTTAGTGCAAGAGTTTGCTTTATTTCAATTGTTTTCGGTGGCTTTATGCACGTGCTCGTTGCTGCCACACAGTGAAAAGTGCAACAAAATCAATTAACCAACTCCTCTTTTTGAACTCCAGTAATTAAATTGCATTCTGTTCCACACTGAGCAAATACAAAGTGGTCTTCCTTCATGATCCTAAAAACGACAATCCTTTATTGTAACCATTTGGTAACTGAAAGTTGGCTAAGACTAAACTGTTTTTAAATAGCAAAGAATAAGCGAATATTTTAATTTGAAAATCTTATTTCTGGTTTCGAAAGCAAAAATCAAAGAAAACACTTAAATTGATAAACTTATGTTTTTAAATTTCATCAGCAATTAATCAACGCAAACTGTTTGATTTTCAATGGATTTTCGGCATTGGCTTAATTGCTTACCAATTTTCAAATTTATCTCGAGGGCAGACAGCGATTCTAACTCAAACACAAATTAGGCTCAACTCTTGAGGGTTTACTTCTGAGGATGTGTGTGTCCCTTTGTGTGTGAGTGTGTGTGTGTGAGTGTGTGTTTGTTTGTGTGTGGTCCAAAAGTGAATTCCACACATGCCGGTAACATTGCTCGGTAACCTTTTTCCACTTTGATTTATTGGCATCCTTAGGCCAACCGTCTTAAATATTTTGCCAAGTGCAGGTGGTGGTGGTGGGGGAGGAAAGAAGGGGGAAGGGGTTGGTTGAGTGAGGTGGTTGTTTTGTTGACCGGTTGGTTTAGTCGGGTCGCATCGAGTGTCTGTCCAAAATCACGCTCATTGAATTTCGCTTTAGATTTTTCCTTTATTGTTAATAGCCTCACACTTTGGCCAGCGCCATTATGGCCACAACACACAAAAGAGCTAGAGAGGAGGAAAGAAAAGGAGTGAAATGAAGAGAAGAAGAAGGGATGAGGAGTAAAAGGAATTCTAAACGTTGGCAAAAACATTTTGAGCCGCTGTGCAAAAGAAAATATTTTAAATCATTTTCACACACAAATCCCGCTGTGGCCATATATAATAATAATATTTTGCGAGGCTGCTCAGCTCAGGGGATGTGTCCGGCAGATGTGTTTTATTAAGCATTTTATGTTAAGCAAGCACACACACACAATCACACACAAACACACATGACAATATGCCTTTTGTTGCTGCCCATTGATTTGACCGTAGTTGCACAAGCAGCGATTTATCTTAAGGGGGGACCAAGGCGACTTTGAAGATGTGCTTTGAACTTGTGTTGGCAACTGAAATATGAGCTTTGCTCATGAACAGCATTTTGTTGGTTACAGCCTAGAATGACCCAATTTGGGTCATATCAATAGCTTAAGGATTTTGGCATACTCAGCGAAAACAAATATCGAACTGAATTTTAGAAAAGCGCCAAAAGCAGCTCAGCGTTTTGGCCAGAAAGTGTATTTATAATAGGCAAGTTTGTGTCTTTAATAAAACGAATGTTTTTCTTTTTTTTAATTTCTGATTGATTCAGAGTTTGTCTTTTAATTTTAATTGTATTATTATTAATCATTTTACATACACTGAAATATTTAAGATTATTTATAAGTATATATAAAATAATTAAAATTTATTAAATTCGTTTCGAACTCTGCTCTAGAGGATCGCTCAAGTGGGCAACTTAATTAAAACATTTTTTGATTAAGTATTTCGCATCATTTTTTAGGGTTATCAGATCGCTTTGCCAAAACTTAAGGAATTACTTTTATGGTCAGAAAAGTCTGCCTTTTATTTTCTTTTTAGGTACTTTGTGCATTTGCAGCTCTGTGACACGTTTTAATCTTGCACTTAAATTGTCATCAGCAGCGACCGCAAAATGCAGTCAGCTTGTTTTGCAATTAAATGCTGCAACAGGTGAAGCTAGTCTCCATCCCCCTACCCCTCCCTTCACATGCACACGCATCACGTTGCAAGCGTTGCGTGTGTTTTATGGGCGCTGCTTTTGCTGCTGTTGCCTTTTTGCCGGCTTTTGGCTGGCTGCGCTTTAATGCAATAAGCGAGTACAGGCAAAAAGGGCCTCAAGAAAATGTCGACGCACACGCACACACAACGCTGCAAAGTCATTAAGTACAAATGACGTTGTCAACTGCAAAAAGCCAGGCAGTCAGGCAGCCAGTCAGCCAGGCAGAGGCAGAGGCAGAGGCAGAGTCAGTCTGCAGGCAGTAAGGCATTCTGGAAGGCAGCAAGGAGGTAGATGGCTGCTCAGGACCTGAGCTGTAGTTCCCCCAGTAATTGCACCACGTTTGCTAAATGCATATTGAGCACAGTGTGTGTGTGTGTGTGTGTGTGTTGATGCCTGTATTTCACTCAGTTTGCATTATTTATGACAAAGTGAGCCCGATTAATCCGCCCTCAATAGCGAACGAGATGATTTCCATTGGCGGCACAAAAGCACACAACAAAAAAGGAGGAAAATGGAAAAAAAAAATCAACATACTCAGCTGAAAGCCATTTGCAGTTTTGGAGTTGGTTCACGGCTTGATTCAGCTGAACCAGTTCTTTTGGCCACAGAACTGTTAAATCGTTTTTCAGCTCGTTTGGCTTTCAGCAACTTTTGTGTTAACCTTTTTTCGATTATTTTTTATTTGATTTAAAATGGTTACAGTTTTAAATCTATCCCTTAAAGCTTAAAATATTATTTTATTTTTTAAAATATACATTGAGTATTTTTTTATTATTTGTATCTTTATTCATATCTACTTAAATAACTTTTATATATATAAGATACATAATGGTAAAACATTTTTTATTGATTTAAATTGTATATACAATTAAAAATGTTAATCTTTTTTAAACCTTTTTTTTATTGGAGTGTAAATTATTTTATTAATAATAAATTCGAATCTAAAGAGTATCATTTTTTTTGGTTGTGTCGACTGATGTAAGTTGATAATAAATAAATAAAATATATTTGTATGTAAATATTCATAAATCTTTCGCTCATTTCCTGTGCTCACTTTAATATTATTATTCTAGTATATTATAGTATATAGTATATATCATGGTATATGCAGTTTTCCAACTCTCTTTAAGTATTCTGTGTGCTGCCTGCTTCAAAATGCATTTGCCATTATGAACTAGTTTAAACATTTGCTCAGTTCACTTACAAAGCGGTTCCATTTTACAAAATGATGTGCAGCCCTGAAACGAAATTCATAGGCACAAGGAGTCTGAGTGTGTGTGTGTGAGTGTGTGTGTGTGTGCACATGTGCGGTTAGGTGTGTGTGCTTTGCTCTTATTTACTTCATGCAATTTAATATTATACGAGAACGCGGTTGCTGCAACAGTCTCCTTTCTACGACTGCCACATCGCCTGCCTCATTGTCGTCGATGCGGTGCATTATTCACTGAAGACATAAATAATCTGTTGCACATGTGTGTGCGAGTGTGTGTGTGTGTGTGCTTGGGTTGCATGTCGCCATTTACTTTATGATAAAGTATATATAATTCATTTAAATTTAAGCAACACGAGCGATAATTTCTTAATGAAAATTTATTTTGCCACCCGCAGTAGCTGTGGATGGTGGGTGGATTGGGTGTGGTGGGGTCAAGGGAGAGCGCCACTGAGTGACCGCGAGGGTCAGGCTAAGCCCTAAAGTGAGTCCGATGAAGCTGCCCGAATCAATTAGGCACCTTTAACGTTAATCGCTACCCATTTATCACGGAAGCAGGGCATCCGACTCGAAAGGGTCGATGACAAGCCGGAAATGGAAATGGGCAGCAAAGAAGAGAAGCTAAAAATAAAAGGCTAAAAGCCGCACGCGACGCATTTCGCGCTAATGAAGGACGCCGCCAACGTGGAACAAAAGGCGTGAAAGCCTGGCCAAAAAATTAAGGCGCACAAAGTGTTTGAGTGCGATAAAAAGATTAAAGTGCACACATGGAATCAGAACGGATGAGTGGGGGGTGGAGGGACGAAGGGGGGGGGGGCGATAATTCACACAGCAGACAAGAAGATTCACACACACACACACACACACGCACAGCAGGAGGCAGCCAATTGGTAATAGAAAATCGGATCAGATTAGATTTAATGCGGCGACTGCTAATTTTTGGGTGATTTTTCATTGCCATCGGCAAAGTTTGTGGCTGCCTCTGGCTCAGCGACTTGGCGCCAACGCCGAAACAGAAACTGATGTGGATTCCTGATTCGGAAACGCAATAACCCCTCAACCGCCCCCCCCCCCCACACCACCTAAAAAAAGGCAACCCAATCGCCAGCGCTTCAGCCCAACGAGAGCTGTCAGCGCAAATACGCCCGGCAATGACAGCTAAACAAATGACAGAAATCCTAGCAGGGCATGGGGAGAGGGAAGGGGAAGATAAGTGTGGACAGCTGGCGCTGGCTGAAGCTGAAGGCAGACAAGACCCACACACACACACACGCACACACACACATGAGTGTGCGCGGAGCATCATCTACATTTCCGCTTCCGGCTGTTTATGCTAAAAGTATGGCGGATACTTTGATGCCGGCGGCGCAGCTTTGTACTAACAATGCGTACACTGAGAAAAATAAGTGGACTTGTTACATGAAGCGCAGAATTCAAGCTTACAAGTCAAATATGAATATTAATTATAGTAATAAATCGCCCCGACTGTTGTTGCTGATCAGGAATAAATATGTATTGCATTGAGCCAAAAATCACCACTATTTTTTCTGAGTGCATTCACGCAGTTTCAGACAGTTTTCGACCCGGAGACGCTTGGGAATCCCGCAGTGCTTCCAGCGACGTTTTGGCTGCCATTTTTTTTTTAGTTTCTTATCTGGGCATTCATCTTGCATAGTTGTGGGGTGTTTGGGGCACTGACATGTTATCGATAACACTGATTAATCGAATTGGTTAAAGTGCTGAACATAAATATTGAAGCCTTCAGTTGAAGTTGAAGTTAAATTTGACATTGAAGTATTCAAAGCATTTACACGCCCAACTTGGCTATATTCTGGGTATTTTTTTCAATTTACATCCACCCATAAGGATATTTATATACATAATGTATGTATGTATTTATATATATATAAATATATCCTAATTATGCCGAGTATCTTTAGTAGGCACGTCATGCTGCGTTTCCGGGCAAAGATTACATGGCCAAAATGTTTTGTCTCGTTTGTCTTGGTTTCATTTCCATCAAGATGACACAAAGCATAAATAATTACACACACACACACACACACACACACAAAATTGCTGTTGTTGTTTCGTTTGTTGATGTTTTTTTTGTTTATTTGCGTCGCATATTTTTGATATTTAATTTTCATGTTTCATGTTTTTGTTTTTGTTAGCAAAAGCAAAGCATAGCTGAGGGGTAGCTGGGTGTGTGCTGGTGTGTGTGCTGTGTGTGTGTGTTGGCCTTGATTTGCTTTTGAGTGGGTTTTATTATGCTTTTTGTGGAAATCTTAACATATTTATGAGCTGCGTGCCAGCGGCGCTTGAACAGCAACAGCTAGGTGTATGTGTGGCATGTGTGGCATGTGGGGCATGTGGGGGGCATGTGGGGGGCACGTGGCACATGCTCAGCTAATTGAAAACTATAATGTCAATGGCAATCACAATCAAGAGCTCAAAAGCAGCTGTCAATCGGTTGAAAATTGCGCCCCAAATCCGTGCCAAAATCCATGTGCATTCAATAATTCAGAGTTATATGGGGCAGGGGCAGTGGCAGGGCCAGTGGCAGGCAACTTAAGACAGATGCACGAGGAAGCTTTCAGCCACGTTGCCACATTGATCCTAATGTGCCGCCTGTCAGAGCCTGTCTCCATCAATGGGGCAACAGACTCCTTAAGCGGCTATTTCTGGGGGATTAATGTCAAATGTGAAAATCACAGACCGAAATTTTCCTTTTATTTTGCTTTCTATTTTTCTGTGAGTTTGATTTGTGAGTTTTATTTTAACACGGAAAAAAGGAAAAGGAAATACATTGGAAAACATGAGCAAGGAGGAACCAATTATGGATGGACCCAAGCGCATGCAGAATGAACTGAAGTTCATGCTGAGCCTGGGCCTCAAGGAGCTGGATCAGCTGCAGTTGCTCGAGCCGGAGAAGGACAACATTTACAAGTGGACGGCGCTATTGATGCCAAACACTCCGCCGTATGACAAGGGCGCCTTTAAGCTGGAAATTGACTTTGCCAAGGATTATCCGTTCAAGCCGCCGACTCTCCACATCAACACGAAGATCTATCATCCGAATGTGAATGATCGCGGACAGGTCTGTCTGCCCTTCTTGGAGGCGGAGCACTGGAAGCCAACGGCTCGCATTGATCACGTTCTGCAGGTGCTCGTGGCGACCATCAATGATCCGCAGGCCGAGAATCCCTATAATCTGGACATTGCCAGGCAGTTCGTCAACGATCCCACCAGGTTCTACAAGACAGCAGAAGCCTGGGTGGAACGGTACAGTGAACACCGTCCCACGCCGGAGGAATTGGCGCGCATCGCTCGCAGAAAGAAGAAAGCGGCAATGAAAAAGTAATACTACTACACTCAGAGAAAAAGGCGACACAGTTTGAAAAAATGCCAGAATTTCATTTTAACTTTTCCGAATCCAAATCTTAATTTGAATCTGGATTAAATGAAGAGTTCCCCAAAAACGGTTAATAAAAAACTTCACATCGATTGGGACAATTAGAAGCGTAAATCTGAATAATACCTGTCAGCAAATATAATTTATTATTAAAGCCAAAAGCGAAGGCGGCTCAACACGATTCAACAATTGAATTTCACTTGCAGCGCTTTGTGGCACGTGACGTCTTCGGGCTCGAGGCGGCTGCCACATCACTGTCGCTGGCAACTGATGGACTAATTGGCAGCGTAGCGCAAATAGGCCGCAGTACACAAGCCAAGATGCAGCGAGCAAACGTTCAACGTGCAACGTTCAACGTGCTACAAGCAGTGGCAACAATTTCAGCGCTCGCTGAGATAAATCATTTGACTCAAAACGGCTCGTTGGCATCCAGCGGCGCTCAGCAGGATTAGCTAAAGGAGGTAGAGAGAGAGAGGGAGGGAGAGAGAGGGAGAGAGGGAGAGAGGGAGATGAGCAGAGAGGCGACATTAGCTCCATCGTCATCGTTGTTGTCAGCGGCATCATCATCAGCACCCAAATCAGGATTCGCATCAGCAGCAGTCCGCAATAGTTAGATTTAGTTGCTAATACACTGTTCGCAATGATGGAAGAGGGTATATAGGGTAAATAACTAATACTTATACTATATATATATATACTACGAATACTTAACAGCATCTTGAGATAAGCCGGCTGACTGAGAAACCAGCTAATTTGATATTTCAAAAACTGCATTTGGAATAAACTTTGGACCAGTTTATATTTTTGTGACTATTCAATCATTTTAAAAAGAACTCATTTTTAATAACGTAATAATGTTTTTCAGAGCAGTAAATAAGTAAAAGTAAATAAGAAAATAAATATTCAAAATATGCCAGGTTTTCAGACGGGAGAAAATAATCTTTTAAAATCAAAGGTGCCTTGAAAATTATTAAATTTTTTGTAAGGTATATTAAATATGCGCTCATTAATGAGCATTTTATATTATACTGAAAAATCCACATCTTTTGGGCACAACAAAAACATGCTTACTTTCTTCCATCTTCATTTTTTATGGCGAGAGCAGAATCTCTTTCGCTGAGAAACAGAGTATGGCGCAGTCGTGTTGGGCACGACCAGAATCACTGTTATTATAGCTGCGCTTAGGCTGAGCCTGTGAAGGAGAGTGGGCAGGGAAAGAGAGTAGTAGAGAAAGCCGCACGCGTCATGGCCATATAAATTTCAGCCATGAATGAATCAACTTTGCCAACTTGGACACATGCGGACCTGTTTTATGGCCCACCCATTGAGCAATCTGCAAGTGTGTGTGTGTGTGTGTGTGTGTGTGTGTGTGTGTTGGCACTGCGTGTATTTTATGGTGGTTACAAATCTGTGTGTGTATGTGTGTGCCCCGCCCCCAACTCAAGTTCAGTGGAAACATAAAGGAAGTGAATGACTGGACCAACTTGAGCTTGTCAACGACATGTCTCCTATGATGCCACCATAATTACACTAAAGGCCACACACACCCATACACACACACACACCCACACCCACACACACACACACACACACCCATACACAAAGTACAGTCAGAGTCAGCAGGCAAAGATATTTGTATCTAGTTTCTTTTGCCGGATTTAGTTCCCGCAGAGTCAGAGTTGGACTCCGAGTTGGAGTTGGAGTTGGAGCTGCTGCCTGGCAACCATTGTCAAGCCAGAAGATGGATTACCATGCTGCACGCCCCAATCTCCGGGCTGGGGGTGTGTGCCATGTTAAAATTGCCTGTCTGATTATTATCACCTCAAAGCGACACTCAGAAAAACATCGTCTTCAAAAGTAGCAAACTTATTTTCTTTATTGCAATAATTCATAATTATAAAAAAACGATTTTTTCTGAAAATAACAAAATATTGTTTTTTCGATTTATTAGATATATATGTTTTAGGTTGCAAGAAAGTTAAAACATATAATATAAATAATATCTTACAATAATAATAATAAGAATTCTTCAGAAAAAATCACCTTTAAATTATTTCTGTCATTTTTATTTTTTTTTTTATGGAGTAATATTATGTAATTTTTATGAGTGTACGACTACAACCGGAGAGGGGCAGCTCTGACAGCTGCAGCAGTCATTGGCACCAAGCAGCAAGTACCACGCCCACTTGCCACTTGCCACTTGCCACTGGTCCGTCTGTCGCTGACAGACAGTCGGACAACGGCCCCATTTTTGGTCAAAAACCCTGCCAAATGAATCGCACTTTTTGATTAGCAAAACTCGGACTCCAAATGCAGAGTTGAATGCGTTGCACGCGTTGCTTTGGTTACTCCTCCCCCTACCCATTCCTCTTTCTCGGAGAGATGGTCTCCTCTTTTTTTGGGGGGCATAACTCATTAGCGTCTAATTACGGTTGTTGCCTGCCCTTAAATTAGTTGCATTCCAAATGAACCAACTAAAAATGGCAAAAGTATTTTCTTTACTAAATGTAAAATGTACAAAAAAGGCAACAGCCCATAGAATATATATATTCTGGATCAAACGAGTATATATCGTCATATCCGTCTGTCTGCCTCTCTAAGGAAGCTTACAATATTGCCAATTTATAAATTAATATATGTTATTTTTAAGATGATACTTGATATATTTTAATTGGAAAATTCACCTATTTTACTGTTCATGCTTGCAAATTTTAATACATCCTCAAATGTATTTTATGTATTTTGAATAAAACCAAATCATTTTGCCTCGAGCTCTCTCGACTATAGCATTCTTAATTATCGGTTTGGTTTCGACATTTTTAAAATTGAATTAACTTAAACTCTGCTCCGTTCAGAGCCAAGTCATCAATTAGTGTTCAAATTATGCATTCAAATATTCTCGAAGACGTTCCGTTATAATCTAAATAATCTGTATAATTTGTGCTGTCAATTGCAATAGAATTTTAGCATAATCCGCATTATTGATTTTACTTATTTGCTTATTTATTATTATAGTTGTATTTATTATTAGTATCAGTAATTTGTTATTACGAGTTGTGGCCACAAAATTTGACGACCTAAATAAAAACAAATGCAGCAAATAAAATGCATAAATTATGCAGAGTGTGTGTATGTGTGTGTGATTGTGTTTTAGTGTGTGTGTGTGTGTGTACAAATTGCAATGCAAGTAAATAAAGCAAACTAAACAGTTGAAGATAATTCCTAACGCGATTAAATGCGAGAAATACAAGAAATGCTGTTATACTCTGCTACAGCAGGTGAAAAGAGTATATTGGGATTTATAAATATTGACAAAAATCGATAAACGTTAATCGGTAACGACATATATATTGGCCACAATTACAAACTACGGTTATCAAAATTGTTTGGTTGATTGTTGGCGATGTTTTTAAAGGATCAGAAATCTTGAAAAATTGATGAACCGATATACCTTCTTCAAAGATCGATAGACACACACACTGTTGTTATCAGAATACTTAATGGTAACAGAGTATTTGGCAGTCAATTATGGTTACCTGCAATTGTTGTTGTTGTTCTTCTTGTTTCTGTTGTGCAAACCAATAAAATCAATTAAAAGGCACTCACTCGGCATGCAAACAATTATATGCAAATTCATTTATACACGACTACACACACACACACACACACCGAGACACACACATG
Organism: Drosophila demipolita; assembly: GCA_035042405.1. Classification (NCBI taxonomy): domain Eukaryota; kingdom Metazoa; phylum Arthropoda; class Insecta; order Diptera; family Drosophilidae; genus Drosophila; species Drosophila demipolita. The sequence goes on along the minus strand of JAWNLI010000059.1, from coordinate 5,809,865 downwards.
TTCAATTCCACATTTGAGGCAGAGTCAAAGCGTGCAGAAAACGATTTCGTTTGCTTGTATTTACATACAAGAAGAAGAAGCAGCAGCAGCGGAAGAGGAACAACATGAAAAAAATCAACAAGCAAAAAAATAGAAATAAACTGCAAATAAATATAAATAGGAACGAACGAGAAAGAGAACTCCAAAAGGAAGCATGCCAAAAGGATCTGGTGGGAGGGTGTTAGCCTGAACCTGTTGCACGCTGCGACACAACAGAAAACACGAAACAAATAACAATGCGAACAACAAAAGGCCAAATGAAAAGTTTAAGCTTTTAAGCAGTCAACAGCAAAGCAAAGCCAAGAGCGGAAACGAAACGAAATGAAATGCAACGAAACACACAAACGTACTCTCACTCTTACACCCGCTCTCTTGCTCCATATATATCTCCTGCAGTTGCTGTGGAAGAGCGCACGCCGCAGCTAGCCAAGTTGAAAGCGTTGTTCAATATTGAATGCAAGAGCAGCGTCAAAGAGAGCAGAACGCAAGAGCGGAGCAGGCGCAGAGTGTTAAACGAAAGAGAGATAGAGGGAAAGAGCTAGACAGCTGCAGGCGAAACGCAACAGTTTAACTCATATTTAATAAAAATATTTTTTGGACTCTAATTTAATTAGCAAACAAATAACATCATAATAATTGGAGAAAACGTGTGGCATTGAAACGTTAAATTTCTCGACTTCAGCTCAACGTTCCATTTCGTTTCGTTTCGGTGCTATCGCTCTTTTGCTTGCCGCCACCTACGCACAGCGCGACTCTCTTAAACTGCTTGGCTGATTCGTTCGTCAGCCGAAGGAACGCCCGAATGCAGACACGAGCAGTTACAGTTAGATGGACAAGCACCAGGCAAGCGGCGCAAGCAATCAGTTCGTGTTAAACAGCAAAGCGAACAACGAAGAACGAACCAGGCGCACTGCATTCAGTCATTAGTCTTCGTTAGGCGGTCTTTGTGTCAACAACGTGTTGCTCTCGCTCCCACATTTTACACGTGCCGTGTCGTGAGTGCCGTGAGTGTTGCGCGTGGTCCTCGTTTGCCTCTGATTTAAACTAAACGCGATTTCTTCGCCCTAGTTGAGCATAAAACAGAACACAAAAAATATAAATTGCTGCTCATTTGTAAGTGAGTGTGCATGTGTGTGTGTGTGCGCGCCTGTGTCTGAGTTTGCATCTCTGTGTGTGTTGACACAGTGCAACAAGTTTCAACTTTAAAGTGGGCCACAAAACAATTGTGATTTGTTAGCCCCAAAACATTAATTTTAAGAAAGCTGCCAAAATATTATCCACATCATCATCAAATTTATAAAAGTAAGTTAAATATAATATGATTATTTATCATCATTTAGGAAAGTAAGTTAAATGAAAGTCGATTTTTTGTGTGCTGCCTGCTTTTGGGCGCAGTTTCTGTGGCTCCTGCAGATAATTATAATAATGAGAGATCTTTATAAAAATTTGTAATATTCAGTGATATGTGTTCTACAAATTTACAAGTCTTATAATAATATCCAAATAATAATAATGAAAAGCATGCAGGTTTTATATAAATGAGAGCTAATTAATTTTTGGTGTTTAATTTAAATTTTGCTATAAAATTATATTTTTAATTTAATTTAAATTTACTACTGACAGATAATAAATAATAAAGTGAATATTTATTTTATACTATTGAGCTTTTAATATTAAAATTGGATGTTAACTTTCATTACAAATATTTTCTGCATTGCGTACCGATTTGTGTGTTGATTAAATAAATATACAAAACACAACAAAAAAATTAATGCTGAGACTTTTAGCTACTTTTTGATTTTAGTCAACTTGCCACCGCATAAATGTGGTATAAATGTTTAACCCAGATGCCAGATACACGCTTGCAATATATATATATATATATAGAAATACATCTCGCACAGTGACAAATTATACAAAATCCGTTTTTAAAACAGACCATTAAGTAAAAAATAGTAACACACTCAAATAATAAACTGCGTATGGGAAAATGTTGCAAGCCAAAAACTAAATCACTGTCAATGCGGTTGAAGGGAAAGAGACGGAAAGTGTTGGGCTAAAAAGAGACAAACAAAGGGGGGAGTGGGGGACGGGATGGTTATAGAGACAGATAGCTAAAAACTATTGTCGGGCAATGATTTGCAATTTGCTTGAAAAATGCATTTGCAACCGCAAAAGACAAACAGCATTCGACCAAAATCTGTTTGCAACTGCAACAACAACAACAACAACAACAATAGTTTTCTGTGGCAAGCTGGAAGCGAAAGCGAAAGCTTTTGCAAGCTGAAGCTGGGCAAGTTGCATGCGAAATGCGAAATGCTAAATGCAACCGCAACGTCAATTGCTGGCCACGCCCCCACCCGCCTCTTGCCACAGCTGCTTCATCAGCAAGCCGTCGCGACAATTCTTGGCAACTGCTTTTAGCGTGCTCCACTCTTAAGCACACACACACCCACACACACACACACTTGCACACACTGAGAAACCTCCCATTTTCCCTTCCTCTTGCTGCACTTTTAGCAGTTGTTTGTCGTATTTGCTTTTTGGAAAATGTTACTTCATCTTTGCAGAGCAGCTGCTGTTCCTCCTCCTTTGATTACTCCGCCTTCAGCACCTCCTCCTGCCACCCCACCTCCCCACCTCCCCCTTATATTTATCCAATCCTGAAAGTTGCTTTTGCTGCGTTAAATTGCTTGCAATTACAAGCGAGATGCAAAATGTGTGCCAAAGTATCTCACAGATACTTAATGGCATCAGCAGCAGCCGTTGCACTTGCAGCTGCCTCGTCCCTAGCTGTCTGTGTGTGTGTGTGTGGGGCACAAACGATATGGTGGAATCGACAATATTCATGCTGCCAATTTAGCTTGGAAATGCTGAAAAGTTGATTCTATTAACTGCCACAGCGAAAAAGAATTTACAAATATTTTCTTTTTACTTATTTATTGATATTTAATTCGCACAATTTACGATTGTGCTTAAAAATGCGATATTTATTTTTCATTTATTTATTCGTATTTAATGTGCACTCAGAAATTACAATCATGAAATGCTTAAACAATAGAATTTAATACCATATTTATTGCCTTTTTATCTAGTCCACATTAAATGGAAAGGAAGCAGTTATTTCAAATGTGAATATTTATTTTATTATTAATTTATTTGCATTTAATGTGCATTGAAAGCAAGCAGAAAAATATTTGTATTTTTGACTTGCTAAAAATATATTTTAATACTTTATTTTTATATTTATTTATTTGTCTTTCATGCGAAAACTTTAAACTCGAAAAGCTTACAATAAAAATAAGAATTCTATTTGTTTTTTTTTTATATTCAATTCGTAAGTATTAAAAACAATTCAAAGTGAATATTTCAAATAGAATACGAAAAACACTTCAACTTGCTTCATTTTGTGGCTTATTTAAACTTGAGTGAATCACAGAAATGTTTTGCGAGTTTTTTTTTAAGAAATAAGCCAAAATTAAAGGCATGCAATTTCGAACTTAAGATAGAGCGAAAACAAATTTTTAAAATAATAATAAACTCTTGAAGTAAACTATTTACTTAAAGTTATACTTTGCACTAGATGCCAAATAAGTGCAAAAGTTCATAAGGAGCAACTTTTTTGGCTAAAATACTTGAATGAACCTTAAAGTTCTGCGTTGAACTTTACATGGAAAGCAATGTAAATAATTTAAACGAAAATCTATGAAATGAGTTTGCAAATAACTAATTGAAATATACTCAAAGCCCAAGAGAGCTATTTATAATGGGAAATAAATGCGAAAAATGCTGCTCATAAATGTAATTTATGGCAAACAAAATTATTTGTGAAATTAATTGAAAGTTGAAGTGATTTTAATGTGAAATATTTCTAAATGATATAGCAAATAAATAAATAAGAAAATAAATAAATTATGCCCATAAAACTGTTGCTGTTTTAGTCGACATTTAAAAAACATTAATAATTAGATAAATAGTATATGAATAGTGAAATATCTATATCTTTATTTAATATAATTTACTACATGCCACATTTAACAAAAGAATAATTCATAAAAAATATTGATTACTATTTTAAATAGAGAGTTGAAAATGAGGCATTTAAATTGAAGTGAAAAATGAACTTTATTTTCCATTTTCTTAGCTGTGTGTTTCTCGCAATTTCTTGTTCGATATTTGCTGCAATTGGTGCACAAACTTTTGACAGCTTGGGGCAGACACAAGAAAATGCAATCAATCCAAACTGGGAGTGTTTAGCTGCCGCCAGCAGCAGCTCCCATTGGGGCACGATTGTTGCAGCCTGTCAATTAACATGTGAGCCGGAAGTTTTTTGGTCATGCTTGCGAAAGCCTTTTCCCGGCTTCAAAATGCGGCAAAGAAAGTAATATTTTATTTTTTTTTATTGGGCTTGCCACGCGAGCTAGAAAACTTGAGCCGAGCTCATTTGAAAAAAATTAAGGAGTCTATTTCTTGACCGAACGCAATTAAACTGAGGCATGTGGCAAGTGCAGGATCAGATATGAGAGTCTGTGTGTGTCTGCCACACAACAGCAAATAAGAAACGAAATGTCACGCAACCAAAATGAAAATGTGAAAGACACAAAATGAAACGAATCCAAAAACCAAAACCAAAAACTAAACGAGAAAATGCCTGCAAGCGCCAAGAGGAAGCTATTAAATCTACATAAAATTGCACACAGAACTTGGCATGCTCAGCAATTACAACAGGTTGGGGCAAGAGCAGCAGTATGATGCAGGGTGGTGGGGGTGGGGGGTGGTGGCATAAGGACTCATGGCTTGGCGCACCTTTTCAACTGACATGTTCATCTGAATGCGAATTGTGAATGCAAAAGCGAAGCTTGTTGTTGTTGTTGTTGTTGTTGCCTGGATTTGTGTTGCGGTGCCACAACTTAAGAGCCGTTAGAAAATTGCACTTGAGCCCCGCACACCTCCCCCCAACCCCTCCCCACCGTACACTTGAACACACCTGGTCGCCGTTGCCGCGAAGTGGGCGTGTGAAAAAAGAATTAAAGTCAAGTGAGCGCACTGAGACTGAATACATAAAATGCGCCAGCACTGAAAACCCGTCGGCTACACTCAGAGAAACGAGTTCACAAAAAAAAACAAATATATTTATGACTTTAAGATAAACTTGAGAATATTCCATACTAAAATTAAGCAAAGAAAAATCTGGGGTTTTTTTTTTAAATAAATTCAATGAACTCGTTCATTAAGCTAAGCTGCTGGAATTTTTTGACGAGTGCATGCGGACAGTCATTTGGGAAGAGGAGGACTTGGAGGCGACTCTGTATGCGATGGGCGTGGCTGGGCAACAACAGAGACATTTCAACAACGTTGCACGTCAGCGTTGAACGCAAAGAAAAGCCGGAAAAATGGCCCAAGTTCTTTGGCTGGCCACACACACAATTGTGGCAAGGAGCAGCAACAGCTGAGTGGAGGCGGGGGAAGAGGGGGCTGTAGCTGCTGCTGCAAAATGTTGTACACCGCTATTTGGCCATTTTTTTCCCTTTGCTGAAGAGGTATAATTTTCGACGCGACATTTGACGCGACAGGCAGGCGCAGGCAGGCAAAAGGTGAAAATGTCAAGAATTTCTACATAAGTTATGCGCCAGAAGAAAAAGAAGTGAATAGCAGCAAGAAGCAGAAAGCAGAAAGCATAAAGCAGGAAGCAGCAGCAAGTGGCAAGTGGCAAGTGGCAAGCAGACTTTAAGAAATCCGCAATTAATTTGGCAACTCTGCCCGCACTGCCAAATGTTTTGGCTCACACACACTTGATTAAATGGGCAACAACATAAGGCCACATCAAAGTGAAATTCCAGTTAGCCAAAAGAGTTAAAGCCAATTTTATTCCTAGCGGAGCAAAAAAAAAAGAGCCGATTTCAAGGGTACCAAAATTAATTAGCATAAAAAACACGCACAACAAGAAACTGGGAAAATCAAAGAGGAAATGGAAAAGTGCCGATAAGCTAGACGGGGGGTATAGGGGTAAGTGCCCAGGGGCAAGGGGTGAAAAGGCTGCGGATGTGAAATGGAAACCAATTGATAAGAAATATGATGCTGATTAAATGAGCAAAAACAAAAATGATAGCATAAAAAATGGAGAATATTTGCAAATATATATTTTTTACAAATATAATTTAAACAGAAAAAAGAGAGAAAGAGAGGGAGAAAGAGAGAGAAAATGAGAGAGAGAGAGAGAGCTGAGAACCATTTAGCTGTGTAAACTTCAACGAGATAATTATGATTAAAATTTCAGTAGACTTTGGATTGGGTTAAAAATCATTTTCCATTCAATTTCCGGGCTGCTCAGCAATGCGAAAGCTTTGCGAACCGTTAGTTTAATTTGTTAGATTAGCAAACAAATGGAAATTAATTGAAGCAAACGAAAAACTTAACCTCAGGCGAACAAAAACCAGCCACAACTGCACAAACTTTTTCATCGTCTGCGAGTCGGTGTGTGTGTGTGGGTGTGTGTGGGTGTGTGTGGCTGTCGGTACAAAAGGTAGACAAGTCTTAAAAAGTTTGTCGTGCTGTGCGTGTTGCAAGAATAAGACTAAGAAGACGGCGGATGGGGTGGGGGGAGGGGGGGTAGATTGTATGAAGTGCGATAACGTGGCGTATGCGCAATGTCTTCATTTCTTCGTTTCATTGTTGAGGAGCGGAAAATGAGCAAGCAAAACAGATGTGATTAACTTAATTGTTTGCCTGTAATCTTCGATTTGTGGCAACATCAAACCTCCCCAACTACACCCTTCCCCTCCCTCTCCTTATGCCTATGACACGCGTAAATAATGATTAACGGCGTTAGTTGTCGCTGCTTTATGCGCCTTTTACTGCTGGCCAACTCCTGTCAAATGCGGGCCAAGAAGGAGCCAAGCAAACCAGCAAACTAGGCAAACTTGCTGCTGCCCGGCTGCCAAACAAAAGCGCAATGTCAGCGGCTAAAAGGGAGCAGAATTTTACTAGTAATCACAACAACAGCAACACAGCAACAGCAACAATACACAAGCAACACAGGCAACTTAAACGAAGAACAACAGCAACAATAATAAAAGCAAGTCAGAGTCAATGAAAGAGTCAGGGAAGCCCGACGAGAAGATACCAATACAGGCATAAATAAATTATTATTTAAACAAAACTTTCTAAAAGTTGAAATGCAAAATAAAAGAAGTAAATAGAAGTAATAAAACAAATTAAGAACTTTTTCTATATATATGAAAAAATATTTCTTTAATTTAAAAAATCGGTTTTCGAGACTTGTTTTCTGCTACTTAGACAAAAGTTTCTAAAAATAAAACTGGTAATGAAAATTGTTTTCTAGAATTCAGAAAGATGTAATAAAATAATATTATTTTTAAAATGAATCACTCAGCAGTTTTTCACTTTATACAGAATATACCCTAACATGAAAGTGTACAGGGTATAAAACGCTACAAAAGCAGCAGCTACAAAATAAATGCGATGCAAAGGAAAACAAAACAATCGAAAATTATAAAATAACAAAAGGCGAAACTGGCGAATCGATTGAACAAATTCGTTTTATGTATGCACCACAGCGAGGATCCTCAGACTCAGACTCAGTCAGAGGACGCACACACACACACACACACACACACACACACACTCTAAATGTAAGCCGGGAGAGCGATTGTCCTTTTTTTGCGAACGTGTCACGTATTGTCAATAAAAAAATAATAATAAGACACAATAAATTTTTACCTTTAACGAGTGCGCTTGCCTGCTGCAAGAGCGGGTTAAAGAGGGGCAGTCGGGGGTGGCACAACATGCGTGCCGCAGCGTGTCCTTTTCGCTCTGCTTTCGCTTTTGTTGTAACTTGAAATACATATATAAAAAAAGAAAATAAACACGAAACAGGGCACACGGGGAGGGTGAAGGAGGGTTGGTTAACGGGGCAAAAGGCTGCAAAGCAAACAAAGGCAATGACACGAAACGACGACAAGAAAACAACAACAACAACAACAACAAAAGCAACAACAAAAGCAACAAAACCAGCAAAAGCAGCAAATAACAACAGAAACAGAAACAAGCCAAACAAATAAAAGGCGCAACAATTGCAAAGGAAATGCTATACAGCAATAGCGAATTCGTGGGGGGGGGGGTGGGTGGGGGTTAGAGGGAGACAGGGGCATACAATTATGCGTGGCATGCCACCCACACACCTTACACACACACCCAGCCAAGACATTTGCCAAGTGCGTGTGTAATTGAAACTAGATTCCCCTCAAGAATTCAGCCTGGCAAATTTATAACCAGGCGAGGCGAGGCCACTGAACTGAGCTGCAAAGATATGGAAAGATGTGGATAAGTATCAAGAGGAGCTAGCAGAATAGGGCTGGAAGCCTGAGCTGTGCAGCGGACTGACTGAAGACTCGATGATCGAGGCAGGGATTTGTTGGAGTAATCAAGTCAATGTTAAAGAAATGTTAATTGTAATCAAGTCAGGAATTTTAGACAGAGATTAGTGAAGCCTCAGCTAGAGGATTGGAGTGGAATAAATTTACAGTTTTATAAGCGAAATTCTTTGGGGTGAAGGAGTCTCGGCGAAGCATGGATTCAACACATTTTAATCCCTCACAAGAAATCTGAGTAACTTCATCTCTAATATAAACATAGTTTAATAATAATTCTCTTTTCTCACAACTCTCCAATCGCGATCTCCAATCAAGGCAAAAGCGTTGCCTTTCAATTAGTGTCACAAAGTGCGTGTAATAAAAATCCAGCCAAGCAGGTTGAAAGTGGGTCAGTGAAGGGGTTAACTTCCTTCCTTCCCCTGCCCACCTCCCACTAAGCACAGTTACCTAACGTAATCTTGCCTATGAGACTTGGAATTTGTAAAAGTAATCAAGAATCAAGATTAATTCGAATTCGTGTATGGTAAATGTGCAATACAAAACTTTCCCTCAAATAAATCTTATTAAAAAATAGTCGGCTTCCGTTTCGGATAAATTTAGGCGGTTTTATGAATAAATGATTATCCTCGGCACACAAATTATTTAACCTTTTTGACAGCAGTCGAATTGAGGACACCTAAAAATGTCTATAAATTAATAAAAAACTTAACGATAAGGATAATTAATAAATATTAATAACACATTTCACCATGAATATTTGACAACTCATCAGGAATAAAAATATACATTCTATAAATCAATAGAAATAATATTCCCATATTTTTTAACTTATTACTAATAAAACAAATAATACTTTAAGTAATATTTATCTTTATATGCGTTTGTTGACTCATTATAAATATATTTAAAAACAATTTGCATAATTGGACAAATGATTTGCATTCAACTTAGATGACCATTGATAGGGTAAATGGCATTTAATGCTTCAGCAACAATCCTCTGAATGACTTGGTTTCCATGGAAAAGTGAAGAGGGAATCTGCCGTTGCAGCTGTTGTTGTTGTTGTTCTTGTTGTTGCCACTGCTGCCACTCTGCAGGTCAGCGCACTTGCCTCAAATGCGAATTGAAGCGTGCAGCTGGATTGGGGTTAGGTAGGTAGTTTTTTTTTTAGAGAGGAACCCCAGCTATGCAATTTTAGACAGAGCTATTTGTCGAGCTGTTGGCGAGTCCAACTAATTCCACAATGTCTAGACGCGCGCCCAGATCGCGCTAGCGAGTTTGTCTTTTGACTGTGCCACAAAATGTGGCAGTGCGGGCTGGAGTCGGGTGGGCGGCAGCTGCAGCAGCGGATAAATATGCTAAACACAAAAAAATAAAACGAAAAAAGGAGAAAAGAAAAGAAACACAATATTTGTAAAAAGGACTACAGACAATTTGCCTTTAAATAGAGCGTGGCACTTCAAACAAGCGAGCTACAGTCGGGGGATGGGTGGTAAGTGGTAGTTGGTGGGGGGGGGGGGGATGGTGTGGGATGGTGCATGGTGTGGGAAAACAACACGCAAAAAGCAAAATAATGCAGGGAGAGAAAACATGATAACAGCAGGGAGACTAAAGCAAGCGGTAAAAAATAACAAACAAGAATAAAAAAAAAAAACGAAAAAAGCAAGAAAACAACACATAAAAAAATCAAGAAAATGAAAAGAAAATAATATAACGAGCGCATATTAAAGTGGGTTTATTTATTTTGTGCTCAACGCTGCTTACCACTCGCTGAACACGCACACACACACAACACAGACACACAGACACACACACACACATACACACACACATACACCACACTCTCAGTGTTCCCCTTTTGTGAGGAGAGCTTTTGCGTTTATTAAAAAATAATTTCCATGCTCAACTTGGCACACACCGGCTAAGCCCCTTCTTATGCCTATGCGTGTGTGTCTGAGTGTGTGTGTGTGTGTGTGTGTGTGTGTGTGCAACAGGGGCTATCAACAGTTTACATTCTCGAGATTGCGACGGAAATCATTTGAAACAATAAGCCTCGAAGCCTGTCGACAGTCTGCAAATTCAAATTCAATAATGCGAATACTTTTTGTCCTGCACGAAGGACGAAAGGTGGGTGTTCGAGTGGGTGGCAGCAGACCAGAAAAGAGATGGGGGGGAAAAATGTAAATCTGTGATTTTAATGCGTTTGCCAACTGTAAACATAAACCCGAAATATTACAAAAACTTGTGCAAACAGGCAAAGAAGGGCGAGCCATAAAAAAAGTCCAAGAAAATACAACCCAGTTGGGCAAACCGAATATTAAATACCATAAAAAATCAAACGATTATCAATAGTTGAAGTTTTCCAGAATACGACAGGCTAAGGTGACAAATTTATATCTATGAATATTAATAATAAAAGTAATTTTAAATTATACTAAAATATAAGAATCTCTCATAATCTAATATAAACATTCAAAATAAAAAGATTTTAAAATTGTATTAAAATTAAGCAAACAAATAAAAAAAATAACTTGAAGATCTTTAAATAAGTAATGGAACATTAGACAACATGGTAATAAAAAATAATAAAAAATAAAAGCTGAGGCACACTCCGTGCCAGAATTATAGCACCCACTGCGAGGGTATGCAAAAGTACGCCAGTAATGGGAAGGGGAAATAAATGCGAATGCGAAAATGCGTATGTCAATTTAATGGGCGGAAATTTTCCAACTGAAATGTGAAATGTGAATGGTGGGCGTGGCAGGTGGGAGACTTGTTGTCACATTTTTTGAATGGTGTTTTCGTTTTCATTTATATTTGTTTTTTTTTTTTTTTGTTGTTGTTGAGTGTTCAAATATGAAATATTTATATGAGCATTTTCATTTATGATGCGTAACAAATGTGCCAAAAAAAAAAACAGGTGAAAAGCATGAAGGGAAAATAAGCTGAAGGGCAGAACAGCAGCAACCCACACTCCCCCTGAAGGCGTGGACAGGTGCGTGCAGAGTGGCCATCTTTATGAGCATCATCATCATTGGCACACATCACGCCACACACACCTCCGCACCCTCCCTCCCTCCCCCCAATATCTACCCCCATTGCCCGCAATACTTCAAACTTTTGTTATAATAAAATACGCAAGCTTCTCTACTTTTTCTGTGCTTCTTTCTCTTCTCGCTTTTTTTTTTTGATTCGGAAAAAATTATTATATTTTAATTACACATGCGTTGGTGGCAACCCTGGATCAAGGGGCCACGGGGCCAAGGCGAAAACAAACAAAAAGCGAATGGAGAACCAAAAAAACAGAAAACACAAAAAGCAACAACAACAAAATGTATACAAAATGGCGTGAAAAATCAGTTTCATGGCTTTTATGCTGCTGTTTATTGTTATAAATGAGAACTGGGCGGGGCTACTCCATACACACTCAAACACACATGTGTATATGTGTGTGTGTGTGTGTTATGCGGAAGTTGTTATGGCCATTTAGCACAGTGCTTTTAATAACCAGCTGACGACACGAGCCAAAATTTAAACGCACAAAATGTAAACAGCAAAATAAAAATATGACCAGCATTTTTGTTGAATGAATTTGTTGTTGTTTTTTGCTAATTAATATTAGCGGCTGTCGCCAGGAAATGGCAGCAACTGCCGCAGCTGCACCCCGCTCCATAAACACTAGTTTATTACCTAATTACATTAACGCCAATTGACACATCCAGGAAAGAGTGGCACAAAATTAGGTCATGTTATCAACTCGAGTTAAGCAGTTAACAATAATTAAGCTAATAATGGTTTTTTCTCTTAATGCAATAATTATGGTTCTTATGGAAATTTATATTTATTTATTAAGATCAATTTTAATCTAAAATATGCCTTAAATAATTACTACAAATTTTTAATATTAAAATAATTTTAATTTTTAGCCTAAAACATTTTCTGATCACTTCGCAGATGCCTAAAATAATAATGAAAATATATATTTATTTAGCCTAGTTTTCATTTTACTTTTGTCTTACATAATTTGTGAAGATGCCATTTTTCACATTTCAAAAGAAGAAGAGATATCCTTGAATATTTGCTTTTGCATTTCTTAATCAAATCATTTAATTATTATTGGCAACTATTTATCAATTTTGGCCATATTTGAATAGTTTGCAAAGTAAAATAAAACCAGCTAGTTTTAAAACTCATGGCCACGTTATCCACAGGTTAATTGCCAAAGTGGCCGCTTGACTGAAAAACTTTTGCGTTTGCTGTAGGGTAGGAGGTAGGAGGGGGAGAGCACGGGAATTGGGGTATATATATTTTTGTGGCACGTTCTATCGCAAAAATGTGCTCATTTCAAATCAAATAAAAGTTTCGCGTGTTCGGCGAAGCGTATAAAATGATCTGATTACAGATTGGCGCAGCCGACAAACGACACTCAATTTATGACCAAGCTGTTGCGGGCGGTGAGGGGGTGGTTGACTGGTGCGTTTCCTTGGTGGATTCTGTGTCCCGTGGCCCTGTCAAAGGTTAAGTCGACTGACATATGCCCGCTGCTGGAGCTGCTGCTGAAGCTGGGGCAAATGCAAAGCAGGAGCCGCAGGAGCTGAAGCACTCAATATTAAGAAATAACAACTTGCTGCGGGCAAACACAGGACGACACGAGGAAGAGGGGAAGAGGGGCGGGGGGGTGGTTACACCACCCAGGGGGAGGCATGTTGCACGTAAATTCGCTGTCGTCTTTGCTTTGGCTTTGGCTGCTCCTCAATGCAAACAAGCGAAACAGCAACAATATTTAACAACTGTGTGTGTGTGTGTGTGTGTGTGTGTCTGAGTGTGTGCACACAAACGTGTGCAGTAAACAGCCGCAACACCACCCACTCGCTCCCCCAATCCTCTGGCAACTTGTAAACTTTTTGCTCCCCCTCTTCTCAACACCCCTCTCTGCTTCATCGCCAGCTTTTGCTTTTGCTTATTTGTCACAGCAGTTGAGCTTCAAAGCTTTGGCTTGCCGCACACTTTACGGAATCAACTGCATGCAACCCTCACCCACCTAGTTGCCACCTACACCCTACACCCTATCTCCTCCCCATCCCTCCCTTCATCGCACACAAGTGTTTATGTTTGTCTTAAAACTCGCTGGCAAAGTGAGAAGACAGGAGCCCCAACGCCTGTCAGAAGTCACTGCGCGGCTTTCACTCCCCTCTAGTGTGTGTATGTGTGGGTGTGTGTGTGTATTTTGGACATAAACTTCAACTGGAAATTGTGCGTAATTATATTAAATTTTTATTGCCCCACATGAAATGGATATGTTTGCTGCAATTTTCAAGAAAATGTTTCTTTATCCTCGTCGGCATCTGCTTCGTCCTTGTCTTAGTTCTGTATTTTATTCACTGGCAAAATAAGACAAGAAAGTAATTAAATCCAAACGAAGAAGGGAAGATAACATTTTGCTCTAATATGCGAAACTTTGACAACACAATAATCCTTGAGATTATTTCGCTGCTCTCAAAACACAAACTCAGCTGGGAATTTTGCATTGTGGAAAATGTAGATTTTAATCAGATTTAGTTTAGAAATGCAGCTTTCTTATTTAATCCAAACTGATATTAACAAACACCGAAAAATATAACAAGTAGGAAATAAATTCAATTTATTTACGAAAAGTGTGTTAAGCAAATCACATTTTTATATTGAGCAAATCACCTTCAGCAGGCTGGACAGATCTACTCATAATATCCCCCAGCCGAGCACTCTCGACTTGTGCCTTCCGAGCTGTTCACAACTTGTGCACAACGTGTATTACATATGTATAAAGGTATGTGGACAAAACTACATCCACTTGATGGCAAATTGTCATGAATTTGAGCTTTGGTTCCGTGGCACTTTGTCGGTTGCCCCTAGCAGCCGCCACTCGCTGAACTTGTTTGACATTCCTGCGTTGCATGTGCCACTAAATTGTGTGTATGTGTGTATGTGTGACTGTGTGTGTGTGTGTGCCCGGATAGTCGGAATCACCATCAGTTAGATTCGAATGCCGCGATATTGCATAGTAAGTCCAAACTATATAATATTTCCCCCTGAGCATTCCAAAAGTATATATAATTATAGTCGGGACAAAGGCATAAGGCTTATGCGATTCCATGCTCAGTCTGGAGTCAGCTGAGGGCAAATAAATGCGGGCATAATTAACCGCAATGAGTAACAAAAAACACAATAACAAAAATCACAAAAGCAGAAAAACTAAAATATCGAATACAAAAAATGGTCTGCGATTGTTTGGCGATAACAGCGAATATAATTGCGTGCTTATGCAAGGAGGGGCAAGGGGGAGTTAAGAAAAAAACAACTAAATGGAAAAATTTCATTCAACGCGATTGCAGCCACACTGGGAGAAACAGGCAGCATTAGAATTGCAGCCAAAATCAACTGGGAGAACAATTAAAAAGATTTCTAAAGTGGAGAAATGCAAATTGATTTACTAAAATTCAGGTTGATTTTTTTCGAGTGTTTTAATCTTTAGCAAATTTTAGTTTACATTGTTGCATATAGTTTTTTCGAGTGTAGAAAAGCTAACCGGCTTCAATAAAAGTGTATCCACTCTTGTGAGTGTGTGGGTGTGTGCCGTGTGTGTGTACAAGTTTTGTTGTAGTTCGTTTTTGTAGGCGCAGCAACAAATGCAATTATTTCATTTTATGCCGCCACAAAACACAATAGAATTGTGTGTGTTTCCACACACATATGCCTGTGTGTTCCCCATGACATTTAAGCTAAGGCTAGGGAATTGCTTTGACGGTTCCTCGTAATCATCATTATCATCATCGTCATCATCGTGGTTGGACAAGGGACAAGGGGACAAAGGACACGAAGCACAATTATAAGGTGCGCGTGGAAAATAAATCTATTTGAATAACGCACAATTGCCCAACGCCTCCTTCATACACACCCACACACACACACACACCCCTACACACACACACACACCCCTCGAACACATGTGTTCATTTCCCGCACTCCTGCGTGTTAATTGTTTTTTTATGTAGCCACATGTCCTGTGCCCCTTTCTCCTGCGGTGAATCGACAACAACTCAGAAATGCCTCAATTTCCTAGGAAAATTAATCAAATTATATTTGCTCTGCTTTCCACGCCCCCAAGAATATGATTACGTCGTCAAAAAAGGGCGGGGACTGATAGCTTTGTAGATAAAGTTTACATGCCAATTAAACCCGCTGAAAATGTGTGCAGCTGAAAAAGAAGCAAATTCGACCACGAAAAGAATGTATATATTCCTCATGGGCATCAAAAGTCGAGTTGTCTATACGATATAGTCATCGATAACTACAAACGATTAACTAATATTTATGTATATTTGTTTTAATGACTCACTTTAAATTTTAAACAATTTAATTTATGAGTCTTTTTTTTTTGTTTAAGATGTTAGCTACCTATTAATAATTCAAATTATATTTATCTGTCAAGCGACTGTACTTAACAGTGTATCTCATAGTTGAGTACTCTCAAGAACCTCATTTAACTGGAATAAAAGCAGCCACTTTCTATTTACTAGTCCCTAGTTTCCTCCTGTCGAGCACTCTCGACTTGCTCATTCTAAGTTGCTCAAATTAGGGTTGTGCATTACAGAGAGTTACGCCCTAATATCTAACGCTTAGTTTCTATTGCAAAACTTATCGCATTTATTTAATTTTACCTCTCCCCCCTCTCTATCTCTCTCTCTCTCTCTCTCTTTCTCTCTTCCCTTGTAGCGTCGCCAGGCGAGGGCATTAGTCAGCAGAAAGGAATCGAATCGAGTGCTCGAAGAGGCCCGCACGTGACGCGGCCTTTTTTGTTTTATTGTACACATCATCCAAAGGTGAGTTGTCAGACTATATATATATATATATATATACATAAATATATGTGTGCAAGTTATTTATAAACTGACTCAAAAGCTAGCTAATTAGGCAGTTTGGGTACGCTGAAGTTGAGGCATCCTTGAGCTCTAAGCGCATTTGGAATTCACTTTCAAATTCAACAGCTCAGACATGTGAGTCGGAAAACAGGAATAATGTTTTATGCAAAATTGTTAAAATATTTGACAGACGAGTTAAAAGTTTTCCCAGACGACAGACAACTCAGCCTCGACAAATATATATATATATATACCCTCGGCTCAATCGTCACGTTGCTCGATGCTCGCATTTTCTATATCTATATTTATGTTTGTGTTTGTGTTTGTGTTTTCACGTTTATGTTTGTCTTCGTGAGCATTTTTGCTAAACTGAAAGAATTTATTATATCAGTCAGACAGCAGAAGCATCAACAAAAGCAACAACAACAAAAACAAAAACAACAACAACAACAACGCCAATAACACACATACTTAGCCAAGCTGCTCAACGAGCATGACAAATTTTCAGTTTGCGTCAGGAAAAGTTGCAACAAACTTGCAGCCAGCGGCGAAAATAATAATTTCTCACTCGCCCCTCTTCCAACTGTGTCAACACAAACACAAAAAAAGGTGAAGACTTGCCAAAATGGCCAAAATGAAAGTAGAGGAAGAGGATGAGTCGAAGGGCTACTTATCTGGCTGAACAGTCGAGTATTCAGTTTTCAGCCAGGTGCTGCCAATTTCGGCATTAAACAGTTGCCAAAACGGGCAACTTCAACACGACTCCTCGAATGGTGGCAAACAACAAATTGTGCATCAAAAGTTAAAGCTTGACACTTGACAGCAAGCCAAAAAAAAGCAAAAAAAGCCAAAAAAAAATATAGGTTTTATCTTGGGAAAACTGCAGTTTGCATTCCCTTAAAAACTGAAGTCAAATTGTCGACGTTTCAGTTTTATTATAAATTTACAAATTAAATTAAATTTTAAATTTAGCTACATAATATAAAAGTCCAATGTTGACAATTATTTTGCATTATTTATGCATTAATGTTGATTCTGATTGGAATAAATTGGCAAATAAAATAATATTCGATTGTTGATATGGCATCTATCAGATATAATTATTACATCTTGATTATTTGTATTGACTATATGTAAGGAATATATCAGCACATATATTGAGCAAGATTGGCTTAGAAATATTATTAAACAAATAGTTTTTCATATAAATATTAAAGATTATAGAAGTGGAAAGTCAGATTTCTGACCAACTGTGAGGAACAGAATAGTCTGCAAATTGAGTGAATTAGAGAGTGATATAGAGAACCCTTTAGGTCGACTGCAATATATATATTTATTGCTTGCTTATATACCTTGTGAACTTTATGACGTCTCTATGCAATTGTTACAAGCTTCACCACAAAATTAAAATACCCTTCTCAAGGGCGTGGAAAAAAGATGAAAAAAGCAACAAATAAAAGCAATGAGCTCTAAGTGAAAAAATGACAGTCAAAGTAATGGGCTAGGTGGCTCAAGTGCATTGGGGCATGGCTTGCCTACATATATACGTATGCCATGGAAAGAGGGCGTGGCTTAGGAGGGAGGGCTGGGCAGATTTGCATATAACTTTGCTGGGAAAATATGTGTCAACAATATGGCGAAGGCAGCATCAAGCAGGCAAACGCAGCAGCGAAGAGCGAAAGTTTGCTCTGGAAACTACTTTTCATTTTATTTTGCTGACAGGTATGCTAAAAGCCAAAAAACAGCAAAAAAAAAAAACACAGTAAACAAAATTGAGAGGGGGAAAGAGCTGAAAAGTAGTCAAAAGTGCGCAGAGAAGAAGCAGCAGCAAAAACAACAACAACAACAAAAATGTGTGCAGATTTGGCACGGCTTTGCTTTTAGCACAGGGAAAACAGAGCATGTGGATATATAAAAATATATATTTATTTATATATGTATATATATATGTATGTATATATTTAGCTATATACCAATTTATGTGATAACTGTGACAGCTGGCAATGACTTTTTTGCATGATATTAAGCAAAAGCAGAGCAAAAGGGTTCACAACACTCTCTCTCTCTCTCTCCTACTCTTCCTATCTCTCTCTCACTCTCTCTCTCTAGCTGTCTCTCGCGGTAACAGTCTCACTTGGCGCAAATGTCGCCAAGCAAATGGCAAGCAATTTATGAAATTATATTTATAGAGAGCCACATTGTTGACAATAAATAAAAATACATAAAACTAAGCAAGCAAAAATAGCAGAAAATATTAAAGCTATCATTTTTTGTTCCTTTTTTTTGTATTTAGAAAATAAATGAAAATTCCAATATGGATGAAATAGTTCAACTAAAACAAATGATTTTATAAATTAAATTTCTTTCTATTTTATTTATTATTTGCAAAACATTTTTTCATTACATGAAAATCATTTGAAATTTAAAATACAAAAAAACATTAAAGCAAAGCTCAGACAATTATTGTGCCAGCTTTAATTTGATTATGTTTCCATTCCTTTGGCCAATACTGTATGGGAAAATAACTCATAACACACATTGAATGCCTATTAAGAGATCCTGCTGTGCAAGGATGCAGAAGTGGAACACATTTGTTTCCAGTTGCGATGGCTAATCGGGTAAGCAAAACAGTTTTGCCCAAGGAGTGAAGTGGACAAAGACCATTTGTGAGTAATCTGCTAGCAAGTGTATTTATTTGTAGTCAATTGTACATTTCAATCAGACTTATAGATTTGTGCAGTTGACTTAAATCTAATTGGAGTAGCAGTCAATTTCTGGTCTGATACTCTTTCTGCTCCTGCTCCTGCTCCTGCTCCTGCTCCTACTGCTCCTGCTGTCGGTGACATGTGACAATGGTAAGTGACAGTCGAAAGCGTAATCCTTTTGGAGAATCAAGTGGGAAGGCGGCACGACTAAACAAACCAAATGGTGCATTTCAATAAAATCAAATATAAATAGAAATAGAGGAGAAAATGAACTAAAAAATAGGAAAATAAAGGAGCAGAAATGTGACGACGTCATAACTCGACTGATTGATGGCCAACGTTTTGTGTGCCATTTGTCAGACAAACCTTGAGAGAGAGAGCGAGAGAGGGGGTTGGCAGGGGGGCAGATAAAAGACTGCTGCTGGCCAGAAGAGTTCAGCTTCTGACTTCATTTTGGCCAAGGAATGCCGCCAACTGACCGACAAAGCGAATGCTTTGTCTCATTTTAATGCTCTTTTAATGAATGTGAACGGGGTATATTGTGTCGAAAAGAGTTTGTTTTCGAAACTAGCAGGCTAGAAAATCGTTAAACTCTAACATCGAAAATCGATCAAAATCAATTAATTCCATTCTATCTCAAAAAATTGTAGAGATAAAGTTACCAATCCTGGAAGGTTACCTCTTCTTAAAATTGGCAATAGACTTTTGAAGATCCATTACCAGGATTGTCCACCATAGAACAAAGTCTTTATCACCCGTAATCGTAGAGTAATTTTTGCTCTTGGAAGTAACTTGAAACTTCTCTTCCGACCAGCTTTGATCAGGCAGCAGTGTATGTGGCAGTCGTGTTTGCTCGATTGCAACATTTTTACTCTAGTTTTTTCATGTGTGCAGCCAAAATAAACTAGAGTCGGAGGACAGAGCAGCTGAGGCACTGACGGACTGGAGCATCCCGGAGCAGTCACTCAAAGTCAAGCACGTACGATAGCTGGGATGGCGGAAGTGTGGTCGGTGGGGTGCTGACAGGGACGAGGGTGCAGGGGGGGGGGTGGGAGAGGAGGCATCTGGTCTCCTGGCCATGTGTGCCATGTCACAGCTTAAAGTTATACACATGCAGCTGGATAAGATATATGAATATGGGTCTGCACCTGTCTCCCTCTCACTCTCCCTCTCATACTGTGTATTGCTGATGATGATAATGGTAATGATGATGATGTTGATGATGATGATGATGCTGAGCACACGACCATATCATAAACAACAAAAAACGATGACGATGACGACGAGGACAACGCATCCCGTCTGTCTCTCTCTGAAGTATAAGCTTATTGTTGCAAAAAACTCATGACACACACACACACACACACACACACTCACACACACATGCCGCGTATTTGCGGCAGACATATTGTTAAGGTCCTGCTGGTGCTGTGCTTCTGGCACAGCGGAAGTGTCACCATTTGTCAAATAACGAAAATTGAAAACAATTTCCACGCCACGTCAGACAACAGCAGGAGGAGCAGAAAGATGATGCTAGGCAGGCATTGTCTTCATCAGCAGTGCTCCTTGTTGCACAACTCCATTTCACACTCAGCACCCACAACAAGCAGCCCCTCCCCTCTTGCCCCTTTAGCCAACCCCTGGCGAGTGTTATGTTTTTGCATTGAATGTGGCCTTCTGGCTTTGATAAGGCGCAAACTTTGGCCCATAACGAGCGACGAGCTAGAACAGAACAGTGGACAGCCAGACGGACAAGCTGACGGACAGACAGACAGACGCACAGACAGACAGCCTGGAAAATGGAGAAGAGAGCAGCAGCACAGCAAAAAAGCAGAATTTCCAGCGTTAAAGTCAAGAAAATTTCCATGCGAGCCAACCACATTTATTGTGCAACAAAACTCGTTGCATGCCCCTTTTTTTCTGTTGCCAGCCATTTGCCTGACAGCTTAGCTGCGGCTTTGCTCCAATTTCCTACTGGGTCGACAACAAGTCAACAAGTTTCCTCACCTACCCGCCCCTCCCCCCTTGGGCACTTTAAAGCATATTCATCGCTTTGTGGCACATTGAAAGTTGAATCGAAATTATAAACAGCAACAGACTAAGCGGCTTCTTCTTGCAACAGGACGAGCTTGTTGCAGCCAAGGGAATATGAAAATAAAAATAGATATTTAGTATAATATAATAATAATAATAATAATTTTATAAATGAGCAAAAGTTGGTTTTATTTTGCTATCAAAATTCGATTTGTTTGACTTTCACTTTCGACATTTTGAGTGGTTCAACATATTTATGACTCTATTCTAACGCCTTGAAGTCCCTCCAATCTGTGTCTTTGTAACGCTTGTTGTGGTTGCTGTTGTTGTGATTGTTGTTGTTGTTGTTGTTGTTGTTGTTGTGTGGCATGTGACATAGAAAAGTTTTTGCTGTTGATAAATGACTTATGAATACTGTGAGAAGTCGCATAAATCTTATGATTTATGCATAAACAACAAATTGATTTTTCATTTGCTTGCACTGATCCACTTCCATTCACACACACACACAGACACACCCATACACACACATACACACACACACCCTCCTCGTTATATTTTATGGCTTTGAGTAATTGGCTGTGTCGCTTGCTGCACATGTGCCAATGAGTCTACATATATATTTACATAATATAACATAAGTGTGTGTGTGTGTGTGTGTGGAAATCTAATTACACACTCAACACACACACACACACACACACACACTACATTTATATATTTGTGATTTGCTGCTTGACAAAACACTTAAAAATGACAAGAAAATCTTAAAATTCTTCTCACCTCACATATAAATTTATCCCTGGCTACATTTTACACCAGCTGTGACACTTGTGGTGAGTGTATGTGTGTGTGTGTGTGTGTGTATTTATGTGTATGGCAATTTAGTTTGTACTTTGCTTTGATATTCATATTGAAGTCATCAAAAGTGCTTGTTGATGAAGCTGCTGTTGAAAGTGTTTTTTTTTTTGGAGTAGTAAATTCTGCGGTCTTCGCCAGCAGCGAACTTTGAACCTTGAACTTTGAACCCGCCGTCAGAGGGAAATACGTTGTTAAGCCCAAGTTAAGCAGCAACAACAACACTCGCAAACAAATTATCATCGCTTTATTTAAGATTTATAACGATAATAAATGTAATGAAGCATGCCACATTCAATAACTCGAATGACTGTCAGCTTTCCAATTCAGCACATTATGCAAATCACTGTCACTTTCCGACAACTGACAACTGACAACTGCCAATAACTTTTTTCACTTCATTAATAATAACTTTAGTCCCAAAATAATAACAGAATATGCCCCAAGTCAGCGATGTGACTGGCTCATTCATTAAGAATTAAAAAAATAACAAAAATATTTAAAAATATAAAATAAAATAATTAGAGAGCACTTTGCCAAATGACACTTGAAATGCAATCGAGGGGGGTAGTGGGGAGGAAGCGGAGGGGGAGGGGGGGGGGAAAATGAAGACATTGCCAGTGAGCGAACAATCAGCGACAGTGTTGCAGTTATTTATGAGCGCAATAAATTTATTCACGGGGGGTAAAGCCCAAGGGGTACTGCGGGGTGGTCGGGGGAAGCAAAAGCCAGCAGAGCGTCAAATGAAGGCAGGCGAAAAAGCCCAGCAGGAGACACAAAACAACAACAAAAGCGGCCAAATGAAATCGGCCATGTCATGGACTTTTCACACACACACACACACACACACCCCAACAAATCCTAGCCCCCTCACGTACCCTCTCCAACCACACCGTGCCCGCAAAATCAGAGTGAGAAAGAAATACCGCGAAAATGTGTGTTTCGGTTTCTTCTTCTTCTTTTTTTCGACTTGCCAAATGAAATATGAGCGTAGAGGAAAAAGTTAACAACATTAATTAGCATTTTTATGGAGCGTTTTAACTTTTCAACTGCTGGCGTTTATAGTGGGTTGGTGGGGTGGGGGGAGGGGGTTTGGGTAAAAGGAGTACCCGGAAAGACGAATAACTTTTCACATTGCAACCCAAAGCGAAACAAACCCGAATTCAATATCTGTGCAGGTGTTTTTCTCAGAAATTCACTTTTAATGCCCCATCAAATTTGATGTTCGCAATTTGAGTTCTTAAAGGGGGACGCCAATAAATAAATAATAGCGAAAGTGATAAATAAATACAACCCTTCTCAGCAAATAATAACGTGCCCAGCGACTATTGAAGGCAACTTCTGTGCTTCGCACATAAAGTTAATACCCGAAGCAACAAATTCTCAATCAATTTCCAGCAAAAGGATTTCCAGTATTTTTGGAAGCAGTCCAAACGCAAAATGCTTGCCATACTTTTTATACCCTTTTTATACATGCGACACATGCAACACCAGAATTTGCACCGAAAAACGAGTTGCCAAATTTTAAGGTAGTATTAAAACAGAGAAGGAATTTTATATGATTTATAATATACAATTTTGGACTCGAATTTGTATATGGTTTCGGATCGATCATTTTCCAGAGAACATTAAATTTTCATATTTAAATGAAGGATTACACGAAAGATCCCAGACGCAATTGCTTTTGTAAATAGCTTTAGATTCGTCAAGTTTTTGGCTCGGATAAATGTACAGTAAAGATTAGAGTATCAAATAAGTCCATCAGCTCGTCTGGTTGTTCCACACTCAAATGTTGACTGTACTTTTGTTATTTTATGACTTCGCTTTTTGGCGTCAGATGAACAACATTTTATTGACTGAGTCATTTTGTGCTCTGTTTTTTGTTCTGTTCTGTTTTGCAGGGAACGCGTCGCTTTTCTGCCCAATGTTGCCGCATCATCAGCGCCATAAAATGGGCTCGGTGCCACGGTGGGGCATGCTGCTGCTGCTGCTGAGCTGCTGCTGGTGTTGCCTGATGACGCCGGCTGAGGCACGTTCCAGGGACAAGGAGGAGCGTCGCAGTCGTGCTCGTGGCAACAATGGAGGCGCCACCTCTGCCTCGGCCTCATCGGCCGCTGCAGTGACCAGCAATAGTAACGGTGGTGGCTACTACACCAGCTCCTCGGCATACGGCTCCTCGACGGGCACAGGCAGCACTGGCTACAACGGCCCCATCGACAGCACTGGCTTCTGCATGCGTCGCCGGGAAATGAAACTGATGTGCTACTGCACTCCGGATGAGAACCACATGCCCGTGCAGAAGGCCGAGTGCTGGGTGTTCTCGGAGGGACTGCATCAGAACGACACCACCTGGACACGCTTCTATCAGCAGAAACGCTTGCGAGAACTCAAATTTGTGATCCAAAACAATGCTCGCTTGGACTACATACCCACCATGATCATAGAGCCACTGAAGAACCTCAGCATCATTGTCATCGAATACTCGCAGGTGGAGATCGTCAAGAGCTATGCCTTTGCCAATCTACCCTTCCTCGAGCGGATCATACTGAATAACAATCACATTATGGCCCTCGATCAGGATGCCTTTGCCAACCATATTCGATTGCGGGAACTCAACTTGGAGCACAATCAAATCTTCGAAATGGATCGCTATGCATTCAGAAATCTGCCACTCTGCGAAAGACTCTTCCTCAATAATAATAATATTAGCACTCTCCACGAGGGTCTCTTTGCGGACATGGCACGTCTGACCTATCTGAACTTGGCCCACAATCAGATTAATGTGCTTACCAGCGAAATCTTCCGAGGATTGGGCAATCTCAATCTGCTCAAATTAACGCGCAACAATCTCAACTTTATTGGGGACACCGTCTTCGCCGAGCTGTGGAGTCTCTCCGAGCTGGAACTCGATGACAATCGCATTGAGGTGAGTTCCAAATATTCCAAGGTAACCCATAAATAGTTGCCAATAAATAAGTTTATATCCACTTGGATTCGTTGTCAAGTCTTTGGAGGCAACTTTAAGTGCCCATAAATTGGCAGCTGACCATAAGAAACAGAGGTGGATGGTGGGAGGCGGAGGGGGAAGGGTGTCATAAATAGCACATCCTTCAGGGGGTGGGCACAAGAATAAGTTGGACTGTTGGCATCATAAATTCAATTCGAATGCCCATTTTTGTGGTGATTTAAGTGGTCAATTCAAGCACAACCAAAACAAGGCAAGACAGTTCAAGTTGAGTGGGTGGGGGGGGGAGTGTAAGGAGGGGGGGGGGACTTGGAGTACATCCTTCCTCCTGCTGCTTGCCGAGTAGGCGCTAATATGATAAATAGATTGGTAAATTATGTTTTTGGGGCGCGCCTGAAGACAACGCAGACAGCTTAATTCGCAACGTCTGCCACATGCTGTGGCACATATCCCTTCAACGCCACTCAATGTGTATTAGTGTGTGTGTGTGTGTCTGTTGGCTAACAAATGTGCGCTGCAAGTTAATCTACTTACAAAATATTGAATAACAAATCATGGCTATAATGGATTTATGGCACTCCTTTTGGCCATCCGATATGCAAGCAGCAACCATAAAAAAATGGCCACAGCGCATAGAAAATGTCGCAGTGTGCGTGTGTGTGTGTGTGTGAGTGTGTGTGTAGCTGTGCAAGCGTGGGCCCAGCGATAAGCGTAAATCCTGGCCAACATTGTTAGAGGCGCCACCATCGTCTTTGCTTTTCATTCTGCCTGCGTGTTTCCATTTTTCCACTTTTCCATTTTACAAAGTGCTCGCATATCATGTCACACCCAGACGACACTGCCACACATATGTGTGTCGACGGGCCAGTAGAACACACTCACACACACGCACACACGCACACTCGCACACACACAAGTCTCATGTTGTTGCTCAAGTGTTTTTAGACGGCATCTTCGTGAAATGCTCTGCGGCTGACATGAAACTCAGATGTGGATGTGGATGTGGATGTGGATGTGGATGCTGATGCGAATCTCCTTCATAACAGTAGCTTCTATTTGGCACCCAAAATAGCTTCCGCTGGTGTTGTCATTGTCATAGTTATACACTCAAAAAAAAAACAAACACCCAGGCAGCTCAGCTTCTTATTCGGCAAATTTCTTTTTAATATGCAAACTTTTCTATAAATCAATTTTATATATTTAGAATTATATAAAAATATTATAAGAATTTATAATTTAAGAAAACTAAAAATAAATCTAGAAAAAGAGCAAATTGTCCAAAATTGATTTTAGTAATTTTTTCTAGTTCACAGTTTATTTTCAGTTTCATTCAAATAAAAAATTTTGGAACATATTTTTCCACATTTCTGGCTAGATTTTTTTCTCAAGTGTAGTAATAGTTATGGCCATAGCCTTAGCCAGTGTCGTTGCCATAATGATTGGGCTTGTTATCGCCTCAGAGTCGCATTGTTCTGGCCCATATCACAGATGTGCATATGTTTTGCTTAACGCAAAACTTGCCTTTTTCGGCATATTTTTTTTCTTTTGCTCTTGTCCTTTTCAATAAAAGCAAATTGCGTTGCATGTTTTACGTCCGGGTTATTTTTTGTTTGTTGTTGTGTTTTCTGCCAACTCTTCTTTTTGTGGCCTGCTGTTTTTGTACTTCATAAATCATTTGCTGTTAAAAGGTTTAGGTGACTAAGGGAGGGGTCAGCTTTGAGGGGAAGAGATATAAATAGATAAAGAGCTAAACAGCTAAGTGAAAGTGTTTTAACTAAACGATTTAAGCTCTCTGAAAATCGTTATAAATTGTCAAAAATTCATATTTTTTCTTAGCGTTTTGAATAGTTTCTTTGAAGTTGGCCAACTCTTTCAGTTGTCACTGATTACGTCAAGTATTTTCTCTCATTTCTCCATACTTTTGCTTGTTTTGATTCATAAATGTTAAATTGTTTGCGAAAGCCGCCACAAAATTCGCGTATAAATATACATTTTTTCGCTTATTTTATTTTTTTCTTTTACCATCGGCTAAATTGGACAGCGCCTCGTAAAAAGTCCAAGTTTCGCTCATCAAACTTGCAAAATATGTGAATAAAATGTATTTTTTATGTCAATCAGCGTTGGCAAACAAACAAACTACTGTGATATTAAATTGTATATGTATATATATATATATATATTTTTTACGAGTCATATATTGACGGAAGGAGTATACAAATAATGGCACATGTCTTATTTTGTCTGTTTTTCATATAATATGCATAATTTTTCCATTTTACTAGACAAAACATATTGAATATTAAATAATGACAGAACAAACAGGCAGAATAACAAATGGCAGGGGGTGAGGAAGGGGGTACAGTGTATCTGTATGCCACAGTCAAACTTTCACTGTCTTCTTCTTCTTTCACGAAAATAAACACTTTTTTCGAGTCGTAGAATAAAATCAGAGGCAAACGAATCGGAACACAAGTTAAAAAAATATGCATCTACATATGCTTTATACACACACACACACACACACACATTAATAAATACATAGGCAAGGAAAAGCAAGGCAACAACAGCAATGAAAAGCGGCAAGAGTGAAAATGATACGCAGAACTGTGGAAAAATGGCAGAAAATATTTGTGTTCCTTATTTTTGTTATTTGCTCTGTTGGCCAAGCAAAACAACAAGGAGCAGCGAAGGGCGACAGGTTAGTGGGGGCAAAAGGGCATGCGGGGGAATAGCAAAAGAAAACTGTTATTGTTGCTTAAACAATGCACAATTAAACATGACACAGTTTAAATAAATACTAAAGAAACTGAAAAGTATTCAAACTGCTGCAGTTTCATATTATTTATTGGCCTGAAAATATTGCACCGAATTTCAATTATTATAAATACTCATTTAAATATTGTTGCTATTTTAAATTACTATTTTTAATATGGTTATGGTATTAATCAAATTACTATTTAAATTTGTTGATTAAACTTCTAGTTTAATTATAGTCATGTTATTATTATAATTTCCAATTTAAATTCTATTACAATTATCTTTAGGGATGGATGAAAACATTAACAAATCATACTCTCTCTTACACAGCTGGGTTCTGTCGACCACTCTCGACTTGTACATTCTTAGCTGTTTGATATAATAAAGCTGTTAGCTGTTTAATAACAAATTAATGCCTGGGCCAAACCCCAAACCCGTCGGCGTATTTTGATTGGGTTTCTTATTGAAGTCGCAACGAGTTTCTATTTGCCAATTTCTAACTAGATGTTATTTGTTTTTTGTGTGTGTTTTTTAACAGCGCATTTCGGAGCGGGCCTTGGATGGATTGAACAATTTGAAAACGCTGAACTTGCGCAACAATTTGCTGAAGAAGATCGACAATGGACTCCTGCGAGGCACGCCGGCTCTGCTGTCACTCAATGTGCAGGCAAACAAATTGGAAACGCTGACTTCCTACACATTCCAGCCAATTATGGACAATTTGGTCAACAGCACCAGTGAGCTGTTGGTGTCAGGTGAGTTCGCAGACTGACTGAATGACAGAATGACAGAAGTGCTGGCCAGAAAAAATTGCATAATTCTAATTACGAATACGCCATGTTGATCACGTCGGGCTGGGTTCTGCCTGCAGCGGCTTTTTTATAATCTAAGACTTAGTCTCTTGTGAATTTCTTAACTGAACTCACAATTAGACACACAAGCATACACACACACACACACACAAATTGTTGACTGTGCTTGTGTATTGTTGCCATCATTAAGGAAATGTCGTATTTTCATTGCTCAAGTGTGCGCTTCCGTTGTGCAACACACTTTCACATATAGTTTTCTATATTCTCCCCATTTCTCTCTTTCTCACTATCTCTCTCTCTCTCTCTCTCTCTGTCTATCTGTCTCGCTTTGTCGTTTTGTTAATTGCATAAACCTGACAACTGCCAGCGGGCTTGCAACAACCAAACCCAAATAAGTCATTAAAGTGCAATTTTGAAAGCGGCCACTCAACGTTGCCACACATGCCACATGCCACATGCCACACTACCTGGCTGTCGACTGCAAAACTCATAACAATAAAACAAGGCCTGCAAAAGGCCATAGGCAAAGCCAAAGTGTCCATTATCTGTGTGTACGTGTGTGTGTGGTGTGTGTGTGTGGTGTGTGGTGTGTGTGTGTGGTGTGTGTGTGGTGTGTCTGTGAGTTAATAGCGCTGGCTATTAGCGTGTTGATTAGCCCAATTAAAAGGTAAATTAAACTGAAATATTAAGTGCAGACACTCCACTCCTTTTGTCAAGCAGAAGCTATAATTCCTTGCAGAAGGGAAGGAAATGGCAAGATGAAATTGACATATATATATATATGATTTTATAGTATTTATTATTTCCATAACGAGCAAGAGTATATATATTTGGCATATATATTCTATTGCTGATCCAGCATATCAAAATATAAATGTAATGCATTAATCCAAATGATAAACATAATCAATACAATCGGATCCAACAAAACTCTATAAAAAGCGTCGAGGCTGCTTAATGACTTGCAGCAGGTATAATAGACAACAACAACAACAACAACAATAGACAACAACAACAACAAAAATAACACCTTGAAAACAGCTCGCGTTTTGTAAGCTTTTTATTTTTAGCGTTCTTTGCAATTAGGCTTTGAAGTATGCGGTCTGTAATCAGTGGCTAAAACAAGAAGAACAACAACTACAACAAAAAAAAAACAACAACAGCAAGAATTACAGTTGCAGAATTGGTAGAAAATAGTTTGTTAGTACCTTGAGTCGAGGAATACATTTAAATATTTAACAACAGCCTTCAAAATCGCATTTCTCTTGCATTTAGCAAAGTCGTCGTCAGACATCCACACACACACACACACACACATCCGATTACGACTGGCAGTTACATATGCAACTTAATTATCCCCCTCCCCCCCACACACATACCCATACACACACTCACACTTATTGCGAGTGAAATTTTCGCTAATGGTTTGCCATTAGCATGACTTATTTAAGTAGAAACCAAAAACAGAATGTTTTCCCCGAGAATATTTGACTATGAAATGCACTGTAAAAAATTGATGAACACTAAAAATATTTGTTGGTAAGAAGAATATATCAATGAGTTTCTGGATTATTTTTTAAATGCAGTATTCAATTTAGTCGTTTGAGTTTTAATAAAGTTATTGTGCGAGAAAGTTTCGCGAATTGAAATTAATTTAAATTCAATATTCATCTGGAGGTAAAAAATTACATAAGGTATTTTCACAATTATTATACCCTTTAGGGGCACATCTTAAAAACAGGGTAAAAAATGCCGACGATGAGCGAGAGAAAAGCTCAGCGCATTGGCATACATAAAACCCAGGGCCATCTAATGTATGTGTGTGTGTATGTGTGACTGCATTTACAGTTGTAATTGCATTTGACAACACACACACCACACACACACACACACACACACATGTAAGAAGTGAACGGCAGACATTTGTAAATTGGCTACAAATGACTTCAAATTGCTTTAAGCTGCAAAACATTTTCGCATGCCGAAAACTTTTTAATTCATATGCACTGATTATATTCAAACACACACACACCCACACACACACACACACGCAACGCATATTTGCAAAAATTTGCATATGCAGCAGCAAAATGCTTGATTAGATCGCTTCAACAAAAATGAAAAATATAAAAGTTAAATAGCAAATCAAATTTGGCCTTCAACTTTCCGCTGGCATAGCAAAAGTTATTTGAATAAAGCAAATACGCTCAAAAATTCAAAATTAAAAACTAATTCGAAATGAGTTTGCTCCAAAATGGCTTTAATTATGTATAGATAAAAATAAATCAAACAAACGATTTTATTTTCCTTTTGATTTGATATTTTTTAGCACGTAATTTATAAGTTTAATATTAAATTTGCGCACTGCTTCAAGCTCAGTGGCAACAACTGATACTGTGGCAAAGACTGTGGCAAAGATTAAAAATTGTGTCCCAATTGTCAAAAGACAAATTTATAAGTTGAAACTGTGTTTTTGAGGATGTGAGGAATTTATAGTTTTAATTTTAAATTTGAGCGCTGTTTTTAGTTCACATTAAATAAATAAATTATATGAAAAATTTGCTGCTCTTACCTATCAGCAGCAGCAGTTTGAGACTGTGGCAAAGACTGTGGCACGTCTGTGGCAAGAGTCGTTTAAAAATTTGCCCCAAATTGTCATATGTGGGGATGAGAGGGAACTAAAAGATGCCACACTTCACATATGCTCA
The DNA here is from genome assembly GCA_035042405.1 of Drosophila demipolita. NCBI lineage: Eukaryota > Metazoa > Arthropoda > Insecta > Diptera > Drosophilidae > Drosophila > Drosophila demipolita. The sequence continues at coordinate 5,778,696 of JAWNLI010000059.1, read as the reverse complement.
TTGGGTGTTGCAAGTGTTGCAAGTGTTGCAAGTGATGCAAGTGTTGACGCGTGTGACAGGCAAACTTGAAGTGAAGCCAGTACAGACAGCAGCAGCGTATTCCACATAAAAGTTGCAACAAAATGAGGATGAGGCTGACACGAAACAGACGTTGACGTTGTCGGCTAAGGATAAAGTTGCCGCTGTGGCCATAAAACGTGCAACATGAGGCAAGTAGCACACACACACCAATGCCAGTGACAACCAACGGAGCCCAAAAGTATTTGGCCAACTGACTAATCGAACGAGCAACGAGAATGCTCTGTGGGGGTAGTGGCAGAGGGGCATGTGGCACGTTAAGGTGTGCAACGATTGCAACTGCAAAACTATTTGACAAATGCACATCAACCAGGCAGTTCCAATGTGAAGTGGCTTTGGCAGCAGCTAAGGGGATTTCCATTAGCGGGCAGAACAAATGATGTACATGAACTTGCAACGAACTGTGGCACATGCATCACCCAACCCAATATCACGTTGTGATCTGCACAAGATTTTGACTTGACTTCTTCGTAATTGCCATTGACAGCTATCGAAACTAGAAACTCGAAACTCTGATTGACATTGCACCAGTTTCGTCTTGCCACAAACTGAAAATACGAAAAATTCCAACGGTAAATCTTCATTATTATGCAATTTCGCAAAGACTAGCATACACTGCAAAAAAAGACCAAGACATAGTGGCAACTTGAAAAGAGTTTGTTGTCTTGGAAACTACTCAATTTGGCTGTAATTTAAAATTGTTCTTTATTGGTTTTTAAGGTGTTTCTGCAGTTGTGTTTGTGTGTTGTGTTTTTATTTATTTATTTTAAAATTGAGTAACTTTTGTACTTAATTTAAGTTTATTTATTGCCTTTAAATTTAATATTTGAATGAATTTAATTTACTTGAAAGTGATTCAGATTTTCGTTTGCGTTCTTCTCCGGTGAGAAGTGTATTATAAGTAATAAAAAAAACTGCTTTCTTTGTGTGCGAATAGCAAATTATTGGGTGAATGTTGCATGCAACAAACATATTTCACACTCAACAGTTGCTGAAGCTGCTGCAGACTGGCTAATTAGAAATGGAAAATTGGAAATTGGCTTGGCTGAACAGCGGCCAAGGGACGCAGGTGAAGAGCAACCAGGCCGCTTTCAACTGCCCTGCCACCCGCAATCCCCTCTCTATATCTTAACCCCCCCCCCCCGCACACCCTCTACACACGTGTAAGCCACCTTCGAGGCAAAGTTTCGAAGCACATGCTGCCTGCATTTAAATGCCATTTGATGTCTGGCACTAAACAATGCTTCGTTTTTGTCCTTTTGAAGAACCATGCTGTGTGTGCAAGTTTCCACTTGTGTGTGTGTGTATTTGTGTGTGTGTATTGTTTGTACAGTGACCATGGCCAGGACAATTCTAAAGCTTTGGCTACCCCACAGCAGCACCTATGGCCACGTATTTTGTAAAAAATTTATAGGCACGCCAAGTGCTGTGGCATTTGTTTCAATTCCAACCACACACACACACACAACATACACCCCCCATACACACACACACATACACACACACACATGGAGACCACTTCGCATCCTACTCTGCACTGATCCTTGTTTATTTGTATGCGGGGCACGTTTTGTTTGTGTCGTCGCGCCTGTGGCCAAGACCTACGACCATCGGAAATGCTTTCACTTTAAAGCTAAAATGCGAGTGTTTTTTTTTATTTTGGTTTTGCACATATTTGCCAAACAGCAGTAACACTGGTAATAAATGCGACAACACTCGCACACACACACACACCCTTAATTCCCGCCCAGTTTCTCCCTCGCCTCCCAGAGGGTCTGTGTCCGTGTCCGTGTCCGTGTCCGGCTCAATTGGTTCGTTACGTTCAGTCCAGTTCAGTCTAGTTTGGGCCTGGGGTCCGAATCGTTAGCTTGAATTGAATGGTTATTGTTTCGAAATATAAATAGGATTTCTAACAGATTTTTTGCGACGCCTGTGCCAAAAAATCTAACAAGTTCTAATAGCGAGAGCACAACTGGGAGATACTCTGTTAAACATATAATAGACTGAAGGATCTTAATGAAATCTCCTTAGTTTATTAATAATATATCTGGGTACATTATATATTTATTCCAAGTCTGTATATTAAGAGTTCTTTCTTCTATTGGCTAGGCTGATCAATTAAAATATATATATGTATACAGATTTGCTCAGATATGCTTCTTGCTGTCTGTCAAAATACCCCTTTTACAGGTCATAAAAAACATTTTCTTCTTCTGTTTTCGACAGCTAAAAAAATGCAATTCGAATATTTTGCTATAAAAAAAACTGTTTGGTTTTTTGTCTGATGCAATCGAGTTATTTTCCACTTGATAAAACTTTTGGTATTTGTTATTGTTAGGAGAACATAAAATTAGATTGTTGCACTCCTCATTAGATATTCCTTATTTCCAAAAATAAAAATCTTGGCCAAATAGGCACTTATTGGACAGATGGCTAATTTTGGGTTAACTACGCTTTCTATTATGGGCTTTACTTAGGAGCCAGCAGTCAGCAGCTTAAAATTGCATTTGTTCAACAAAAGCAGGAACACAACAATAAACAGGTATTAGTCACACACACACCGACACACACACACACACACATAGACTTTTACGTCCGGAAGCGGAAATTTATTGAGAGGCATTAAAGGCGTTTGTTGTCCGCTTCAAAGCCCATGTACAAAAGATGTTTGGGCCATAAACTGGACAAATGAGCATGTGACACGCACCCCAAATTGACTTTCGATGGCCAAAGTCAAAGCCAACTGTCCAACTTGAACTTCAGCTTCAGCGACAACGGATTCCAGATCCTGCCTAGCAAATCCTGCTGAATTGCTCCCAATAAATCTATGGCTCAACACTGAGCGACAGACATATGCGCATACACAAACACTAATAACATTTATATATTTACACACACACACACACACACACACACACATACACTCGCACACATGTTGTGCATGCATAAGTAGTATTTTTACGTTAAGGCTCAGTTTTATTTGTTCCATTTGCAATCTGCATAAATCACTTGTGTATTTGTGTGGGGGATTCCGTGGATTCATTCCTCCAAATTATATTCACTACTATTATTACTAGTACTTTTCGTATTTATACTGCTTCTACTACTATTACTCGGACTGAATTACTTTTGCTACTTTTACTCATATTTCTACTATATTTTTATACAACAACAACTGCCACTTTTGTTAATAATTCTATTTCGAATATAACTTTTTTTGCTGCTAAGTCAATTTATATTTATACTTTATATATTTCTACTACTACTTTTACTTCCACTTTTACTTTTTCTCCTAGTAGTTTAAATCCAAATTTTGACAGTCCTAGTAAGCCTACTACTACTTCTACCTCTTCTACTATTTTCAATACTTTTACTTCCAATATTACTTCTACTACTAGTTTAAATACGACTTATTCGACTTATTCTACATATTCTACGCCAACTTGAATATTATTTGTGCTACAACTTCTTCCACAACTTTCTTGTAATTTTACTACTACTCGCAATAATTCTGCTGCAACTCTTACAAGGATTTCCACTACTTCTTCTACTATGGAAATTTTCAAAAACTTCTGAAATTTCTGTGATTGCCATTGGAGATGCATCCACCACTACTCACTCTACATCCACAGTAGAATCGCCCCAAATTTTACAACCTGACAACTCTGGCCACAACTAGTCATCAACTTGCTGTTAGTCATCAGTTAGTAATTAAACTCAGAACCCACACTTACTTAAATAAGTTTAAAAACTGTCTGCCGTTGCCATAAAGCACACGGAGAGGCCATCATTCATTTCGGAGTGGGGGTATTTGCATGCCACCCAGTGTCCTGTTTGGTATCTGTTTGTGGCATGCATTTAATTGTCTGCTGCAGCAGCAACATCAGCAGCATCGTTTTAATTACGTACCTTTTTCTATGCAGCAGCGAAATAAAAAAAACAATTTAATTCAATTGAGTAAAAACTCAACTGCAACCATAAAAAAACAAGCAATTTTCCATGTACACAATGGGGGCATACAACAATTCGCTTTCATGTTGCCCCACACGGCCCAGTGGCATTAACAAGCAGACGAATAATACAATGACATATCTTTTTTTTTGTGGCGCAACCCCTGCCCCTGTTCAGGCTGCCAATGCCCCACATTAAGTAGTTCAATTAAAACTTAAATGCATATTATTAATGAGTTTTTATTGTTTAATGGTGGCAAACTTTTGTACGCCTTGCGGCCAACTTTCAACACAACACACACAATGGTGTGAGTGTGTGTGTCTGCGTGTGTGGGTGGGTGTGTGTCAACTTTCACCTCGCATAACAAGCTGCTGAATATTTTATAACATGTTACACCGCACTCATCAATTTTATAACAAGTCAACCACTACTTCTCCCCCTCTCACTCCCCCTCTCCCTCTCTATCTCTAGCTCTCCCTCCCTGCCGCTCTCGTGTGACACATTTCAAAATCGTTTCAAATTAATTGATATCATTATGTCAAAACTTGAGACGCCCTGATTTCAACTGAATGTTATTGACACGATTTACGCTTGAGGCATTTTCAAGTGCTCCTTTTAAGCAGACATTCCCAGACATTGAGTTTAATATGTGTATAGAAACGGGCTTAAATTTATTAACGCGAAGAACAGAAATACAAATCAAAGAGAGGTAGTGCTCGACTAGCAGATACCCTGTAATCAACACTAGTCTTGCATATGAATCTAAAAAGTTGCTGATACTTTTTTTACCATTACTTTTTCCTCCTTTGACTACTCACTCACATAAACCTTGTTGATGTAATGCTCTGTAATAACAGGGTATTAGCGGCAATTTTGGTCCATGAAGGCAACTTAGCAACGCCCATTTTTGTGACTTATCCAACGCTTGACGTTTAAAGCCTTAGCCAAATTACTTGGAAGCCAACAACTACGCCTCAACTATGGCCCAAGATTTAAGCCCTTTGGCATTTTGCCTTTGTCACAAACGGCCTTAACTGATGGCTAAACATTAACGCGCTTTATTACTTAAATTTATTATAATCATCAGCAGCAGCAGCAGCAGCCGTAGTAGCTGAAGCAACAACAACAACAACAACAACAACAACAATCGAGACAGTTATCCGCTGAGCTGGATTCAATTGGTTAGCGTGAAAACCGCTGCATAGTTTCAGGCGCGTGACGAAACTTTTCAGCTGCTTTTTAATGAGGATGAAGTGGAGTGAGACAGAGATGGATGGATGGGGGAATGGGGCGGTTGGGGCGGTGGGGCAAGAAAATATGGTAATCAGGGCTGGGCTTATAATTTATGCGGCACACTGCTGGCAAAGACATTGCATTAAACGCGTTAATTTTCCAACCGTGTGAAAGAGCCAATTGCTAAACTTGAAACACTTGCCAGATTTACTTTTTGCTTTTCCTGTCATTCAGAGTGTGTGTGTGTGTGTGTGTATGTGTTTGGTAATCTATCTTAATATATGCACAGGCAGTGGGAGAGGAATGATGTGTTGTCTACTGCGGTTTTTGCGCCAGACGCCTTTGATTATAGTTCAGTTTTACTTCTACTGCTGCTGCTGTTACGCTTAAAGTTAATATTAATTTGAATGTTAATGTTAATATTGTTATTATTGCCTTTAACGCTATTTCCCTCAACTTTCCATCATTAAAAATGGGAATGAGCAAAACATTTATAAGACAAAACAAGAAGTAACTTGGAACCCAAACAATGAATATTTATAAAATATTTATTATATTTATAGCCTTCATTAAGGTAAACCATGTATAGCTGACAATATTAACCATATACATATATCTACAATCTCTTCAATTTATAATTGAACTGTTTTTACCATTTTGTATCTTGTTTATTATATATTTTGTTTTAATTAAACCCTTCTGAGATTTCTGCGCCTTGTTTATTATTGATAAGATTTGCAATTTTGTTAATTAATCAATAATATTTTAGAGTATTAATGCTCAAACCAAAATAAAAATTAAATACTTTTTAATCTTTAAATCAGTCTCTTATTTTTTGGGCTATTTGCAGTTGGGTGGATATAAAGTCTCTTTTATTTAATTTATTGTTTAAAATTAAAACAAAACAAACAACTTTCAGAGTCTATAAGAACTGTGGAATTTCCAAATGAGTATTAAAATCGATCTGCAAAGCTTACTATTTATTTAACAGTGTATTTGGTAGTCGTGCAGACTCTCATAAATTGGGAATTAACAACATTTGACATTGGTATGCAATTGGCATTTTGTTATTTGACACATTGAAACGGAATTTGCTCATTTCGGTAAACTGGTCAAAAACTCATTAGACCAAAACTAGTGAAACATAAATTGCAGCTGGCCAAAGCACTTTTAATTGAATACATTTATAGATATATTGATATATGTATATATTGATATTTCGGGACAACTTATTGCTGCATGCCACAAAATATGTATTTACACATAACTCTTCCAAACCAACCTCAAAATCGATTAGTTTTGCAGTGCAGCTGGCCATAAATAAGCACAGAGTTAACTTTACACCATGTAATAATTTCAATTTACAGTATGTGCTTGCTACACACACACACACACACATATATATATATATATATATATATATAAATATACATGGCTGTCAAGCTGCGGATGTGGAAGTGTTGGCATTGATGGATGGCATTGCAATTGGCAGTGGCAACAGCTATGTATATATATATTAGTATATATACCGATCAGTGGATTATTAGAGTACACAATTTATGTCAGTTGTCCCCGTTTGATATATTAACCTTTTCTTCAGTTTACCTGCTTAATAGACTCGGGTACTTGAAGCCCAGTTAACAAGTGACTTGCCAAAAATCGCAGCGCAATAAGATAAAATTCGTTATTTATTTATACAAATGTTTGTTGTTGTTTCGAGCAACCCTCGCCGAGAATATATTTTATTAAATACAATTCAATAAGAGCACAATAAAAAATTATATATTAAGAGGGTCCTTTCAAGATATTCAAGGGAGAGAATGATGTTGCGTTGGCTATTTTGGCAAGCCATTAAGCAGCGAATTGGACAAGTTTAAGGATTGAGGGGGTTGTTCCACATGTTGCGCTGTCTTGGGGGTTGTTTATTTGTTTGTTGTTATTATATCTGTTTGCAATATAGTTGTCTGTATTTTTTATGCGATTTTAGCATACAACAAACACACACACACACACACCACACCCTCTTTGCCCAGCCCAACTCCCCCTGCAGTTGTGCAAATATTTTGGCAAAAGCAAACTTAATGCTTAGCCGAAGGGCTAATATTGATGAGTGTGTGTCCCTGTGTGTGTGTGTGTGTGTGTGTGTGTACTTTAACGCGGTTGAGTGGTCATATTTGATCGGCGTTCTTGATTTTTACTGCCCCCCTTCATTGGTACGCCCCTTTTCGATTTTCTGCTGCCCTCCACTCAACGATTTGATTTGCTTTTGGAAAGTGATTTTCCTATTCTTATTAGATGTCTTTTCTGTATTTTTTTTCCATCTGTGATTCGTCTTTGATTTGTTTATGCGATTTCATAAAATATTTATCCTCGAGCGTAGTTGTTAAATCGCCTGCAATGGTTTTCCCTTTTGCCAGTTTTGGTGGCACGGTGTGGTGGCAGTGTTTTTTGGGGGCGACGTCCCTGCAGCAGCGTCTGTCTGCCTGACTGTCCGTCCGCCTGTCGAATGTTTGATCTGCGTTTGCTTATTTGACTTCAGTTCACGCTCGATTGCCGAAAATAATTTGATATGAAAGAAATAAACTGTAATTGTTTGCTGATTGAAAGTCGCCGATTTCTTCATTTTTTCCCTTTGCTTTTTCGATTTATTTATTACGTTTTTTCTCTCACTCAATATTACCAAGCGGAAGTTTTTCGCATACAATTTAAAGAGAAAAATATATTTTGCCCATAAAATGTTATTAAAATTACAACTAAAAGAAAATGCGGCGAATTGAAGCAGCAGAAAAAGAACTCTGTGAAAATCTGTACAAGTGATATAATTTTATGGCTTTCTCGCGGGTGAAAAAATAAAACAGAATAAGAAAAACAACAACAACAACTACAATTTTACAGTAGAAATAGAGCTCGACTTGGAGACACCCTGTTAAAGATATAAGAAAATCGGTATTTCAGTTATCGATAAGTCTTGAGCTGTATTTTGATATCTGCTTATTAATACATGCTCCTGTCTATTGCACACCTCTGAGGAAGTTCATTATACCCTTTTTGTCCACTTTGAGTCGGGTTCAGGGTATAACAAGCATTGTAACTAGGGTCCAGTTCGTGCAGGAGCATCGGATTCATTTGGCGTAATAAAAACATTCAATGGGCACTCTCTCCGTCCCCCTCCTCACTCTCTTCTCTGACCTCCTCCCATCTGCCACTCCCTCTAGGGCTGCCCCCTCAGAAAAAAAGTGACCCCAACTACAACATAAAGAAAATTGGCGAGAAAAGCGACGGCCATTGAAATGGCTTTGAATGGCTTCACATAGCAGCAGGAGCAGCAGCAGGAGCAGCAGCAGGAGCAGCAGCAGCAGCAGGGGAGTTGGGGTCAGGTTGTAGGGGTTTCGTGGCAAATAAAAATGAAAAAACCCATTTGATTTTGAATAAATTGTGTAAAGTTTCAGGACGCTGAAAAGGACCAGGCCAGGCTAGCAAGTAAATGCTGCCTCGATTCCAACTAAATTAAATATCATCATATTCTGCTGCTTCTTCTTCTGCTTCTTTCTCCCTCCTCCGCTTCTCACGCACAAAAATAACAAAATAACAAGCAAAAACAAGAAGCTTACCAAATCAAAAAAATAAATGTAAAACACTCCAAAAGCTCATTAAAAAAACAAAGAATCTTTAAAATAAAAGTGAAGGCTGCAAGAAAGCTGCCTAAAAATGTAGTGCAGTGAGGGGGAGGGGGATAAAAAGACACCGATCCCTCCATGCCCCAACTAATTAATTTTGATGATTCTTGATGAATAATGAATCATTAAATTTTTCAACAATTTCACATTTTTGACTAGCTTGCATAAGCTGAAATCCAGCAGCACTATGACAATATTGTTCTAACTGTTAAGGGGGGCGTGGGGAAGGAGTTGAGTGGTGCCTCTTCTGCTGCCGTTTCTGCTTCTGCTTCTGCTTCTTCTTCCTCCACTACTTGTTCAATGTTGGTGCTCCCAACTGGCCGTAACTAGGAGGCCAACTATTACAATATACAAAGCGAAAGTTTCGACTTCATTTGCATACATAGCGCTCTCGAGCAGCGCAATAAAAAATGATAAAACTCTCTAGAGAGCAAAGAGCAAAACACACACATATATACAGAGAGAGAAATGTGGAAGCAAGTTGCTAACTGTGCGTACTGTCCCCTGGTGGCCTAAGTGGGCTCCCAAACCGTACCGCAAATGAGCGCCAAGTTCCCCAGTGTTGCCCCCAGTTTCCGCACTTGCCCCTTTTGCCATAGCCAAGCGAGAAGCCATCTACACTCTGAAAAAATTGCCCTCAATATTAGTAAATTGCACTAAAATTTAAATTCCTAAAAAAAATAAATTGAATTTATATTTTGGTTGTTAGTTTTATCTACTATTATTAAGATAATTTTATTAAAAGTTGAAATGCTTGCATATGGAAAATAAAAGTTTTTATTAATAATTAAAAGTAAGAAATTTAAAAAATCAAATTTAGATCCACTATTATTTATTAAAATTTAGAAGGATGCCTTTTTTCTAAGTGCAGTTGCCCCCAGTTGCCGCAGTTGCCCCTATGCCACAGCTATGCGAGGAGCCAGCTAAAAGTGAGCTGATTTCAAACAAAGCTGCGTTGGCGGTTGTGGCATTCTACATTGTGTGGCGCCCCAACCACGAGCAACGAACCACCAGCCAGGAGTCGGTATCCGGTCAGCAACAAAGGCGGTAACTAGGCCAGCATCTGCGCTGATTTTGAGGCGGCTGAGGGGCGGCTACAGGGGAAAAAAAGTAGAACTTTTGGCGCCCATGTTTATATTTTTAGGGAAGAAAAAATCCACGTCTCTTTCTCTTTCAAAGCAAACTCGCGAAGCAGAATAAAGGAGGCAGCCGTGAGTTAATACCTTGTGGCAAGCAGCAGCGGCAGCTGCCCCAAAAAATTGAATAACGCAGGCAGCAGCAGAGTAGAAAGTGCGTGCCACCCATCAGCCAATTAAAGCAGAAGACTTATATTTTCTTTCTTCCATTGTGCGTGTGTAACGGTGTGTGTATGTGTGTGTTATGGTGTGTGTTGTGTGGTATATTAAATTTAAAATAAATGTATTTCTTTTTTATGCCGCTAGGTCGCGAACCCAGCTAATGAAACGGCATTTAGGTAGCACAACTTGATGTATGACAAACAGCTCCACTCCCCGCTGCCCACTTTACCTACCAACCTAGCCTGTTTCCTGTCCCAGGTTGGGTCTTGATCTGAGTGTTGAGCAATGGTGCAACTAAATACACTTTGATGGAAATTAATTGTATATTTTTATTTTATTTTAATTTACTTATATAAATTTGAACCCATATATTAATTTGTTTGTTTAAAAAAATAATATGTCTTTTAAGTATTGATCATATATATCTGTATAGTATCCCAGACTTTGAGAACTAATTCCAGCTTATTTTTCATACAGTGGATTCAGTTGACAGTTCGCCTCGAAGTGGCAACTGCTTGAATAGCTGCTGCTGCAGCAAATGCAAATGACAACTAATTATGAATATGTTGCGACACTTGAACTGCCACAGGAACTAGACGAAAAGCGGGGTGTGGAGTAGTACAGGGGAGGGTGGGGTGCAAGGGGTGCACATATTTGCATTAAAACTGACCAAACAAAGTTCAGTTGAGTCTAATTTAGCTAGCTGCCTGTTGGTAAAGAGAGCACACACACACGCACACACGTAAACTTATGCAAACAGCCAGGCACTTGAAGCTTGTTAGGGGCATTGTGCAGAAGGGGGTGCGGGTGAGGAGGCTGGGGTGGTTGTGGGGTCAGCTTTGGACAACGCTATGAAAATGACAATAATAAAATTTAATGTACAGACAGAGAGACGCATATGCATGACTCATATTGCGTGTGTGTGTGTGTGGGGTGTGTGGGGTGTGTGTGTGTGTATGTAAATATCCTTTGCTAACCGTAAAAACGTTTCCGACTGTTGAAAATAGAATGAAAAAAACATGCAACGTCATGTGGAAGGCGGCAAAGGGGCACAGACAGTTAAAAGTCATCCAGTTTAGCAACAGCAGCCAAAACTAGTTGGACAGGAGGGGGGCCAGGCGGGGAACTGGGCGAATGTCCTATAGATAATGTCGAAGTTCGTTGCTAGCAAAATGAGACGGGAGTGTGTGTACAGAGTGTGTGTGGGCGGGTGTAGAGTGTGCAGCAGACCAAAACACTTCCTACCGCTTTGGCCAAGTATCATTAAAAATATAAAAGTATTTTATGCACCCACACATGACCAGTTTTTGGCAGCACATTAAGCCAGTCACATGACCACCTACTATATGTCTAAGTGTGTGTGTATGTATGGTGTGTGTGTGTGTGTGTAAAACCTCTTACACATACACTCAAATACGGCATGTATTTTAATACCCTGAGCAGATTAAGCATTGCAGTTGGGGTTTTATCACGTTGTTAAAATAAACCCTATATACTAAATATACATATAAATATATGTATATATATGTATGTATATATGTTCCCGATCAGCCGTGAGCTGAACTTTGTCCGTCTGTCAATCTGTATAAAAAAAACAGACATCCAAGAACTATAAGAACTAGAGACTTTAAATCTTATCTTATCGATAACTGCATTTTACTTCAGGACAATCGATATAAATCGACCTTTTAAGGGTATCTTCAAGTCGTGCTCTGTCCAACTCTTCTCTGTGCATTTTATTTTATTTTCTGGTCGTGCTTTGAGCGTTTGCTTGTCTGGCAAGTCATTGTCATTTGGTCAGCTGAAAACAGCTGCCAGTTTTCAGCTAACTCCGCTTGCCACTCCCCTCTCCTCCCGCCGCCTGCTTTCCTACCACATTCAGCTACTTTTTGTTGGGCTAGTTCATTATCATGTTAATTTTGTTGTAATTTGCTTGCTAAATGTTGCCAAGTTGCCAGAGTTGCCAGAGTCGCCAGCTCTTTGCATATTTTAGTTTAGTTTATTTATGCATTTTGCATGCTTTTCGTATATGTGAAAATATGTGTCAGAATTTTTGACTTCTCTTGAGTAATTTGCTAAACTATTTGCGCAACGAAAGTTTTCTTTTGTGCTCGTTGCAAGTTGGTCATATTTTCTTTTGTGGCTTGAGCCCGGGCTGGGTGCTCTGCCACAAAATATATGTCACGAATTATATTGTTATTGTTGCTGTTGGCTCAATTGTAGTAGTAGTTGTGACTCACAGGCCAGACAATAGCGTCCTTCGAGTCCTGTGTCCTTTGTGTGTGTGTGTCTGTGTGTGTGTGTGTGTGTGTGCCAGTCAAAGAGTCAATATTTTGTTTGTAACATTTATGCTAATCATATGCATGTTGACAAGCTGTGCCAGCGCACAGAGCCTAATTACACTTGAGAGATTTACCAGGACATTAACTGGCTACAAGCCGTAATAGACGAGGACAGACAGACAGGCGGACGGACAGGAGAAGACACACAACTAATTGAATCTTGTCTGTCTTCCTGCGTGTTAAATATTTATGCAGACACATTTTAATCAGGCTGACAATTTGATGCTTTAATGAGTAAGTTTGAGTTTCATGCGCTCAATTTGAGGCCAAAGTAAATAACAAATTGCTGAGTATTTGTGAGAATCGATTTGCAGTCGCAGATTTGCCTCCAGGTGGTACCTGGTGTCGCCACGCATGGCAACAATATAATTGACAGCAGACAGGCAGTCAAAATCTAGCTGAAGCTGTTGCAGCTGCAACTCCACATGCCACAACAGGATGCAGCATCGCCTAAATTGAAAATGTCAGGCGTTTAACTTGCACAGCAATTCGAAGGCAGTCAGACTTACCGTTCAAATCATTTAAAACGAAACTAGCCTGGCTCTGGCTCTGGGCCTGGCCAGAAAAGATATAACCGATTCGAGTCCACTTCCGATTCGAGTCGTGTCGCTTGCCCAGCAAATGACAGCCAATTGTTGCAGCACGATGTGGCCACTTAACCAGATGCCAGACGAGATCTGCCACTGCTCCTCCTCCTTCTGCTGCTGCTGCTGCTGCGGCTATCTGTCTGACCCTGTCTCACCTGGTCTGGCACACAATAGGCTGCAACTGAAGTGAGGAGCTGACTGCTCCTGCTACTCTTCCTCAAGGGAGCTTCGACGTTGCCCCTAAATGTGTAACGCTTGGCAGAATACTTAGTTGAGCACATTTGGTGCACACATCCTTCGAGAGTATTAGCAGTCATAGGTGTGGCTTCAAAACGCCTCTTCTCTCCCATAAAATTTAACTCATCTTAGTCATAAATTGCTCAAAAATAAACTGTTTAAAGAACAGTAATAAAATTAAATCTGAAAACGTGATTTTGATTCGAAAGTCATGTCAAAGTCATATTTGAATAATTTCAAAGGGCATTCCAGAAATATTTTACTTTTAAATATCAAATCATGACTGGCTCGAAAATCTCGCCAACAAATATCAAATAACAAAGATGTTATCGTTATTTAATTTTTTACTGTTTGATAGGAAATCGTTATCATCAGACAGATTATTCATTTTTTACTTAAAACAGTTTTGTCATAGTTTAGCCGAATTTTAAATAAAGTTTGTTTTCTCTAGATGAAAACCTCATCTAAATTTTAAAGTGAAATTTTGTATCGAAACTCATTTTATAAATACTTCTAGAAACGTATCCAAACTTTCTTTCTATATAAAAATTAAACTTTAAAATCCCATTAACATTGAACCCGTAATAAAAACTTTGCTGCTTTTTAGGTTTTTTTTTCACTGTTTTTTAGGTTTAATTTTGGCTGAGTTGTGCGTGGCTGGATTGGGTTGGCTAACAACTTGACAAAAGCAATTTCAGGGCAGTTCGCACACAATTTTATCAATTTGGTGTTTGGACTGGCCAAAAACTGTCAATTCTATTTGCTTGCACACATTGCTATATATAAATACTCATCTCTCTCTCTCTCTCTCCCTGTCTCTTTCTGTTGCAGACAACAAATTCATTTGCGACTGTCGTCTATTTTGGATCTTCGATTTGAAAAATCGCACACGTCATTTGCAGCTGCGAGATTCGTTGGAGGATTTCGTTTGCACATTGCACGAACCAAACTTGTCGCATTTCATCGATCCGGTTCCATCGCACATTCTGGACATACTGAACATTGGAGGCTTTACAGCGATTGGCAGCAATAGTGCCAGCATGGGCGGCATCGGCAACAGCGTCAACTATGCCAATCTCGACGAACTGGGCAGCAGCATCAAGAAGCACTCAAGCAAATCTCGCCAGGCACTGCGGGGTCAACGCCAGTTCACCGATCCCTCGGACTCGCAGCATAATATTGTGGAGTCCAAACTGCGAGAGCGTCGAGAGTCGCTGGGCGTGGCAGCTGTGGCGGGACAGAACCAGAAACGCTATGATTACTACGATGAGGCAACGGGTGTTGGTGGTGGACATGGGGCTGGTCTGGGTGGCGGCCTGGGCATGGGACTGGACATGGATGACAATCTGAATCTGCACAAGCAGAGCTCGTACTCCAGTTCGAGTGGTGCTCCGCTGGCTCGCAACGATGTCGATGTGGATGTACATCTGTCAGCCGCTGGTGATTCACTAGATTCCACCAAGAATTCGATCAATGTGCGACTCTTCATACTCAAACCGTTGATGTTGCCGTGCCACGATGAGCTTAGCGATCCCACCGAGTTGCCCCTCTCCCGTGATCTGATGGACGTGCGCAGCAATGTGGGTCAGGATCTGCTCATCAATGGCGGAGCTGGTGGCGCCTCCAATCGGCAACAAACATTGCTCAGTCTAGTGACACTCGGCTCGTTGCTGTTGCTCCTGCTGCGTCAGGGTTGAGCATGATACTGGTTGCTTCTCCTTCTCCTCCTCATCCTCCACAGCCTCCTCCTCCATTTGGTGTATATATTCTACAGCATTATTCATAATACATTTTTTGGTTGTTCTACCACAGCTAAACTAGAGACGCCTCTAAAAAGTAGCTCCTAAGTCAAAAGTAAACTTTCTTTGGGCAACGAGCTTCAACAAAAATAAGAAGAAAGAGAAACGAGAAACGGGAAACGAGAAAAGCGAAGAAAATGAAAATGAAAGAAGAAAGGCTAAAACCCTTACCTAAAGTTTTGTAAATATGTAAAAAATGGTAACGATTCGATAAAAAAAACTAAAAAAAAACATACTAATTTAATCCTAGCTGATAGCTGATAGCATTATTAGTCTCGACTTTGACAGCAACAACAACTTGGACAACTACAAGCAGAATACTGAAAACAAGAACCCAACAAAACCAAAAAAAAAAAAAATATGCGAACCTCCGAGAAAACTGGCGTTTCATTTAAACTCAAACTAAAAAGAAAAATCCACACAAAAACCGAGAAAAACCAAGAAAAACCAAGAAAAACCTTGAAACCAAATAATAAAAAATAAATAAAACATAACCAAAGCAAAAAAGCAAAGAAACCAAAACAGATAAACTGTTCTACAGATATAGCTATATATACATTTATATATATAGGTAGAGATTGCATTATTTGAGAGATTCGTTTACTTGAGCAAGGTACACACCGTACAGTAAAAACTTGGAAAGCGCTAAACGTCTTAGGGAGTCAGAGCTAGCCAACTACTACTAACTAGATTTTAACTAGAGGTAGTTCCACACACACGACAAGCACACATACACAAACATAATACACAAATACATACACACACATAGATACTTAGTTAAGGTACACCAAAGCGAGGCACGCCTGTACAGAACGAGCTGAAAACTTCAATTGATAGCCATTAGATACAGACAACAGGAAATACTAAATACACTCGCCAAAAAATCGAACTGCAATTTAAAATATCCGCACATTTTTTCTCAAATTTTGTAACTATTAAAAAAAATAGAATTTTTATTCATATATACAAACATTTGAAGTAGCTGACAAAAATTCAGATAATTCCTGCTTTTCGATATCGAGTTCAAGCTATTGGGCGATTTTTTTGCGAGTGTACATACATGCAATTCACATACAGACTTAGGTAAGTGCACCATAGTGAGGCATGCCTGTACAGAACGAGCTGAAATCTTCAATTGATAGCTTATTAGTTACAGACAAGACAAGAAATAATAAGATACTAAATTACAAACCAACTACGAGTTTATATATTAAAATAGAGTACGGAATAATTAGATGTCAAGCCGGACTCCATTCTGGAGCCACATTCTCAACGTTAGACAGTTAAGATTGCTTTTTAGTCATAAGCCCGCCACTCACTCTCCCCTCTCCAACAGTCTCCACTCTCCACTCGCCAGTCTCCAGTCTCCAGTCTCCACTCCACTCTCCTCTATAAACTCTGAGCTGAACCTGAGAAAACTAAATCTAAACTAGTCTTTCAACTGCTGCTGGTGCCACGCCCACCAACTGTCGCCCCTTTCCTCTTTCCTTTCTAAACAGAGAGAGAGCTGAGTTTTGCTTAACTTTTCCTTTCGTTGCACTCAACCAAAAATAGAGCAACAATAAAAAAACGAATAATTCAAAAATAAATTGAGAATTTAAATACTCATTTGAATAGATTCAAATTTTAGCAGTTGGAAAACCAAAACAAAAAAAAAAGCAGAAATATGCATAACGATTTTTGTAGCTTAAGACTGAATAAATAAATTTAAATTATGCTTATAAATACATACATACATATATGTATATATATATATATATATATATGTGTGTGTGTGTATATGTGTATGAATATAAATATATATGTTTAATTGTATTGTAATAAAAGGCAAGCTAGGGGAAAGGGTAATGCAATTTATATATATAAAAAAAATAGAGAATGAGGAGAAAACATGAAACACGAAAACTTAATCCAAAACTCATGCATAAACATTCATGAGTACACTCATAAATACATTCGTTTATACACTCAGACATACATACGTACATAGATATAATATTAAAGAGAAATATTAAATAAGTGCATATTTCAATTGATTTAAGCTCGTCGAAAAATTTTATTGCCAATTTAATTATGCACTGAAGAAAACCAAAAAAAAATATACATAGTATATATTATATACATATATATATATATACATATACATATATAATTTGCATTTGCAATAACGAAAGCTGAACCTTTGCCATGTTTGAATAATGTCGGTGTAATCTGTGTGTGTATGTGTGTGAAATTTATCGATGAAAAAATAAAAAAAATATGTATCTTAAAGAAGAAGAACTCACAAATAGTGCGAGGGACTGAGAGAAAGAGAATTCTGTCTTAAATCAAGTAGAATCGAGCACAGTTTTTAGTGGACAATCAGCAGATAAATTGAAGATGAACAAGAGAGAAAGAGGGAGAAGGAGAGATAGAAAGATAGAGAGAGAGGAATGAGGAAAGAGGGAACAAACAAAAATGGACGCTCGACGACACGCAAAGAAACCCGTAAAAAGAATAAATCAACAGCAAAATGAAAGTTCAGCAAAAAAATATATATATAAAATACAATTTATAACATAAAGCAAATAAGTTTAAGCTAAATGTATTTAGAGTTTTGACTAGAAGTAAGCGCAAAAGTTACCAATAAAATGTGCAAGCAAAACACACAAAGTGAAACTTGAGAATATTTCCCAGAATATTGAAAACAACACTTATTTTTCACAGGTGTTGTTTTTATTCTTTCACAACTTAAATTTAGTATGTTTGGTATTATTGAACGCTTTGATTTGCTAAATTGCATATTAAGTGAAGAAGTAATAAGTTTAGTGCATTAAATGCTTGTAATAAATTAACTACAACTTATTTAATATTTAATCTTAAGCCTTCTGACTTTGAGTTCCTCTACGTCTTAACTAAAGCTTTTCAGTATCTATTTTAATTTTGTATTCAAATTCCTCATTTTCTATAACATAAACAAACAAAAAAAACCAAAGGCACCGAGTAACGAGTAATTTTAAAATAATTAACAATTTAATGTAGCTTACATAATAATTTTAACTTAAATGTAAACAACATTAAAATCGATACATTAAAATATTTAAATGAAAATAAATATAAAAAAGAAATGGCAGAAATATGAAAAATGAATAAATATAAATGGATAAAAATACTTATATAAATGTATTTGATGTAAGAAGTTTGCTAAAACGATAAACGATGTCAAGAAACCCCCCCTCAAAAACCTTTCCGCTCCCTCCACCCCCGTGGCAAATGTGGCGTGGCGCAAAAAAAAAAGACATTCCAGCTGCAATATTTTGTTTAAAATATTTACCTAGAACCAAACCAAACTAGTCGCAAGCAAAAAAATTGCGTGCCACATTTGCGTGACTCAAAAACAATTTTGAATGAAAAACGTCTAAATATATTTAATGTAAAAAAAATCAAATTGTGTTTTTTTTTCTCAAACTCTGTTCGGACCAGGAGATACTCTATAAAAACATTACTGATGGTTCAATATGAAAATAGATTTTGGACTAACAAAATTGAATTTCCCAAGCGATGAATTGATCCACAAATATTTTGGGTATATTTTATATCAAAAGACAGTCTATAAGTCCGTTGTTCGTACAGACGGATATAGAATATATGATCAAGAATATATATTCATTATTATACAAAGCGTCTTTCTTTAGTTAATTTTCATCCATTTATTGGGTTGGTTGCATGATAAGTAAATGCTTTCAATTTTCAACACTTGCCACACACACACAAAAGAACACAAAAGGAGGCGCCGCAGGAAACGCAACATTTTACCAAATTTTATTATTGATCGATTGGTGAGGGCGTGTTGCAACTGCTGTAAAAGGCAGAAGAAGGAGGAGGGCACACACACACAACACACACAACACACACAACACACCACAAATGCACCTCTATCAAAGTCTAGGCAAGGGGAATAAGCCACCAATCGTCTGGTTGGCACTTCATAAACGGATGATTGCCTGAAGAGAGTGATGCTTAAAATGGGCGTGGATTGTACATATGTGGGCGTGTCTCTCTCTCACTCTGTGTGTGTGTGTGTGTGCTTATAAAACGAGCAGCAGTCTAAAGTGAAAAGTCGTAAAAGTGATAAATTGGATTCAAACAGTGGAGCAGATTTATTGATTTCATGTTGGGTGAGAGAAATCCCCGTCAAATTGAATATGCGCCAGCAGGGACAAAAATCAAAAACAGATATGCAAATACACTTACACACACACACAACAACAACACACACACACACTCTAGCTGCGAAATGGCGCTTACATAAAAAAAATATTGGTCGCATTTTTTCATATCTATTTTTTGGCAAACGTGTCAAATTTCGCCACTGATTATGCCCAAGGCATAAGAGAGAGTATGTGTGGATGTGTGTGTGTGTGTGTGTGTGTGCGTGGGTGTAAGTGCACGTGTGTGTGGTTACCAGACTTGTTGCTAGACGATAATATCAAATAAAACAACAATAACAAAAACAAATGTTGCTTAGTTGCTTTTGCCACAGGCTCAGGTTGAAGCTGCCTGTGGAGCGTGAATCAGCCGAATGTACAACAGAGAGGGAGGGAGAGAGGCAGAGAGAATGAAAGAGATGGAATCAGCCCCATCCTAATATTCTTCTCACTGCCCCAAAGTCAACGGCAAAACAACAAACCAAAAATATTCAATCATGCGTCAAAATGCACTGCAAACAAAGCAAACAGAATCAAAACTGAGCAAATACCGGAAAATCAGCAGACAAGCAAAAGGCAGGCAATGATATAACCTTATATAGACAGGAGTATAATGCAGGAAAAATAACGCATGATTGTGCCTATGAAAGCTACATGATATAGTTGTCTGATATCAATAATTCAATAATAATATCGACGACGACTAGTTTTATTTTTGGCACAGTGTAACCGTTGGGGCATGTTGTTAACCTTTTGCTCTTGGCCAGGTACTTTCTAGATGGCCAGTAGAGAGGGAAGGAGGGGGCATTGCTGTGGCGACTCGCCTCTCCGCTCAGTCAGCGAATATGATTGACAACTTCTGCCTTTGTTTTTTTGGCGGTTTATTATATTTTTTATGCCCGTGAATTGGAAATTGGAAATTGCATTCCATGTGGCAGAAATGGCAAGCAAGTTGCAAGTTGCAAGCTAATCAAATACAACAGACTATCCCCGTCGTCATCGTTGTCGTCATATCAATAACTCTGGCGTGGCATGTTTTTGCCCCCGAGTTGGTCTAATAAAGTTAACATGGCCAACAAGCTGGCTGATGTTGAATTTTTGTCGTCAACTTTATGCGCAAGCCAAATGTGTCCTTTGATGATGATGCAACCCAGGATCGCAGGACGAGGCTAGACACGCTCCACCGACTTTGTCCAGCTAAAAGCTTTTAGGAACAAAAAAGGATAGCGGGGGAGAGGTGGGGTGGACAGGTAAATATTGGCCAGATGTAAGAGTCCAAGTGAAGCGTATCGCAAAATAAAATCATGCCAAAAAAACTAAATTCGAACAGCAAGTTGTGAAAACTGTCAAACGGAAATTCGGTTGTAAAAAACTAGAGTTGCGCTTATCATTCAATTATATTCAATTATTCCCGTCGAAGGGTTCCAAATCGGTTATTCCTCTAATGGATATCGAGCAAAAGATCCAATTAAGATTGCGATACACTCTTTGAGAGTGACAGTATAATAGTTTAACAGTTTAATTGATTGACAAGCGCACTTAGAAAAATCGCTTGAAAGCGTTAAAAGCACTTATTTAAAATTTATGTTTTTTTTCATTGATTCCATGATTAGAGAAAAATGCAGAAACTTAAATTTTGGAATATCGATTGCAATGAGAGACACAGTTGTGGAGATAGCGCCTTTCTATTAATATTTAATAAACTCTTTTCAACAGTGTATCTCCCAAATGAGCTGTTTCTTGTTTTATAATTTTGACTTTTAAGTAACTTTAAATTATTAATCATCACTTGCAGTTTCTGAATTTTTCGAAATTTGTTAGTTAGTTGCAAACTTTGCGCATTCGACTTTTGTTTGAGCTGAGACTATAAACCGATTTATATAGAAATTTGGTAAGCTTCTCAAAAAACTTCAGTGGAACTGATTCGTTTTGTATTCAATTGCAACCGCAAAGTGCTTTGGAAAGAAGTCCAAATAAACCAAAATGGAATTGAATCAAAAGCAAAACAAACATGTTCGGACATGTTTTGAAAAATGCACAAAACGACGAAATACATTTTTGACCACAATTCCAAATGTGGCCAAAAGCACAAGCGACAGACGACAAACGGACAGAGAACCATAGGCCAACAAATAGCTAACAATGTAAACAAAGTGCTTTGGCCACTTTACAGTTTATGTTTATACAATACTTGGCAAATAGGAATTTGTCAAAATTCTGCAATACACTGTGCGAAATGTGTGAAGACACAAAGGATTTATTAGTAAATAGTAACAGCTACATTTCGAACTAGAAGTTCATTTCGAACTAAAACTCTTCAAAAATGTGGCACTTACTTATTTAATGGAAAACGGAGAATGTTATCGATAACATAAAGCAAACTTGATATGCGCCGATATACGAGAGCCTCTATTCCAAAGTTCTTAGTTCTTATAATCTCGAAGATCTGCGTGAATACGTTATAGAGAATTTTCAAAATATGAAAGTCGCATTTTATTTAAAAAATCCTTCTTACAAAACCTCTATTTGATTCTATGTCTTTTGACTTTATAGCTACCCAACCATCCCATTGGATCCATCCAATTGGCAGGCCATATTAATAACCTTCTTCATCTTCATCCTCTTTGCAGTTGCCAAACAGAAAACCGAAACTAGGATCTTAATTAGACATCAACCGGAAGGACAGCTGCTTTGCGCAATGGAATCGCAAGCAAAACGAACGGCATCTGCCAGAGTTGCCAATGATGCCCAGTGCTGCAAATGTGTCTAATGAACTCCTTTCCTGATTGATTGCCAGACATTTCTGGCAGGGCCCCCAAAAGTTAATAGATGTGACTCAATACGTCAGTGGGTGGCCCAATTGGAATCTCGCCGAAAACTAACTGAAAGCTCGAGAAATAGAGACAGAACCAAGGAGCATTCTCGTTCCAGTTTAATGGCCTGTTCAGTGGCCAAGTTTATTACTTTAAAATCACAAAATGCGCAATAACGTTAACTGATCTGAAAGAGGCTTTAACGCAGGAGTGGGTTGTGGGGGTGGCTCGGTGACAGGGCTTGTCGTGAGCTTGCCAGCTCATAAAATGGCTTTAAATGGTCATTAATATAAATTGAAATTGCGTTGACAACAAATCAAAATAAAAAATATATAAAGATAAACAACAACATTTTATTAGTCAACACTGGCGCTGTGCATGTCCTCTGACGATTGCTTAGACAGTGACAATATATATATATATACATATATGTATATATATGAGATACTCAATAGCTAACAGAATTGTATATTTTATGCGTGTTTATTTAGAGTGACTGTCAATTTTTGTATTTTAGCTAATAAGATTCTTATAATTTTTTCGTCTTTTTACAAATAAATAATGGCCTAATTGTCGCACAATATCGTGTAGATATATGATATATTAATATCTTTAAGCATTTCTCGCCTCTCGATTGGAACACCATATACAATCATCGTTTCAGACACCCTGTTCATTTATCGCCTTTGCAATGGGACACCCTTTGCACTCTTCACTAACACTTTTTTTAAGACTCGATTGTTTCAATAGTTGCCACAATATAATGTCCTCGGCTGTTTCTGCTGCTTATTAAATCGCCTTGGATATTCTTTTATTTATTTTTTCTGCAGCACTAAGCCCAGACAAATAACAACAGATATTATAACAGAGGGAGGGAGAAGGAAGAGGAAGAGGAAGAAGGCTCAAGCAGAAGCAATGAAGCTTGCTGTGTGATTTTACGCAGTTACCCAACACTCCACCCACTCCGACCATGCACATCAGCTGATCCGTGGAGCAATCATTTCAACGGTCATTTGGCGACTCAGCCTTAAAATTGGAAAAAAAAATGTTTAGACTCCGAATCCGACTACGGCTCTACGACTGCGGCTTACTGCTCGTCGTCGGTTTTTATGAGTGGCGTTAAAAATGTGCAGCAAAGCAGAGCAGAGCAGAGCACAGTAGTTGTTGCTGCCTCGTCCTCGGGCCAAAGTGCAATAAAAGTAAAACACACATTTTGCCATAGCACAACTTGCAGCAATATTTGCGCCATATGGCAAACCCACCCCTCCACCATCTCTTCATCTTTCCATTGCCAGACACCTATCCATTGGGTTGGGGTGTCGCCGTGCTGTTTTCCGGCATCGTTCGGCTTGCTGCGTTCATTATTTATTTTATTTTATTAGAAATTATTTAGTGCAGCAGCAGTTTCCATCTCTGTCCTTCCCCCTCTCACTCATTTTGACCTTTATTGTTATCTCGGGCATTCTGCAACAGACCGGGAAGGTGGCGCCCAAAGTGCATTAAAGCTGATTAATTTTATTATTCTCACACTGGAGTAAGCCAAGTGCCTTTAGACTTGCATTTTAAAGCAAGACAACAAATCACCCGTAAAACTCCGATTTTATTCAGTTGGCAGACATGAAATCATTGAGTTAGCAATTCTCTTCAACCGCCTGTCCAAAATATTGGCTTTTCGATTGCCTGCACGCCACACATCCTTATCGTAGATATTGATATAATGTATTTCAATTAATATTAAGTTACATAATATAATAAATCGATAGTATAAGTAAACAATGTAAGTTTAAGCCCAGACAACATATTTACTAAGTAGACACGCAGAAAGTGCTTCCTTGGACAGCCACATTTGCTTATCAAGCTGTCTTCCCATCGATATCGATAAGGTTTCGATACTCAAATTAAATAAGTTAATTTTACAATTATTTCTCTGCTCAAGATTGTTTATACGCTAGTTTTAAGACGGATATTTTATTTAAACAGTAAATAGTAATAATTTTCAGACCATTCATTATTATTATTAATTTTATTTTAATTCATGTAAATTAAATAGGTATGCTCGACAATGTGATTAAATTTAATGCATATTTTTGCACCTGCCTAACAAGACTTATACACATATGCATATATATATATATATATATATATATATATATGCATATGTATGTACATTGGCAGACTGGCTGGAAACGAGTCGTAACCGGATCAAAAATGCTATTGAGTCAATTTGCTGCCTTTGAGAAATATTTAAAATGCCATTCGCAATTTACATGTAATTTTCACTTAACCGCCGCAAAATCGTTCTGTGGAGGTAGCCCACGGCAAGTGATGCCACATCATAGAAATGCATGCAAGAAGCGGAGCAAAGAGTCGCCTGCGAGTCTGGCCACATTTGGTTGTTGGTTTCGTTGTTGTTGTGCATTTTGGCAAACGCGCTATTTTTGGTGATTGTCATCGATACGGATGCACATTATGCCGGCTGCTGGTGACCCCCCACCCGCCAACTTAGTGACCCTTTCTTTGTAGCCAATCATCTGGCGGAACCGGCAATTGCCAATTGGGCGCCATTTGACAACAACAACAAGAAAACCTCATTTGTTTCCATTTGTATGTGCGAGTGGGGAATTGAGGCGGGGTGGCAACGCTTACGCGCTTGTTTGCACTTTTGCTTATTGAGGCGCTTTACTCTACACATTCCCCACACTCTCCACTTCCCAGTAGCGAAAATGCATTACATATGTGATTCGAAATCTGCAATTTGTAAAGTAAGTAATGTCTTTTTTATCTATTAGTTTACAGTACGGAAATATTAAACAGGTAGTTTAATGTATTGAAAATTTATAAAGCTTACTAAACATAGCAAACCAAAAATATACGAATAATATTTAAATATAAATTGTCAAATATGTACATGACATAGAATTGTATATAGTCTAAGATATAGATATACTTCTAGCATTACTGGATGTAATTCAATATTACATTTGTATGCGAATGGAATGCATAACGGAATGAATTACATTCTATAGTTCGCAGCTGGGTCTTTCCACGCACTCCATTACATCGACTACAGTCGCGCTGAAAAGTATGCAACACTCGTAGGCAAGAATGGCACCGCTTTGTGCCCTCTTTTCTCTTTTCTCGGAATCAGTTTTGTTGGTTTGGGGTTTTTTGAGCACCTGAAAATGACCATAATTAATTGCATGTACAACTCTACATCGACATAGGTATACCCCTGGAGGCCCATTCTGCGCATCGCCATCGGCTGCCAATTAGCGACAGTTGAGTGGATTGCTCTCTCCCACTACTCTCTCATCGGTTCCCTATGTCCACTGATTGATGGCTGCAACTGTTTTGGGTAGATTAAAGTTAGTCGCGACTCATTAAAATGGTGTATGCATCATTAGGGCTGCCACTCGCAACTTGTTAGAGTATTGCCATATTGGCCAATTGAAGCAAATCTCTACGCTTACCACAGAGATGAGTAATTGGCTTTTTATTATATTTTAAGTGGGTTGAGCCGAAGCGATTAAAAAGGGTTGCGTGCAATTTTTAAGTGGAGGAATTGATTTAAGTTGGGGTTTTCAAGGCGTTCGTTAAATCATAAGCAAACGAAGCTAAGGATGCTTTGTTTATTATATTAATAAGAAAAATATATATAATTAAAAATAGAGCTATGATATATATGAAATAAAAACTTAATTAATAAGCAGCGTTTGCCTTAAGACTCTTTTACTTACGGTCTTAGATTTATTAAAGCTATTTGTTCTCCATGTGAACTCGATTATCCAATTAAATATAAAAACAAGCGTTAACTAAACTTATTTGTTTCATTTGGGAAATATTCACTTACAATTTTACCCACTTTTCTGCTGTCTTAACTAGCTTTTTTCTGTTTTGGCAAACTCTCTCGGAGTTTTTTTTTGCAATGTATTACAACTTAACGGCACTTCACGTGGCCTCACTTTGGCCGCCTGCATATTTTCATTAAAGCAAGTGGCTGCCACTTGGGCACACTTTTTGCTGTTGTTGTTGTGCGTGTTGTTATTGGCAGCACTTGAGCATTATTATCGGGAACGGCAGCAGCAGGAGCAGCAAATCGGTTTCGCATGAAACGCCATTGTCTATAATTACATTATCCCAACTATCAATTAAACCAAATTGTCTGATGGCCGCGTTGGGGGCCTTAGACCGGAACTGCCGCAGACAACACAGATACAGTCACACTCCGATACGGTCACACTCACGCAACTGCTCTCCCCAATCTCCCCCTGCAGCTTCTGGAAGCCATTATGTGTGTGTGTGTGTGTGTCCGTGTTTTCGTGATTGTATAACAAGGCCCCAGTGCGTGTGTATTCTTCTGAGCCTCCCGTCTGTCTGTTCTTTTGTGTGTGTGTTTGTGTGCGTACACTCGTAATTCCCTCACACACACACACACACACATACACGCGCACAGACAACAGCATTTAAATAATTTTACTGGCGCTGATATCGGAGTACTTTTCAAGTAATTGTTATAATAACAATCGCAAAAACAACAACAATAACAACAACATCAATAACGGCACATTCCACAGCAATTACACACACACAAACACATTTGCATTGAAATATGGAATTTACAATTACATTTTGGCAAACGCACACACACATACAGGCAATGACATGAATTTTAGGTTTATGCAGTGCTTACAATCGTGAATACGAATTTGCAAAGCAAAATATAAATTGCCAAAAAATCATAAAAACTTAAAAATTTTATTTATTTATTGCATTCTGAAGTATTCAAAATTATATTGTTTTGTTGCATATATTGTGTAATATTTATTTTGTTGTTTGTCGTATATTGTAGCTAAATATTCGTAATCCAATATAGTAAAAATAATTAAATGATTCAATAAACAATACATTAATAAGGCATTCATTATCCTTGATTGAGCAAAAGTAGAAAGATCGATTAGATGAGCAAGTCGAGCGGCTTAATTCAAATTCATGAGTTTTTAGCCGCATCAACTATGTTTGGGAAGCGTTTTCCTGGAAACTTGTCGAGTGGACGAACGGACGGAGTTAAAATTTGTTTTGCTTTCACATTTAATTGAAATTTACGCCGCTTTTGTCGGCGTCTCGCTGTCGCGACATGCGGCGACTTTTATCATTTTAAAAAGCCCGCCCGCCCGCTGCTGCTGGAACTGCTGCCTGTCGTTGACGCTGACGCTGACGCTAACGGTGCCGGTGCGGCTGGAGCCGGACGAAAGAGAGAGAGAGAGAGAGAGGGAGAGGGAGAGGAAGGCTTGACGGCCACTTTCTGCTGCAAATTAAATGCATTTTGCACACGCACGCACATTTGTACTGTATGTGTTTGGGTGAGTGTTTGATTGTGAGTATATTTAAGTTAAAAAAAACTTTGCGCTGCTCAAGCGCCCGAATGACTGAAGAGTTTTACCATACACACACACACACACGCACACATCTCCCCACTTTAATTTCGCTTAATTGAGAAGTTCTGCTGTGTGTTTGTGAGAGAGAGAGAGAGAGAGAGAGAGGGAAATAGAGAAAGAGAGAGATAGAGAGAGAGAGAAAGAGAGAGGGAAATAGAGAAAGAGAGAGATAGAGAGAGAGAGCGCCTCAGGTAAAAACATTTTGCTGACATCGCAGCGCAATCAATATGAAATTTGTTTGCATCAAAAACAAGTAAATAAAAAAAAGCTTGGCTTTGATTAGTTGTAAATAATACCAAAAGGAATACTCTATACAGTTGCAGTTATAATAATTAAAGTATTTGAAATGGGGTATGTCCTAATCCCGTCTCTTACTATCTCTTTGCCTCTCTGCCTCTCACCCTTTCCCTCTTCCTCTATCATTTGCTTGAATTCATCTAAATATTAAATAAATATTTTATAAATCTTTCTATTTTTCGAAATTATTTTAAGCTATGACACTGAAGCATAAAACCTCCAAAGGGTGCTCAGTTTGCAATAAAAGTGTACACACACACACACAGGCACACACACACACACCCACACCCACACAGACGATGGGGAATGCAACAAAGGAAAGTGCAATGTTTGTGGTCAAATACAAAAGGATTCGGACATGGACTCCTGACTACTGACTCTGCTTGCGGGAAATCGAATGGGCGGGCGATGGGTGAGACAGGAGGGGGTGGGGCGTGTCTATGGCTAGCCACATTTTACGCATTTGCACCGGGAATTTATGAAATTGCAAAAGGAGCCGTCCAGCAAATCAACGCACAACTCGAAAACTGAACAAAAAAGGACAAGGGACAGGGGACAAAGGACAAAGGACCAAGGACAATAGACATTTATTTGTTAATGTTAGCCACGCAGCATCAAATATGTGAAGTCAACAAAAACAAAGGGGGTTGGGGCACAAAGGTGTGCTTGCAACCAGGGCAACAACAGCAACAGCAACAGCAACTGGCCCCAGCGTTTTTAAGCTACTCGTTTGTTGGTTTTGCTTAATCCGCCCAAGCTTCAGTCGTGGGCTTATTTACGTCTGGAACAGCTCTCCGTCTGCGACTGTGTGGGTGTGTGGGTGTGTGGGTGTGAGTGGGTGTGTGTGGGTGTGCTTGTACTCTCTAGTTTATTAGTCCGCAACGTGGCACAGCCTAATGATGCCTGTCCACAACAGAGGAGGCTGCGAAGGATTCCGCATGAGAGTCCGTTTGATTCGGTTTCTCTGTCTGTCTCTCTGTCTGACTCTCTGTCTGTCTCTCTGTCGGTCTCTCTGTCTGTCTCTCTGTCTGTCTCTCTGTCTATCTCTCTGTCTCTACGACTGTTCGACTGCCTGTCTATCGAGTCCTTGTGCCAAGCAGCCCTTTTGCTTAACGCTACAATGACTAAACGCTATACAAGGGATACACTGCCACATATTTGAGCCCATAAGCATTAAAATCTGTTATCTGTATAAACATATATATACTCTTTATAATCTATATAATTTATAAATATATATATATACTACAGCAAGTAAACTTTTTGGCCATTTTTGTTAAGTTTCGAATTCTGTTAGATATTTTTGAGTTGGGATTTTTTAATAATGTTTGACGCTTCTATATTTTATTGTCGGATTGACCTAGAGATAAGCCCCATATTTTTTGCTCTTGGTAATTTCTTTCTTTATCGTTTGATTATTCTTATGCAGATGTCATATTTCGCTTTTTCGACGAAAACTCATGTTTTCAGATTTAAATGTAGTATTATTCTAGAGTTCAAGTCATGCTTTTGCTTCGCCAAAAATAGGTATTACTGAGAGCAGCTTAGGCTAGGATCTTGAGATTAATTTCGATGCAGAATGTCACGTTTTCAAATATAATTTTTAATGTAATTCAATTCTTTTTATTATTCGTTTTTTAAAGCTCAGTTGAGTTTTGAAAAAGTTGTAGTAAGGAGAACTTTCGACCCATTTTCAAAGTCGGTTTGTTCAAGTCTCTGTTGGCCGAGTATCAAACAGTCGCCGACAACCAACACAATTTGTCTCCATTCTCTTTTCCTTTTTTACTGTTATGTTTTTGTTTTTTTTCTTTTCTGTTAGATGCTGTTAACAAATGTTTTTAACTTGTTGCCCGTTGTTCGCTGTTTTTAATTTACATTGGCATTGCATAAATATTTAGACAAGCGCAGCTGCTAACCGAGCAGTCCCCTCCGACAGACCCCTCACCTGCTACTGTCTGATTTATGCAGACTGTGTTTGGCCGTGGTTTTGCTGTGGGCGAAAGAGAGATGCAGAGAGCGTGAAAAAGAGAGAGAGAGGGTGATAAAGGGAAAGAGAGATAACCGCAAGACTCATTCAGCCGCATCTAATGTTGATTTTGCGTCTTTTTGCGCGCTCAAGGCGAGTCCAGCACTTGCCCCATTGCCCCCAACCTTTCAGCCACCAACCTCGCTCTCGTCCCGCTGTGTGTGGGTTGCGCAAATGCTTTTTCAACAATTGCATGCCAGGACTCCCTGATCCCCAAGAGATTAACGTGACTAGCACTGTACAAACACAAACACACGCATACACCACGAGAATGTAAGTGTGTGTGTGGTGTGTGTGGGGTGTGTGTGTGAGTGTAGTGTGTGCTAGATAATCCAATTAATATGCACACAAAAACGCAGCTAGACAACACACAACACACACAATAACTAAGCACGGCGAACGCCATGTTGAATACATCTGGGCAAACCGGAAGCGCGGCTCGAAGGATCTGCCCAGGACAAAAGGAGTAAGCAGGTTGTGGTGGAGATAGGCGGGAGGCTCTGCGACTGCGGCCAGCGGTAAAAGCTGTTCAAACATTTATGAGCACAACGCTGCTTAACGGTAAACGAGACGAGACGAAGCAAGGCCTCTGCGCCACACTCAAAAAAAAAACCTAGCTGAATTTTATCATTTAAATAGTATTTTTCGAGAAAACTGTGAAAAGAATTTTTTTTATTTTCCTAATATTGAAAAATTTAAGTTTATATTTAAGTTTGAATTTTTTTTATTGCTTGTGTTATTGTAGTATTTCAATGTTTTGATAAACAAAAAGATTTATATATTATATGAAAATAAAGAACTAGCTTTTTACAAATAAAGCGTCATTCTTAAATGTAAGGCTATTATTTTGCTGAGTGCACTCATATCCTTGCCAGTGAGGACCTTCTGCAATGCACAAAACTAATTTGCGGCCGGGGCAATTATGCAGCTAGGCATGACTCCTACATGCGGCAGGTAAACTCGGTGCCTGCCCCATGCCGAAGTTGCAGTTGCCAGCTGCCAGCTGCTAATTTCTTCATTTAGCCGCATCAAGTTGTTGCCCCAAAAGTGCACCACAGCAGCGAGTGCACCACTGCGCACCACCCAATGCGAAAACAAATATCTACAAAATAAACTCAATACTAAACAAAGCTGCACTAAATGATGCATAGCCAAGTACACTGTGCGAACTTTGACTATTATTAATGTATAATAAAATTCGGAAAAAATATATCATCGTCTGCTATAAAATTAATTTTCTTTTTAAATACATTTTAAATATAAAGAAATACAGCTGATCAATTTTATTATTAGGCAAAGACTGGAATATACGAAATTTATGCACTGTGCGAAATTTGGCTTTGTTATTAATGTATAATTAAATTTGGAAAAAATATATAATCGTGTGTTATAATATTAATTTTCTTTTTAAATAATTATTCAACACATTTAAATACAGTGTAAATATAAATAAATACAGCTGATCAATTTTAATATTTGGTAGAGCCAGGAATTTTATACCAGGATTATTAGAACAGCAATCAATATCTAGGATTAGAGCATTTTAAGTACATCTTAAATTATCCCAAGTTACGTGTATCAAATTTCTGCTTTCCTTAATATTATTTAGCTAATTCTATATTTTTTTTATATATTTAGATTTCCAACCCGCATTTCTGCCTAGCTACAAAGTATACATTATTTGCGACGCTTTTCTCGCTACTAGCTTATCTAGGCTCATCTTGCCACACACACACACACACACATACATACGCTTCCCATCCCATTCCCATGCCCATTACCACCTCCTTCCATTTCCTGGAATCCGTTCAAGAAGTTAATTTTTCTTTCATTAGCGGCTGACATCGTCAGCGTCACTTAAACCCCATATCGAGTTCCGTTTTCGCTATGAAACTTTCCTTATTATAACTATGTGCAAGTGTCATCCTGCCACAGCACCAACCCCCTCGCCCCTCCCCCCACACACACACACCATCGCACCAAATCACATGGCATTCATTGAGGTATATTCTAATATCATGTAGCATCACAGTTGGGAGTATGACAGAAAGCCGAAAGCCAAATGGAAAGACGCACACGTTTTGCCGTCGAAACTTTTTATTAGTGTCGAAAGTGGGCATTGCAAAGATCTACCACACCCACACCCACACCCCCACCCCCACCCCCTATACACAGCCACATCAAGAAATCACAGAGAGAGAGAGAGCGAGCGAGGAGCATTGCGTATGATTAATATGCAGGCCACGCCAAGCCGCAAATATTGATTTTTAAATAAGATGACGCCACAAAAGTGGGCCAAGAGCAGCAGCAACACTCAACCACCCAACACCACTCAACCCGACTAGACTAAAGCCAAGCGAAAGAAGCAAACGGCAGAATTATATAATTTGCTGTGTAATCAGCTAAGTTTAAATGTGAAAGAGGCGTCGTGATTTTTAGCTGATGGCTCCTGTGGCGTATGAGTAATGCCCGCCTATAAGATTACTCATACATAAAAGAACGACGGCAAAAAAAAAATGTAAAAAACAAACAAAAAGTGCCAGTCATGCTGGAGCAGGGAGCAGGGAGCAGGCAGCCAGACCTGATAGCTGGTAGCAAAGAGCCGCTTCCAAGAGCCGCCAAGCACTTTGACAAATGAAACATGGCTAAAAGGCGAGCATGGAACTGGCTTGGAATTGGATTCAAGTGGGTTTCTGGCAGAAGAGGAGGGGAGGGGACTTGGCGCATAGCTGTAAAAATGGTGGGCCACATTGGCGACGCCATCGCCGAGTTTTAATGCCATTGATGGCTTATTTCAGGTTTACGACTTTATTTTGCTACCTAGCCTGGCTGACTGAAACAGTCAATCTCTCAGTCTCCCAGTCTCCCAGTCTCCCAGTCTGATCAGCGGCATTCACTCACTTTTGACTATGGCATCCAAACCAAATACATGCACACTCACTCACACACACACACTCGCACACACACACACACACACACACACACACACACACACACACCATAACAGCAGCCGGCGAAAGTATGCTTGAGTGGTTTTTAGGCGCAGTTGTTTCTATTTTTATTGCAACGGCAAATTCCACGCTTTTTATTGCAAAACTCCTCCATTGAAGTCAGCCAGGCATTGAACTAACAGTTTTTTATCCTCTTTCCATTTTCTTTTTTTTGTTGCTTCACTGTACCATATGCCCTGTAAGCCCAGGTAGCGGTATTAATGTTTCCACGTAATCCCATAAGCTGATCGAGTGCAAATTTCCTTTGAGTTTAAAATTGTAATTAAAACTAACATAGTAAAATCATTTATCAATTTATCATTTTATATTTTAATTAATATCAAATAAGATAAAAAGCAAACAATATTAAAAAAATTAACTGAATTAAAAAATAAAATAAAACTACATTAAAGTAAGCACTTTAAATGTATCTCAACTGGGAAAATATTGGATATGAATTCCATACATCAACGTAATCTAGATTAAATAAATAATTCTGGACAAGAATAGTTCCTACTTTGAAAGTACTATATCTATTTCATATTTATATATTTATATAAAATATATAAACAATGAAAAAATAAAGTATAAGAGTTAAACATAAAAATTGTCAAGAAATTCTTCTAAAGAAAATATAATTTCTATATTATTAGATATACATTTATTTATATGTATTATTTATTTGTTTGGACAATTTCTATATAATTATATTATTTTATTTTTCATTTGAAATATAATTCTTATACTTATGTATGTATATACCGTTATAGGAATATATATATGCTGTTTCTCGATAACAATTCCGATGATAACAATTGCTTATTAAATCTGGCCATAAATTGAATCAGTTAAAGACTGGCTTAACTGTTAATTCTAACTCTTGGCGCAACAACTTTCACAAAGCACGTCTGCGCAGAGTATAAAAACTTTGCTATGCGGCACTCAACTTTAGCAACCCGTCACCTGCACCCGAGGAATGGGGTACCCCCTCATCTACCACTCTTCGCACTCACACAAGTTGCATATGCAGGTAAACTGACTGTATTGGCAACTCTGTCAGTCAGTCTGTCTTGCTGTCTCTGTCAGTCTCGTTGTCTGTCTCTCTGCCTCTCAGTCCGTGTATGTGATAGTCTGCCACGGTGCCGGCGGGCGTGCAACAGCATGTTGCATGCTGTTGAGCCGCTCAGTCGACAACAAATTTTTATTGTCAGCATATTTTTTATGTTTTAAGGACAAACCAATTCGGCATGCCGCACCCCACCTCCCCCCTGCCTGACAGGCTTCTGTATGCGATGTGTGATGAACACACGGCCTGCGCATTGACATTGTCTGCCTCAACCCCAACCCCAGCACTTGGGGCAACACTCCCCTTGTCTACTTGTCTGGCGTTGTCTGCCGCTTGGCGGTAAATAAAATATCGTTGCTATAAAAACACAAGCGTTGCCTGCTTCCGCACTTCCGCTGTACCCCCCAAAATCCCTTCTCAACAATTTCTACCTCTTCCACCTCCCCCCACATACCCCTCTTGCATCGATTAAGCGAATCTAACCGACCCCTGATCCCAACCCTTTCACTTGCAGTCAACAGGGCAGAATTATTATTTTTATTTTTTTACTTTTTGAATGTTAAATTTTATGTTGGATTTTTTATTCTTTTTATTTTGTATTTTGCTTTTTTGCTTTGCTACACGTGTTGGTAACATATTTTTGGACATTATTACAATGGTTTCTTTTGCCAGTATCACCACGTGCCCCAATCCACCTGCAAGTGCCCCCAAAATGTCAGTATGGATTTTATGGGCGCGTGTTTGCGTCTGGGTGTTGGGGAGGGGAGGGGAGGCGCCTCAATTTTTTATAGACACTTGAATGTATTCAAGTTCGCAGCGTGCTTTGAATGTGTTTTGGGTGTGCCCCCCTCCAACAAGAAAGAAGCAGAGAATTGGCAAATGCATTTTATTTACTGCATATTTATTCGAGGCAGAAATAGAAAATTTAGAACTAAAAGTTGAAGTCAAAAAGCGAAGCGGCTTTCGTCATTGAATCATTGGCATGAAATGACGGCCATCGGATTAGCATACACAGTGAAATTATATTAATATTTTGGTTATTTACTAAGATTACCTAAATACAAAGTTTAGAGGGGATTTGGAGTGGATGACTTGCTATAACCTGCATCGATTTGAAATGAATAACGTTTTATGTTTATCTTTGGCGTGTTTGAAATTGTTGTTGTAATTTGAAAAGTGAGGCTGGAAACAAATCCATAAAATGTAGAATTTTATGTGCACAGCGCTAATGAAAAGCGCTTCAGGAACAGCATGAGTGGGATGTGATGGAGGTGGAGGAGGATTAACAGGAGCAGGATGAGCAGGAGCAGGAGCAGGAGCAGGACTCAAACACAAACCGAATTTCATGCTTAAGCTCTGTAAAATTAACATTTAATTGAAGCCTATATTTCGGCGCTGCCGGCAACATTAACGGTGGCAAGGCGGAGCAGCCGTGTGGCAAGCAGGATGCGAGTGCAAATCCCTGGATACTGTGTACACTTTGGGGAATACAAGACAAATGCAGCAGGAGACAGGATGGGAGAGTGCATGTTTTGATAGCGTAAATTATGTTATAAAATTTATTTAATTTCACTCAACTCCAAACAGCCATCCTGCACTGGATGTCCACACATCCAGTAAACGTTTGGTTGCCATGCAAGTCAGAAGCCACCTGAAGCGGGCATGCACCCACATCCACTTTGAACCACTCACCCACCCAAACCACTCTCTTGCTCACTCACATGTGGAGTCCCAGGAGTATTGCAAATTGTGCGCTGGTTCCACGAGTAGCAAGTTCAACTGTCCTCCTTGCCACCATCTCCGCTTCCCTCCGGTCCCCTGCACTGTCCCCCCTCGCTGTTGCCCTCTCACATATTTATGGCCTCGAGCCAAGGCAGGCGATCAAATTGGGTTGGGTACTGCAGGATGGGATGGGGCACAAAAGTAGCATTGGCCAAAAACGAAATGGAAAGCGCGACCAGGTGAACACACGCACATGTGTGTGTGTGTGTGTAAGTGTGTGTGTGTGTATCGCATATGTTGGCAGTCCTTAACAGCAAATTCCTTACCTTTCACCCACAAACTACAGAGTTGGCTTCGTGCCTGTTCGCATACTGATAGTTACTACTGTACGGCTTAGGTATCCTGCAGGATACAAGAATATTGTAATCCCTTGTAGACCGCAATTAATTTGACGTCATCTAAATTCTACTATAAATCTAAAAAGCCGAACAATTGTTTCGATGATATTTTTCTTATAATTTACGTTAGATTAAATATTATGTTTATTAAATTAAATATTTTATTAGTTCCTTTTTGGAGTTAAGAAATGAAACCTTTATTGAAATTCAATATAAACTCAATTTTTTAACTTACCATAGATATATTATTTATATATTATCAATTATATATTATTATATATACCTTTAATATTATATTTAATGTTAATTTTAATTTGTTGCTTATTTATATATTCAATAAACTTGATTGCTACCAAAAAAGTTTATTGTCACGCGGTCAACTCTAAGCCGGGTTATCTTTCATCTTTCTGTTCGCTGCCAGGCCATTGAAAAGGGCTTAAATAGAGTCGGAGAGGGGGCCGAGGAGACGCAGGGATGCTCTCGAGGGATTGCGGTAGGGGTGGATATGGTACGTTACAAACTTAAACGACTTGGGATCGCTTAAATAATTAAATACCAATGACACTTAAACGTAAATCATGAATTTTGCAAGTCCGCTGCTCAGCCACGTGCCAGGACAAAGGACATAGGATAAAGGACGAAGGACGGAGGAGGGTGCTGCCTGCTCGCATCCTTTCTTACATTCGGGCGTGAGGATGGGGTGGTGGTGTTCTGCCTTTGCCGGACCGTAAACAAAGACGGCACAAAATGTCAATGTCACCGGAAACAACACCCAAAAAATTACAGTTACAAAATGCTGTTGCAGTTTCCGTTGCTGAGCTTTTGTGAGCTTCCTGCAACTGGCTGCAACAAATTCCCCAGCTTAACCACTCCGTCTCTCTCTAACAACTATGTGTGTGCAACAATTTGTTGCCGTAGACAACTCAGAGCTAGAGTCAATGCTGGGCCAGGGTTGTCAACGCTGTTTAAAGTTGCCTTAATGCAGTTGTTGCCTCTGCTGTTGCTGCTTACGTTATGGCTGTGTCGTGTTGTTAAAGTTACATATGCATAAAATATACTGGATACTTTGTGGCACAACAACAACAATAATAATAAAAAGGTTGCCACTTGCCCAGCTGGCGTTGCCACCCTGTCTCCACTGCTGCTGCTGCTGTCTTTCAAGCTGTTAATTATTATAGACGTGTGAGAACGTCCAACTGTCTGCCCAACTGTCTGTTCTGTCTGCGTAGAGATAGCAACCACATGCAATAAAACAGCACTTAGACATCGTCACACACACTCGCACACACACTCGCACACACACTCGCGCACACACAGCGAGAGACGTAGTCTGGTCCGTTTCGAACCATTGCCTTCTTTGGCCAAATAGTCAAACGGCGCACCCGGGAATACTTTGCCAAATTGCACTATCCTACCAGTCTAACCAGTCTCTTTCAATCCTCTCACCTACCCCTTCCAATACCCCCTTTCCGCTTCTCCAACCCACTTTCATATTCAATGTTCGCTCCTTGGCATCGTTGGCCACTCATTTGACTGCTCGCTTTTGTCGTCCTTTCATCTCGTTCGACCAAATAGTTTTTGCTCTTAGTCGGCCCAACACGTGTTCTCTCTGTCAACGTCTCTACACACACACACACACACACACACACACACTCATATAAACGTACAGTGTATTTAATTCAAGTCTTTGGCTTTAATTTGAGTAATTAAATATATACGAAAATAAGTCAGAATTCGATAGGCGAGAGAGCTCGAAAAGATTTAATGTGTTTGGGAAAGGGATGGAGGCGTAGGATGGTTAATATCTAGAATATATCAACTTTGTCTATTCTTTTCAGGATTTGACATTAATATAAAAATGTTAACCTGATGTACCCCTCATTTTGAGCCGAGGCCGTATAAAAGAAGTATTATTCCCAAAACATAGTTTGCACAATTTCCTAACCCTTTCTCAAAAAGAGCAGGGCAAAATAATATTAATTAAGTCTTTCGAATAGACTTTGACTCATCTTATTCTTCCACCTCCCCTTCAGCAACAACCCTCCCCGCCACTCGACCAGCATTGCCAGTTGCTGCCAATCAAATTTGATGTTTTGCTCGAACCTTTGTTTTCGCACGAAGTACGTCTAAGAACTTGGACAAGAGCTTAAGGTAATGCAGTCAAGACAGGGTTGTGGTAAGGGATGATGAAAACATGCGTTTCTTGTTGTTGTAGTTGTTCTTGCCAAAGTTGTTGGTGTATTTTATTTAGCAGGTGCGCTAATCGCCGGCTAAGCTGTCGCCCGGAACTGAACAAGTGTCTTGGCTAAAAGTCAGCTAATTGGTTGACACTTTGTCTTTGGCCACTTAATTAGCTCCAAGCAAGCTTCTCCCCTTCCTTTCCCCTTCGTGGAGCACTCCCCGCACATACAGATTGTTGGAGGGCACAATTGCATTCCAGTTGCGTAACAAAAATGGGCGCCAATTAAAGTTGGCTCCAACAATTGCCGGCTCAAAGTTGGCGCCAGCCAAAAGTTCGCGTGGCATATTTAAACTTTTTTTATTTTGGCGTGCCATGATTTTAATTCCATTAAATTAAGCGAGTGCAGTGGGGAAAAAGAGAGACAGAGAAATAGTTGTCAAAAATTAAAATATTTATCATTTTACATGCGTAAGTTTTTTTATTCAGATTTTGCTTGTTTTCTATTTTAGCGCTAATGAAATGTGTACATTTTTCGGGTGGCAGCTTTTTAATTGAATGCGACACAAATGTCTACTAAAAATTAAGCCAATCAAGTTGTCAGTTGTCGATTTGGGGATTTACAACAATAACTCTTCAGTAAATTTGAGCTCACTGCAATAAAAGCAATATATCAAATAATAATAATAACAACAAAAAGAATAATCTACAAACTAGTCAAAAAATGAGTGCAGGCAAACATGGAAAATAGAACTGATTACTACAATAATAATAATGGAATAATATTTAAGCAAGGCGTATTCGAAACGTTCTCTGTGTGTGTTTATGTGGTGTGTGTTGTACAGTACAGTGAAGACAAGGACAGTGAATCGGGCACTCAACTATTCCTCTTTGTTCTCCACTGCGGGTACCTCCCAGTACTGCTCATCCTGGTGCTGTTCGTCCTTTTGCAGATTTCGGAAATTGACATACTTCAGCACAGCACCTGCAAGGATTCGAAAAAACTAAGTGAATTCTTCTGGTCTTATCAAGGTATGCAGAACTCACCTGTTAAAATGCCGCCTCCAATGGCGATGAGCAGTGTCAGAGCAATGCCAAATAGTTGGTAGCCAGCCTGGCTTCTCGCATTGCGTCCCAATCCCTGTAAGAGTTGCACATTAGTTAAGTACACTTGGAAAAAAACTATGCAAATTTTAGTAAATCTCCCTAAAAAAAAATAGAAAGTTTCTGTTTCAATTTTTAAAAGTGGTTTCTATACATAAAAAACATTTTTAATAATAATAAAAATTACTAAAAAGCTAATTCAAGAAATCTTCAAAACAACACCGTGCAAATTATTATACATATTTTTGTACACTCTTCAAACTTACGCCCATTATTTTGGTATCTGTGCTATTGCTGTTCACCATGGCTGGGAATATGTCCTGCAGGTCTGATTGATAACTCTCCAGAGTGACCAATGAGGCAACAATGGCTGAGGCAATGGCGGAAATTAGGGCGGGCATTCCGTGTAAATTGTGAACGCCACAAGTGTCATGAAGACGCAGACTGTTCGTCATCAAGGGCTGTAAATAGTCATTACATTAATAATATAAAATGAAAATAAATAAAAAATAGATTATAATATGAACTAAATAAAAAGTTTATTAGAATTTTCTGTAACTCTCTAGCTGCACACATGGGCTCAGAGTGTTCGTCTTCTTTATATAATAATATCAAGTTGGCTTTGCTTAAAGTACTTTTGCAACATACAATTTTTAGGCAAGCTAAATTAAGCTTTTTGTAATTGGGGATGCAGTATCTATAAAGGAGAACCTATATTTATTTAGAGTCTATATCTGTTATAGTCATATATATATCTACTTCATACCGTTAATTCCCCTTCTTAATGAGAGTGTGTAAATTTATTTACAACTACGCCGACGAATTCGCAGACAAACTTTACTCATTAGCGTCAAAATTGTTGCAAGGCGCACTAATTAAAACTCAGGGTGACCAGAGTGTGCCATGTTGGACACAGGTGCTCCTTCTTTGCAGCCGCACAGACTCCGAACTGTAGCACGGAACTCAGACTCGGTCCATTTGAATGGGCGGACGTTGGCGTGTTTGGGGCTTGGATTAGCCACATAGGACTCGTTCGCCAGGATGTTGGCCCATTAGAGTGCATCAAGTGGTGGGGCAGTGGAGTGGTGAAGGGTGTAGTTGTTGAACTTACGGTTAAATAGCGATAGCCGAGCACCGAAACCGTGCCGGCGATAATGCCAATTAAGACAGCACCATGCGCTCCAAGCAGCAAGTTGCACACGGTGCCAACGGCAACGCCGCCGGCCAACGTCGAATTCTGCACGTGCACCATATCCAATTTATTCTCATGGCTGACAAGCGCCGATACAACAAAGCTGGTAACTGCAAAAAACCAAAAAAAACCGTTTGAGAAACACATACAAAAAAAAACATGCAAAAACAGTCTCGATTTCAGTGCGAAATCTATTTCAAAAACTACAATTTATGTTATCAGCAGCAATAGTTATTTGTATGGCTTTTGCACTCTAATTGGCTATATTTATTTTATTTAATATTTGTACTTATATTTAAGTATTTGTTTTCTCTTGAAATATATAAAATATAAATTATTTAAATCGATGCTTGGTCAATGAAAACATGCATGAAATTGATGAAAAACCCCAACTATGTTTTGGGTTGTTCATTCAACTCATGCATAAATAATGAAAAAATGAGTAAAAAAATAGTGCGTAGCAGAGGAGAATGCATCAGTTGTTTAGAAAATAACATTTGTTCTGTGTAAATCACCCAAGCGAAAGCTAAATGAGATTCAAATTGGGCATCCACAACCGCAGATCATAAACACAAAACTAATAAAAATGTAAACAAGGAAAGTACTCGTCTGTCCGGCTGTGTTTACTATGCGGGCAAAAACGCATAAATCTGGGCGAGAATAACACTAAATGCTTGAAAATCTCCATTTTATGGTGTAACATATGTTGCAGCAATAATAATTTGCATAAATTAGTTAATACGCAGCTAAACTCGGTTTCTGTGGCAAATCACAACTGGAAGTGGCACCACAACAATTTCCAACAACTGCTTTTGACACTGTGTCCAGGCACAGCAGATTCTGGCTTAAAAATCAATTAAACTTTATTTTTTACACAGAGCCAGAGGGAGGTAAAGCAAAGCCAAGCCAAAACCAGCCGAGATTTTGAGGGGCGTCAGCTGTTTTGCTCTTTTGCTGCTTGTTGTTGTTGTTGTTGTTGTTGTTATTGTTGTTGTACATTTAACAATTTAAATTAACGCCAATGGTGTCACTTGTGTGTGTGACTATAAAATGTGTTTTGTGCTTAACGTTGTTGCCGCGCCCTCCCCGCAGCACACCCCCTTTCCAAATGCGGGCAATGGCCAAAAGGACACTGACCAGGACCATGACCAGGACGAGGCTCGTTTCGAACTTGGTGTGAAAACAGCAACAGCAACAGCAACACCAACAGCAAAAACAAGTGGGGCGTATTTTGGACACCATCCTCGTCTACTTTCCATTCATGTCGCACCCGCATCTGGACAACAAGCCAGGAGAGGAGTGGGGAGGGGGGCTGCTTGGTCACTCCCTTGGACCCGCCTCTAATTTCAGCATTGAACTGAATCCCGGCTTTAGTTTAATTAAGGCAACACAGCAAGGCAGACCAGTGCTGGCCCAAAGCGAGACGAGCGCCACATTGACTCAACTAATCGCACATCCTTCCGCATTAAATGTCTCCCTAACTACAACCCACTCCCCACCTCTTCCCACCCTTCACTGACAACAGGGCATATTGCTTACCAAGTGCAGTTTGTCTAAATTAAATTTTCATTTATGCTTAACTAAAGCGCAACTTTTTTTGAAGACTCGCTTTAAATCTTTGTACAGTTTTATTTTAATTACTATGTGAGTAGAGTATAGTAAATTCGGTGTGGCTTACACTTGTCTGCTACTACACTATACCCTGTATTTATAAGAAAAGAAAACGAACTGAGTAGATTCGCCCATCTTCAGAATTCAATTGTAGAAAGTCTCTTTCTATAAAAAGCTCCTTTCTCAAAGTATCCTTTGTCTTGAATTGAGCTGGCTAAAGATATCATTGAAAACAATAGAGATTTTCCTAAGAGAACAGCTCAAATTTAGACCAAAAGCAAATAGACTCTTCTCATCTAAAAATATTAGTTGGTCTCGGTGAAATCTCTTAATGTTACTTCTAGCCAGTAAATAGATTTATGCAATATTTTTAACAAGCGAGTTGGAGTTTTGCTAAGGTTTTTCAAAGTATTCGCTTGGGTTTGAAATTAGTTGTGTTCATAAGACATTTAATTTGAAGTAAATCAGTAAGTTACTATAGGGTATTTCCAAGTCGATCACTCTCCATAAAAGACACCTTGTCCTAATTTAAATTCTTGTTCAAATTTGATTGAATATCAAATGAGTTCATCATAAAAATGTATTACAGAAACCAGCACTAATCTTCCACAGGTATCACCCCACACTTCCGCAGGGTATTCGCTAGTCGATCACACTCCAAACTGTTCGTTCATTGTCATGACGCTATTTTAGGTGATGGCTTTAATATCATGTGCCAGTCTTTCTGGCCACAGACGCCCCAGTGTCGCCAGTGTCGAGCCAAGAGAGAGCCGCAATTTTAGTACCACAACCAGGCCTGGACCCCACTTACCTTACCCCCTTCCCCCTACCGTTCTGCACCAGACTGCGCCCCTTAACCAGTCCCATTGTGTCGCTTGCAGTTTGGCTTATCTCAGTTGGCTGTTTTTGTTTTTGTTTTGTTGTTGTTGTTGTTGTTGTTGTTGTAGCCATTGCCTTGGCGCCCTTTGTATACATTTAATTTGTGTTTTGTTATTTACATTAACCGAGCAAGTGAGGCAACAGCACAGACTGTCCCAGGCCACCTATTCCCCCCTCCGTAATATACCACCACCCCCTCTCTAACTGGTCGGGTCTATGTTCAAATGGTAGACTGCTCTTGTTGGGTTGTTTTTGCTTTTAGCACATGTAGAAACATGGCCATGGTCAGAACACACAGTTGACCCAAACACACACACACACACACATAGATACGGCTTAATGCTGGACAGGCTGCTCCTGCTCATACTCCTGCTCCTACTCCTGTTTGGTTTTTATGTGTGCTACGTGCTTAAAATAAATTTTCAAATGTGTTAACGAAACTATTTGGCATTTAATTAGTTTGTGAGTTGCATGCATAAGGAATCCCAGAACCAGCAGTAACCAGCAGCAACCAGCAGCAGTTGCTCCAATTCAATCCATACTTAATAGATGTGTCCACATTACAATTAACGCTGTGCCACAGCCCTGGCACTTAAGGGCTGCATACCAAGCCCGAGCCCAGGCTAATTGCCCTGGCTTTGACGTGACTCACCTGTTGCCGCTGCTAATGATAGAAACGTGTTCAAAATAGCCCGTTCGCTGCCGGCGCCATCCGCCAGCACCGAGTTGAAGCTGGGCCAGTAAACCCACAGAAAGGTGGTGCCGATCATTGCGAATATGTCCGACGTATAGTTGGCACCCTCGTGCTTACCAGCCTCGTTCTGGTCACTCGCCGGACGCAGCATTAGAGCCACAGCCAGGCCAAAGTAGGCGCCAAATGCGTGCACCGTGATGGAACCGCCACAATCGCAGATCTGTTTGGATATGAGAAAAGGGATTTGCATAGATCAACTTTTAGAGACCACCAATAAGTATATGCTTAAACAGCTGCTTAAGTCTGTGTCACCATTGAAGGAGACAGCTTTAAATTAATTTAATTTTTAATT
The DNA here is from genome assembly GCA_035042405.1 of Drosophila demipolita. Taxonomy (NCBI): domain Eukaryota; kingdom Metazoa; phylum Arthropoda; class Insecta; order Diptera; family Drosophilidae; genus Drosophila; species Drosophila demipolita. Next base: position 5,734,549 of record JAWNLI010000059.1, on the reverse strand, counting down.
TAAATTTAATTTGCATTATCGCTTTAGTCGGATTCCAGCAGATCATATCCCAATGTCAAATATCTATCGGTTGGATAATAATTTCTTTATAGAATATACTTTTTGTCTTCTTTAAGATCCACATTACTTGCAAAGTCGACTTAGTTTATTGTTTCTGTTAAATTCTATGCAAACTAGTTTTATCTTTAATGTGACATTTTACTACTTTGTCTCTGAAAATAACTTTATCTAACTCTCAGTAGATATTATTAACAGCCAACTTAATCTAACATAATTTAGATGCCCCTAAAACAAACCTCCAAAAATTAGTTCACTCATATAAAACATTGTTTTTTACGACACTAATTAAGTAAATGCTAAAAAATGGCTAATAGAAAGATTTCCCGCATTTAGAGTCTTTAATTAAGGGTTTAACTTACGCTTAAAACATTCAAAGCCAAATATTCATTGGCTGCGAATAGGGCGATCTCAAAGATGGACATGCAGAGCAATTGAATAGGGGTAGTCCTGCCCAGCAGGGCTCCCATGCTGATAAGTGGCACAGCGGCTGCAATGTCCGCATCAATGATGCTCTCCAGCGACAGGCTGCAAATAGAAGCGGGAAATGCAGAATTGAATAAGTGTGAACACAATCCGATTAGAAAGCAGCAAATGCAATATAGAAATAAAACCCTCTACAAATCCTGAGTAGTTTGTGTTGTTTTTTGTGCTCTGCCCTCGTAGTTTAAGTAGTTGAGTCGAGTACACTTCAACTCCCCTCACTCTGCCGCACCTCTCCCCATCTCTACTCTGATGTCCTTCCATTGAAGTTAAAGTAATTGCTTGAATTCATTACATGTGCATATTTTTCTTAATTTCTTAAACTTATTTGTTTGGTCCTGCTAAACAAGGACGCAGTCCTTGGGCTCAGGTGTCTGAATGAGTGTGTAGGTGTGTAAATGTGTGTGTAGGTGTGTGTGCGTATACACTTTATAAAATCAAGTTTCTGGCTTTCTAAATTCAAGGATTTTGCTTTATTCAAGAATACATTTGTCTTTAGCTTTAAAATTTCGTTGGCTAATTTGCAGACATTTTTTATAAGTATTTTTACAGGTGTTGGTTTTTCTGTGAACACTCCTAGCAAAACTTTCTATTTTTCTCTGAGTGTATACAAATGCAATTACTGAAAGACCATTGAGCCATTACTTAGATTGGCAGGCAACATTTGTTGTTTGTTGCTGTTGTTGTTGTTGCTGTGGATGCCTCACCTGATCTTGCCATCTTCCATGTGCAGGAATCCCTTCATGAGGATGGACCACTGTACCACCAAAGCGGCCATGAACAGAGTGTAACCTGTAGCGCTGTAACCATATTTGCGCAGGAAGGTCATCAGGAAGCCAAAGCCAATAAATATCATAACCTGAATGTCCTGGAACTCTGCAAAGGCAAAGAATGGAAGAGGGAAAAGTGTTAACATTGAGCAGAGTAAGGAGTGTAAGGGGTGCACTTTAGTGTGAGTGTGTGTGTGAGTGAGGGGTGGGTGGTGGGTGGTGGGGGAAGGCACCTTGGCACGCTTATTAATTGAGTCAAGTCGTTTCAATTAGTTGCCCAATTGTCTGCTGCCAAAAGTCAATTGCATTCAGATTGATGTCACCAATATCGAGAGAGAGAAACAGACCCGGATACGGACCCATAACCGGGCTCGTGCCACATATGTGTGTGTGTGTGTTTGCTGTGTGTGTGCGGGTGCAATTAGTGTGAAATACGGCTTAATTTATTTATTATGAATTGCAACAAGTTGTTTACAGACGCATTTGCATAAATTGAAATTAATGACTTTAATTATTCATTGGTGTGTGTGTGTGTGTGTGTGTGTGTGTGTGTCTGTGTGTGTGGAGCGGTCTCGATTCGTGCCATTTGCATTCCCATTCCCATTTGGTTTCGCTCCGGGTTCAGTTTCTGGTTCGGTTTTCGCTTTTGGGCTTGTCGCCTCTGGCAAAAAGTAATTAATGCAATTGCTGCCGCGAGACTTGCCAAACTATGCGAAAACTAACTTCATTTATTTATGAGCCGCCAACACTTGGCACACAAAATAGGGGCAGGGTTCCAAGGGCTTGGAAGGGGCAGAGAAGAGAAGGAAAGTCTTGGACAGAGCTACGTCGATTGGATGGGGTAACAGCAGCAGCAGCAGACCCAAAATCTTTTTTAATATGTATGACTAACGGCAGCTTCTTTATTTTAGCATTAAAAGATATATAATAAAGAAGAGTTTTTAGTAGGCAATATATATATGTAATTATATATATATATATATACATATAAATAATATAAATTATATATAAATATATAGATATATAAATTGCAAACCAGCATCAAAGCTTACTTGTTTGTCTGTACTAACTGGAGGATATCGGAGAGAAATTTGAAATATAATTTCGCTTTTAACTTAGATCCACTAAGTTTATTGCTTGTTATCGATAACTGATAGTTATCCATTTAATCCATTTATGAGAACTATATAAGACACAATTGTACAGATAGCCCATTTAGGCGAGCGTAATTAACATTCGTTAATTTATATTTAACAGCATTTCCATTTTCTCTCTCTCTCTCTCTATCTTTTTCTCCCTCTCTCTCTGTCTCTCTCTGTCTCTCAATCTGTTTATCTTTTTATCTATTTATATTTATTTGTTTTCTTTCTTTCGTCACGTTATTTAATGCCATTTGAAGTCACGTATTTATCAGCTTATCAACTGCAGATGTCACGCAATCTCATCAGACAAGTGTCGATTATATTCACGGCTTTCCCTTGCCTCCCTTCCTCCTTTCCCAGTCAGCGACATTTACCTAAACCATACAAGTTGCCGGCTGACCGACTGCCATTCAGTTTGTCCGTCTGTCCGTTTGTCAGTTTGTCAGTTTATCAGTCAAATGCTGATGGGCTTTTAACCTGCTTGTAAATTAGACATGTTTATTATTTCAAATAATCCACCCTCTGCCCAAAATAAGCCAGTCCATTGATAGCCAGCACACATGACAAATGCGTCAAGGGGGTATTTTAGGGGTGCGCTTATGTTAAAAAATACGATTTTAATTACTTAGAGTTTGTTATGTAATATCTTGTGTCATTGTGATGATTTTTATTATTTACTTATGTAATTGCTGTTTACATTAATAAAAAATGAGTAAATATTTTGCGTTGCTTTTTTTTTAATCAAATTTTGTTCGAATATTGATACCTTTTTTAATATTAACCCTTTTAATTTAACCCATTTTAGGCATTATTTTGGGACTATCAAAGCTTTTAATTGATTGACAGTAAATAATTAATAACTATTAATTATTTTTTTTTTTAGTGTATTTAAACAACTTTTATAACTTTAAATGGAATGTTTAAAATTTACTTACGGTGAATAAAATATAAATACAACATTTCGCAGCCTCTTTGACTATATTTTATTGTTCTTTTAATATTCTTAATAAATTTGTTTCCTAACCATTAAAAACATTAATTATTTGCGTACCATTTACTCCTACAGGGTATTTGCCAGTCGACTAGCAATTTTTTCACTTGATTTTACAACAGCATTGGTCACATTATGTGGCAAATTTAAATCGCAGCAACCGATTTGAGAATCAACATTGACAAAAGTTGCAAAAAAAAAAAAACACAAAAGGGTGGTTGTCGGGGGCAAGTGCGGGAAGAGCAATAGGAAATTATAGCTACTCACGCGGATATTTTGAAACGTGTTCGTTTGCTGATCCCTCGCCTTGAGCTGTGGCACCGTCGAGTGGCTTGGGAAGAGCAGACTTTTCGTAACGGACGAAAAGCCAGAAAAGTGCCAGGAAAATGATTTGCACAATCATCAGGCAAACGTAGCCCGACACTTTGCCCGTCGGCGAATGCATTGTGAAGCAGTTGAAGAAGCGAATGCACAAAAAAGGAGTCCAAGTCGGAGTTGCTGCAGCCAAATCCTTGACGTAGTCCGTGCAGCACGCGTGGAATTAAACGCAAAAGGCGCCGCAGACAGTTCGACTCTGTTTCTCTTCTTTTTTTTAACTGTTTCTCTCTTTTTCTTTATCTGTGCACTTTTAAGATTCACACACACACTCAGACACACGCGCAAGCGAAAGGGAGTTTGGTGGCACGTTCAACAATGACGATCTGTTGCCGCTGAGCGCAATGCTCGAACTGATGCCCAATGCCGACTGCTAGCAACGTAAGTACGAAAGCCCAGCTACAACGGGGCGTATGTGCGATATGTTCCATATCAACAACAACAAAGACAACGACGTTTTTTTTTATTCGCATGATATGTGTATGTGCAACTATTTGATTTAATTTGCCCGCTGCTCGACTGCTGAATTATTGAGCACTGAATTTCCCCCAACAGCGCTCATTTTACCATTTCACATTCTGCTACATTCTGCGTCGCCTCCAGCAAACGACTTGCTACTTGGCTGCCCACCTATTTTATTCAAATTGTTTTGTTTTAGTAGCATTCTAATTTCAATTTGAAAATCGTTGCCACGTTCTGCACTGATAAAATAAAATCTAACTTAATTTTCAATTCTGCTTGTTGTTCAGAAATTAGATATCTAATAGAAAAGTTTGTTTCTTTTTAAAATTCTAACTATTTTAAAATTAAAAAAAAAATGCTTATAATTTCCAAATTGTTTCTTATATTTGTACTTTTCTTTTGCTTTTAGTTTCCTATATTATTTTGGAGCAATATTATTTATAAACTTCACATTTGCACTTATTTTAAATAGTTTATAAATTTATATAATTTACGATTCTTAATCAGCTTAAATCTAACTGAAGAGTATATTTTCACTTCAAGCTTTTCCTGCTGGCGAGATTTCAGGTCAGGTCGATTTTTTTCGCTGAGTGTACTGAAGCTATTGATTACTATTATTATTTGATGTGACGGGCAACCTGCAATCAGAAACTGATTAGAGCAAATAATTATATTTTGATATAATAGATTCTTTAAAACGGTCAAGCGACTCACTGAACCACTTGCTTATCTATAACTACAGCTAAGTCGAAAAAAAAAAATATATATATAAAGATATATTTCCGATAGGAGTAATCGCTTTGTTGCCTTTGGCTACTCGCCACAAATTAATTAGCACGCTGTCAACAACAATTGCCCCTTAAGTGCTCCCACAACTACAAGTAGAGCAGCTGATCAGTAGAGGATCATGAGACCCGCTAACCGCACCCCCCGCTTACCACATCACTTGGTTGTGGATTTTGTATACTCAGCAAACAATTGAGAGTCATTAACAGTTTTTAGTAGCTAAGTGCGAATTTAATGGGCACAATAAATGACTCTCACATCTATGGAAAAAGCCGACAAGCTCAAATTGTTTGACTTTCAGTAAGTATTAAGTATATCGAATTGCCAGAAATTAACCCAAAATATCTGTCTCTCAATATTCAATCTCAAATATAAATCTGAGTTGGAAATAATCATTTTGACCTATATCAAAGCATTCTCTGTTCACTTGGGTTAGGTATAGTTGAGATAAGCAAACTTAAATTGTGATTACTCTCTCTTTCTGTTCCTACTTCCCCCCTCTCTCTCTCTCTCTCTCTCCCTCTCTCTTTGCACTAAAATCACTATCTTTTGTTTTTATAAACTCTATCTCTAGATTTCCCTTTCGTTATCTACTCTAAGATGAGATCATTCTTCTCACCTGAGCTCGATAAAAATACAAATTATGAAATTCTGCGATACTGTGTAGCCAGCAGGTGAAAGCATCTACCACAACATAGAGTATATATACCCTGGATCAGCGATAAGATCAACTGTTTAGCTATATAGGTATAAATCCATAGCTGAATGCAGTAAAAGACGCAATTGTAACCATATTTTATAAATATATATTTATATTACAGTTAGACGAATTATTGATCAACTGTAGAAATTTGTTAAAGATAGGTAAAATTATATATTGAGCGATCGGAAATTATTTAGGGCATCTCCCAGTCGGTCACACTCGATTATAGAGCATTTCTCACTTGTTGATTTACCAAAGTGTTACTAAAAACATTTGTCTCTAATTTTCTCTTCTGTTTTTAACTTGTTTTTAAATTTATATTTTTAGACTCTGCTCTCTTGTTGATAGAAGCTGTTATATGTTTATGTAATCAGTTTTATCTCGTATATGACTGCGATGAGAATTAAAAGCATTCGTGTTAATTGCCAAAGAAATTAACATACAAAATTCAGAAGTGAAGCGAACCCAACAACAAAATATGCCAAGTTTGGTATTGCTGCTGCTGCTGCTGCCGTTGGGGCGTATGATTGATATTTATTTTTTCAGCAAACACAAGCACCTGTGTTAAAATTGGAATTCTCATGGCAACACAACAACAACAACAACAACAACGACAACAAAAAGAAGGTGAACCAAAACAGAGCTGAGCAGAGCAAAAGCAAAACCCAGAAAACCGACATAAGAAAATGTGTGAAGCTGGCGCAAAAACCGCAAATGTTGCCAGGCACGCGCTGGTAAACGCTTTCCGATCTGTGCAGCCGACAACAACAACAACAACAAAAGGAGATAAAAATAGGGGAGGCAAGTGGCACTTTGTATGGCTGCTACACACACACACACAGCTGCCGCCTACTCTATGCTGCATACTTGGCAAAAATTTGCATCCGCAATCACTTTAAATGTTTCCGTTTGAATACACAAATAAATCGAAAAGGATTTCCAATGAATGCTTATGAGTGTCTCTTCCTCCACTTGCCACTTACCACGTGCTTCAGCTCAAGACCCTCGTTAATGTTGTTGTTTACAACAAGTGTACATGGCTAAATCCGGGTCAAACAAAGCACAACAAAAAGACAAAAAAGAACAGATAAGAACAACAAAAAAGAAGTAAATATTGATAACATTTTAAAATGTCTGCCAAACTGTCAGCTGCTTAGTGCATGCAACTTGCACGTACCCCTCCTCTCCTCACCTCTCCTAACCACTCACGAACTTCATTCAAGTTGTGGTCAAGCTGGAAAATATATGTATTCATGCTTCCAGCTTAAGCTGAGCCATAAATAAATATGAGCGAGTGCTCTCACGCTCTGGGACTGTGTGGACTGTCAGACGACCAGCAAAATGTTGACGATATGTTGATAAACTTTAACACCACACACAGCACACACAGCACAGCTCAACACACACACACAAAAGCTGTCACAAGGAAAAGGTAGGTGTGTCGAGTTACCATTTCTGCTCGAAATCAATTTATTTTTTGTGGATAAATTGTATTTTGAATCCAATCAAAATATATCATTGATAGACATCATCTATTTCACAGCTGGTTTTTTGACAACATCTTCTAGTCGAATTCGAAATGTTTTTAAAAAGTTTAAGAATCTATAATATCTCGGATTTATAAACTTATCTTGTGTTAAAGTTATTATATAATAGGTATATATTAACTATAAAAATACAAGCAAAGTAAACTCAAGCAGAAACCAGAAACTTAGGAGCTATAATGACATGGAAGCTTCAGAAATAGACTGCAGCCGAAATACTTCATCTGATTTATTAAGAACTCTTCAGTTAGCTTAAACAATCTACAATTATGATTATTCTTATTTTTATTATAATTATTATTATTATTACTATTATTACTATTATTATTATTATTATTATTATTATTATTACTATTATTATTATTATTATTATTATTATTATTATTATTATTATTATTATTATTATTATTATTACTATTATTATTATTACTATTATTATTACTATTATTATTATTTTAATGATGATTATTATTATGCTTATTCTTGCAGGTGCTCAATTACTGTTCCAAATGTAGACTCATGATTATTTTTGATTAGGTCAACTATTATCGCTTATAGTCCTATTATAGTCCGCTCTCTTCTCTACTCCTCTTCAACTATCTTATCATTGTAATATTATGCAATACATAAGTGAAGACAGTGTTTATAGTTCCTGCTATCAATAGGAAGAGATGAGCAACTTATGCCACACTTTATCAAAACCGCAAATCTTAAGCGAAATTTATAACATACTCAAACTGAGCACACATTTTGGCTATTTCTTTAAAAATACAACCACAAAAGAAATGAAGCAGCCATAATAAGAAGAGTAGCAACAACAACAACAACAACAAGGAAAATATTGTCATCGTTTTTCCAGCAGGAGCATCCCAGATTTTGTGTGGTTTTGTTATGCCAACCAAAGCATCCTTCAGTCTGGCTGGCTGGCTGTCTTTGCCCGGCATTTGTATTGCCGGCTTTGCCCTCTTTTGGGTATATTTTTTGGGAACTTGGCTCCGTTACACACATTTTTGAACCGCGCCCACCCTTTGCCCTTTATGCCATTGAGTGGGTTGCGCCTAAACGATTTGCTTTTTGTCTGTTTTGCGTCAATTTGAAATCCGCTTTGGTTATGCGGCTACAGCGCTAGTTGTCCCTTGCAGCTCCCAAACTCCCTCCCAGCTCCCTCCCAGCTCCCTCGCAGCTCCCTCCCAACCACGTTGTCACGTTGCTGCGACAAAGCTTTGCTCTGCGGCAATTGTTGCCATTTACAGCTACTTGGGTGGCTGCTTGGCTGCCATGACAACCAGCGGTCTCCTCTCTTCTGCATCCGCCAGCAGCCTCTGCTCCAGCTTCTTCTCCGGCTTCCACATCGGCTGCAGTTGTGGCTCCAGCTCAAGTGTCGTCGTCGCTGTGGGATTTATCAATTGCGTTTATAAAAATTTTCGATTTGTCAGCGCAAAGCGGCCAGCTTGCGCTTGGCAAGCCAAGTGGCATCAATATAACAGTGTAGATGTGCCCCTGCTGCTGTTGCAGATGCAGTTGCAGTTGCAGTTGCAGCCTTGGCTAACCATTGATGCCAAATACAACGCATTTGGAGTTGGCATTGCTGTGCTATTGAATATAATAGATAGATAAGATTATATATTTATGTATTTTATATATATTAAGATATATAGCTATATATATATACATATATATATACATTAATGGTAGAAAAATTACAAAGTCTTTTTATAAATTTTAATTTGATTTGGGTAAAAATATTTGCTGTCTTCAGAATTGTACCTTGCCTGTCTGATATGAAAGTCTGTTGCAAACTTGTGTAAAACAAGCTTACAATATTTCCTAGACAGCTTTATTTCTAAAGTTGATTATATTTAGTCTCAGCTGTATTAACTTAAGTGTAACGACTTTAAAATCATATATATATAGCTAATAAAAAACACAACTGAAACCCATCTTCACAAGCATTTAGTCAAACATTTTTTGCCATATTCAAGCTAAGCTATGCATTGACTATATAATTCCAAGTGTATATAAATTTACATAGAATTCAATTAGTTATTGCTTTCAACTATGTTTTATATATGTTTTCTAGGCAGCTTTTTATATAAAGCAGTCTCAGTTTAGGTACAAAAGCTGTTAAATGAGATATGTAGCTAATCAAATTTCGGCACATATGCTAACTAAGAGTCCAAAACTTTTGGCCATAGCCCCGCTAAGGCGTCAGCACTGACTATCTAGCAAAGCCAGCTATTATTTACCATGTCGCTCAAAAGTCTGCTTTGAATTGGATAAAGTTTAGGGCAATTCTCGCAGCTGCCTTAACTTATGCCACACACACTGAAGTTGAGTTAAGACCAGTTTTGGTTGACAAGAATAATAAAAACAAAACAAATCAAAAGCAAAATCAAAAAGAAGAGCAAAACGCGGCTCGATTAATAGTTGGGCAACTTTCAATTTGACTGCTTGGCGAATACGAGACATGTGCAGAGATTTATGCATAGACATCTATATCTAAAACAAAAACACCCGATTAGAATTCAAGTTGGATCACCAAAAAATGGACGCTGCTAAACAGCAATAACAATAATCATGTCTATAAGAACAAAAACCATAACTGAGCACACAAAATTTGCATTTTATTTGTAACGAAATAAAAGTTGTATTCGATTTATTGATAAGAATATAACCTGAAGACGCCGCAGGGTTGGTTAGTAAACGTGGCATTTAAATTAAGTTATTGGTATCGGTAATGGCCAATTCAATGACAACTCAAAACACAGCTGCCGGCCAACTTCCGCCTTTTTAGACAACGGATGTGGCATGCGAAGCGGGCACGGGCTGCACGCCGGGATATTGCACGGCGGGCTGTACGGCGGGGTGTACGCTGGAGTGTACATCGGTTGCGTCATTGGGGTTTACGGCCGGCTGTACGGCGGGAGGTACAGCAGGCTGTACGGGCTGCACATTGCTCGGCGTGGGATCATGGGTTGCTGCTGGCGTATAAGTGCTCGCCGGATCCGGCTCCTTGTCCAGGATGACCTTGTACAAGATGAAGTAGAGAGCAGCGCCCAGCACCAGCTCAGCAACGGCCACACAAGTAACCACAGCCCAGCCAGGTATGGCAAGTCCAGCTATAATTTAATTTAATATAATTTTATTTGTTTTTTATTTACTCTAATTAAATTTATTTATTTTACTTACAAAAATATCTGCGAGTCAAAGTGCGTCGACCGCGATTCACACGGCGCGTTGCCTCTGTTTCCTGCAAGCAGCAGGCCAAAACAACTGTAAGATCCAAAAATAGAAGATATTATTTATTGGGGAAAAAAACTAAAGAATACAAAAATAACATTTAAATATGTGAAAATCGCGCTGAGTGTGGCCCATTAAGCAAACAGAGCGGAACGTGGCCAGAACGGAACTGCGGCCAAAAACAGAGACGACGCTAATCATTAATCAAACAGAGATGATGAGCTTCAAAGAGTTGCTTAAATATTAATAAATAATTATTAAGCGACACAAAGCCGAAGCTCAGCAACAAAAGACAACAAAAGAGCAGTAAAAAATGAAATAATATTAAAAAAAAACAGAACTCGCGCGCGCCTCTATTGATGATAAATAAGGTAAACACTTGAGCCAAAGCTTAAGGGTGTAGAGGTAGGAGAGTGTGGGGAGGGGGGGGGAGCGGAGTTGTAGATTAAGTGGTTTAATGTTGTTGTCTATCTATTGTTCTATTGCGGATGTCAGTTTCGATTCATATTACGCTTTTGTCTTGCTGACATTCGGAATTTCAAATCTTTATGTCAAGTTTCTATTTATTTTATTCTTTATAACAATTGAATTATATTCGCTTTAACAAATAAATCACAAGGAATCCCCCAGAGGGAGAGAGACCACAGATCAAACAACAACATTGGGTGACCGCTAACCGAAAACTAATTGTATTTTCCATATTTCAATAATTGATACGGTAAAATAATTATTGAGCTTTGCCCACATCCGGCATTTGTAAAACACGGCGCAAATCAAATATTTAACGAAAATTTAAATTGAAATAATATGAAAATACAAAAAAAAAAAAAAAAAAAGCACCTATTGTATTAATTGAAATTAGTTGGCTAAACAATAAATTATTTGACTGGTATTTTTGAAATTGATTACAGTAAATAAAATATGTAATGTTTAAATCAATTGTTGACCCATTACTCATTTCTGGCACAAACAGAACGATGAGTAAACCAGGCTAATCAGCAAGGCAAATACTGATAAGGCACATTTTTGTAGAGTTTCCACTTTTTATGACACACACACACCGACTAAATTTTGTTACTCATTCGGGTTTTCTTTTATCTTTTATTAGAGTTTAGTCATTCAACACTTTTACACAATTTTTAGTCACTTTGTTGTGCATGCAACATGCATATACAATTTCTGTTGCTTGCCACACACTCTTCAACTTTTATAAACTAAATAGAAACTTTACCCAGACATATCAGCAAATAGGTGGATAACTTTTTGGACAACTTCATTTTAGTTTTCGTTGGATTTTCGGATAGTACTTAATTTGTAGCGTTTACTTCGCCGACTGCAAATTGAAACTGAAGAACTGTGCTCGATTTTTGCCGAGCGACTGGGGAAAGTATCTTATCACATCAAATTGTAGATTAGATATGGAACTGAGCTGTGGGTTTGCGCAAAGGTAGAGATAAAAGACGGAATTTGTTTTGTTTTTGTTTGTTTTACATGTTTTATTGTGTCAGTTTTGTTTTTTTGTTTTCTGTTTGTTTTTTTTTGTACTCGACTATACATAACTCGTTCTCATTGACTAATACGCTTATGTGTTTGTACCTTATGATCGGATCAGATCCTCGGGATGGCTGGAACTTTTTAGTGGCGACGGTACTTCAGGCGACGCACAGTCTTGTAACGGTAGCCATCATCGGCAACGACTGTCTGCTCGGCGGGCACATCGATCACGGCCTGCTCAACTGGGGGCAGGTACTCGGACGAGAGCTCGTTGACGTCACGACGACGACGACGGATCACACGACGGAGAGTCTTGTAACGGTAGCCATCATCAGCAAGGACGGCGCTCTCCTGGGCAGGTGCTTCAATGGCGATTTCCTGGGTAGCCTCACCAACTGGGGGCAGGTATTCGTTGGACAACTCGTTGACATCACGACGGCGACGGATGACACGACGCACAGTCTTGTAACGGTAACCATCATCGGCCAAAGGAGTCTCGACAGCGATTTCCTGGGTGGCCTCACCAACTGGGGGCAGGTACTCGGAAGACAGTTCGTTGACATCACGACGGCGACGGATCACACGGCGGACGGTCTTGTAACGGTAGCCATCATCAGCAAGGACGGCGCTCTCCTGGGCAGGTGCTTCAATGGCGATTTCCTGGGTAGCCTCACCAACTGGGGGCAGGTATTCGTTGGACAACTCGTTGACATCACGACGGCGACGGATCACACGGCGGACGGTCTTGTAACGGTAGCCATCATCGGCGAGAGGAGCGCTTTCCTGGACGGGAGCTTCGATAGCGATATCCTGGCTGACCTCAGCAACAGGGGGCAGGTATTCGGGGGACAGCTCGCTGACATCACGACGACGACGGATGACACGACGCACAGTCTTGTAACGGTAACCATCATCGGCCAAGGGAGTCTCGACAGCGATTTCCTGGGTGGCCTCACCAACTGGGGGCAGGTACTCGGAAGACAGTTCGTTGACGTCACGACGACGACGACGGATCACACGGCGGACAGTCTTGTAACGGTAGCCATCATCGGCAAGGGCGGCGCTCTCCTCAGCAGGAGCCTCGATGGCGATTTCCTGGGTAGCCTCACCAACTGGGGGCAGGTAATCGTTGGACAATTCGTTGACATCACGACGATGGCGCAGACGGAGGCGACGCACGGTCTTGTAGCGATAGCCATCATCACTGAGCACACCCTGTTCAACGGGTGCCTCCACAGATTCGGCAAGTTCGATGTTGTTGTCCACAGGCGGCAGGTAATCCGTGGAGATGGATGTGGCCGCAGCAGCGGCGATCACAGCGAAGGCGATAACCAAGAATTTCTGTAAAAAGAACAAAGTAGATAAACGATTTAGTCCTGTGTGTGTGCGAGTGTGTGTGTGTCCAAGCGAGGCTGGGCAACTAACCATTTTCAAAGATGTGCTCTCAGACGATGCGTGTCTATATGAGATTAATCCAAATTTGATTCTGATTTCAAACCAGACCCAACGACACTATTTATACACAAAAAGAGTTTGCGAAAAAGTTCTCGCCGACAGCAGCAGCAACAATCAGTGAAGCCATTCACTTTAGAGACGAGCCGATCCATGTTGAAACCGGTTGCTTAGATGAGAGAGATCCGTGCGGCAACTACCGCATCAACGTTGAGTTAAGTTGAGCAGAATGATCGACAGCCACATCTTCAATCTTCATTGATGGCCGGCATTAGCCACGCTTAGTGGTTTTTTACTTGTCTGCTCTGATCTTGTCCAAAACGCTGTTGTCAAAAGTAAGTCTCAAGTTGCGCACATCCATTGTACTAGCGGCTCCACTCGGCTCTTTCTCGGCCAAAAAATCAGACAACTAATAATACCAAATACACATTTTTAGAGCTAAAACAAAACGAAAGTCAACAATAGCAACTCGAAGATGCTCAAAACCTTTTAAAGACAGCCAAATCTGAAAATATGTAAGAATGTTTGTCGAGAGTGGTCGACTGGCAGATACCCAGCCCAGCTGGTTAATCGATAATAGATATTAAATTTTATGAGCTGCACATTTGCATATTTAGAATCAATTGGTAATAGGTCAATAAAAGATATGCAGATTGCCCCTTGAAATTGTTACGCGAAACGGTTGCAGTTATCGATAAAATTATATAAACTAGATCTGCCTAAGGTAAACGAGAACATTTTCAATCTTTGATAGTCTCTGAGACATATATAAATACATATAATTCCTATTAAAAGTTTTAAGTATATGCCTAAATTGATTGGGCTGTCAAATAAAGATTAGTAGATGCTACCTTTTCTGGCTGTCACATGATTTTGCACAACTTTAGAATACCCTTTCTGCCCATTTTGAATAGTTGGCGTCTCTATAAAAAACTTCATTTTCATGTTAAAAGCGGCGGCCACGAGTTTTAGATTGTTTGTCAGAATCAACAATGGCCGAGGGCTCTTTGCATTCTTCGCGTGTGCTTTGATAGTCTCTCGATTATTTGTATCACATTCAGTTTGGACTGAATGATGCTTTGTTGCAAATGAATGGCTAACTGAATGGCTAACTGAGTGGCTGGGTGAATGCCTGACTGACTGACTAGGGTCAACTTTGATGATACAACGACCCAGCCAAAGATAGTTTCGTAGACTTCAATGCTGCCTACACACCTGGTAATTGCAAGCGGAAGTTAAAGTTTTTGTTCTCGTTGTTGTTGTTGTTGTCGTTAATATTGCTATTGTTGTTATTATCGTTAAATGCATGCTTCTTCGTTTTATCGACTGACTGACTGACTGACTGTCCGTCAGTCGCATCTTTTTTCATTTATTGATTGTTTTTGATTGTTGTTCAGTTCAGTTTTTGGCGACTCTCAATCAACGCTTAAGGCCAAGTTGTTGTGTGTGTTGAAAGTGTGTGCCGTGATGGACACGAGGTGTTGAGTGTTGCTATTTTCGGTTATGCCACATTAAGCAGACTATTAATAGTCAGATGATATAATAGTTTCATTCTTTTGTTTTTTCGTTTTTGCATACTTCAATTTAAGTCGGCTTATAAAATATATGTTTTTTAATTTAAATTGAATGCCTGCGTTGCTCCAATTTATACACAAAGCACACAATTAATCTTTGTTAGCCTGGCTAAAACGGATTATCACCATCATCCGACGCAGATTATTGTGGAGGCGTCTGTTGTCGCCTAGAATGTCGAATGGCGAATGTTTTGGACCACACAGTAGTTTCAAATGTTTTTAGTTTTGGAGCACAAATCAAATGGATCTAGTTCTCAGATCTCGTTTAAGGGGATTTTTAAATATGGGAAGACCTTGACAAAAAAACTGTCTATTCTAATTTGATGTTATACTATGCAATGCATATTGTATCATATATCTTAATATACATATATATATATATATATATCGTTGAATTTACAACCAGTTTGCACTGATGAAAACGCGGTCCCGTCTCAGTTTGTCATTTATTCATTTGTAAATGGTTCAAATAAAAAATATATATGTTTATATACATACAATATATACAGTCGGTATTCTGCATATTTAATTTATATATCTGGCAATCAACATCATCATCAAAATGCCACTCGACCCACTTCCCGCTGCCGCATTCCTCGAAACGGGCGAAAATAATAAATACATAGAATTGCATTTCGCTTCTGGCCATTTCCCCATTCGAGCACACAACCGAAAAAAATAATAAAGAAAATCGAAAGTATATCTGCATTCACATATGCATATGTACACACACAGATATGTGAATGATGTGTGTATAATGTGTGTATGGTGATTCCATATAGTCCAGCAGTCCTCAATTCCAGCGCTCCACAAAAGTCTCGCTGCGTGTTGTGGCTCATCCGGCGTGGCGGATGCCAACGGGTCAATATTCAATCATCCAGCTGACAGAGGCAGGCAGTGCCTCGATTAATCCAATGTATCGGAGTCTGGGAGCATCTCAGCTGCAGATACATAACAAAATTCGTCGAGTGCCCCGTCGTGGAGAGGATGCCTCGACGTTCGCTCGTCTTGTAAACGGGACAATCGTAAATTGCCTTTGCCCCAGCCCCGCCTGCGCCGCTGTCGCGTTGCTGCTCATCCGGCAATCTTAACACCGGACGCAGATAGATTACGGGCAGAGTGTCGAACAAAATTTTGGAATAAGATTCATCCACTTCCTTTGTCTTGCGATTCCAACGCGCCCCCTCAATGAAAATGCCCTGCGAGAAACCCAAAGCAACTGGTAAATAATTGGCTTATAATATGATATGGGAGCAAGTGGGTGCAGTTTGATATAAACAAGATTTATATAAGTGTTGAAATTATGTTTTAAGAATAGGAATATGAACACATATAAATTCAAGGTATTTTAATTATTTTACACTATGAAAAAAATGATAATGACCCAAAAGTAATTGTTAATAAAATGGGAATAAAATTATGAGTTGAAATACTTATAAAAAGAAATAGTATGGAAGAAGTCATTTTATTTATATCTTGCAATAATTTCTAAGAAACGGAAAATGTTTCCTATGTTTTAAACTAGTTTAATTTTATTTCGATATTATATGGCGCTGTATTTCTTAGTAAGATAGAATGGAATTAAATTATAAACGGAAATCTCTCTACTGAATTAACGTAAAGACATTCTCTTTCTTACTTGTATGAATTTGGTCTCATCATTAATCTCTTTTTGTTCCTATAAAATGTTTGCGCGGCAGTTGCAAATATATCAAGTTTGAATTAATCAGTATTATTAATGCCACACGCTGGGCTGCCACAACTTACCCTGATGTAAGCGCCCACGTCGGCTACTTGAGCGGTTTGGGATTCGAATTTGGTGACCGCAAACTCAATGAAGATCATGTCGATTTGAAAGCGATTCTTACGCGAATAGTTTTGCAGAACGCCCGTCACAAATGACTGGGTGAAATAGAAGCCGGAGATCCAATAGACATTCGGTTCCCCATTCTCGATCCAGTCCTGAAAGAAGGCCAAGCTGGCAAGGAGAACGGTGTGGCAACGATGAGTTATCTTATTTTTCAATTTTGTTAATAAATATTAAATATTTGATCACAAAAGAACATGTTAAGGGGGGAGCAAGAGGAGGGAGCTACACACAGCAACAGGAGCAGCCGCGGCATCCTTTGATGTCAATGGCAAATAAGATTTTCGTCATGAATGGCAGCACTGAATAACAACAAGTGAATGTGGCAAGGGGATGGTGGAGGGAGGAGAGAGGAGGGTGTGTGTCACATGTGCAATGCACATTTATTATATTTACACAATTGCAGTCAGTCGGAGGATGCACCAGGGGCACATAATACATGGAATACATGGCACACACAAAGGCTGCCAATCGGACTACTCGAAAAATATAAAAATGCGGCTTTGGGCTTACCGCGCCAGCAAGTCGTTCACGTAGCTGCCCAGGGGCTTCAGAGAGGGATAGCTCTTCTTGAGCCAATCCGCCGGCAGTTTGCCTATAATCATCGAGGCGTGAGTGCGCTCCAGTTCCGGTATCATCGCAATCTGACCCACCACTGCCTTGCCCACATTCACCAGACTCTTGCGTATGTAGGACAACAGCCGATTGAAGCGTATCAGCTCCTGGCGCAGCACCGTGTTCATCGAGTTTGTATAGATCACCGGATACGTCTTGGACACCTCGGCGATGTCGAACTCGTCGGGCAGGCGCTTCAACAGCTCCTTGCATATGGATATGGCCGGATCCTCTATGGCGCCGCCGGCCGAACTAGCCTTCACCGAGGCCATCAAATCCGTCTGAGTCAGCAGCACTCCGGTAATCAGCTGTTGGCACAAGAAATTAATTTACGAAAGTAATAAAAGTTTTTCATAAGAAATATCACATTTGGCATCTAAAGAATAATACTAAAATTTAATTTGAAAATGATTCGATTTGATCCTCTATAATAATCCCCCCAAAAAATATTATATGGCCATAGGTCAAAACTGAACCGATTTTAAAAAGCAATTTAGTTTTATGGTTTGTTCCCTTGGTTTTCAGTGCCTGACCAACTTAAGATAACCCTAATGCAACTACGGGAATAAATATTTAAATAATTTTGTATTACCGCATTGGTCTCCTTCACGTTGCGATTGATGTCTGCGTTCTCATGGAGGCCATAGACCTCGGGTTGTGGACTGAGCGGGAATGTGGAAACGTACTCAATGGAGTTCAGCTTCGTGGGACTGATGGGCACGCGATAGTCACCAGACTGCGACAGGGCATACCTAAGGGATACAAAAAAAAGATGATATATACATCATGCAACACATGCAACAAAACGCACCCCTCCTTTTCGATGGTGTTGCTATTGTAGATCATGTTGAGGATGGAGAGCATCAGGCGACGATCCTTGTCGTCGGTGACGCGTCCGCCGTAATTGCACTCGCCCGTAAGGTAAACATGACCACGGAACGGAATGCTGTGACTTTGAGCAATAAACATTTTCAACTGCAACAAGGAGATTCTGCGGGAGCACATTTAAAATAGAAGAATGTTGGGGAATCTCTAAAGTTTACTCACTTGAGATCGGACTCATTGAACTCGTAGGGTATGTTCCAGCCGAGTGGACCAAATTCACGACGCTCCTGAACGACTGCATGGAAGAAGACCAGAGCAAAGACGCCCCGCAGCCAACACTTGTTGGCCTGGTCCGAGAAGAGGAAAGCATTCGTGAAGAACTTGTTGCGTGTCAGCGGGTCCGAGGTGAACGAACGGTGCATGTTCGCTCGGAGACCCTTGGGCGGTTCGTTTGTCATCTTCACGGAGTTCTGCAGCACGGACACGGGAAACACGGCACTCGGATACGAGGTGCACCACAAGCGATAATCGGCATGCGCACCATCTGTCAGTGTGGTGTCATTGCAAATGCGCTCCAGGTCACCCATCCAGCTGAAGGCGACGTGACAATTCTGCAGCACGACCCATTGGCCGTGACGTGCCGCCTCCATGATCATTTTTTCCGCTCGCGGTCCTTGACCCTGACCCAGCGATATGGTTTTCAGTCTGAGCGGAAGAGAGAGAGTGAGAGAGAGAGAGGAAATGAGAGATTGAGCGGGGCAAACAAACAAACGCGCTTAGCATAAATTCATTTCACAAAAGTAACAGCAGCAGTTGCTGCCAAACCACACTCAGAGAAAAAATGTAGCTAATTTTATAAACCAAATGTCACAGGCATTTCTGCTATAAATTTTATTTCTATGTGTTTATGTATTTTTTATCAGTGTTTTTTGTATCTATTATCTATCTTAATTTGGAATATATATCAACATATTTACCAACATATGAGAATAAAATAATGTAGTATAACATAGTCGACATATATATACCATATTTATTACTTATTTAGTTTAATTTAAAATTGTCAAATTTGCCAGAAACTGCATTTATATAGATATAAACTTTTAGGTAATTAAACATATGTAAAAACTCTCTGGCAGTGTCTGGCAGGGCATTTATCTGGCAATGCATTTATCAGGCAGTGCATTTATCTGGCAGTTTATTTATCTGGCAGTTGCTTACACTTATCTGGCATCACTTTTGGCGAATGCCAGCCAATGTTGCCAGCATGTGCGAGTCCAACTTATTATAAATTTCTTTAGTATTCAGCTTAATGTTTTTTTCTGAGTGCAGTAATTGCTGCCTACTCTAAGTTGAACATCCACTCCCGATACCTGTACAAGGCGCACATGTCGCGCTTAATCGAAAACAAGCCAGAATCCCCAGCGCAGGTTGCCGGGGAGGCAGGCAGGGGCACATGCCAACATTGCCGCACAACATGGACTCGAAAATATGAGCGAGGAACTTATTCATTCACTCACCGACTCACCGACTGACTCACTCTTGGCTCGTTTCGTTAATTAACTTACTTGTCGTACATGTTGCGTTGTTTGGCGAACATAAAGAGGCTGGCCATGGGATCGGAGCCAGCTGAAAGCAGGAACACCAGCGGAATTTTCGGCGAGCTATCTGCAAACGAGGCGCCCAAATCGAATGGCGGCGGCTCCACAAACGACTTGTCCAGGTTCCGCGTGATAAAAGCCTGAGCCCCACCCCACCCACAAAAGAACAGACAGGTTCACTGGATATACATTCATACCTGGTAATGGGTATAATACTTACGCGCACTGCTGGCACCAACTTGTCCGGCCGTAGGCTCTTCAGGATTATCAGATACAACATTTCGTTTACCTGGTCGTAGGGCGTGGGCAGCGACAGATCCTGCGGATTAATGGCATCGTAATAATCATGCCAGCCCTGCAAATTCTTTTCCATTTGCGTGTGTATATTCTTCAATCTGACGAGAGGAAATCCAACAATGAATAACCTGTAATCTATAGATGAGGATCTATATCAGTTTTGCATTACCCATCCAGATCACTGGCGCGATATATGCCCGCCCAGGCCTTGTCGGGCAGCCAATCGCTGTGTGGATTTTTGATCATGCTCTTAAAACCAATGCCGCCGGTTAGGAAGAACAGCAGCTCACTCTGATCGACCCGACCCTGGGAGACGAGGATGCCCAGGCACATGACCAGCGAAATGACCAACTTGTCCTTCTCAAAGAGCGAGCGGCAGACATTCGTATAAATCGATTTGGTAAAGTAATCATTGAGATTAGTCAGACGCTCCGCCAGCACCGTTGACTTCGGTGCCTTCATTATGGTGTTCACAAAGAGATTGAGGAACCATGCCAGTGAGTATTGATACATGGGATCCACATTGGCCAGCTCACTGATGCAGAAGAACAGAATGGCCGAGTGTTTGGACACGGGTATATATTGCTGGCGGGCTGCATCGATTTCAATCTCGGTTGCCACAGCAACAACCTGTTTCTCCTGTATGTCCTCGGACAAGATTTTACTCGAGGACAGTATGTTTATGGCATTCTCATCCTCCAGCACATTACCCTCCGAGGTAGACAGCACCTGCAATCATAATGTACGCTTTAAGTAAGTTTTGCCTGCTTCCAGTTTCCAGTTAATTGAATTGTCATTGGCCAAGGCAAAGCAACATAAACTGTTTGTACGACTCTAATTGAATAACGTTGTAGCCAACCCAAAAAGGATACTCGACACAAAGCACATTTATTATAAAAGCACCAAGCACACAGCCAGACAGAGACTTAAAAATAAAAAGATAAAGAGCAGGCTACACTCAAAAAAATAATTGCACTAAAATTAAAAAAAATTCGTTTTCTAAAAAGTATGACAAAAATTTTATATTTTTCACATTTTAAATTAATTTAAAATAAATTAATATTTATGCAACTTCTCTGTTTCTATATTTAATTCTAAATCATACAACAAAGCAAAAATAACAACATTTAAAAGAAAATTATATCTTATTTTTGGTCATTATTATTATTATTTTTTTTTATGTCGTGTTTCTCAGCTTGGCATTTTTTTTAGCAAATTTATCTATCTTTTACACAATTTTGTTGTATATTTTCAAAATTTTTTATAAACACCGGAATATTTTCTTGCATTTAGGACAATTTTTATTTGATGTCGATTTTTTCTCACAGTGTAAAGACTTACCTCTAATATCTTGGATTCAATGGTGTACAATGCATCACGATTCCTTGCGGATTCAATAATCAATTGTTCCTTCTTCTCTTGCAAATCAGGACGCTCGTGTGCCACAACAATCGCCAGCAATTGTTCGCGTAATCCTTGTTCCGTTATCATGAAATTTAATACTGTTACCTAAACACGAAGTGAGAGAGTCGAGCAGTCGTAAAATGGACCAAAACGAAACTCAAAAATAAACACACATTCACACAAAGAGAGAGAGGAAAGAGATAAAAGGAAAGAAAAAAGGAAATAGCCAAAATCTGCTGACAACAGTTGCTGCATAAAAAGCAATGGAAACGCCAACAGAAGCGAAATTCTGGAAAATTTTATAAACACGCCAGGAGCTGCAGGACTAGGAACATAAAGACTGGTACTGGGACAGAGACTGGGACTAGGACTGGGACGGTGACGGAGACCTCGACTGGGCTGCTAGTTATGCGGATACCAACAGACAGCAGCCAGCCGGGCACGTACATCAATGGGATGTCCTCAACAACCACGTCGTCATCCTCATTCGTATCCTTATCCTCATCCTTGTCATCGTCGTCGTCAATGCCATCGAAAATTTGCATATTGCCAGCGCCTGCTGGGCTGCAGCGCATTTTCAAAATATCAATTTAAGTTTGTCGTTTTATTACACAACACTCTAACGTCATCATTGGCTTGGCTTGCCACAAACCCCATAATCAGCAACCACCATCCAATCCCTTTCTGGGGCACCTAGTCATCGCTACATATGTCAACTTACCATAACCATCACTTCCGGCGGATAATGCGGATTGCGCAGACATGTCGTTATGTAAAGGCGAAAATCGGGATTGTATTCAATCATTGTGTCCCCACTTCTTATGAACAGCCCCCCCTTGTGCTTGATTATGTTCTTCTCCAATATGGGCGTCAAATTCGAGTCCAGTTTTTCGCCTAAGCAAATGTTCAATGTTAAATAACCTTTTTTTGGACACTCGGAAAAGAAATCCACCCAACTTCCGCTGATTTTTTCCGGGTGTGGTGGTACTTACCCACGTTTTCGATGAGCACGGGTTGTCCGTAGGTGATAGCCAGCTCCAGGACTTTCATATAGTTAGCATCGCTTTGCTTGACCACCTTGAGATGATTATTTTTCTCCATATTCTTAATCCACTTGTTTGCTTGCACTAATAAGGATTGCTTTGAATGTAGGATTACAAGTCAGATTTCACATTCACTCACCCTGCGGATCGATGAGCAAGGAGTAACGACTCGAGTTCGTTACAATGATACCATTCTCAACCGAAAAGTTATCGGCTGGTAGTCCGGCCAGCGACCAGGCCCGTATCGTCATTGGGTGACCCAGTGTGGTGGCCAGCGAGAAGGTTTCACTGCTCGGTATATGGCGGCGAGCGCAGATCGCATTCCAATCATCCAGAATGTTAACGCGATACTAAAATTGTTAAAAAAAAGAAAAAACAGCAATATTAACTACGATCCAATAACATAAAGAAATTGTCCTTTTAGTTCACATAAATTTGACTCCTGTTTAGAAGAGTATTTCATTTCCGGCTTGCCTCAAATAGAATTTTTTATTTCTTTTTTTTTGGCTTGAATATTAACATGTCAGCATTTGTGCATTTTATGCGAGCTGCTCTAACTGAACAAACCCTGTATACTAAATGCATTTGTATATATATATATATATGTACGAATTGTGTACAAAAATGTCACGTCAGCCGTAAAAGTAAACGCGGTGCGGAGAAATTGAAAAAAAAGCAACGTGAATATCAACAAAATTGAGAAAAAAATAAAGGTTAGAGTTAGAAATGGAATACATGCAATACGAAGCTCAGATACTCTATATATTGTATGAATCTAGTTAGCTATAATATCAGTTAACTTATGGGTAAATTGCGCTTTCAGACAAGCATGTGAAAATAAAGTAAAGTTTGCAGAATATCTACAAAATAATTAAACTTTATTTTTCTTAATTATAATATTCCTTTTCCTTTATTCCATTGCATAATTATGACACGGAGCAGGACAACGCTGACCGATATGCTAAATGCTGTGCTCAGGGTTGGCATGTTTTTTGTTTTGGCCTCCAGCAAAAGGAGAGTAAAAAGGAAATCAATGCAACGTGCTCATGCATATTAAAATCCTTGATGGACAAAAACAGAACCATTAGCAGTGATGCTGCTGCAGATTTAAAATGTTTGGCCAACTAACTCACCTCGGTGGTAAAGAAGCCCAGGTAGGCGGTGCAGCCACCGGCGAGCAGAACATCGCCCACAATGTTGCTGATGGATTCGTGGAGATTCTTGGCCGCCTCCGACCAGCGAGTCTTCTCCCCGCCCAGGCCGCCCAACAGCTTCTCAGCTCTGCAGCAAATTAATCATAATTATTAAGTTTTCAATTAAATTACCTCCCTTTCCCTCCCTCACCTTGTCAGCTTTTTCTCACAGTTCTCGATGTCGTCTTCGAGCCGCTTCTTCTCACGCGATTTCTCCGCAAAGAAATCGTTTAGTTTCTGCAACTTGTCGAGGATGACCTGCAGCTCGGCCCGCTTCGCATTGAGTTTCTCCATTTGCGAGGAGAGATCACCCTCGGCCTCGGCCAGCGCCGCCTTCTTGGGCATCACAATGCGAGCGACCTTGTCGTAGACATCCATGGCTCGCACCCAGCGACAAATGCCCTCGCAGGCCATCGAAGCAGCCTTGATCTTCTCCGGCACAAAGTCACGATCAGCTATATATCTATTGGAATATATATATATAATAAAAGCAAAATCGGGTTCCAAAAAAAAACTCACTTTTCTCGTATCTTTTTAATAATCGGTGGCGGTATGTTGTCCTTGTCGAAGGTCTTCAGGGATTCCAGAAATTTCATGTCGCTGAGCATGCGCATCGATGGACCCCAATAGTCCTCCACCATATGACCACTGGGATCTGGTTTGCGATCCGGCTTAATGCCCTTCAGCACACACACCGCCTCCAGGGTTAACTTGACGCCATATGGTGGATTCTTCATCGATTTGACCACACCAATATCAGCTGGCTTTAAAGTGTTCAGGGCCTCCAGGGCCGCCTCCATGGCTGGTATGGCTTCTGCCAGATCCGTTTCACAGTCATCCTTGATGGCCTGAGCAGCAGCAGCTGCTTCGTTGGCAGCAGCCTCATCTGCACCCACCACTTCCTTCTTCTTCTCCGCCTCTGCCGTCTCCCGCTCAATGTTGACCATAATCCGATCCGTTTCCTCGGACAGCACTTTCAATTTGGGCTGCAATTCATAAAGATTCGTTTGCATTTCACCCACCTGACTGGCGGCAAAGTCTAGTTTCTCCAGACCAGTCGTGTATCGATCACGCAGTCTGGTAATCTCGTCCAGCTTGCGGGCGTAAAAGGTGCGAAACGCTTTCAGCAGTTCCAGGTATGCCGAGGGGGTGACATAATTGCGACGACTCAACTCCAGATAGCATTTCTCGCTGGCATCCACAACAGACTGATGAAAGTACATCACACAGAAGACCAGATCCTGTTCCAGTTGGGTCAGCTCGCGATCAACCTCGCCCATTGTTTCTCGCTTCTCCCCCTCCAGAGGTACTTCCTCCGAGATGCGTGGTGTCTCCTCCTCATCGTGCGGCTTATTGAGCTGCATAGATGTCACAAAATAGGTGCCCACGCGTGCCAATGCCTCCTCTGGCCAGGGCATATACCAGTCGATGGTGCAGCAATTGATTAGGGACGGATACACACGAATGCGCTCCTTGAAGGATTCCCCAATGGGCGAGAAGGCGAGTGCAATATGCAATTGTTCCCTAATCCTCTCGATATAGTAGGCATACACCTCACTTGGCAGCGAGTCCAGCACTTTGCCCTGAGGGAGAACTCACTTTTTCATTAGGAAGAAGGAAAAAGGAGAGGGATTGTGGATTGGGGTTGGGTGCTCTTACTCACCACTTGCTTGGCCACATTTGCCATATTCTCCATAATGGATGCCTTGTCCTCCAGCTGATACAAATTTGGCAAATCACCAGTATTAAGTACACCATTGATATCCTCCACATAGCCCTCATCCGTTGCCTGCAGTAAATAAACAAGTATTCCCATTCAGAATTGTCATTCTAAATCCCATTCAATGTAAATCCAATTCATGCAGCTCTCAACTACATTTTTATGCCACACAGACTCAGACAGAGGCAGCCAGAAGTTGCACCTGCAACTGGCTACAGCTATAGAGTTTTTGGGACATGCATTTTGCATTGGCTCTAAGTGCCACAGGATTTGATTCCCCTTACTCGAGTTTCAGTTGCACTTGCAACTCTTTGAGTTGCAGCATTTTAGTGTAATTGTTAATTAATATGTGCATGGGGACATTTGTGCATCCAACGAAACCCAAACTGAGCATTGATTGATTGCCCATCAGAAATGGAGTTATAGATTGAGAACGAAACAGTTAAACCTCTTCAACGATTTAATTGGCAAAAGTCTGCAATCTGCATTGAAAATTGGTTGCAATAGAAAAAGATATATCTAGGCAAAATGCAGTTGAATTTTAGGGCTCAAATATGTATTTCAAGTTACTCGCAAGTTTTCCAACAGCTAGCGGCACAAATGTGTTTAAGAAATACACTGCAATAAGTTTTAATATTCCCCTCCATATATAACTCCACTGGGAGATATCATAAATATAGCATTAGAGACTTGCTTTACAATTTAAAAATACAGTTGTGCTCGTAAAATATGTATAAAAAATATAAAAAAAATTTAAGAGTTGCTCTGAGTAAATTATATATCAATTGAACAACTTAATCTCTAACTAACTCTAACTCGATTGTCAGGTAGTTATGGCAGAGAGTAAACCAAATGATTTGTGCTTATTAATTCATTGACTAATATTTTGAGAATTGAGGTCTTCATTTGCCATAATTGATAGCTGAACATATGCAAATTATTTAACCACAACCAAGTTATTTTGCTCAACAATTAACCTAATTATTAATGCAAATGTTGGGCAAACAATGAGTTTTGTGTGTGCCACACATCCACAGCCATGTCACGATTAGAAATGTATATATATATAAATTTAAATTAATTTCGAATAATATCGAGACGTTTATGGGTTTGTTGTACCCAGTATAAGCGGCTGTCTGGCATTGATTTCTGTTCAGAGTTTACAAGATTATTAATACGATTTTAATGAGTTGCTTGTTATTTTTATGTTGATGGATCGATATCGAATCAGTTAATGAATTCCACTTAAAGACAGACTCACCTGAGCGTCAGAGAATAGAAACACTGTGTGATTTAAATTGAAACTGGATGACATAAGTATTTTTTTGAGATCATCGCGCCAATCGGTTAAAGTATAAGACTTGGACACCTGCACGGTCATCAGACGACAGTCGGCAATGTGGGCAGCCAGTCGACAAGAACTGCGCCGACCTGAACCACCCATGCCAACCATTAGTATATTACCCCTAGGCATTTGCAGCACTCGAGATACCCTGCAAAATAATATAGTAATTGTAAATATAGGATGATTACATATATATTATAAAAATAATGAAATACCTGCTGATATGCTCGATGGCAAAACGGAACATGACCAGATCCATGGGTGTGCTGGAAAAGGAATTGTACTCCCTCAGATAGTATTTCATGAGCTTCTCCAATTTCTCGTAGCTTTCGCATTCATCGTAGTACTTTGGCTCTGCGTCGGGTTCCATGTAATTGCCGTAGAATAGATTGCGCAGATCGTTGTCGCACAGTTTCTCGCCGGGCTCGATGCGGTCCGCAAAGGCCGACTCGAGGGAGAAACGCAGATAATTCTTGCATGCTTCAATGGCCATGATGAGCAAACGGTCCCGATCCAGTTGGTCCACAAGACTAGCAGACAGATGACAAATAACAATTGGAAAAAAGAGTTAAGCCTATACATACCGGTCATAAAAGACACGATAGGTTTCATGGGCCCAGAGGCGACCGAGCTTCTCCGGATCCGGCATGCGCTTGGCCGGCACCATGACAATGCCCTGAAAGACGCGCGTGATGTCTCGCAATGAGAATGTGTAGTGAGATTTGGCCGGCGTTGGCAAAAAGACGCGCATCGACTCCCGATACACGCTGACCATCGCCTCCGATAAGCCCTGCGAAAAACCAGCTCGGACATGAAATGCAATTTACAAAAGGAACAGCAGCAGCAACATAGACAGCAACTGCAACAAAAACCAGTTGGGAACGTGGCCCGGCAAACTTTTGCGAAATGAAGTTGTAAAATACGCCATTTTAATTTTATTATTCGCTGGCAGAGAGCCAGCCCGGCAGGGATTCCCCAGTGTGTTGCTGCTCTTGTTGCTGTTGCTGTTGCTGTGGGTGGATTGTGTGCAACATACGCGGGAGAGCAGTGCCACCTTCTCGGGATAGCCCTTGGCAAAGTGCCAATCACCAATTGTCGTGAATATGCGAATGATGGTCGAATCCTCAAAGGAGTCCACAGCCACAACGAACATATGCCGATAGAGACGCGGAAAGATAAAGTTGCTTCCACCCAGTGTGCCCATCGCACAGACCAGACTCTGTCGATGGAGGGAGTTGACTTTCGTTTATCAAGTGCTTGCTGGCACACTCACCATGTCGACCAGCTCAATTTTGGTCGTATCCACCAGATCAGACCAGTAGCCATGATCCAGCCAGGTGCGCAACAGCTCCAACGGTGGCTGGGAGCCATACGTATCCCTCGAGGGCATGGCCACATCATCACAGAATACGATGCACTAAGCAAGGACATTAATCAATAAGCTCAAAGTGATTTAATCTTAGTTGTTGCGCTACCTTCTTGCCCAGGGCTGGTCCAAAGACGCCCTTGCGCCGTCGATCCAATTTGCTCATGATCGTATCCTGCACCATTTGTGCCGAGGTGCGAGCCGAGAAGTTGATTATATTGATGAGATTTGCATTTTTGGGCAGGGCGAGCAGGTTGCTGGTAACAATTGCACTCTTGCCAGTGCCAGTGGGACCGATGACCAGCAGGCCATACGAATTGGCCATGCAGAAGTCCTGCCAGTAGGAGATGTAGCCCGTCTCCTTGGTGGGCACAATCAACTCACTGATTTGAGATTGCTCCGGAAAATGAGCACTGCCCGAGGTGGGATCGTCAGAGGACTTTTGCCACGTCCACCAATTCTCAGCCTCATCGAAGCGATAATCGAGGAAGACCTGTTTCTCGGGGAACATTTGGCCACGATTCAAGGAGAAATACTTTGGTTTGGGGAACTCCTCATTAGAGCCATAGATGACCTTGCGCAGCAACTGGTCAAAGGTGCGTTGACCATTGCCCGTCAGCGCCGAGCAGTAGGCCCAGGCATAGCAGAAGAGGAACATCTGCTGGAACCACGTCTGGTTGAAAACCTTGTGTTTCTCCAGAAAGTGGAGCAGAAAGCGCGAGAAAGTCTGATATTGATAGATGGGCGACAATTCCAGCATTTGTTTGCACAATGGCAGAAATTGCAATGCAGCAGGAATTAACCACTCGACCATGTCCTCGAACAGCGTCATATAGATGTCGCTGAGGCCGACAGTGTTAATCAGCACATTGCTGAAGCTCTTGTGGAAGGCGCGCCAGCCCAGCTGCGAGGGTTCCATGTAGATCATCCCACAGCGCGAGACTGTCGCCGGCGAGGCCTGCTCGAGATCTGCGGGCTCGAACATCATGTTCATCATTTTGGTCATTTGCATTATTTCGCCGGACATGAGGCACAGTTTCTTGTTGTCATCAAGCACCGTGTTCAGGTTCTCAATCCACACAGCATCGACGGGACCGTCGAACATGACCCAGGCACGCTCACCCTTCGGTCCCTGCACCTGCTCCCGAAATGTTTTCGCCAGCACACCGTCCGACCACTCGTGGGAGATGGGATCGAAGCGGCCGTAGAGTTGACCCATCGTAATGGCCTTGGGATTAATAATGCGAAAGACCACCGGATACTCCTTGAGCGTTGCCTCCGCATCCGTGGACACATTGCGCAGCGTCAGTGCGAGCATCTATCACCAGGATGGGGCAGGCACAATTATTAATTCCGCGCCATTTAATTGGCAACCAGACCGCTCGCCCACCCACTCACCTGATAGGCTGTGGTCTTGCCACCCATCGCGCCACCGACTATCATCAGGCCGTGCCTCACCAGCATCATCTCGTATATCTGTAGTATTTTTTCCAAATACCAATGTGTTGCCTGCAGATTGCGCTCCGCGAGATTAATACGCAGCCACTTGAGTATGTCATCACGTTGCGGCTGCAGGATGAGAGCAGACCAGTTGAGATGAGACTCAAAAAGGTTGGGCAACAGCGGAAAACAGGTGTAAATTAAATATGAAAAATATGCATTGAAATATGCGACAGCAAATAAAAGCTTGAATGGGCATTTCATTATAACCCTACACCAAAGAGGCATCAACACATTCCAAATGCAGTTGGCGACACAAAGTTGTTGCCCCATGGGGGCACAGTCAAAGGGTCTGCTTGTCGAGACATTTATGTATGCCCACTCCTATATTATAATTGTGTGGGGCAGACAAAGCTTTAACAGTCTTAAATTTAATTCAATATTAAATATAAAATCAATACAATGATATATATAAAAAATTAACTCAATTTAAATTTATATTAATGTTTGTATTATTTTCAACCCTATCCGAAACACATTTTTAATAAGATTATAAATAATATGTAATCATTTTTAAATTCCATTTTATAATATTTGTTAACTGTTTTTCATTGAAAATGTCACATTTATGATCTAACTAAGATAACAAAAAACTAATTTGCTGTTGAATAAATCATTGCTTGGCTGAAATAGAGAATACGCTGATTTTAATACAATTAACGCAGTTAACTGTTTACTTAAAAAGAGTATTTAAATGTGTGGCCTGCTAAATATGCTGATTTAAATTAACTTTTATCAGGCATCCTACCTGGCAGTTATCGCATTAATTTGCACTTTCTTAACTGCGTCGCTTGCGCCTCATTACACCGACAATTTATGAATGTCTATAGTATATATATAAAAGGGCACTCACCATGGGCAGCTCGACGCCGGGAAAAAGATCCATATAGATGCCAATGAAGAGGGAAATATCCTGTTCGAGGAATTTCGGCAAATTGACGTCAACAATGGCGCGCAAAACAATCTCGGGTTCCGGCAGGTCAACGTAAAGGCGACGCAACGAGGCGGAGGCCAACAGCACAGATTTCACGGCACGCATACCTAAAAATGACATAACCAAGACAAGCCGGGTTAGTGGGAGCAGGTGTTGGGCATTAAGGGGTTATGGCTGGAGGTGCGTTTTGGGGTTGAGGTTCAGGCTGGAATTAGCCATTGACAGTTATGCGGCATTTCGTGGACAGCGAATAACTCAGCAACGGTTTGTGTCTCCGGCATGTCGCATGACGATAGACGACAGAGGACAGAGGACAGACGGACGGTTGAATGGACGCCTGTGGATCACCTGAAAGGAGGGCTTCATTATACAGGCGCCATGTGGCAAATGCAAAAGTTTTGCAAGTTTTCGCTGGACATGCAACAACAACAAGCAGTTGCAACTAAGTGTACAAATAGTTTTTATTATTACTTTGAAAAAACACACACATTGTGTGATTGTGATTGTGTGTGTGTGTGTGTGGTTTGTGTGTGGCATTTGTCTCTCACACACGCAGCACAAAAGCGCTGCAAAAACTTACAAGAAAGTTTTTCAATTTAAACTCAAAATAAGATACTGATCAAATGTACTTTGCACATAAACTTGCACAGCTCCCCGGGAGAGGGAGAGCGTGTGGGAGAGAGGTAGAGAGACAGACAGACATAGCCCAGCCGGACACACACACACACACGCACACACACTCGCACATATTGTAATGTCATATGACATGTTATGTCGTAAAAGCGAACGCAATTTCTTTGCCTTGAAACAAGAAAAAGAAAAGAGATAAAGTTAGAGTTGGAGTAAGATGGAACGGATGCAGGGTGCAGTTAAGCACAGGACATGTCATTGCTGCAGAAAGTTCCAAGTTTGAGTGTATTCCAGTACAGGCTTATTAGCCATTTAGCTGTAGAATATATGTCTTTTGATAATACCCACCATAATCATAATGCGACTGCGAGGACAACTGCTCCGAGCACAGCTTGTAGGCCTGCACAATTTTCTGGGACAGAACGCGAGCCATATCGAAGCCATTGGAGTAGAGTGTTATTTCGCCGATCATTGCGTAGTCGGGTACCATCATGGCGACGGTGCGGAACAATACCTTCAGATTGTCCGGCAGCTCGGTGCGACCAGCGTAGCTGTCGGAGAGAGAGGAGAGAATGCAACGGTAAATGGCCAATCAAATACATCAAAATTGTAAGTGCTAATGGCATAAATACTAGAAACCCAGAGCCAATAACCGATATGATGTGTGAGTAGTCCAAGAACGTCTGCGCCAGTGACAAATTGGCAGGCAAAAGGAAGCACAATGGAGAAAACCCAACGAGTTGCTGGCCAAGCGAAATGAAGAGCTCTCGCAGAGAGTTGGGTTGGGTTTTAGGCCTAACATGCTTGTTTGTCGCAGCTGTTCCACAGGCATGCCAAAGCAATAAATATCCTCAACCGTATGGTCTAAAATCTCCAATAACGCAATAACTACCAATATCGTTACTATGGCCCCAAGGCAAACCCAACCCAAACACAGCCCAAACCAGACCAGACCAGACCAGGCCAGACAAGACCAGACCAGTCTTTGGTAACTAATAGCCTCAGCCCCCAAGTCAGCAGCCAGAGCCAGAGCCCAGCACAGAGTGCTGTCAGTGACAGCGTTCCCAATGGTGGACATGGATGTGGACGTGGACGTGGACGTGGACATAGGCCGTGTCGGCTTACAAAGTAACTAAATGCATTTTCAAATGCATAGCTGCAAAAAACAAAAAAGAAAAAACAACTACAAAAGAGTTGTTGGGGAGGGGAAAACGAAAGGGGGAATCCGATGCGTGAAACCGCAGCTGCTGCTGCTGGGTGGGAGATCCGTGGCATCTCACGTTCGACTCACCCCGGATTCATGGTTATGAATATGGAGCATGTGGGATCCAGTTTGAGCATGGTATCCTCGAAAAAGAATTTAACAACCTTCCGTCCAATCGCCCGCTGGATGGTCAGAATCTGTTGCGCGACCACGGACAGCACTTCCAACTCGATGCGATTGAACTCATCGAAGCAGGCCCAAGCTCCCGACTGGGCCAGCCCCTGCAAAAAACGAAGAAAAAAAGCAATGAAAAAACAAAGAAAATACACACGTGTGTGTGCACAACAAAAAAAAGAAAATAGTTTAGAAAATAGTACAGCAAGTAGAAATGAGCTAGTCGAGAGTGCTCAACTGGCAGATAAGGGATGACGGAGCCAACACCAATCTTTTTCAAATATTAAGAGTTGATCGATAACATGTTATATATATATTATATATAAATTCGATTCGTATATATGTAGCATAAGCAAAAGAAAACGAAAATACAATAAACAAAAATAGTGCTCAACTATTTAACTCTGACAGCAATATGAGAGAGAAACCTGGTTGTTTTTTATGCTAAAAAAATATACCAGTGCATATATATATATATATATCAAGACTATATCTCCATATTGGGCTAGATTGCTATCTGCAATTGATTTATATTGAAATTCACGAAACGCACCAAACTTGCCTAAGGCAAGCGAAAACTTGTTTTCTACATTTAAAGACTTTGGCTTTTATAGTACTCTGCAATGATTTTAATAGATATAAATATATATATATATAACATATACAATATTATGAACTGAATTTTAAAAGCTTTTGCATATATTTGTGTTTTGGCATCTAAACTAATTCATAATATTGTTGGTCAGATTGTGTTTTCCTGGCTTTCCCCCAATCCTTGCAACAAATATCGTTTAAATAAGCCAAGAAATCCCCGAAATATTTCTTATTTTATTAATTTAAATTATAAATTTAATAATTAATATCTATTCATCATTATACCTCTTCTGCACCATGTTTGATGGAGGTCAGGGTATAAAAATATGGATTGGTTGTGCCGGGGTTAGGTGGGCAAGGCAAAGGCAAATATCTTTGAATGCGTGTTTATGTGTGTGAGTGTGTGTGAGTGTGCAGCAAAACGCATTCAGGAGCAGGGAAATGGCAAAAATAGCAAAAGCAAACAGCAGCAAAAACATTATTTTCAGTTTCTCATGGCTACCGTTGTGTGTTGTGGTACGGTTCGGTTCGGCTTGGTTCGGTTCGTTTCGATTTGTATGTTCAGCTCCGCTCTCCGTTCTCCGTTGTGTTCTGTGTGTAGTTTGCCAATGCTTCGATGCTTCTACTCCGACAACAAACATTGCAACAGGGCTTACAAATGTACACGACGAAGAGTAGCTGGCTTGGGTTCGGTGAGATTGGTTGCTAGGATTCGAGGAGCCGGGGAGTAGGGGAGTAGGGGCCTCGGGCGGTGCCCTTTGATATACTTTTCTTTTCTGCATGTTGCAATAAATATACAGCTTTATGCAGCAGCATCATTGTGTGGCACCAAACACAGAACCAAAGCACACACTCTCAAAACATATGCCAACCGACTGCATCTCTGTATGAATCTGTTGCACTGTTGCACAATGAGCAGATGCTGCAACAAAGTATCAGAAAAGTGCTCTTTGAACAGATTTTATACTTTTGATATGTAATAAAAATAATACATATGCACATATTGAAATTGAATTTTTTAAATATTGCACTGCAGCTGGCAATTATTTCTCTAAGCAGATTTCGAAAAATTCTCTGAAGAAAATGAATTCAAAGATGTAAACTTTTTTTAATACACATTTTTAAATATATATATTTACAGGTTTGGTCATGTATATATCCGCCATAATATTTGAAAAATACTTTTTAGTATATGTGAATAAAAGCTGCAGTTTAATATAATTGATTACATCTGTATTCAAACAGATTTAGTCAAATGATTTTATTTACTTAAATTTGTTTTTACTTTTCGTATTTTTCTGTATCGACTATAAATATTTAAGTAAATAAATAATATATTATATTGATTTAGGTATATCTAGTTATAAATGTAAAAAAATATTATTTATGAAATATGAATTTGATTACATAACTCGTATATTTTTAATGATGATCATTATGCAAACATCAAAACAATCTTTTTTTCTTTTAAACAATTCACATTTTCTTTTGCTTCCGCTGTTATTGACATGCAGCAGCAGCAGCAGCAGCAGCAGGACGACGCTGCTGCCCACATTGTTCATGCCACAGAGAAGAACAACACAAGTATTGATGTTGCAACAACTAGACTCAAAACTGTTTTACATAGTCGCATTTTTTTTTAGTCATGGTTGATGTATTCATTGTTTCTGTTGTTGTTCTCGATGATGCCACTGTTCCTATTGTGCAATTAGCGCCAGCATCTATATGTAAGCGTGCGTGTTTAAGCCTTGTTTGTGCAACCATTTTTTTTGTGCGTTCAGGTCTTTGCCACTGCAACGGCCTGGCATTTAGTTGCTTTGAACTCTTTCAAAGGGGTTTGTTGCCTTTGGCAGCTGCAATACTCGCGCAGCGGCATGCCAGCTCTTTGTTGTTGCATGCCGCAGTTGCATGCCACCCCCTAGCTCTCTACTAGCCCTCATAGACATTGAGAAGCTTGACGGTTTCATTGCCAAAGCAAAGTTTTTCATGGGGCTGGGCAGCTGTCATTGTTGCGGCTATTTTATGGGCAATTTTAGTTTGCAAGGCATAAATCGAATAGCAAAACGAAATAGTTTGCATTCTGTTTGCTTGCCAATTGCAATATTATTTAATTGTTTACAACAATTCGAAATAAAACTGAAACAAAGCATTGCGTGTTGAGTATGGAAGATTTACGACTTACTAAACTATTTTTAGCAGACACAATAAGCCGCATAGAAACTACTTTCTAAAAAACTAAAAAAACAAAAATCTAGAAAAATGATCACATCAGCTTAAATTGGACGAATGGCAATAAAACAAAATTAAATTAGTCTTAATCGAAATTCGAATTCTCAATTTGCGTTTTAGCTGAAGTGTTAGCCATTATTTTCGCATGCAAATTAACAACATTTAAGGCCAGCTCATCGTCGCTCCCCCTTCAACACCATCTGATAAGTGGAAAGGGGTTGTATTAAAACCATTATGCAATTAGGCGTGCTGGCGAATTAAGCGATTAGAGCGCAAAATACGCATAAATTTTACTATGAAACTACAGCACCCACTTAAGCTGCATGTAAAGGTATGAGTGTGCGTGTGCGTGTGTGTGTGTGTGTGTATATCTGTGTGTGTTTACATGTGCGTGAGCGGTTAACGACCTGCTAATAAAAATTTGCATAGATTTGAAGTGAGCGCACACGAAAGCTTTTTGGCTTTGCCTTAAGTTGTAACCTCCCCTCCACCTCCCCTCGCACCGACAATCTCCAATGCCCCCTCGCCCTTAACACTTGATGTAGTTCCAACTAGTCGCCGCGGCGATTACTTTCACAAACTGCCTAATTAGTCAGCCCACAGAACTGCATAAATTTCAATACGAAAGCATTATATATATTTATATAGATTTGTATGTTTGCAAACATGTGAGTGGCGAGCGGCTCCACAGTGTCTGGATGGTAAGAATTCAAATTTATTTTGTATCTATGGAACTTATACGTATATATACACTTTAAGAAAATTTTGCCCCTAAAAACTAAAGAGAATTTCAGGTATAGAAATTAGTTACAAAAAAAGAACAATATACACAAAATTAATAAAATGTCTCAAAATTAGAAAAGCTTTTTTAAATTATTTATAAATGTGTTTTATATCATTAAGAAAAACATTAATAAAAGTATAATTAAAAAGCCCAATATTTATACAAAAAAAATACTCCTAAAAATACTACTGCTAATGTAACTAATTATAGGTAACATAACACAACATTCTAACATATAAACTGAAATAATGTTAGAATTCTATTAAACAAATAAAAAAATTCTAAATTTTAAAAAAATCAAGACTAGAAATTAGATGAGTAAAGAATCAAGTTTGTCTTTAATAAATTTACTGTGTAAATAAGAAGCGGAGCTGCCTTTGGTTATTTTCTAAATGTAGGTTTCTCTGAGTGTATGTTTTTGTGTATGCCGAAAATGATGATTGGTGCGCGCGTGCCCGTTGCCAATTGCCGGTTGCCCAGTTTCCAGTTGCCCGTTGCCCGTTGCCCGTTGGTACAGGTTCTTCTTTGATTAATGTTGTTGACCAACATTGGGCTATTAATTAGCAGGCAGACTGGCATATTCGAGCAAGCAGGTTGAGCGGGGCAGACTGAGTGTCTCAGCTCTATAGAAATGTTATTCATGAAGTCGGTCAACTCACTTACCTTGAAAAACTTTCCGAGAGCTTTGTAGTCCAGGCCGTCGGAGCAATTGAAGACGACACATTTTTTGGCCACGGCCTTGGCCAGATCCTTGCAGGTCTCCGTTTTGCCAGTGCCCGCTGGTCCCTCGGGAGCACCGCCCAAACATAACTTAAGAGCGCCCATCAAAGTGCTGCCAAACGAGAATTAGAAAAGAGGTTTAAATAAGGTTTGTGGGGAAAGGGGAATGAAAGGGGGACAGGGGACAGGCAACATGCCATGCGATGCTTTTAATATCTGTTTGCATTTTTTCACATTTCTCAAAGCGACAGCTTAAAAAATTGTCATTTATGGTCATTTTTTATTTTATTTATTCATATTTTTCCTGTTTTGCACCACCGCCAAGCGATGGAACAGTTTTTATGCCCTGTTCTCCTATGAAATGTATAAAAAACAAGAGTTTAATAAAGCTGTGCAAATATTATGCGACAGACAGAAGGGCAGTCGACATCTTCAAGCCTATAAGGGATGTAAATATTTAACTGTCCTTTAAATACACAATCATTTTTCAAACATAAAAGACATTTTCTAGAGCTCTGATTTGTATACGCTTATAAGGATATCTCTAAAGGGGTTATTGAAAATATTTTCAAAAACATATTTATCCACCTGTTGTTCTTTGTCTGCTTATGTATTTTTAGACTTATCTATATATATATATATATATATATAAATATACAAGCAATTTAAAGTCGTTGCATTGAAATAACTATTTTATCTTTTTACTTCAAGAAACATTTTTACATAAAGATATATTGATCAATTTGGATTAATTATATGGATTAATTTTCAATATTTTTAAATTTTTACAGACTGAATTTGTTAAACTTGAATTTAGATTTTGTTTTTTTATCAAATATTATTCTATTATTCCATTTTCAGTACTAATGCTGAGGAACTTAATAGTCTTCGGCAGCTATCTGGTATTTCTGGTTATTTTTCTCTAGCTAGGGTATTTAATAGTCAATGCTAGCTTTCTCGCAATATTTTCAATTTTTTGCTTGCTGTGCAGTTCATATTTTTATCATATTGGCTTCGCGTTCGTTTGTTGTATATTTTTTAGCTTTTCCGGCATATATAGCCATACAAATATCTCTATACACTCGTTTTTTAACTATGCACGTGTGTGTGTTGGGGTGTATGAGTGTGTATGTGTGTGTGTGTGAAAAACTGTCCAACATTGATTTATTTGTTTAATATAAAAGTTTTATCGGAAACCCCATTAAAATGTCCTTTCTGCCTGCTTGCCAGGAACCGGCCTGGCCCTGTGTCCTCGTCTTGTTAGTGAGATAGTGTTGTTCTTGTTGTTGTTGCTTTTGTTGGTATTGTTGTTGTTGTTGTTGTTTGCGTTTGTCGAAGGCAGCTTAAACATCAAAAAAAAGGCTTTCAGCTCTTTTTGCTTATTGTGTTGAAAAAAAATGAAAATAAATTTAAAATGCACTAAAATAAAATAAATATTTTCCCAATAAACGTTGCTTTTCATGACTTTTAGCCATGAGCCTGCAGGCGGCTGGCAAGAGAAAACTGGGGTAGGGGCAGGGGCATTGGTAGGGGGCAGTGGCTCAGCTGTTTTGCAAACGTTTTGTCAATTAATATTTTGTGTATTGCCCATATTTATGGGCGCAAGTGTGTATGTGCCCCCATTTATGGGCATCAAGTTGCTACCCACCGATA
This sequence comes from Drosophila demipolita, assembly GCA_035042405.1. Classification (NCBI taxonomy): domain Eukaryota; kingdom Metazoa; phylum Arthropoda; class Insecta; order Diptera; family Drosophilidae; genus Drosophila; species Drosophila demipolita. The sequence goes on along the minus strand of JAWNLI010000059.1, from coordinate 5,695,778 downwards.
GCAGCGATCCGTTAGAGGAGTAACCACCAGACGAGGTAAGTTGCCCAAGTACTCCATGCCATATTTAACATCGGTGACCACCATGCTCACACACACCCACTTCTCGTTCTCTGCGGGTGAAGTAAATAAACATTTCAAAAAGTTAAAAGATGAAAAGAAATTGCACTGAAATTTAGAAAATCGCCTTGAAAACTAAACATAAAAAATATGTAAACATTAAAAGTATTTTTTTTTTTAGAAATTTGTTCAACTATTAAGAGTTTTCTTATAAAGGCTTAGACTTGGTGCCCAGTTCGACTGTCGCAGAATAGATTCCCAAATTAAACATAAAATAATAAAAAGTAAAACTCAGATTTTTAGAAAAACTCAATCAATTATTTTAGAAATGTAATTTTTGCATAGTAAAAATGTATTACCAAAAGTGAGGCGATTGTCTAAAGATCAATGCGATTTATTTTACTGAGCTGACTTACTCTCATCGACTTTCCAATAGTATCGCAGCTGGGAGATCCAATCAAAGTCCTGTGTGTTGCCCACTTTGGTATCTGCCAGAAACTTGACAACATCCCGAGCTGGTGAGAATGAGGAATTAGCCAGCTCCTTTTTGGCAACAATGACATCCATCCAAGACTACTCACCATGCACATCGAGGACAATCAGGGCCTCGACAGCAATGCGGACACCCGTCTGCAAGTCCGTGCGGACGAGTCGAACGAGGTCGCCAATTTGGCTATTGGACTTCTCCAGGTATTCGGGCAAAGTCTTCTTCTCGATGGCCTCCTCGACCTGGACAACGAGGCGGGGGAGGCACAAGTAAATAGCTTACGTACATAAAGTGTATGAAAAACAGATGCCGAGCAGAGAGCCAAGCAAATAAATAGCAAAATATGATTTTCAATTTTGCAGTCGGTGGAATCAAAATAAAATAAATAAAATAATGAGACTCGCAAAGCCCAGCAGGGAAAGCGTTTCGCTTACAAAGAGCAACAGCAGATGGAAAAGGAACAAGGTTGGACAGGGGGACAGAGGGAAAGGGGGCGAGGCTAATCGCGCTGTCAGAGGCAGACAGACAGCTGCCGTGGCTTTGGGGCGCTCTTTTGTGGTTGCCACTTTTTGCGGTTGCAAAAGCTGGTTTTGCTGGTTTGCCTACCTCTGCGGTCCACGCGGCACAGGAGATGCCGAGCACAACTTGACCCGGCCAGGATACCACCCAGGAGATGCGATCGACCATGGCATAGTCATTCCAGGCCTCCTTCATCTGCTCCATCACGCTGTCCAGCATTACGTACTCCACCTCCTTCAGCCAGATCTCAACCAGACCCTAAGCAGCACAAATGTGACTTAAGAGAAAAATACCAAGTTTAATTTTCTACTTACATTTGCCGCTTGTGGATCGATTTTGCGCACGAGAGCAACCCGCTCGTCCTCATCGCTGATCATCTGTGTGATTTCCATGTTCTCATCAAAGGTCAGTGTGCCAATCTACAGTGGAATGATTACTCAGCGAGCTTGAAGAGAGTTCAATTGAAAACTTACACCCTCAAAGCACTTGCGGAGATGTGGCTGTACTCGCATTGGATCCTTGGTCTCCGAGAGAATCTCGAGGAGTTCATCGTTGGACAGGAAGAAGAAACGGGCGAAGAACAAACGCTTCTGTTCCAGATATGTGTTCAAGCCCTTCTGCACCGTCTCCAAATCCTCGATGGCTTTCGTGAAGATCTCCAGCATATTGGGATATTCGGTGGCGGCCATTACATGCTGATCCTTTAGAGTGTTCTTCATGATGCGTCGCCAGATCTTGTCCACCGCCTTGAAGTTGCGTCCCTCCAAGGGCATCTGTCGCATAATGTCCTCCGAGCTGAAAATAGGCTCGAGATACATCCAGGTGACCTGCACCTGGGTCCACGCATCAATGATATTCTGGATGAGTAACAGCCGCTCCTCCCAATCATCTGCCTTGGAGCCGAGGGCCACAATGAATGGGGAACGCTTCATGGCCTGCGTTCGCATAATGTGGTCATCCAGCAGCGTTTGAATATCATCGATGGAGGCCAAGATGTGTGTATCCGAGTCCCGATACTGCAGCACATCGAACATGACATCCCGCCAATCGGCCTGCATATTCTTCAGACCCGTATTCAGATCGTATTCCTTGCCGGCCGCATTCGCAATCTCCTCCAGCTCGGGCAGTATGCTCATTATGTCCGCATCAATCATATCCTTGAGTGTGGGATACAGCTTGGGATTGATCTGTCTGCCCAATATCTCCGATATCCTATCCCAGTGCCGCTGCTCCAGTCCATGTCGGCAAATCGAGTCCAGCACGGGCAAATAGACGCGAAACTTTTCAATTTTGATGCGCATCTGTTCCGCGGCGCGTTTCGCCACAGGATTGTAGGATAGCTGCCGCGACAGCTTGTGCATAATCTGATGATGATGATGATGAGCACAAAGAACAACATGATTAGCTTTTAGACACACTAAGTCAAGTGTCAAGATTATGTGTGTGTGTGGGTGTGCTGCTTTGACTTCTTAAAGTCAGCATTGCAATGCGTTGCCCCGGCTGCTAAGCCAGCCTTCTCTGTCCTCGCCTATTGCTACTTGCCTTTTTATACACTGTTTTTAAATTATAAAGAATGGTATATTGGTATTGCAATCACAGATATTTTTATTAGGGCAAACAGCTAACCGTAAAATACTCATTTTTTATATAGGAGCTTCGAGTTTTAATTGCTTGTTTATAACTATTTATCTGCTTATTATATTTAGCTATAAATATTATTTACCTACAATAAATTCTAAAAACGTCTTGCCTGTTTTTATCAACTGTTTTTTTTTCGCTTTTAACAGTGTATCTCAAACAGTGTATATTTATTTGACTCGAAAGTTTTAACATGCTTTTTGCTGCTACTTTTGCAATGTGTCCCCACTTTGCTGCTTCAGCAGTGCCCAAAAAATTCAATTCAACTGGCGTTCCCTTTGCACTTTGATGTAGTTTTTTTTTTTAATGCTGCCCGACTTACACACCCCCACACACACACACAGAGTGAGGCATAAGCGGTCGCTTAGCTGCCCAAGTTGCCGCCAAATATGTTGGCATTTTTTTGCTGTTGCATACTTTTCGGCTGGTGGGCTCGAGCTGTGTTTAGCAAGCAGTACTATAAATACACTCAGAAAAAATCTTAGTGATATTAAAAATGTCACCTAGTACAGCCCAGCTCATTGTTTGAATTATGAACTTTTTTCATTTAAATTTATTATTCTATTAATCTAAATTTAACGAATTATATTTTTTATTAATAAACCTAAAAATTATTGCTAAAATTAGAAAATGTTTCTAGTTTTTAGAGCAATTTTCTTAAGTTAATTTTGGTTGCGAGTGCATTTTCGCCCTTAGGAGGCTTGAGGTTTTTAGTTGCATTTTATCTGCTACATTGGCTTACAGACGGACAACGGACAAGAGACAAGGGACAGATGGAGAGGGGGGGACAGAAGGACCGACTGACAGACAGAGATATGCATGACCAGCGGTGCAACTGGCGACTGCCAAAAGCAAAAGCAGATATCCGACAAGAGAGGGAGGCAAAGGGGGAACTCTTAACTTTGGTCGGTGCCCCTGCAATGCTCAGTTTTTATTTCCGCTTGCAATGACAGCTTGCAACTTGCAACTTCCGATTCCGAATAGCATAGCCAGCCAACTACTTACCTTGAACATGGTCTCGATTTGCTCCCGCACGCCATCCGCATTAAGGCATTCGAAGCGCTCGAACATCCTGGCAAAAAGATGTAAATAGAAATAGAAATGTACAAAAAAGTTGAGTAGTTGTCCAACAGAGACAGACAGAGATAGAGAGAGAGAGAGAGAGAGAGAGAAAGAGCAAGAGAGAGAGAGAGAGATAGTTGTGTGTAAAATAGCAAGGAAAGAAGCACAAGTTTTCCATCCAACAACTACTCAAATCTGGCTATTTTTCGCTGCACTTCAAGTCAACTCTCTGCTGGCATTTGCATTGCGGATTTGCCTCGTCCAGGAGGGAAAATGCCCAGGAGCTGCTACAACAGCAGGAGACGCTTTGCTTCTGCCGACTGGCACTTCAATTTCAAATATTTTGTCATTTGCGACAAGTGGCCAAAAGGAGCTAAGAGCATGCTCAGCAACAGACTCCGGCCCAGACTCGATTTGCTGGAGTTTTGCTCGTTTTGTGCTTGTTGTCTCAGATAATTGCAATCGTTTTAAAAGCGTTGCCATTGCTTACCAAATGAGATAATCCTTTTCGAATTCGTACGATGTCTTCCATAGCTTCTCAATTGGTTCCATTTTCTCAATGATTTCGGCCAGCAGCGGAAAGGCAGAGACATCAATTTGCAGCAATCCTTCCTCCACATTTATTGCCTTGGCCTCTCTGCTTAGATTCTAAATAGATAATGGTAAGTCTTATAGATAAATTTCATGACTATTTCCCCTACTCACCTCTATGGTTGTGAAGAGTATGTCTACCGTGTCCACCCGCTCCTTGAGCTCATCCAGTGTGAGCACATCGCGTATCTCTCGAATGCGAAAACCATCCATGGTACGCTTCTCCTGAATCAGCAGCTTCTCAAACCTTAAGCGTCGTTCTCTATATATATATAAATATTATATATACATCTGTGCATACTCCAGTTTAGGTGTTATATCTCACCTTAATGCCATCTCCAGGTTGTCACGCACCACAGACAAACGGGCGGCGCTCAGATCGAGCACCTCTTCCAGCTCGCCGGGCAGTATGAATGTGCGGGAATTCAGATGAATTTCGTCGCCTGCGGAGAAGACGTGGGCTTTACTGTGAACTCTTCATCTGTACACTCAGAAAAATTATAACCTGAATTTTAAAAAGTCGCCAAGTGTAACGGAACTTATTATTCAGAAAGTATATTTGAAAAATGGATTTATCATTTATCAGTTGAAAATATATTTTTAATTTATTTTATTAATTAGATGAGATTTTAATATTATCTTTAGAGAACTCTATATTAAATATTTAATTTTAGTAAGTTTTTGTAGTTTTAGAAGTGATTTATTCTTCAAATTATGCATTTCTGCTTTTTAGATAATTTAAAATAAATTTTAATTAAAAAAGTATATAGTTTTACCATATTTATGGAATTTTAATTTAGGGCAAGCCTTAGTTATTTTAAGAAAAAAGATTTCTTTGTTTAGAAATTATGAATAAAAAAACTTTCAGGTCAAATTTTTCTCTGAGTGCAGCATTCCTACTCTACTGTACTCTATATTGTCGTACATGTTCTTAATTAACTGTGTTAAACTCTTAATTAATTGGCTATGCGCGTTTTTCGGAGCAAACTAATTAATTATGTGTACAAAGCGCCTCACTGACAAGTTTGTCTGTCTTCTGTCTGTCTGCAAATGTTGCTCGCATTTTTGGCGAGACAAAAGCCACAGACAGATGGACACACAACCCTAAAGACAGACAGTCACTGAGACAGTGGGACAGTGGGACAGAGCGACAGTGGGATTGTGGGGCAGAGAGAAGTTGCACACATTGTGTGCTATTATATGAAAGATACACAGTCGACACTCGACATTTGACGATGAATCGCAATTGTCTGGCGAGGCAGCAGTAGCAGCTGCTGGTACATAGACAAATACATATGTATGTGTATGTGTATGTATAAATATACATATATGTATTAGGGTTGAGGTTCTGTCGGCATTTGTCGGTTGTCAAAGCAACTTTCACACATTCATGAATTTGTTGAGCTCATTAAGCTGCATTTCGGTGGATTTAGCGCAGCTTAATGTTTGGTAACTCCACCGCAAGTAATTATAAAACCAATTAGTAGACTCAGCTTGTTAGTTGAGGTTAATTATCTTGAGCGTGTGTTCCCTGTCTAAAACACCAGGCATCAGCAGCACAAACACTCCTCCCTCGTCCCATGATGGTCAAAACTCACTGTTCAGGTATGCATGAGTCAGCAGGAATATGACACGCTTCAGCACCAGTTTGATATCATCTTTGATGGCAAATATGCGCATCTCCCGGCACTCGGTTATATAGTTCTGCAGGGCGACCACTTCTGGCGTCTCCTCCGGCCGCTCACCGGCCTTCATCGACATCTCCTCCAGCTCCTCGCATATGCTGAAGTGGTAGCAAAAAAAAAAGTAGAAAAAACACCGAGTGTGCAAGTGCATATTAAGAGTTATCAATTAAGTAAGTGCAGTCCAAGCACTATAAAAAAGAGAGGAAACAAAAAAGAGCCAATTGCCTGGAAGGCGAGGCCTGGCAAGGCAAGGCAGATTGTTGTACTTACGCTCGATTCTCGTTCAAATTGAGAGCCCTATAAAAGTCAGTGATAAAATCGTAGATATTCCTCACGTACATCCGCAGCGATTCTTTAACATGTCGATTATCCAACAGGAACAAATTTAACGGTATGAAATCACGCAGATAATAGGTCGTATCGCTGATGGCATTCAATTTTTTCATTAATTCCTGAACAACCTGTTGTCCATTGGGTGTGGGTGTTCCGTGTGTGTCAGTGTGTGTGTGTGTGTGTGTGTGTGTGAGTGAGTGTAACGGAGTGTGCGATGCCATGCGTTGTAAATGAATATGCATTTAATAAAAATGAAACGTGAATATAAATAAATATATATGTATCTATATATGTGAGTTTTTTCGCAATATAAGTAAGAAAACTCTAGTCGAGAGTGCTCGACCAGCAGATATGCTGCTTAAGATACTAACACACAAGTCTCCTTATGTATAAAAAATTAATTTGACTCAATAAGAATTTTTATATAAAAACCAAATTATACAAGTATTAATTCTAATTCTAATTTTTTTCCTAAATTTCTTGCACACAGTACAAAATTGTTCTTATTTATTTATTTAAAATTAAGATTTAATTTATGTCAAAAATATTTAACAAAATTATTAATCATGTTAATAATATCTGCTACTACTTTGCTCTTACATAAATCCTCCCAACTTTATGATAGTCCTTTTTAAACCCATTTTTATATCTGGCAGAGCGTACAAAAAATAATAAAAAACAGACGAAAGCTTGAATTACATGCATGAAAAAATTGCAGTAACGTTTTCGCCATCGAAAGTAATTTTTATTTTAAATAAATTGGGGATGAAAAAATTGTCGCTCGTTGTACGCTGCAGTTCAGCATAATGAATGTTGGCTGGCAAGAATGGGTTAATTGACTGCTCTATATCAGAATTTATATATATACATATATCTGTATACATATGTATATAAATAAAATTACGAACGATGTGCAGCTGTCTACCTAAATATTTTATGTGTATGTTCGAGGCCAGAGCAGATGACATGGCAAAATATTGTCCATTCGGCAGAGACTCGGAATTAGCAAATCGAACCAAGTTTAATTAACAATGGCAAAACGAGTTTCCACAGCTGCAGAAGGGTCGAAAAGTCTACGACCCCAAAAGCGGAAACACAAACACAAACAGAAGCTGCAGATGCATATCCAGATTCACAGCAATATATATATTATATGTATATATATAATATATATATATATATAGCCATAGTCACAGCCTGCACTTGTTCAATTACACAAATTGCCAGGCACTTTCCAACAGTCAGCCAGTTTGTCAGGCAGTTTGTCAGTCAGTCTGTCCGTCCGTCAGCAGTTTATTAATATTGCATAATACAATTTTATGTTAATTCTACGCATCATTGCGTATAATCAAATCGAAATAAATAATTAAATTCATTTCAAGGCGAGACGCAGCCAATCGCCCCAAAGGCATTGACTGTGTGTGTGTGTGTGTGTGTGTGTACTTTTGCTCAAACCCAGTATTTCAGGCCTTCAAAATCTCCTACTGCTAATGAATTTTGAAGCACCAGCCACGCCCAGACCCACCCAACTCCGCCCAATGCACAGAACAATGTGCATCAAGTATTTTAATCAGCTTTAAATTTGTTTTGCATTTGGTACGCACCACTAGTTCTGGCAGAGTATTATCCGTCCATATCTTCTCCACAATTGGCATTATCATCTTCTTGAGTAGTCCATAGTAGTATTTGTAAATGGGCTTCAGATAGACGTTGACTCCACGCCAATTGACCTTGACTATCTTCTCGATTTTAGTGCACAGCTCCACAAAATCCACATGATACTCATCAATGCAGTGCAGAGTTCCATATTCCGATACTATTAAACAGATCAATCAATCAATCAGCATATGCTCAATCACTTAACAAGTGAAGAGTGGTTTTACCTCCACCCGACATGATATATTCGAGCCGTGGTATATCGTAACCCACAGCCAGCATGCTCTTGAAGAGATCCCTTATGATAGCCGGCAGCTCCACCATATAGGGATAAATATAAAGCTTGCAGGCATTATCCAATTCAAAGGAGACCACATCATCCATCACGGGTTGCTGTGATTTAATAAGCGAAAAATTAACGAGTTGGCTTAATCAAAATCATTAAGCAACTTACATTGTCTAACAGTGGATTTGCTTGACCCGGTACCAGGAAAGGATCCGCATCATCCGCATCAAATACATAAATATTCTCATCCTCCCGAACGCCGGGTCCGAAGTCAATGTGTTCGTTATCAAAGTGGGCACCCACCACAGACACCGTGAGCGTCATCAGGGGTCTGCGACGGAGTTTCGGATCGAACATGCTATACTGATCCACATTATTCCCATCCTTGTAGCCACACAGCACCCTGAACAGATACGCCAGACTCTTGTTGATCAGACTCTCCAGATGACGGGACATCAGGGCGTGCACACACTGAAAGAGGGTTTGCGCTCGACCTCCATACTTGCCCGTCATGGGCACCAGATCCTTCCAGCTGTTGCGCATCAGATCCATGAGATCTGCACAGCGGGGCAGCCAATCGTTGATCAGAAGCTGCACAGCGCCAAATATTAAAAAATATCATATATTTATATATATATATATATATATATATATCATGTATCTGGGGAACCTACGTCTCGGATTTCGGCACAGCTTTTCGACACAAAATTCTGGACAATGTCCGCATCCAAGGGTCGCTCCGTCAGCAGCAACTTGGACAGATCGACAATGACCAGATCCCCGTAGAGCTGATGCCATAGCAGATTCAGAGCCTGCACAGTCGGATGCGTTATCATGAGCATCTCACCAATGCGACTCTTGGCCAGCAGGAGACGAGAGCGCCAGGGCACCGGTGAGGTAATGGTCAGTGTGGGAAACTCAGGCGGTTCCACCTCCAGTTGCAGTCGTCGGCGCTCCATTTTGGATCTAAGAGGTGACTAGACATGAATTGAGTGTTTCGGTTAGGAGTTAATTGGATGCACTTACTGCAGCAGATAGCGTAGGAAGGAGCGCTTGACATGGTAGCGAAAGTCCTCCTGCAGATCGATGAGGCAGACGATGATGAGAATGGCAACATCCACGCGTATGCCCCGCTCGCCCACGAACAGATAATCCATTAATATAACTTCTGGCGGCAGTTTGGGCCAATGTTTCTGTAACGAGTTGATTACCCAGTGAATCACGGCAGGTGCCACAAACTTTGATATCAGCCCAAAGCGACACCTTTGTGTGTGTCTGGGTGTGGCTGGGTGTATGTGTGTGGTGTGTGTGTGAGCCAGCTTGTTGCTCATTAACTTGGCTATGTTCTGATTTGCCGGCTGAAGGCAAGTGCTTGACTCGAGCAGCGAACGCAGCCCAAAACTTTAAGCTAGAGCACACGTCAAAACATCAACACGCATTTTCCTCCTCCAGTATTCTGCCACTACAATACACTCACAAAAACATTGTGTACTCCATAATATTAGCTATTACTATAATTTATAATTATTAGCTATGTTATTATTATTAATGAACATTTGTATTTTAAAATTCAGCATTGTTTATAAACGGATATAAATGAATGATTTAAGAAAAACTAATAATAAGAAATTTCAAGAAAAACTTATTAGTTTTTAGGGCAATTTCCTAAAATTCAGCCTGGCTTTTTCTGAGTGTACCCAGTCGCTAAAATACCGCTAGACGTGCTCACGTTCGGGGAGCGTGTTTAATATGTTTTCGTTGCTGAAAAACTTTAGGCCCCCAAAAACTTTTGCGAGCGCGCGTTTAGTTTGCTAATAATGTTGATGCTCAGGACAAGTCCCACTCGAGGCTCAAGGAGTCGAGCGGAGCGGAGCTGTGGTGTCGGGCGTCGGGAGTCAAGAGTTGGGAGTTGGATTAGTGTTGACATTAACTTACCTCTTCCAGGAGTATGAATCTGAAGGCATCCCGCAGCATCGCGTTGCGTGGATCAATGTGACGAATCGCTCTGCGAATCAGGCGAGAGGGATACGTTGCCAGCTGAAGCACAGATATCTGCAAGATTAAGCCATGATTATATTTCTATATACTTGTATTTCCTTTTATATAAAAAGCAGCAGTTAACCGCTTAAAACGAACACATAAACCGCCCTAAAATCGTCACCTATCACAGTTTTTTTCCTGTTTTTTAGCAACTAATCACGTTATTCATAACTTCGGCCACGCCACTGTTTTGACGCCCATAATGTTTACGAGCTATGAATTATATAATTTTTATAGGCACGTTTTAGGGCTGGCCAAAAGAAAAAAATAATAATAATAACAGCAAAAGCCAACGCAGCTTAATTTACTCACACGCCTTCGCACACATTTACTTTATTTCAAGTTTATTATTATCATTTTTATGTGCTCGGTTTTGGTCTCGCTCTCGCACTTAGCACTCGAACACGGACACGGACACGGACTCAAACTCGAACATGGACACGGATACGGCTCTGCTGCCAACGTATAAAAGTTATTTATGTTTGTCGGTGCTCATTTTTGATGAGCTTTTTATGATGAGAGCTGATGGCGAGGGACTCGACTTGACTCCACTCGACAGCATCGACATCGACATCGACATCTCTGTCAGTGTGCGTCCTTTTTTGTCCAACTTGCTTAGCATATGTTTGGTCAGTTGCATAATTCAATAGGTTTTGACTAGTCACAGGGGAGTTCTCCGCACCCCCGCTTAGCCATCTACTTACGGTCTTCAAAAGGCATTTGTAGCGCTTTTGTATCATCAATGTAAACTTCTGCTCGGCTGCCAAAAGTTTTTGTTGATATTTGGCATACAATTGCAGCTTCTGTTCCTCGGGCTCAACGGGCTGCAGTGGCGCCATGTACGGAAAGCGTCTGCAGTTCAATAATACGACACACTTAATACTCTTCTTTTCGTCATAAAGTATCTTTTGTACTTACGTGGCTTCCATTCGCTTGAGGCACTGCAGAAACTCCTCGTTTGTGGCAAAGTTGCGTCGATGAATGCGCTTGGAGTACACATTGCCACGGGACTTATTCTGCAACGATTGATTGTGTGAGTGATAAATACACTCAAAAAAAAATGTACCTTAATTAATTACTGAGTGCATCACTTACCTTCTGGCGGCGCAGCTTGTCTTCATCGGCACATCTTGATTTACCGCTATACTCGAGTTGTCCATGTTCCTTATTATGCTGGGCCTCCAACAAAACGGGCTGAATCATCTCGTCAATAATCTTGCCAACGCGTATTAGCTCATTGCGGCATTCTTAAAAGGAGGTTTTATCAAAAAATAAAATTCATAATTTATGTATTTTATTTACCCTGCGGTGTTCGCAGCGCGTAATGATCGCCGGCAGTGAACTTTGACTTTTTGGTCTTTTTGTTCAAGGTCGTCACTCTCAAGTGCCGCGCAGTGGGCGTATTGTAGGCACCAATGAGCTCCGAGGGGGTGCCATATTGTCTTCGCAGCTGATTCGCCCAGAGGGAGGAGCGGGTGCCGCAGTCAAAGTAGAAGATTCGCACGCGTCTCTGGCAATAAATGTCCAGGAGCTGGCTGGTCATTTCATAAATTTCCTGCTCGCTGGGGCGCGCTGTATGGAATATGGGTGTACGAGTACGGATGGTGGTCAAATTTTTAATAATGCTGTCGCTATGCAAATATAAAGATTTATTTATTACCGCCAGTCATCCATTTGTCAATCCAGGGAAATTGATTACAAGCTGCAAACAAAAACGGGCCAGCAAAAATACACAGAGAAAATTAAAATGGATTTTAATATTTGCACATGAACTTGATATGTGTGTAAATTCCCCACACACACACACTCATATATTTGTACATGATTTTCTGTATGTGTTTGTGTACATTTTACATATTTGATTTCCCCGTTATTCTTGTTGCACACAAATAAAATTGTTTTAAATAAAAGTCAATGCAACAAAGTTCGCTTTTAAAATGATTAAACTCGCATTAATTTCCATTTCCGTTGGCTATTCGAATGTTTTTTTTTTTGCTCTTCCTAACTCCCAACTGTAATTTATCCAATGGACTACTGGGCCGTCCTCCTGTACAGGTTGCCCCCCCTACCAACTCCGGCTGTCATAATGTTTGTAACATTTTTATGCTAATGTTTATCGACAACATGCTTTCATGCCGCATATCGCATTTGTTTGTAAAAATATATATCTATATATATCTGTATATATATGGAATGTCTCCCCAAACGTATCCCTCCACGTGCCCCCAGAGTCTGTTTGTATTCCACATCTATCCAGGACTGATATTAAATATTAAAAAACTATACGTAAAATGAAACATTTTTATCACAGCGCAACGACAAAGAGTCGCCCAAACATTTTCAAATTATTCACAAACATATTTAACAATTTTATACACTATAGTTAAAATTGCGTTTCTCACATTTCAAATATTCAACTAACAATTTGGAGTACAATTTTTTGGAAACTCACTTAATTTGTATTCATTTAATATTTCCGCATGCCAAATTAATGAGAAACTGGGCATGCTGCATATTGCAAAGAGTAGAGCAAAAACAGTAAAAAGTATTCCATGTAAATGCTAAATAAAATACTATGATAAACATGTTACAAGGGCCATGGTTGCCATGCAGTTCTCGCCTTTGGACTTGGGTCCTGTTCGCACACACACTCACACTCGCACACTCGCACACACGTTCCCAAAGGATATTCAAATAAATGTCATACGCATTTGCTTTTTGGTTTGCCGTTTTTTTCTTTTTTGGTTTTTGGGTTATAAAATTTTATGTTTAAAGGATAATGTTTGAAATTTTTATGTTTACAGGTGAGCAATTTTCCAACGAGCTGCCAGCGGGTGCAGAGGGGCAGAGATTGGGCTCTGGCCTGTCCTGGCCTGGCCCTGTGTGCATGTTTTTCTCATTTAATAAAGTATCAAGTGTTATGTTTTTGTGGTAAAGTTGACGTTGTTGTTGTTGTTGTTGTTGTTGTTGTTGTTGTTGCTCATTGAATTACATTAAGCGTTGTTAGGTAATTTGTTGAACCCACCAAAATCCCGCTCAACCCAGCACCCCCTCTAATGTGCAAGTGTTGTTAAATTGTTTTCAATTTAGGGCTTTTAATTAACTCACCCTGACCACTAAAATTGTAGGCATGATCTTTGGCATCGCGCAACATTTCAAACTGTTCCGGCAGCACAATGTCCTCTAGCTCCAGCTCCAGCAGACTGTCATCGTCGCACTCGTCGTAGGACTCCTTCACATTCACCAGATCGTACTGATGAAAGTCAAACTCTCGATTGCATCGTCCCACAATCGAATCATTTTGCATGTGGGCTTTAAAATAATTGAATTAGTTGGATCAACTTTTGGTTTCTTAACAAAAGAAACACTCACAGATCTTCTCGAGCAGAAACTCCTTGATTGGGTCGAGGGGCAGCTCATCGAATTTATAGCTCAAATCGAAGAAGGGACAATCGTTGAGGGGTCGCTTGCCACTCTTCTTGGCCACATCCTTGTGGGCTGTGGCTTCCTTGCGGCGATTGCGCTTCCTGCGAAAACTTGCGTCGTGCTGCCTGGGATCACAGAAGGGACGTCGCTCGGGCGCGATCTTCTTGGATGACATAGCAGGATGCGGAGTTGGGGAAGCGGCCACGTTTCAAACCACCTTTTTTGTGTGATGGCAATGCACAAAAAGAAAAACACACAAAAAAACTGATATTCTGTTGTTTTTATGGCTGGGTTTCTATACTGTTTTCGTTTTTTCTTGTTTCTGACATTGTTCGCCTGGTTAAAAACTGTAATAATAAAAGTTTACAACACGGACATTTGTGTGGCCAGCACACACACACAGCCACACACACACACACACACACAGAACACACAAGCCGCTCTAGCTCTCTGATATACGTGAAATGTTTATAAACAAACTTGCAACGGAGGCAATGGCAACCGATGCCGCCGCACAAACAACAGCAGCCAGCAACCGTTACCATTGGCAACCAGGCAAAATACCAGGCTGCCCCACCCTGCGTCCAATTCCCTGCTCCCCGCTCCCTGCTCACTGCTGGGCTTGCAAATGTGGTTATTGGAGTTAGACTAACAGCAGCTGACAAGCTGGGATAGAAGAGAGAGGGGAAGAGAGAGAGAGGGGTAGACGTGGCTGACACTCCATCAATGCTACCTCATGGTACTCAATAGTATATGATATATATATTTATGTATGTATGTGTGTGTGTGTGTGTGTGTCTAAGGGAGCCTTGTAACTAGGCAACAACCGCGCTGTGCCTCAGCTGCTGCAGGTAACCAGGCAGCCGCATTTCTTGAATTGCGCACATTTTTTTTTAATAAAGCGCAACAAATACGTACATCGACTCCATAAAGGATAACGTACACGTCCGTCCTGCCACACTGGCGCACTGCCACGCTGCCTCTTACCACCGATTGTTAACCATTTTGTGCTGGGACTTGCCGCAACTCCTCTGCTTGAGAAACGCAGTCGCGTTCGTCATTCAACCTGATTATATGTTGACAATCATAAATAATACGTATATATAATAATGGCAAACAAAACATGCCACATTCATGCTGCATGTGTTGCAACCAATGTCGACGCTCCTGTTGTGCAACTTATCGCATTCGAATGTGGCAGCTCATTTTAAAGTTATATAAGACTTGGAAAAGGTTATTTCAGAGGGAAAAGCCTGTTGAAATTGAACTCAAACTTGATAATCCCAATATTTAATAAGTTAATTTGAAATTTATTGTGCTAATTTCTCTAAACAACAGTTTAAAGCTAAAAAATCTGATTAAAAAAATTATTAGCATTGTCAAGTTTAAAGTCTCCGTATAAAGTCTCTGTCTAAAAGTGTCACTTTTAGAGTCTCTGTTTTAGAGTATCTGCAAAAATAAAAATTTGAGAGTGTCTGTAATAAAAACTCACTTCTTGAGTTTCATGTTTTTAAGAAAGTCTTTAAGAAAGTCAGTTTAAAAATACTGTAAAGCTATTGCTGAATATTTAATGAATACAATTCTGAATTTCATTTTTCTTTTCCATTCCACATTTGTTATTTTTGGTTTGTCAGTATTGTTTTTTTTTTATTATGATTAAAAAGTAAAAATCTTTTTTTTTAATTATGTCATCTACTTCTTTCTTTTCTTTCACTCAATATTTATGAAATAGCTTTCATAAAAATATAAAATGCAACAATAAGTGTTGTTAGTAGTAGAACTTTAATTGAGAAAAGTTTCCCTTTTAAAAATAATGATTTATTTCAAAGTACAAAAAGGCTGACTTACGACTGCATTCAATTATTTACATAAAATTGTGGTTTGCATTGAAAGTGTAATATTTACAAATAAATATGTAATCAAAGTGTGCACTTTTTTTGCTTCTGCAAATGAGGTGGAACAATGCAACACACACACTTGGACACACACACACACACACACACACACATCACACAATTATCACTGCAATTAATTGTGGCAAATTAATTGGAAATTTGATTAATGGTCAAATGTTGTCGGTTGCTCGTTGCGGCGTCCTATTTACCCTTTACAAGGCATTCAACTTTGACCAATCCAGAGGGCCAGTGGAACTGTGGTTAGCGAGTGCCTGGATGTGTGTGCGAATGTGTGTGTGTGTGTGTATTCTGTACATATATTTTATTGATGTGCATGCAATGCTAAGTCCATTGACAAGGCGTGGGAATAGCACATTCTATCGGAACCCCGGCAAAACTTCATCCAATCCAATCAGCTCTCGACCTGCTGTCACGTGCCTAAGCCCGGCGACTGGCGACTGGCGATTGCAGTAGCGAACTTCTGCAGGTGTCACTGGAACGAGGGGGGAATGGGAGAATCCAGCGACGGCGTGCCGCTGCAGTGCGTCAAAACCCATGCGAGACAAATATTTATTAACTGTCAGAGGCGGCGAGCCATTTGCGGCACTTGCAAAACGAAAACTGTTGCAATGTCAAACGACAGGCTAGAGCTGAAATGGAGAAATTGATTCAGCTCGTCAATTGTCACAAATAATGATTACCACGCATTTTCAGCCATAGAAACGGGGGTTTCCTTCATGACACGCATCAAATTGCATTTAGTTTAGTTTGTCATTGGGAGTAAACAAAGAGCAGCTGCCTCGGGGATTGGATTGGATGGCTTGGGTGGCTTGGCACGGCTGTCACGTGACCTCAATGCTTAAAATAGACTAGCTATGTGTTCCATTCTGCAATCGCTTGTGGGTCGAGAAGCATCAGCAGCAGCAACATCAACAACATCTGCAACAGCAGCAACATCGACATCAACATCATTATTAACAAAGTCAACGAGCAGAAGCGCGGCTTATTGGCAGGCATAATGCGATGGAGATGGCGATGGCGATGGCAATGGCGCTGTGTCATGCATCAGACACACAGACTGATAGACAGACAGGCAGACTGACTGACAGACAGACTGCCCGACAGACTGCCTGAATAGTTTCCCAGCAGCTAATCTTAAAGCTGTTGCAAATATCTTATATACAAGCGAAAATACTTGCTGCGAATTGCAAATGCCCTTTAAAATTAATAGAATTTGTAATAGTAAAATGCAAACGTTTTCTACTATGGGATTTTTAGTCTCTCTCAAGCAAACTGATAAATATAAAAATGTGTATCGATTATTATGAATATTAATAGCTATGACAAGCGTCTTCTAATATCACCTTTTTTAAGCATCTTTTAAAATACTTGACACATAATTATTTGAATTTCTGTCTCTCTTTCAAGCAACGTAAAAAATGCAACAGACATATCGATAAATAGTAGAATATTCATCTCTTTTTTAAGCATCTTTCAAAATACTCGGCAAATATTTATAAGAACCATTAAGACTATCAACTCATTATTAGGATTATAGACTTTAAGGCAACGGAAAAAAGCTGGTTATCGACTACTATTACTATCGATTAATTGCTCTGAGAGAAGAGAAAGTCTTCCAATATTATGATAACTCTTCTCAACCTTTCGATGTACCTCATTGTGTAAAGAGTATAATCAAATGAAGCCAGGGCTGATAATGCGGATGGGCAAAACTTTGCCATTCTTTGGCTGCCTTCGTAGAATATATTTTTTGTATTTTTGTATTTGTGTTTGCATGTTGAGTCGCATTTTGTCCACGTGATTAATGGCCAACTGTAAAAGACGTCGCGACTTGAAAAATTAAACCGAAATAAACGACAGGGGCGTGGGCGGTGAGTGGGCGGACGGAGGGTCGGCCGCTTTTAAAACAGCCTGTCACACGTGAGCCAAAGGGGAAGGGGAAAGGGTGAGCTGGTCGGCTGCTGCGTATCATTGCCGCAGGATCAACGAACAGCAGCAGCAGGAGTCGTAGTCGTAGTCCTGGCGCACGTAAAAGATGCAACAGGAGCCAGAAGTAAATGCCGTGTGATTTACACGCAACAGCGACAGCAGCGACAAAAGGGGGTTGGGCTGGGTTGGATGGGGTTGTGTTGTGTTGTGTTGTGTTGTGTTCGGTGTGTCGTGCAAATTAGGGGTTGAGGCCGGTGACCCGGTCTCCTGTCGGAGGAGGCCAATGCGCACACCACTGCTGTCAATTGAAAACGTGCCAACAATTTGCAACGACGATTAATCGTGCGACCAAAGTCGCAGTTACAGTTGCTGCCACGCGATGCAGCATCCAGCGACTTCAGACTTTACACTCAGAAAAATATAACAAAATATCAGTCTACACAGATTAAACAAAAAAAATAGTAATTGGAATTTTTAAGATTTTTTAAATGTAATAAAAAAATGTGTGCACAAATTATTGCATTAATTGCAGGCAAGCCAGAGAAAAAATAATATCAGATCAAACAATTACTTTAGGAGCAATGTTTTTTTCCGAGTGTAGGTGCAAAGGGTTGCAAAGGGATGCAAAGGGGTGCAAAGGGGCGTGGAATTTGTGCATGTTGGTCGCATTCAGCGTTTTGTTTACGACGTTACGCCAGTTGGCCAAGTTGGTTGAACGAAGCGCTTGACAAATTTGTGTTGACTTTATTATGCGTAGATATGCGTTAAGGCCACGCCCCCAAATTGACGCCCACTGTCGTTAGTCTAATGAGCACTTAATTCCCAGTTGCTAATTGGCTTAAATTAGAAGTCAAAGCAGGGATCACATTGTTGTTTAATATAGATGGAGATCTGATTAATCTCCGCAAATTATCAGCAATATATTTATCATAATATTTGTCATAAATTTCAATAAACACATCTCTAATTTCATTTGATTATCATGCGATAAAGAGTTACCTCGCATAACATCAAATGGCAAACCGATAAAAAATATGCAAGCTGAATTTAAAACATAATCAGTTGGCTAGCTTATACACACACACACGCACACACACGCACACACACTCACACTTGGGACCATCATTAAAGGCTTTTGTATGCAATTACATGCCGCATTGAGCAATCATAAATTAGCCTGGCAAAAAGTGCGTTACAAATCGCAAAAAAAAAAAATAGGAAAAAAATATTGCATAAAAATGAAATGAAATTAAAATTAACAAAAGGTATTTGGCCAGCAAACAAGCAACAATTTAATTCGCTCGCTTATATCGCCATTAATAATATAAATTTTCAACTGCAATGCAGTTTTCCATAATGCATATTTCATTTAAAAAAAAAAAAACAACGAATCGTAAAAAGTAACCGGACAAATGAAGGTAAATGCTTACCCGTAAGCTGGAAACTGTGAATTGTATTTTTCGTATTTATGTTCGAAGCTTAATGTCAACAATCATCAATGCAAATGCACTGCAAATAACCCGAAGCGACTGACTCGAGCTGCAATTTATTGACCAGCCATGTTTTCCAAATTATCAAACAAAACATATACGATTTGCATTCCTCCTCTTTTTTATGCACCTGATCCCGAGGGAGCCATAAAAAAAACCATATTGTTGTTGTATATAAAAATGAGTTATTCAACGATAGCTGAGTGAAAAATGTTTAAAAGTAGTAAATTGTGAGCCACGTGAGCATATTTTAGTTTATTTTGATCCGGCAAATATTTGTCCAAATATCTTGCAGATACACATCAAACTATGTATGCACACACACACACACAACCACACACACAATGTGTGTATATATTTGGCAAATTTTGCAATGCGTAACTCAAAATTTTCAACGCTAAATTGTTTCTGGTCTCCGGTTGGGTTATTTGGCTTGAAGCAGAAGCAGGAGCAGGAGCAGAAGCAGCAACCTTGTCAACTTATTTCTAAGTTTGGACCAAAATATGCTTGAAAATATTTACTCATGAGCTTGTTTAGTTAATCCATAAAAACTTGGCATGTGCCTGGGTCATTGTTTGTTGTTGCCTTTTGCCTGTTGCCAGTCGCCAGTTGCCTGTTGGCCAAGTCCAGTGCCTCAGCCAGTGACAAAGACAATGCAACATTTAAGAAAATTTAAGCCGCAAGCGACTTAAAAACGAGATGAGTCCCTTTTTGGCTGTCGACTCGGTTATAAAGCATATGATTTACTCGTCGCAGTCAGTTGGCGCTTTGTTCTTGTCCTCTCTCTGTGAAGGATTTGGCATGACTTCTTTTTTTGGTTTGACAAAAGGCCAAAACTGCACAGCCAGCACTAAAGCCTCTGAGATAGATAGACAGGCAAACAATTGCTGTTTGTATCCTGTTAGATTTGCTACGGCTCCCGCTGCTCCTGCTGCTGCTCCTGCTGCTGCTCCTGCTGCTGCTCCTGCTGCTGCTCCTGCTGCTGCTCCTGTTACTGCGCTTGGCTACTGTACAAATTAGTTTCTAATACCTTCAAGTCAAACAATGGAGGCCAACAGACAAACAAATAAACAGATATGTCTCACAGGCTGGGCCACAGCAGAGTCTTGGGCTCTTCTGGTTTTGGGCAGTGCCACAAGCCCCCTCATCACCCTCTCTCTCATTCTCTCAAGCTAACAAAATCACTTAAGTGTGCTCGAGTGTGTGTGCGTGTGTGTATTTAGCTGATTGTGCGTGTGTGTTTGTTTGTTTTGGTTTTCTAATTAGAAGCGTTGCTCGATTGATTTGCAGTAAATTGTGTTTTAAATAGTTTTATTTAGTTTGGCTTATCCATTGGTTATTGGCTGTAAAGCGGCTGCTGTTCGCATTCTCTCTTCTAGCTTCTTTTAAAGATTGCATAATGATGCGGTCAACCACGCTGCACCACCACTTCTCTCCCCTACTAATGAGCTCGCTTTTCTTGCTTACTGTTGTAGTTTTTTAAGCCAAAGTTTTAATCGAAATTTAATGGTTTGACTAGAAAGAAAATAACAGCCAAATACTGCTGGCTTAAAGCATTTCAATAATCTTGGAAATTGAATTAAAGACAGTTGTTCAAGTTTAATTGAATTCAGCTTATACAATAGCCATTGAGATGGAGATGTGACCTTGATGTCAAGACTGTTGTACAAAGACTGTATATTTATCCATAATTTTGACAGCCGTTAATAATCAGCTACAAATGTATCTTTGGGGAGGAGTGCGGGGATGGTGACTATAACCTAACAGACCTTATGGATAATAAGACGGGCCACATTTGCATAACATTGGCCAAAGAGTTGATGACGAGGCGAGGACAAAGGGGAGAGGGCAGAGGGCAGAGGGCAGCGTTTAAATCAAAAACTTGGCACAATGAAATGGCAACGACAACGGGAACTGCTTAATAAAAGAAAATTATGCAAATTGCTAATAAATTATAGTGAGCTCCCGCGAACGACATGTAAAATAATAACCGGCAAAAGAAGTCGAATGCTGGCCGAGAGTGGAGTTGGGATGCGGATGGAGTTGCGATGCGGGTGAATTGAATTACAAATGCGAGCACACACACACACACACACACACACACAATGCCAAGCGAATACAATTGCAGCGGGGAGCGGGGAACAGTTAATGCAGGGGCTGTGGACATAACGGCGCTGAAAAATCATTAAAATAATAAAGAGCTGCCTTGGAAGACATCAGCAGGAGGAGCAGCAGGAGGATGCTGTCGTGCAGGACATGCAGGCAGGAGTCCGTTGCCAGAACGGAGCGTTGTCACATTAACTGGAAAACTGGATAATGGTAAAACTTTTTGACATTTATTGTGTTTTTGTGTCGAATGTTTATTTATGATCGCATGTCGCGCATATTTACATTACAATGCCCGGCATAACTAACAACAGTTCCCCGGCAACCGAACCGAGAATTATACATATATCCTTGTTTGCGAAGGACATGCGTACGCGTATGCGTATGCGTATGTGAATGCGTATGCGTATGTGAATGCGTATTAAATTAATGATTCTTTCTAGTTCATAAAATTCGTTATGTGACCGAGAGTCAGGCCTCTTGGAATCGGATACGGAATTTTTGGCTGCAAAGCTGGATGGAGTCCCTGCTACGGCTGTATGAATGTCAACGTCAAACACACAAATCAAATAATCACATAAATGAGAGCACAAATACACACACACACACACATACACATATGTGTGTGTTGGTTGTGTGCTGGTTGTGTGTCTATTGAATTGTAACAAATTGATTGTCATAAAACATCGTTTAATATAATGAATGTGTCATTCGATGTTCATGCTTCAGTTCAGTTCAGTTCAGAGGCAAACGTTGCACAAGATTTCACAAGTGGCGCTCTGAATGATTGCGATAAAGATGACAATCCTTGCGCAGAGTGGGAGAGAGGGGTGTGAAGTTAGGGAGGGGTTGGTTAACAGCGATAGTTTGGGAGACTACACAGAATTTATGACTGTTTACGACAGATTGCACACTCCATTTGTTTTGTTTACCACATTCTGTGGCACTTGACACACTTCCACGAAAACCTTGTCAAGACAACTTTTGCTCGCCCCAACTCGCTTGCTCCCTCTCTCTTTCTCCGCCACTCTTCCTCTCTGTTTATCGCCTTTTGTTTTGGTCTCCTTTAATTAGTTGCCGTTTGGGCCGCATGGGGCAGCTATTTGGCCTCAGCACCAGCAGCTGTGCCACTCTACCCCAAAACATCATATGCATGATTTGTACACAACTTTTAACTGGCCCTTTAGCGTGGGAGAAGGGAACAGAGACGGCAGAGGGAAGGGGAAGCTGCCGTCGATCTGCTTGTTTGGGCCAAGTTTATGAATTTCATAGCCAAAGTTTTGCAGCATGCGCGCAATTTGTTAACTTTTGTTGTTTTCTTTGGACTTTTATACTTTTGCATTTTTTTCCTTTTCATTTTTGTTGTTATTTTTCGTTGTTGTTGTTGTTGTTGTTGGGAGAGTAGTGTATCTTTTATGCGAAGAGCAGAGATTTTACAAGCAAGTTATTACCAAGTTATGCCAGCCATTAAGTAATCCCGCATCGCTCAATTAGCTGATAATAACAAGGACATGGGAATATAACAATTACTACATTAATTTCCACTAAAGCAATCCTTGGAAAACACATAATAATTGTATTCGATTATTATTACGATGTCTGCTTAACTTCTTCATATACATTTATCTTCAATATAGTTACGAGTTAATGCAAGGGAAATTTCATATTAATTTCATTTGAGTATTATTGCAAAAGTACGATAAGTAATTAATTTTTACTGACCTCTTGACAAAAATATATTTTGAATTTATATTTAACTAAATTACAATTCACAACTTTTTTTAGAGATTTAAAAAATTAAAAAAAAAGTTAATTGAATTTGTTAACTATTTCAAATCATGATAAATGATTTTTTAATAATATATATATTTAATAAGTATATATATATATATAGTAGGTATATTTTAAGCACCCGCAAGTACGCAGTATTTTTGTCTACATGATAACATCGCTTGAAACAAAGAACAAACAGAAGGGAACACGTGCCAATCCAATACCATCCAATCCGATCCGATCATCATCCTCAGCATCAGCGCCATTCACAAGCGACCTTTCAAGATAGCTCATTTTTTGGCGAGTTCGTTGAACCAATTGTAGTACGCAAATTACCGATACACAGACAACACTCGAGATAATCAATCTTGAGGAGCAACTATTGCCATTACTACTACCTCAATTAACAAGATACTCTTGTGACGACTGAGCTGATCACGTCGAATGACTTTTGCCGCTGTCATTCCGATTATTATTATTATTATTTCAAATTTTTTTTTTTTTTGCATTAAATATATTTGGTGGTATCTTGACCGTGAAATATTCGAACGCACTAAACGAAAGCGAAACTCAGCTATTTTTTAGTTCCGCTGTCTGCCTAGGCACTAACCTGATTCAAAACAGCTGAGAAAGGAGTGGATGGTGAGGAGAACGGTGCGAAACGGGGGTGTCAAGCCAGTGGTAGATGCAGAGGCAGAGGCAGAGACACTTGAGTGCCTGAGTGGCACCATGTGCCAGCAAATGCTCCGCTTCTCTTACAATGACCAGTCCAAGCTGGGCTGCTGCTTGTGGCTTTTATTGCTGTCGCTGTTACCAGGCCTTTTGTTGTTGGCCAACAAAGTGTTGGTCATTGTTTGGATTGTGTGTGTATTTAATGTTTGTGCGACGCTTGGCAAACATTTGAGCGTATAAATATGCCGACAAATTGCGACTATTAATCATTCGACCCATAGATTCCATCGATAATACAATTAGCGAGGAGATCTATAATAAAATGGTATGTAATCGTGAATTAACCACTGGGCACAAATTCATCTCTGATTCACCCAATTGCAGAAACTCTTCATTGCGTGCATCTTTATTGCCGCTGCGACGGCTGCAGTGATTCCTGTCGAACAAACCAGGCACCGTCGCGATATCGCCGAGATCATGAATGAGTATCTCCCACCGATGGCTCAAGAAGTTGGTGTCGATGCTTCCAATTTGGACATCACCCAAGACTCCATTGCTGTGGGAGATGATGGTTACCGCTACAAAACAGTTCGTCGCCTCAAGTACCGTCAACGTCGGGATGTATCTGAGATTGCCAATGAATATCTGCCTCCCTCTGAGGAAGTAGCCACCGAAGCCGCAGTTGAGGAAGTTGCCCCAGTTGAGGAAGTTGCCCAGGACTCAGCTGTCCTTGGTGATGATGGATACCAATATAAAACAGTTCGTCGCCTGAAGTACCGTCAACGTCGGGATGTTTCTGAGATTGCCAATGAATACCTGCCTCCCTCTGAGGAAGTTGCCACCGAAGCCTCAGTTGAGGAAGTTGCCCCAGTTGAGGAAGTTTCCCAGGACTCAGCTGTCCTTGGTGATGATGGTTACCAATACAAGACAGTGCGTCGTCTGAAGCTGCGTCATCGTCGGGATGTGTCTGAGATTGCCAATGAATACCTGCCTCCCTCTGAGGAAGTTGCCACTGAAGCCCCAGTTGAGGAAGTTGCTCCAGTTGAGGAAGTTTCCCAGGACTCAGCTGTCCTTGGTGATGATGGTTACCAATACAAGACAGTGCGTCGCCTGAAGTACCGTCAACGTCGGGATGTGTCTGAGATTGCCAATGAATACCTGCCTCCCTCTGAGGAAGTTGCCACCGAAGCCTCAGTTGAGGAAGTTGCCCCAGTTGAGGAAGTTTCCCAGGACTCAGCTGTCCTTGGTGATGATGGTTACCAATACAAGACAGTGCGTCGTCTGAAGCTGCGTCATCGTCGGGATGTGTCTGAGATTGCCAATGAATACCTGCCTCCCTCTGAGGAAGTTGCCACTGAAGCCCCAGTTGAGGAAGTTGCTCCAGTTGAGGAAGTTTCCCAGGACTCAGCTGTCCTTGGTGATGATGGTTACCAATACAAGACAGTGCGTCGCCTGAAGTACCGTCAACGTCGGGATGTTTCTGAGATTGCCAATGAATACCTGCCTCCCTCTGAGGAAGTTGCCACCGAAGCCTCAGTTGAGGAAGTTGCTCCAGTTGAGGAAGTTTCCCAGGACTCAGCTGTCCTTGGTGATGATGGTTACCAATACAAGACAGTGCGTCGTCTGAAGCTGCGTCATCGTCGGGATGTGTCTGAGATTGCCAATGAATACCTGCCTCCCTCTGAGGAAGTTGCCACCGAAGCCCCAGTTGAGGAAGTTGCTCCAGTTGAGGAAGTTTCCCAGGACTCAGCTGTCCTTGGTGATGATGGTTACCAATACAAGACAGTGCGTCGTCTGAAGCTGCGTCATCGTCGGGATGTGTCTGAGATTGCCAATGAATACCTGCCTCCCTCTGAGGAAGTTGCCACCGAAGCCCCAGTTGAGGAAGTTGCTCCAGTTGAGGAAGTTTCCCAGGACTCAGCTGTCCTTGGTAATGATGGTTACCAATACAAGACAGTGCGTCGCCTGAAGTACCGTCAACGTCGGGATGTTTCTGAGATTGCCAATGAATACCTGCCTCCCTCTAAGGAAGTTGCCACCGAAGCCTCAGTTGAGGAAGTTGCCCCAGTTGAGGAAGTTGCCCAAGACGCAGCTGTCCTTGGTGATGATGGATACCAATACAAGACAGTGCGTCGCCTGAAGTACCGTCAACGTCGCGATGTGTCTGAGATTGTCAATGAATACCTGCCTCCCTCTGAGGAAGCTGCGACTGAAGCCCCAGTTGAGGAAGTTGCTCCAGTTGAGGAAGTTCCCCAGGACTCAGCTGTCCTTGGTGATGATGGTTACCAATACAAGACAGTGCGTCGCCTGAAGTACCGTCAACGTCGGGATGTGTCTGAGATTGCCAATGAATACCTGCCTCCCTCTGAGGAAGTTGCCACCGAAGCCTCAGTTGAGGAAGTTGCCCCAGTTGAGGAAGTTGTCCAGGACTCAGCTGTCCTTGGTGATGATGGATACCAATATAAAACAGTTCGTCGCCTGAAGTACCGTCAACGTCGGGATGTTTCTGAGATTGCCAATGAATACCTGCCTCCCTCTGAGGAAGTTGCCACCGAAGCCTCAGTTGAGGATGTTGCTCCAGTTGAGGAAGTTTCCCAGGACTCAGCTGTCCTTGGTGATGATGGTTACCAATACAAGACAGTGCGTCGTCTGAAGCTGCGTCATCGTCGGGATGTGTCTGAGATTGCCAATGAATACCTGCCTCCCTCTGAGGAAGTTGCCACTGAAGCCTCAGTTGAGGAAGTTGCCCCAGTTGAGGAAGTTTCCCAGGACTCAGCTGTCCTTGGTGATGATGGATACCAATACAAGACAGTGCGTCGTCTGAAGTATCGTCAACGTCGGGATGTGTCTGAGATTGCCAATGAATACCTGCCTCCCTCTGAGGAAGTTGCCACTGAAGCCCCAGTTGAGGAAGTTGCTCCAGTTGAGGATGCTGCCCAGGACTCAGCTGTCCTTGTTGATGATGGATACCAATACAAGACTGTCCGTCGTCTGAAGCTGCGTCATCGTCGTGCGCTGTAATACTACAAGCTGGTCCCTGACTGTTTATGATTAGAACCATTTGCCCCTCCCCCACCCAGCCCTTCTAGGTAGTAAGTAAGCCTTATGTTTTGCCATTTATTTAGCGATTGAAATCAACGAAATAAATCCAACTAAAATTGTTATAATATACACATGGCTTGGGTCATTGTTTGTTTTAGTGGCTTCAGCTGCACACACCTGGTTGGTGGTTGGCTGGTGGCTGGTGGCTGGTGGCCGCTGGCTGGGAGTGCTCGACGGTTTCATAAATTGTATACCTTTTCGCTTAGTTATGACAGCAACAGTTAAGCTCATGGCTCAGCGCACAAGAACGCAATTATCCAAGACCAGCGACGGCAGCCAAAAAGGGCCCGGGAATGGTACAGACCCGGACCCGGAGCAGGATCCGGCCTTTAGTCGGGGTAACTTCAACGAACTCCAACAAATACTTTAAGCTATGCTTTTGAAGATGTTAATCTCATGTCAAGTCCACTTTACACACGGCGTTAAGGGTTTTTGTGCGAACAACTCTACTAACAGCCGGACAAAGTTGTGTGTGCGTGTGTGTGTGTATGTGTGAGTGTGTGTGTGCTGTTTGGTGTTGGCAGAAAAAGTTGTTAAGTTAAAAGGCATTTGAACCGCAGCGGCTAGGATTTCGGTCAGTTCGCCTTTTGGGGGTCTAACAACTTCCTTTGCACGCGCCCCCAAAACAGCTCAGCAGCGGCCGGCCAACTAATAATAATTTATCGATCCCCCAGCTAAAGTAGTCACATACGTGGCCCTTCTATGATTTATGGCGCCGAGCGAACGTGGTATATATATTTGAAAAATATAAAAGAAAACCCAGTAAAAGCCAAGGTGCCAGTTAGACGGACATACGGACAGACGGGCAGACTGTGGACAGCTTTTGTGCAGTGCCAAATTGGTTTAATGTGTGGTTAGACAACTTATTTAACGTTTTCCAAGTGGTTAGCAGGAAATTGCCGACCCCACCAACCCAGGTGCTGCCCCACATGGTCACCATTCGTTTTCTTTTTTTTCTCTCTGCTTGCTGTTTCCACACATAAATCATGCAATGCCAAAGAAACGGGTTACTTATTCACACACACACATGTGCAACGACATGTCGTGCTTATATAGTATATATATATCTAGATGTACAACTGTAACTATATCTTGCACCCTCGGGGCGACACTCGAAATGAAAAAATGAAAAAAAAAAAACACAACCACTAGAGACATACTCGTAAATCAGAGCGGGTGCTATCAAGGCGACGTTATGACATCATTAAAACAATTATCAATGCCCTGAATTAAATGCGACCGATGGCTGCAGACCAAACTATTTTAATGGCCTTGCCTACGGATGAAGTACGAAAAAATGCAAACTTCAAAGCGAAAATCACATAAAATTTTATGAATTATTTCAAATATTTTCAATTACTTGATCGAGGGTCGACTGTCGGCAGACCGAGCCGAGTCGATAGACTTTCACCCCCTCACATTCAGGCATAGACAAAAGAAAGTGGGAGCATAAAAAACCGCATAAAGAAATTTATGCGCCATTCAAGCGTGGCACATTAACACATCCTAAGACAAGGAGGAGCAAGGCAGCAGGGGCAGCAAGTCGAGCGAAGTCCTTCAAGTTGACTACATAAACAGAGCAATGAAAGGGAAAATACGAGACTCGTAATGTGCCCAGAGTTGAGTGGAGCAAAGGAACAACTGCCTCAATGTTTAGCTTGATTAAAATTCAAAAGGTCTTAAGTTCAAAAACTGAGAGTTCTTTGGTTATTTTTATTGTTTTTTGTCTGTCATAATTCAGCATTTATTACACTATTGCCGAGGGTGATCTAATAAGCGGCACCCGTCCCAAAACTCTCCCCTTTTGAAATGCTTGCTGGCAATTTGAACGCCAAAAATCAATTTGGCTCAGCTCAGCGGCTGATTAGCCGCCATGGACATGCAAATAAACAGGCAGGGAGTACTTTCCTCGACTTGGCTGGCGTCCTTACTAAGTCAGCTGAGGACCATGACCAGGATGTGTGGCTCTGACTGTGGCAGCAACAACTTAATGGCCACAAAATAATTTATTCAATGCCATTTGGCGTTCGGGCAGAGCGCACATGACAAGCAATTGACATTTTTGTGACTTTTCAAAACTATAAAATGTGCAGCTATCCAGGACCAAGCCAGACCAGACCAGACCAGGCCAGACCAGACCAAGTGAGACCAGTCCAAGGCGTAATGATGACGGCCATAACGACCACAAGACAGTGGTGGCATAGCGGCTTGTTGTTGTGGCATAAAATCTAACCCACACACGATACAAATCTCGTTGTTGTTGTTGTTTTTGTTGTTGTGCGACAAAATAATAAAGTTGCGCTCGATTATGTTTTTGTGCTGTTTCTCTCGAAGAAGTAAGAAGTAAATACCAAAAACGACAACAACTAAACTAAAATTGTCGGCGTCATATATATGTATGTAACAAGACTTACAACACATTACATATATCAGCCACGACTACACTTGGAAAAAAAAAAGTAAACCTAAAAAATATAAACGTTTTCTTTTGCTTTTAGAAATAATTTGTAAACAAACAAGACCCTTAAAATAATACATATTTGTCTAAATTGTATAAAAAACATAGTTCTTGGAATGCCACAAATTTGATGACGAATTCGAATGAAAATTCAGTTCGAATTCATTTCTGAGTGCACAGCTACAAGCTTGGTCCAGGACACCGCAAGGAAAAAGACAACACGAATGGAGACGAGGACGACCAGGACCAGGACCAGGACAAGGACTCAGAAACTGACGTTGTCACTGACGCCCATTCTTTGCTCCAGTTGCTCCACTTTGCCATTTTCTGTTTGTGCTGCTCGTCAATGTCGGCAATGGCCGTATGCCGGATATCCTTTCTGACATGTCATTAAATTTTATATACACAATAATTTTTCACAATTTGCTTTATGGCCATTTTAAGAGTCTGTCCAATGTGTGCCCTGAATATATTATATATACACTGTATACATCTGTATATATATATATATATCCCCCATGTGTGGAGTGCAAAACAAACAACAGCAATAACAAGAGTCGAGTTCACTGGAGGCGGACAGAACTCAAGCAGAACCTGTGGCAACATAACAAATACTGTCATCGAAATAGAAAAATAACTGTCATTTAATTGCCAATATTTTCTATACACAACTCTCTCAAAACAACTAATGTTAATTATGTCATTAAGCTAACAATTAGCTAGTTGTAGTAGTATTAGGCAAATTGCCATTTTAAGCACTCAATTTGTTTGGCTCTTTACGATTGTGTATTTATTTGAATTTATATTGCTGTGCCTCAGCTATCTGCACTCATTGCTAATCAGCTTTAGTACCAGAATGTGAAACCAACAAACCACAATATGATTATTGCACAAAAGTCTAACCATAAAAACTAAAGACTTGGCCAAAACAAACACAGTTTCAGAGTTGATGCTTCTCGCTCACAATCAGTTCAATTGAATGGATAAACCAAATGAACCAAATTTAATCGATTATATTTAGAATTATATATACGCTTATGAACAGAGTTATACAGCTGTTTTACACAACTTTAACTATATATTTGAATTCCTATGTGTTAGTTGGTTCCCGCAGCAGATCAAACGAGTGAACTATGAACGATTAAGCTCAGCTCAAATCTGAATTCCAGTTCAGCATTCCATATAATTTTACGGTCATTAAATATTATTTCAAAATCGTTGCCACACAGATAGCACAGCCGGTCAGGAGGACTTAAGCCTTTGGTTTGCTGCTTTGCTGCTCTCTCTGATTGTTTGTATATATTTGTGGTATGTGTGTGTGTGAGTGTGTGTGTGTGTGTGTGTGAGTGTGTTTGTCCGGCGATTGGTAAAATTAGACATTTTATTATGATACAGTGACTGCTGGCGACTGCTGGCCTGCTGGCTGCTGGCTGCTGGCTCAAGTGCTCTGTACTCTGTCCGCTGCTATGGTTAACAATCGATTTGGCATTATGTGGCATTATGGCCAACGAAGCCAAAAGGAACTTTTAGCAAGCCAACAATCCTTGTCGAACGGCATGCAAAACTGAACTTGAAATGGCTTCAAGTGCTCGGGCGAGACACCCTACCAAGCCAGCCAGTCAATGATACCCGAAGTGTGTGCCACATGAGGCAGGATGGGATGTGCAAAGTACTTGTGAAGCTCCAACATCAACGTTTGCATGCCACATGAAGACCAGCTAGAACTGTCAAATATAGTTGTAAACCAGAGCCAGATTCAGAGAGACAGGGAGAAGTCCCCCAACAATAAAGGAAATCTTCTTACAAAACATTCGCCTAAGTTTATTCAAACAAACTTAGATAACATACACACACATTGTGTAATACACACACACACACGTGTAGTCACTTTCTGCTGTGGCAGAGACAAGGACTCTGCAATCAGTCAAGCAGAATAAGCAGCGCCGCACGAGCAGAGCAGAGTTTTAACTGCGGCCTGAAGGAACTTCCACCTAAATACACTTAGAAAATAAAATTAAATATATTTCCTAAGAAATATGATCAATTTCCATGGTGTTCTATGTGTGTATATAAAAGAACTCTTAAATTATCTACCTAATTTTTTTATACTTGGAAACTATTTCTAAAATAAAATTTTAGATTTACTTTTTTTTGGTGCCCTATTTTATTTTAAGGTGTTTTCTTAAATTCGGTTAGATTTTTTTCAGAGTGTTTAGGACGTGTGGAGTAGAGACATCCTAAGCAGCTCTGCTGCCTTTCTCCAATTACACTGTCTTTTGTTTTATATATTTGACTCTTACCGAGGGTAAATGCTCACTTTCTCTCTCATTCTGGTCGTCGTTGGTCGATTTGTGCGTTTTGTGCTACGTTTGCTCGGATTAAATGTGCAGATGTGGATGTATATGACCGAGCAGCAGTTCAAAAACATGATTACACTTCAATCTATTTTCCTTGGTAGTGTCTCTTTTGGCTTGGCCATTTTGTTTTATGTCTGTCAATGTCTCTCTCTCTCTCTCTCTCTCTCTCTCTTTGTGTGGGTGAAATGAGCAAAACAAAAAAATTGGCATTGTGTTGCGAAAAATGCGTTTCAAGGAGATATAAAATGTTAACATGACCAGAAGAAGACTATAGGAAAGCCCACCCGCCCAACCATCGGATTGGATATAAAACATTGAATTTAATCAAAAAGGATTTAGTTGGGTACATGTGCGGTGTATTATGTATGTGTGTGCGTGTGTGTATGTGTGTGGGATATACCCACTAACATACTCATCGGGCAATGGGTTACATTCTCCGCCTTGACCTTGCGCCTTGGAAATCCGCGCTGCCACGTGCCAGGACAGCGACTCTGGAAGTGGCCATAAAAATAAAGAAACTACTCCTTCTGCCATTATATGTAAGTAGTAATATGTGGTAGTAAAGAATGCCTTTCGCATCAACCGTCCGCCGTCCTCTGACCCCGGCAGTAATTTTGTTGTAAAAGCGAGGTAAGAGTCAGCTTATGGGTTAATCACCGAGAGAGAAAGCGAAGCGTTTATTGATATATAAAAATTATAGCCAGAAGTGTAGATATTAAATCTTATTTACTTGGTTCCTTCAGCAAACATATACACATCTCTACTGGGTTAAAAGAGCTATTGAATCCAAGTTGTGAATAAAGAAATTGCCCAAATTAGTTGTAAAAAAGAATTGAAGAAATGTTGTTTAAAGAAAGTTGGCGTAATTCAACTTTTTATTTAAGGCATATATTTTTAATAATTAAAATAACATTTGCCTTTTTATTATGAAGAAATAATGCTAAATGTCCAATTAAAGTCATTTTCATAAATACATTCTTCATAAAATCAGTAATATTTCACTCCACCGTACAAAATAGGCTGCAAAAACTTATTGCATACTTCTAGGCGTGCGCTAAAAATAAATGACAGCCATTTTGAAAAAAACCAAAGAAATAATTGTTTGGTTGCAAATTGCAGCCAATGCATAATTAAGTTGTTGTGTCTTAAAACAACAAAAAAGTGCAAGTGCTAACCAAATTATCTAAGCGTCGAGCGGAAGCGGCAACAGACGAGGAGGAGGAGTGCTGGAGGGGAAGAGGAGTGGAGGCGGGGAGAACGCAGAGAAAGCTTAAACAACCAACCAACGCGGCGACAACTCCAACAACCAGTTGCAGGCCAGATTCAGACCGTCTAGCTGCCGGTCCGTCCGTCTGTCCGTCTGTCCGTCTGTGTGTCTGGCCAACCACCACGACGTGGCAATGTGCGTTGCGTTTGCAGCCCAAAATCTGACTACGGATTCTAGACGCCGGACGACGGGCAGGAACTGGGAGCTGGTTACTGCTGCAGGCCGACCCGTTTCACTCGTCTCATGGAATTATATTTCCTATGGGCGGTATTTTGAGGCCCGCCTCCTTGCACACACAACTGCCGGCGATGATTGCTCAGACGGTATAATTTGTAATCACGTTGAGTGCAGCAACGGCAACTTGCTCTTACTCCCAAAAAATCAAACCCGGGGGTTGTCCGGCCAGGCTTGGAACTCCTGCTGCTGCTGCTGGCTGCTGCTGGCTGCTGTGTCAAGTGGTTGTTGACTGCCTGATGCTTAGCAAGGTCTTAGCTGTTATTACGCTCATGTGTCACTTTTACAGTGTTCACCCAGCCAGGCCATGTGCTCTCTCTTCACCCTCTCCCCGTCCCTTTCCCCTTTCCCCTCTCCCTAACCTAACCAACTCCCTGTGTGTTCATATTTTATTTAGCATCTGGCTGCTCTAGTGGATTTACTGCACTTGCTCTTTCATTTACACTCATTGCTCTCGCCCTCTCTCGCTCGCACTCTCTCTTTCTCTCTCACTCCTCTGTCAGACTCTCTTGGATTTTTTATGGCGTCTACAGACATTTTGCCAAGTTAATCTCCGGTTTGTTTTTCTGATAATGGGTTTGTCAACGCTACTTTGTGTGGCCCTCTATTTGAGTACCGAGTTCATCTGTGTCTCTGCATTTGTATATATATTTATCCATATGTAGTTGTACATGTGTGTGTGTGTGTGTGCGTATATGTGTGTGTCTCTCTACATATGTATATTTAAATGTTTTTATGTATTTATGCAATTGTAACTGTGTCTGTTGCTCGTATCCGTCTGTTGGCTGCCACAGAAAAATGTTATGAGTCCTCTGAATTTGATTGACATGGGCAGAGAAATACCCTGTAAAATTAAAATTAAATGAAATGAAATATGAAGATGTAATTTCTACCTCTTTAACTTATTTACAGCTATTGTTTATAATACGTTAATACTCAATATTAATAATAATATTTAAATATTTTTGGCCCAATCTGCAACTTAATTTGCCTATATAATTTCGTTCCACTTAGTCACAAATATTTCCTTATTGTCGAAGCTGCCCCATCCGTTGATGGTATTATTGATGTATTAAAAATGGTGTTGCTTCATGCCAGCCACGCCCACAAATTTAAGCATGTACACGCCCAAAAATTAATCAAGCTGCTGTTGTAATATTTCGACTGCAAAATTTCTCTGCTCTGTGGCTGATGGTGCTGCTGCTGTTGCGTGCCTCGATTTGTTGCACTCAACTCCAACTCCGCCACTTGCTCGACACCCCAAATTATTTGTTGGTGGGCGTCGCTCTGTACGTGACATTTCCAGCGGTACCCGGCACATTTTGGGGATGCGCCTCTGCTCATAAGAGATCTCAATGGTTGGACATATTTGCACAGTCGAGAAAAATTAATAGCACCACTCTAACAAGAATTTCTTTTTAAGCGAGAAATTTTGTATCCGTACTTAATTAACCGATTGTAATTAGGATTAATATTGCTATAAAGTGTGATAAACGATTTCTATATAGAACGCATAAGTAATGGGTATATATATAATAAAAAGGAGCAGAACTGACTTCAATTTATAGGGGCGAGACTATTTATTTTTAAAATTGAAGAATTTATAAATTAATTTCACATTCTTAAGAAAAAATGTTTGTAGTGATGCTACTAAATTTCTCGCAACTGTTTGTGTGCCACAGTTGAAGCCATGGAGGCAGCCACTGTTATTATTGTTGTTGCATTTCGGATTAATAAAAATCGTTTAAATTAATTGCAGTTTTAAGCAGATTGCAACTTGTTATACAGCAGCAGCAGCAGCAGCAGCACAACCCAGTCAAGCAGCAGCAGGAGCAAAAAAATGAACAATGCGTGTGTTAATAGCTGCAGCTTAAGCAGTTGTTGCCAATGCCAAACTCATGGCTAGCAACCCAAACAGCCAAATAGCCAACCCAATCAGCCGACCTTTACCTGGCCAAGCGTTGACTTCAATTGCACGCAAAGCCAGCTCAGCTCAGGGGGGAGGTGGTGGTTTGATTGTCAGTTCCTCCCACACACGTTGCACTTAAGATGATAATCATGTTTGCGTGGCGCAACTTAAATTGCTAACGTAATGGACAAACAGCAGGTGAAGAGCTGGTGGAACCCTTTTGCTGCTCAAGCAGCTCATGCGTGCCACTCCTGCTGCCGCTGCTGTTGTTGTCAGCTCCACAGTTTGGGGCAAGCTCCTACTGTGTTCCAACTTGCAAGTGGCCAAAAAGGCTTGGCACAGCAACAACAACAACAACAATAACAAACAAACAAAAAAAAAACCATTTGTGTTTGGACGAACGGATCGACATGTGTGGGGCAGGGAAAAGGGGCAGGCAGATCCTGTGCTACTGCTACTGCTGCTGCTGCTGCTTCGCTTCATTGGACAACTGAATATGCAAATTGAATTGAGCGTATTATCGACGAAGCCAACGTCGATGATGATGGCAACTGCAGGTAAATTGCTCCTCCTCCTCCTTCTCCTCCCGCCTCCGCTCCACGCCCAGTCATCACCATCAGCATCAACATAATCGCTCAAGCCAAGCGTTTTGCACCAAACGGGGAATTCTGCTCCTAAGATGCCAGCGCCAAATGGTGCACAAAATTAAAATTGTAATGGCCAGCATCTGGCGCTGCTTGGCTTGTTTTGCGCAAACAACGGCTTTGCCAGACAAACCAGGCTGAAAGGAGTGCTCCAAATACCATTGCACACACATGTACTTTGAGTGTGTGTTGCACATAAAAACTAAGCAGCCTTCGAAATGCGAGTGACTTTTACAGTTAATCAGATGGAATATTTTAAAAATAAATATATTACTAATTTACTACTCGCAAGCTCAAAGATTAAAAAAAACAAGATCAATAAAATGTCGCTTATCAAAAGATTTATTAAGTTTAATTTGCATTTATCAAAATTTGTTTTACTTTTAACTTGACTTAACTTAATTTTATGGCATACTTTCAGGCGGCGGCTATAAAATTAATTTGTTATCTAATTATATGAGTCACTTATACTGTACGTCTCCCTCTCTCTCTCTCTCTCTTTATCTGCCTTGTTCTCTTTTGTTCTATCGTTCTCATTCATGTTCTCGTCTCTCTTGAGAGTCTTCACTGTGTTCGGGTCGTTGATTGTTGATTGACGCACGTAAACAAAAACTGCGCCTAACCAACTAACTACAATATATGCAAACTACGTCAAGAAAGTATTTTGACAATGGAAAAAATCAGCATCTTCTCATTCTCAAATTTTGTATAGTACATTTAACTATTTTTTACAATACTGTGGAGTTCTTATAACTTGTTAAAAAGTAACACGATCCATTAACTTAAACAATATTGAATTTTTGCCAAACCAGAATTATCAATTTTATGGAATGCGAAGAAAAACAAACGCTGAGCTTTTGTTTGGCCCTCTCAAATTAAATTTTGCTTTGTCAGAACACTTTCATGACCTAGTGTGTGGGTACACTCATTCACTCATCACATTGTACGTACGTATATAAATGGCGTTATGTGTTGAAAGTTGCCGTAAACCACTGGCCAGCAGCAGCAGCAGAAGCAGTCAACGCCGAGCGCTGAGCCCGAGCGGCCGCGATTTTCCGTCAACAACAAAGCAGCGTGTTGCAACTAACTGTAAAAGCCACAGCGTAGCAAAAGCGCAAAACGAAACTTTTGCGCAAAAGCAAAAACAAAGAAAAAGTAGAAAATTTTATAATTTTAGCGGAATGCAAAATTGTCAAACTGAACAAATTAGACAACTGAAATAGTTGAGAAAAATACACCCACACACACACACACACATGATGACGACGGTGAGAACGACCACGCCCACGGCGACAATGCTGCGACGCCGGCAGCTGCTGCTCAGCGTGGAAAGCTTGCGCGAACGCGTTCGTCAAGTGCTAAATTGTGTTATTAATTTGCACATTGAGTTTTTGGTAATTGACGAAGACTAAACGAACATAAAACAAACATGTTGCACTTGCCATTTGAGTGACATTCGTGTCACATGTCACAGAGAAATAGACAGAGACAGAGCTAGAGACAGAGAGAAAGCTCTTGTCAACTGATAAAACTAAAAAAAAGACTAAAAAACCGATCACAACTCTTTGTGTACAGGAGACATTCTGTTATCATTTGTTGGGCTTTCACTGTAGCCCCACAATCAGCTGCTCTTATCAGCAAAAGTATTTCAAATGAGGCATTAAATGTGCCTCTCTTCGCTTGCCTCTTTGCTCGTGGCTGTTGTTAACAGTTGCGACACAGATTTGCAGCAACTTAATGCAATTATAGCGTACTATTGGGGACAACATGCTCAGCAGAGATACAGTGCCCACCAACAGTCAGCGGACTATGGGTTATTACTAACAAAATGTGCACAATATTTGTAAATGTGAAATACATAAATACAAAATTGCAGACCAACCAAGTTATAACTGTGAAAATCACATGGATTTCGAAATGTACCAAGCGAAATTACACCAGTTTCAAGTCTCAAAATGTGCACAGAAATTAAGCAAAGAATCTGCGAGTATTAAGTTTTAAATTTAATTTTAAAAAAATCAGTACTATTACTTGCTTTTATTTTAATATTTTATGTGCTTATTTTGAGTAAATTAACATTGTCGAAGTATGAAAGAAATCGTTTCGTTGTTCTAGTAAAATTCGAATCGATCAAAGACTTATGCAAGCTTTTAATTTTAAATCTCATTTTTATCAAGCAAAAAGATTACACAAATGGCCAATCTCAATTTCATATAGATATTTTCTTTATTGTGGTGTGGATTCAGTGTTTTGTTGTTTTGCTAATTGGTTTGCAATAGAGAAATAGAGAACTTTTGCCGATTCCACTTTTTATCTATTCGCATACTACAAATGAAATCTGAGTCGGCAGAGAAGAATGCACAGAGAGATGATTATATGATTTTCTGTCAAGAATAGTACTTGTATTATTCCAAGGGCCAGGCCCGACGGCTATCAGAGAGCGTAACGCAGTAATTTAAGACGCGTTTCCAGCTCGGTTCAACGCGTCAAAGCAAATCGAGCGTAGTAAGCGATTTTAAGCTAATCTAATTTGCAACTTGTTGTCGCACTTGCCACACTCACACACACACACACAGGTGCTGGAGTCCAATGTCGCCGCACTGCTGGACGAGGTGAGATGCCTCAATGATGACTATGCCGAGGTACAGAGATTGGATACCTTGATAGAGGCGTTGCGCAACTACAGTGGCCCCACCATTTGCCACGAGTGGCCATTTCCCCTGATCTTCAAGGGCACAATCGACGAGGCACACGTCGCACAAATACTCAACGCAGACACCACCGAATCCAACGATCCACTCCTGGTCCAACCCACTGAGACGAGGAGCCTGAGTAAACAATCAAATCTAGCAACTAAAGTAGGCTTAAGAAGAGCGAATGGAACTATTTTTAGTTGACTGTATTTGTTAGAGTCTTAAATTAAGTGTAAGTATAATTTATACAATTTATGTTCTCAAAGGGGACTCATTTTAGTGGACTGCAAATGTTAAATTAAGTCGAATTCTAATTCACATATTTTATACTCTCGAAGCATACCAAAAATATACATAAGCCATAAATGTCAAGTGGTCTGTCGTCTGTTTCTGGCCGTTTAATTTACTGTGGTCAATCAACAGCTGTGCCACTGAATTATTGATACAGACCCATGCCGCCTCCCTCCATGCCGTCCCCCCTTCGTGCAACCGCAAGCCTCGCGTCGCTTTTCACGCTTTTTGCGGCATTCGTTTGACATGAGAGCTGAGAGCTGAGAGCTGAGAGGTGCACCGTGTTGCTGAGTTGCCGTGCTGCTGCCCCCACAGAGTCGCAACAGGTTATCGCATCTAATTATAAATGCCCCACACGCAAATCCTTTTCAAGGACCTTCAAAGCAGCCGCAGTGAAATCAAAAATTAAATAAAACAAGTTTTCTTTCATGTTAGCGTAATTTTATTGCCTTACTCTTGCTGAGGGTTTTAGCCTACTCATAAATGCTAATACCTGAAAGTATCGAATAAACTATATGAAAACTGAACTAATCACTATTTTAATACTAAACTTAAACGTGGCAATTTGATTGCTGTTAAGATAGTATCCTTAAAAATAGCCGTTGGGGACTGTTTCAAGTGGGACGCAAATGATTTGTCAAAACTGAACTGATCTTCAAAAGATGTTTAATTCATAGTTTGGCTTCCAGATAAGTCCCACATTTAAATTTAAATTTCAATTAAAGAATCGTAGCACAAAATATAATTATTTTTATATTTTCAAAAGTAAATGTGTTTTACTCATGGTTCTTCTATGAGAACACTCACAGTCTAGAATTAAAGACCCAACTTATTGGTAACTGGATGAACTCTGCTCGAGATATCTTACTTAATTAGTAAGCTTTAAATATGCAACATTACTTAATCCTTGGGAGCTCAATGGTTAATTTTTCAGTCTCGTTGTTTGTATTGTTTTTTTGGTTGTTGTTTTGGTTATTGCAACTGGCGCGCAATTAATTATAAATAAACCTAGCCAAATAAAACAATAATAAGGAGCAAATACGAAGCTCTTTGTGGGTGTGTATGTGTGTGTGTGTGTGTGGGTGTGTGTGTGTGGTTGTATGTGTCTGTTTGGTGTAAATTATTCATAACGGTATTATCTGCTTTTCTGCGCGCTGCCAGCCTGATTAAATTGCTCGTCCAGGTGCTGGGACCAATGGAATACGCCAAAAGCTAATGATGACACACGCAGAAATACACACACCTGCACACACACTCATGCACATATATATACAATTTATAAATATATATATATATATATGTATATATATATACTCCTTGTGTTTTTGCAAAATTTACTGCTCTGTGCTGTGCGCGCAATTTATCTACTCGTTGCTGCTTTGGTATTAAAGTGTGTGTCCGTCTGTCTATCTGTATGTGTGTGTGTGTGCGAGTGTGTGCGAGTGTGGTCAGGGACAATTGTAGCTCTGTGCTATAATTATTAACAAAAAAATAAACAAACAGCAGGAGCAAAGGCAACAATTGAGATAATGAGCGCGAGAAGACAACAACAGGCGAAAGTGAAAATGAAAATATCACCAAGGTTAAAACAGAATTGTACAGAGGATGATGGCAAGGGGGGGTGGGAAAGGGCTTAGGGTGTTGATATAGAAGGGTCAGAGGTTGAAGCGAGCTACCAGTTTTTATCTAGAGCAGCAGACAAACGACACGAACAGCGACAGCAATTTAACCAACCAAAAGGTAGGCTTTTAACCATGCAAAATTAATGGCCCAAAAGGATGTCAACAACAACAACAACAACAACAAAAGCTTCCCTTAAGCCCCCCATGGAAGAGGAGAGCCCTATCAATGGCATTGGCATACAAAAAATAACCAAGGAATGCAATTGAAAACTTTATGCAACTTTTCAACTTGAAACTTGCGATTGTTTTGCGCAACACTTGGAGAAATGAACCCGGCTTCAGCTGAACTCGCTGATTATGTGGAATACAACAGAATTAGAGTGGCAGCCAATTGGCACTTGTTGTAGTGTAGTGTAGTTTAGTTTAGTTCATTGAACGCAAGTCGTAAACAATAACAATTATCCTCAACGGCCTTAAACCTGGCCAACAACATTCAGGTAGTTGGCTGGCTGGCTGGCTGGCTGGCTGGCTGCCTTGCGACTTGGTTGCCAATCAACAGTCGAGTTATTGAACCCTTCTCCGCAACTGCAATTAAGCTCCTGTTGCTCCTTTTCTTTTGACTGGCTGCCTTTTCCAAGCGCCATTCCGGCATTTTCCGGCCAGCTGGCAATACAAAATGCCAACGCACGCACATTCTTGATGGCCTTTTGGTTTATGCCAATTTTTTATGGCAACAATTAAATTCGAATTGCTGTTGTCTGTGCTGTCTTTGATTTGGCAGCAGCCCCAGCTACACCCTGTCTACTGTCTGCTGTCTGCTGTCTCCACTCCTCGCCATCTCCCCCTCACCGATCCACGTCACTTGTCTGGCTCTGGCGTAGACTTGACTACGACTTCGTGCGTGCTAATTGTTTGGGGCCTAAACTTGACAAATGCATATGCTAGTAGCTCTGCCTTCCCTTCTCCCTCCCCC
Source organism: Drosophila demipolita (assembly GCA_035042405.1). Classification (NCBI taxonomy): domain Eukaryota; kingdom Metazoa; phylum Arthropoda; class Insecta; order Diptera; family Drosophilidae; genus Drosophila; species Drosophila demipolita. The sequence goes on along the minus strand of JAWNLI010000059.1, from coordinate 5,654,562 downwards.
TCTCCCACTCCGTCACTCCGTCACTCTGTTGCTGCGTTATCGTTTAACTTTTGCATATGGGAAGCAACATAGAAACTGGAGCAGACAGTCGACTGGCACGTGAATCCATTATGATGGCAGCCAATTATGTGCGTGTCTTTCACTCAAAGATACTCAGCCTGGTGGGTCTGGTAGGCTGGCATTGCTGCTCGCAGGATGTTCGGGTGTTAGCTGCTCCTGAGCAGAGTTCTCCGTACGCAATTCCAAACTGCTTCCTTGAGGAACAACAACAACAACAACAACATCGGAGAGACAACCACGAAACATGTTTTTAATGCAAACGACTTTGAGTGCCAGTTGCCAGTTGCCAGTTGCCGGTTGCACGGCCAAGGTGAACACGAAAGACGCTAAGGCGAATCTGTTAAAAGCTGTAAGCCGTAACGAAATGGCTTTTAAATCCAGTTAGTGTTTACATTTTGATAATGTGCTTGAATGCATTAGTCGTTACTTATTGAGTTACTATTTGCCATATAGATAAACCATCACGTTTTATTCTTAAAAGGAGTTTAAGGTTGGCTTTGTTCCTAATACAAAGATTAAAGGAATTTATCTTAGCTTTTGCATACTTTAAGGAACTCTTATTTGAGTTAGTTAAATTTTTAAGTCACAGTGTGGAGCACAATCTTCAACAATATCTAAACCTACTACAAGTTAGAGAATCCAACTTTCCCCCTTAATAAATTATGCTGATATCCACACAGAAAGCGCTGAATGAAAATGCAAGCAATGTTTTGGTATGTTTTATAAGCTATGTAATAGTAAGTCAACCCAACTGACTAACTGACTGACTGACTGACTGACTGACTATCTGTCTGTCTGGGTGTCTATCTGTCTGAGTGTCTGGCAGTCGGTCGATTTGACTGCCGCCCTAAAAGCGCTTTAAATAAACAAACTAATAGCTGAAATAACGTAGCAATAGGCAAGGTAATAACTAAAGGAGAGCGACAGAGAGAGAGGGAGAGTGTGTGTGTGCGAGTGAGAGGGCCTATATCTATTGGCCTGGCCCTATGGGGCTCTGTGGCTGGTCTGGTGCTCGTCTATGGCAACCGCGCGGAGCACGCGGTATATGTATAACCCGAATAAACAAACTAATAAAACATGCTTATGTCCCGTGCCAGTGGCGGTACTCGCTACACGGTCTCCTCGGTGCTCAATCCTCAGTGCCAGTGCCAGTGCCAGAGACGACAACATTCGCAAAAATACCTCAAAAGACTGAAGGAGCGACCAGAGCAACCAGGAGCTGCAGCCGAGCCAGCCGAGCCAGCCAAGCCAGCAGCAGCAGCAAGCTCAAGTGAAGTGAACCAACCAACAAATCGAACTGTAATTGAAATCGAAACTGAACTACAAATTAGATAACGCATAGATACAGATACAGATACAGATACAGATACAGATACAGATACAGATACAGATACAGATACAGATACAGATACAGATACAGATACAGATACAGATACAGATACAGATACAGATACAGATACAGATACAGATACAGATACAGATACAGATACAGATACAGATACAGATACAGATACAGATACAGATACAGATACAGATACAGATACAGATACAGATACAGATACAGATACAGATACAGATACAGATACAGATACAGATACAGATACAGATACAGATACAGATACAGATACAGATACAGATACAGATACAGATACAGATACAGATACAGATACAGATACAGATACAGATACAGATACAGATACAGATACAGATACAGATACAGATACAGATACAGATACAGATACAGCTGCAGGTACAGCAACAGACAAGAGATACACTTGGGTAAGGCTGGGGGGTTGGGTGGGGGAGTGTCGTCTTGGAAAATTGGATATTTAATTAATTTTGGGTTTTCTTCAGCAGGATAATTCCCGTTCCGTATTATGCAACGCTGAATACCCGCTAACTGTTAAACATGTCCGCCGAGCCTGTTGTTGGCCAACAAAGATTATGAAACACAAAAGTGGAAGCCATACGCCAGAGCAGGACGACGACGACGACGGCGACGGCGACAGCGACGACGTCAACGACGGCGACGGCGACGGCGACGGCGTCTTTGGCTTCATCGGCGACAATTGCCAGGCGACGCACGTTAATGTCCATGGCAAAATGTCGCGGCAGGTCCACGTTAAACGATGAGCCGAACGAGCCCATGCCGCAAACCGCAGCAACCACAACTGCGCCACAACAACAGCAGCAACAACAACAACAACCACAACAACCACAACAACCGCAACAACAACAAAACTATTTACCTCAAACATCCTTGCTGAAAATCGAACCGTTTGTTCCTAGTTTTAATCAACGATTGCGCCGACGGCCCATTGGTCGGTCACACAGCACGCTCAGCCACCATGTTATCCAGAAGCGAACCATCCAGCATCCTCCACAGCCCGAGCTGCTGGTGGGTCAGGCACATGCCCAGCAGCAGCAGCAGCTGAAGCGCAGCTATGCAGCAGCTGCTCAACTACGCAGCCAACAACGACTCCATCGTGGACCCTTGACCCGACAGCGCTCCAAATCCACCTCCTCCTCGGCAGCATCGAACAGCTGTCGTCCGGCAACGGCGGTGACTTCCTCAGCTGCAGCTGGTGGTGGTGGTGCTGTTGTCGTTGCTGCCACGCCCCACACACTGGTGGGCAGCACGGGGGGCACACTGGTCAGTGGCGCCATTGTCACACCCCAGCCAAATGGCATCTGCCGGATACAGCGGCTGGCCAAGGAGCGCGAGGAGTTGCCGGACCGCATTAATTATGATCGACGTGGCTTAACTGCCATACCCATATTCGAACAGGAGCCCAATCTCCGGCTACTCTCGCTGCAGCACAATCTCATCAACACCTTTCACATACCCAAGGAGCTGCCAATGCCGCCAGCGCCGCCGCAGCCAACGCCCCGAGATTGCAATTCCAGCAGTAACAGTAAGAGTTGTCCATAATTCCAATCTTCCTTTAAACCACTTTCCACATTTCCAGATGGAAGCAGCAGGAGCCCAGCAGAGCCGCGACCTTCAGCGCTGCGTGGCCAACCCGTTGGGCAGACGCATTCCCGTCTGACGCGTGCCATGACCAATGTGTGCAACAATAATAATCCCAATATGGGCCACCAGCATCATCATCGCGTTTCGCCCAACTCGGGCAGTCCCAGCTCCGGCAGTCCACTGACTACCCAAGCGCTGGCTATCAACGGCGGCGGCGGCGGCGGCGGCGGCAATCGCTCCAAACTGGCCAATCGTGGATTCAACTATGCCCAGGCGCAACTAACGCCGCCACCCGCCCTGCGCCTGCGCTATGGCCTCGAGAAGTCGAAGAGCTTCGTCTCGAACAGTCTGCAGGCCATGAAGCACCACCATCAGCTTATGCAGCGCCGGCAGCTGCTGAAGACCAACTGTGCCGGGGGCCTGCTGGCGGGCAGTCAGCATCTGCAGAGCTGCGACGAGAGCAGCGTCCTCAACAGCAGCAATCTCTCGCTGTGTGGCGTTGGGGAGGAGGAGGAGTCCAGCTGTGCCTCGAACTCACAGCAACTGGAGCAGCTGAGCATCAAGAATAAACAGTTAAGTCTGAGCGCCTGCTACGGCATCATCTTCCACCAGCTCGTCTTCCTCGATCTCTACGACAATCAGATCGAGCGCATCGCCAATTTGGATGGGCTGCCAGTTCTGTCGGTGCTGCTGCTGGGCAAGAATCGCATCACGGACATTGGTGGTCTGAGTTCGTTGAAGACAACGCTGCGTGTCCTCGATCTGCATGGCAACAAGCTGACCAGTTTGGGCAATCGCATCAATTGCCTGCAGCAGCTGAAATCTCTCAACCTGGCTGGGAATCAGATACGCCAGATTAATCAGCAGGATTTCCACGGCATGCGCTGTTTGCGAGAACTGAATCTGAAGCGGAATCGTTTGAGGAGGATCAATGGCTTTCAGCATCTGGTGGCGCTGGAGCGTCTCTGGCTGTGCCACAATGAGCTGCACAAGGTGGACGACATGGCGAGCATTGCACGCGCTGCACGCCTCCTCGAGGTGACTATTGAGAACAATCCCGTCTCCCTGGCTGGGGATTGTGTGTCGTTTTTGGTCTCACATTTGCCACTGCTGCAGTCGCTCAGCCAAATGCCCATAACGGAGCAAGTTCGTCGCGCAGCTCTGGCCTGGCGACAGCACAAGGAACAGGCGCAGGCGACGCACAGCAGCTCGGATGCCTATCATCATAGTCGACGGGAGGAGGTCATCTCAAATGCGCGCACCAACTGGGAACTGCTGCGCTCCCAGCAAACGCTGGGCAGGCCCAGGGGCAAACTTACCAGCGAGCTGGCCAAGATTAACGAGTCCAACGAGGCGGCTGTCGCGGAGGAGCCAGAGCTGAAGATTGAGCAACAAAAGAAGCCACAACCCAGGGATGAGCTGGCTGATCTGCAGGCGCTGTTTAAGCTGCCGCTGATTGCACAAAAGCCAATCGCCGATGATGACGCTTCCTCGGAGGCATCGAGTCTGGGTCCCAATGTGGACTCCTGCTCCAGCTGCTATAGCACGGACAACGATGAGCTCAGTAAGCAGCAGCAGCAGTCGAAGTCAGCAACGCCCCAAATTGATGAGAATTGCAATAAGCTGCCAGCGGCAACTGCTCCGCCTCCAACTGCGCCAGAAGCAGCCACATCCAATTCACCCTCACCGCCGGCGCTGACACTGACTCCCCCCGCAGCTGGAACACCTGTGCCCGCTGCCACTCCTACGCCACCGCCCACAACAGTAACGCTGCCACTGCCCGCCTCCATCACAGCGAGCAGCACTCGTCCAGGCAGCAGCAGCAGCAGCAGCAACAAGCAGCGCCTACGCCAAACACCCATCACCCAGCTGGGCTTGCAGGTGAATCGTGGCGCTGGTAATCAGCTCGGCTGTAAGCGCTACATGACGGGCAGCCTTGTGCGCTCTCAGACCATCAGCAGCAGCACAAGTGCCAGCAACAGCAGCAGCTCCAACAGTGGCGGACGCGCCAAGCAAATCTCCAACAGCAACAACATCAACCAGTCGGGTGCCAATGTGGTCTCGCTGCCGCAGGGCAAGCAGGCAGCTGGCCAATCCTCACCAGCAATACCTGCTACTGTTGCTGCTACTACTGCTGCTGCCACGCCCACCACAGCCATCACCGTGTCCAAGCCGAGTGCCACGGACCGTGAACGGGAGCAGGGCGGGGATTACCTGATCGAGATCTGTGGCAGATACCTCAATATTTATGGACAGGGTGCATTGCGGTTCATCGACAAACAATGGAATCCTGCCAAGGCCAACGATGTGCACACCCTGAACTTTAGCTACATCAACTTTAACAGCATTGTCTGCATGCTGGGCAGGATTAAGATCAGGTTTCCGCATGCCGAGCATTTTGTGTTCCGCGAGACGAACATCAGCTCGCTGGGACAGCTGAATGCTTTGGCGGAGTTGCAGGGATTGAGTTCGCTGCTCATCGATGCCGAGGGCAATGCCATCACAGGGAAGCATTCGTGGCGCGCTTATGCCATCTATCGGCTGTCCCACTGGGGACTCAAGCAGCTCAATGGGCAGGAGGTGACCGAGTCAGAGATGGAGGCTGCAAATTCTTTGTACTCCGGCTTGTCCAATCTGGTGTTGTGGTCAATGCCGGATGGCATGCTGCAACCGTTGTTGGCGCGTCTGCGTCTTGACGAGACCTGCACGGCCAGCAAGCTGTCGCCCAAGGAGTGGCTTCTACGTGCCGAGAACAAATCTCTGCGCCTCGTCGTGGGCAAGGAGGCGCTGCAGTGGAAGAAGACAACGGCGACAACTCTGAATAGCTCTGAGCCTGGAGCAACTGCAATGGCACCCAGTGCCCGAGATCGGGGTCGGCAGCACTTTGCCCTACTGCTGGAGAACACGTGCAGCGCTGTGGAGAAGCTGCACAAACTGGAGACACTCTGGCCAAGCATGTTGCTGGACATTGTGCGCAACACGCTGCTCGACTACGCCCAACTGGATGTCTATCTGCGCAATCTCATGTCCGACCTGATGAAGTGAAGCCAGGTCAGATGAGAGAGAATAGAGAATGGAGAATGGAGGATGGAGATCCCCATCATGGTATGTAGAGTTTTTAGACTTAATCCGCTTCTAGTCCAAAACAGCACCAATTCAGTAAACAACGTAATTCCAATGATTGTAGGCATTTAACCCCAATTAATCCAATTGTAACCAATTCTTGTAAAGCAACTAGTCCAATTTTTATATATATTTAACATTAACATTAAACTTAATTAACAAATATAAATAAAAGAAGAAAAACCAAACTAAACTCACAAACTACAATTATCGCTCGCTAAAAAGAACTTTACAGTTGCAGTGTTTTTTTTTATATATATACAAGGAATTTAGAAATGGATGATATGCCAATTTAATTTTATAGTTTCCCCCAAATTCTGAAGTTTGGGAACAATTAATGATTGTAATATTTTAAATATTAAGTTTAAAATATTCTCGAAAAGTATAAAGTATTACAAGGAAATCAAATTAAATAATAAATTTTTAGATTCAATTTGGATTATATTTAAAATCGCAATTTTTATTTACGTTCATTTTTAATTATGCCAATTTATGTTTCTTAGTTATTTAATAATTATAAATTGTTTAATAAATGCGGAATTGATTTAAGATTACGATTTCCATTTACAATTACATCTGGTTCTAATTTTCGAGCGATTACTGTACGAGCAAATGCAAATTCAACCACTTTTTGCTAGATATTTAAAAATATCTCCATTAACTTAACCCAAAATCTTCACAGTTACAGTTAGACAACTATTTTGCGTGCAATTTGTCGGCATCGTTGTTAGTTCCTCCAGCTGGTTTCTGCGTCTTTTGCATCTTGTCCACGTAGATGTTGAGTATGGCCTCAATTCCCGGATAGAGCACAAAATTGGTGGTGCGTATTTTCTTATCGATGAGATACGAAGTCACCGACTCTGTATTGAAGGCAATGTCCATGGCATCGCTATGACTAACCTTGTCCAGCTGGTTGCGTGCCACTTTAATCACACAATTCTCGAAGCCGTTCACTTTGATGCTTAAATCGAGCTGGTAGCCAGCATCCACATCTGGCCAGCGCTGTGCGAGCACATCCTCTGCCCAACGCAGCTCCTCACTCTCCACATTTAGGCGACCCGGCACCGCCACAAGCTTAGACCACAACTCAGAGGCAAAGTGTGGCGCCATCGGTGCCAACATTATAATCTGTGCCGCAAGAGCGCGTTCAAACTGTTTGCCATGCCTCTGGACGTGTTTGGGTGTGCGCTGCAATTGAGAACGAATGGTAATATAAATAGGGAAACATTACAAACCGGACAAATAGGCAGACAAGTTACCCTTATAGAATTGGTTAGACCCTGCATCTTGGATATGGCAACACTTAGCTGATGCGCATGGCGATAGTTAAATGTGGCGCCTTTCACATAAAAATTACGTGCATCGAATAGCTTTGCATCCTCCTCCCGAAACACATCGCTGCCAGTGTCCACAGCATCTACCGCGTGGTCCTCGCGAGCCGCTCGAAACTCCTCCAACGTGAGCCAAAGTCGCTTCTGCCAGTTGAGTATGCCCAGAAACGCTAAAATGGTAAGTATAAATTAAATGGGATCATATTAATTCAATATTACCATCAAGCAGACAATCCAATAAAATATAATCTGCTAAGTGTTAATACTCACTGGCGCTGGACCAGTTGCGATGCGATGTGGGCGCAACATCGGCCAGGATGATGAGTCGCGTTGTGTCTGTACCATATTCATTAAACATGTCGTCGGGCTCGACACCGTTTAGCTTTGATTTGGACATCTTCTCCCAGCTCATGACAACGGGCTCTTGGCTCTCCTTAAGCACAGCCTGATTCTTCTTCGCATTAACTATCTCCACCTCCGATTCACGGACGTAGCGTCCGCTGCCCTTGACACGATAAGAGCGACCCATGACCATGCCCTGGACGAGCAGACGGGAGAAGGGTTCAGATGTGGGCGAGAGTCCGCAATTGTGAAGAAAATGATTCATGAAGCGGGCGTAGTAGAGATGCAGCACAGCATGCTCCTTGCCACCAATATACAGGTCAACAGGCATGAAGTTTTTCGTTAGCGTCGAGTCAAAAATACTCTCCGTATTGTGGGCATCCAAATAGCGCAGATAATACCAAGAGCTGTCCACAAATGTGTCCATTGTGTCCGTCTCACGCTGTGCGCGTGACTCACCACACTTGGGGCACTCGCAGCGCAGAGCATCCTTGCCAGCATCGCGGGGAGGCAATGTAACTGGTAATTGTTGCTCCGGCACGGGAACCGCTCCACATTTGGGACAGTGCACAATAGGTATGGGTGTGCCCCAGTAGCGCTGGCGCGAGATGAGCCAATCTTGCAGCTTTGACGAGACCCGATACCCACCAACATTAAGACGACTGGCTGCACTTAGCACCTCTTTGCGTAGCTCTTCCCAGTTGCCGGGATTAAGATGCTCTTCTTGCGTGCCAGAGGCGCCGAAAGCCAGATTGTAGCTGTCTCTCAGCTCAAGATCCTCGGCACGAAAACTGGGAGCAGCTAAGTAGACATCACAGTGCGCTGGAAAGGTGACCTCATCGTTGAAGAGCACTGGCAGCGTTCTGCCCGCAAACGGATTCTCCACACTTAGCTTAGCCGCATTCTCCGCCTTCGATAGAAAATGTTTGCTGCGCAGGACGAGAAATGCATGCGGATCCTTTAAGTGCTCTGGGTTGGCTGTCCACACGCGCAACAAATTCGAGGCGGAGGTAAGCAGGGTGAAGGCGTAACCATTGCACTCCCCAATCCAGTGACGCTGCAGATTGATAATATCGCGCCAATCGCGCAGCGTTGGATCGTCGAGGCCATCGAGCAGCTGCTTGGCATACGCACTGGTGCGAATGAACCACTGTTTGAGCAGTTTCTTCTCGACTTTGGCGCCCGAGCGCCATGAGCACCCGTTGGCATCCACCTGCTCATCGGCGAGCACCGTTTTATCCACGGGATCCCAATTGACGAGCGCCTCGTTTTGATAGGCCAGCCCTTGCCTGTGTAGCATAAGAAACAAACTCTGTGTCCATTTGTAGTACTGCGGACTACTTGTCGACAGCTCCTGCAACCAGTCAAAGGAGCAACCGAGTCGCTCCAACTGCTGTCTCATTTGTTCAATATTCTGTTGTGTCCACTCGGCGGGTGCCACGCCTCTTTGATTCGCAGCATTTTCGGCGGGGAGGCCGAATGAATCCCATCCAATGGGTTGGAACACATTCTTGCCGCACATGCGTTGGAATCGAGCCACTGCATCACTGATCGAATATACGCGCACGTGGCCCATGTGCAGATTGCCAGAGGGATAGGGGAACATGGACAGCACATAGTATTTATTTGACGTCTGCTTGGCATCAAACTGTCCACTCTTCAGCCGCTGTCGCCAGTGTGTTTCAATGCGATGTTTTACATCATTCGTCAGCTCCACTTGCTTAAAGTAAATTCAAAAATAATTATAATTTTATATTTATTTTGATTCTGCTGCTTGCCTCGTTGCCGGTGCAGCTCTGCGTCAGTAGGCGTCGACACCAATTCAATTCAAAGCCTCGCAGCAGGCACCTGTGACGCAATGCTTGCATTTTGTTTATTTTAATTGATAAACTTGCACATTTAAACGGCTATAGCGCTATGCGCTTATTAAATAACAAATTAAAATTAATGTGCATATATAAACAGCTGTTCGCTGTTACAGCATTGCCACATTGCTTGATTCTCATTTGGTGTAGACAGAAATTTTTGGCGGGAACCACTTCTGACTAAGTGGCAACTTTAAAATAGGGTTGCGTCTGTAGTCGGCTTTTGTTTTTAATCGATGTGGCCACTCAGTCGTTGCACTTTCGCCAGAAGCTGCATACGTAATTTTTCGCAGGGCGTATTTATTCCCAAGTGTTGTGTGTGAAATAATTTATAGACCATTTTAATTGTGTAATTAAGTGCAGAATATAGTGAAAAACGATGGGCGATTCGCTGGATAACACCGATACGTCGGTGGATCCGGCCGTTAACCTGTCGATTGCCAACTATGATGCATTTGCAAATTATCTTCGCAAAACTGTCACCATTTTGCTGCCAGAGGAGGATGTTGTGCCGGAGTCGTTGAATAATGCTCTCGATGATCCCGTTAATCAGGAGACTATTCGCAAGTTCCTCTCCGATCCGCAAGTGCAGGCGTTGTACGTCCAGCGCAATTGCATTAAAGGTAAATTCACTTTCAATTTGCATTTCCCAATAAGAAAAATATGAAAAAGTCCAACTGGACAAAATGGCGTCGCTGAAATGCAACAGATGGAAGACTTTCCTTAGAATACTTGGAAAATTCTTTTTCTCATTTGCAAAAAATCATTTTTAAGGCAGCTAATCTAGTTTACTGAAAGTGCACTTTGCATTTTGGTAAAAATCAATTGCCAATTTTGTTTTTTATATTTTCGGCGCTGGCTAATGCGCATGACGTCATGCGCAGTTGAATCACCATTAGTTTTTATAAGCTAGAAGCAAACAGGTTGTTGTGAATAAAAAAAGTTTTAGACATGCGATGGAATTTAAATGTGTTATTTTTTTTTATAGACTATATAATTATTTCGATGAGAATGCTGCAAAAATTATAAATATAACTTCATCCATTTAAGAATAATATGGTGCCACTTTACTCAATGCAACCCTCCCTTTGATGAACAGCCAGCAGCTGTAAAGTGTGGCCGGCCCATTGACTATTTAGTGTGACCAGTTGTTGCGCGCAGCTTACCGGCAAATAACAAAACAAGACGTCAGCTGTTTTTCAGTTTGTTTGCGGAAACGTTTGCGACCTTGAGCACGACTTGCTGCCTGTGTTTTGTGTACATTTCGTTGACTTTGCGAGTGCGATACGATGGCTCGCATCAGGGTCAGGCAATATGTGGGAGAATGTGGGAGCAACGCACGCTCAAGGTTCAGACCTTGAGTGCATGAAATTTGAAGGTTTCACCTTGGCCGCTGAAATTTCCAAGGTTGTCACCTTGATGTAGTGAATTTCTGTGTGAGTGTCATTGCCATTGACCGAGGCGTCATTGAACATCATCAGGGCCACATAATATGTGTGTTAGTGTGCGGTGTACTTTGTGAGTAAAATAATGTGGGTGAAGGTGAAAGCGCTTCATAATTTTACTAATATGATCTCTCTTTCTCTCTTTATATTACTCCACAGAGGATGATAGCGAACAACCGTCGGAGGGTGAGGAGGAGAAGGAGCAGGTTTCCTATCAGATCAGCAACGATGTCCATTTCACCAACAGCCGCATGGCATCGCTGGCTTGTATCAAACGTGGCGTTGTCGTCGAGGCCGATAAATCGATTCATTCGCAGCTTCGTTTGATTAACTTCTCCGAAGGTTCGCCATATGAGACACTGCATGCGTTCATCAGCAAATCCCTGGCACCGTATTTCAAGTCTTATGTCAAGGAGTCGGGTCGTGCGGATCGCGATGGCGATAAGATGGCACCGTCGGTGGAGAAAAAGTTGGCCGAACTGGAGATGGGCCTGTTGCATTTGCAGCAGAACATTGACATCCCTGAGATTACGTTGACGGCTCACCCGGTTGTCAATCAGGTCATACGCAAGTGTGCTGATGAGAACCACAAGGCCAAAGTAGTGGACTTTGGCGACAAGGTGGAGGATTCGTCGTTCCTCAATCAACTGCAGAACGGCGTGAATCGCTGGATTACCGAAATCAAGAAGGTAACCAAGCTAAATCGAGATCCTGGTTCAGGCACTGCGCTTCAGGTAAGCAAAAAATTCATAAATTAAGTCTTCAATTGAGTTAATCCCGAATTTCGTGCAGGAAATCTCATTTTGGCTAAATCTGGAGCGTGCCTTGTATCGCATTCAGGAGAAACGCGAATCGCCCGAAGTGGCACTCACCCTGGACATACTCAAGCATGGCAAACGTTTCCATGCAACGGTTTCGTTTGATACGGATACGGGTTTGAAACAAGCCCTGGCCACTGTGGCCGATTACAATCCACTAATGAAGGATTTCCCCATTAATGATCTACTGTCTGCCACAGAGTTGGAAAAGATTCGACCAGCTGTGCAGCAGATTTTCTCGCATCTGCGCAAGGTGCGCAATACCAAGTATCCCATTCAGCGTTGCCTCAAGCTGATCGAGGCCATCTCGCGGGATTTATCGCAGCAGTTGCTTAAGGTTCTGGGCACCCGCCGCCTCATGCACATTCCCTTCGACGAGTTCGAGCGCGTGATGAACCAGTGCTTCGAGATCTTTAGCTGCTGGGATGATGAGTACGATAAGCTGCAGGGTCTGCTGCGCGATATTGTCAAAAAGAAGCGCGATGAGCATCTGAAGATGGTCTGGCGTGTCTCGCCGGCTCACAAGAAGCTGCAGACACGAATGGAGCACATGCGCAAGTTCAGGCGACAGCACGAACAACTGCGCACCGTTATCCTGCGCGTGCTGCGACCCACAAAGCAGGCAGCCGGCGATGATGGCAGTGCCGTGGAGACCAAGCAGCCGTACAGTCTGGATGCAGCCGATGCCAATGCCATCGAAGAGGTCAACTTGGCCTATGAGAATGTCAAGGAGGTCGATTGTCTGGACATTACCAAGGAGGGCTCGGAGGCTTGGGAAGCCGCTGTCAAGCGCTACGAAGAGAAGATCGGTGAGTATTGAGCACATTTATTCAAATATTATATTTATAGGTATCTTGTATCTTACCTCTGATTCACCAAAGCAGATTTTGAATTTGTTTAACAGAATTATTTTGCATTATGATCTTATTGAGCCTTTAACTTCAGCCAAATTTATTTTTCTGTTACCTCTCGAGACCTGTCCGTCAGTTCTACCCACTTTCTCTTAACCGTTGTACTACTAATTGCTAACTTCTCTATATAATGATTACAATAGACGTTAGCACATAATTAATTCTGTTCTGTTCCTAACTTTAAGACCTCAATTCTTAATATTCTGCCTATTAACTAATTCAAACAAACTATTATTTTTCGACTGGTAGTATTTTTATTTTTGAGTTGATATTAAATATATAAAATATATATTTTTATTAAATGATATATTTGTATTCAATTAAATTTGTATATTAAATTTTATATTTATATTAGATCGCGTCGAGACACGCATCACAGCGCATCTGCGCGACCAGTTGGGCACCGCGAAGAATGCCAACGAGATGTTTCGCATCTTCTCGCGCTTCAATGCGCTCTTTGTGCGTCCGCACATCCGTGGCGCAATTCGCGAGTATCAAACGCAGTTGATTCAGCGTGTTAAGGACGACATCGAGGCGCTGCACGAGAAGTTCAAGGTGCAGTATCCGCAGAGCAAGAGTTGCCGCCTTTCCTCGGTGCGAGATTTGCCGCCGGTGGCGGGCTCCATAATCTGGGCTCGTCAGATTGACAACCAGCTGACCATGTATCTGAAACGGGTTGAGGATGTGCTCGGCAAGGGCTGGGAGACGCACATCGAGGGTCAGAAACTAAAGGCTGATGGAGACAGCTTCCGGGCCAAACTCTCCATCTCCGATGTCTTTCACGAGTGGGCACGCAAAGTCCAGGAGCGTAATTTTGGCAGTACCGGTCGCATCTTCACCATCGAATCAACTCGTTCACGCATTGGTCGCGGCAACGTTTTGCGGCTCCGCGTCAACTTTCTGCCAGAGATCATAACGCTGGCCAAAGAGGTGCGCAACATCAAGAATTTGGGCTTCAGGTGAGCGAATTATAAGATTAGGTTCTCTTTTTACTGTATTAAAGTGCATTCATTTTGCAGAGTTCCACTTACCATTGTTAACAAGGCTCATCAGGCCAACCAGATTTATCCCTATGCTATATCGCTAATTGAGAGCGTTCGCACCTACGAACGCACCCTGGAGAAGGTAATATATCCGTAATTAACAAATCAACTGCACAGCCAACATAATCACAACAATCACCACACAACCAAAACCAATATAACAATAATCTCAATAATGCTGAAGCAACTGCTCCGTTTACTTGCAACTATGTATATGTCTAAAGAATCAGCATAACTATTATTTATATTTATTATATTTTAAAATGGGTTTAACTTCCATACTTTTAGTCAGCGCTTAGTCGTTGCTTTAAAAATTCATTATTATTATGTGCTGCACATTTTAGACATAAACATATAATTTCCCTATTGAGAAATAACTTTGCTTCTTTTGTGCATTGTTGGCTCTCAGCGTGTGCAGCTTGAATTTTGTTAAAGGCACGACTCAAAAAATATTTCACACCTCACACACACTTCACACACGTTTTAAACATAAGCATAGACACGAGTAACAGTACTTTTTATATCAACCAAAACAACCAAAAACCTTTCTTTCATGCAGCTTAATAATAGGAGTCTAGCACTAAATTCAGTATTCAAGGTAGTGTTGTCCCCCACAGAAAAGTTATTATTATTGCTACCCACTGTTTGTTTCTATTTTTTTATATCCAATCCTGCATGCATCTTAAAGATTCCACTAGAAGTACAACAACTTATCCAGTATATATTTACTAATGCTTTTTGATTACTGTTTAGATCGAGGATCGCGCAAGCATTGTGCCTTTGGTTGCTGGTCTGCGCAAAGAGGTGCTGAATCTGGTCTCCGAGGGCGTTGGCCTCATCTGGGAATCGTACAAACTGGATCCCTATGTGCTGCGTCTCTCAGAGTGCGTCACTCAGTTCCAGGAGAAGGTAAGTGGATGATGATGATTGATTCCCTCAAGACATTGTCTATATACTCAATTTTCAGGTCGATGACTTGCTAGTGGTGGAGGAACAGCTGGATGTTGATGTGCGTTCGTTGGAAACATGCCCGTATAGTGCGGCTACCTTCGTGGAGATACTCTCGAAGATCCAGCATGCTGTCGATGATTTATCGTTGCGTCAGTATTCCAATCTGAGTGTTTGGGTCACCCGTCTCGATGAGGAGGTGGAGAAGAAGCTAGCCTCACGTCTCCAGGCGGGCATTCAAGCCTGGACGGAGGCGCTGACGGGCAACAAGAAGGAGGTGGACACCTCCATGGACACAGATGCACCAGTGCAGCCAACACATAAGTTGGGCGGCGAACCACAAGTTCAAAATGCAGTGCACGAGATTCGCATCACCAATCAGCAGATGTATTTGTATCCCTCTATTGAGGAGGCTCGCTTCCAGATCATGCAGCAGTTCTTTGCCTGGCAGGCCATCGTAACCTCCCAGGTGCGTCTGCAGAGCACACGTTACCAGGTGGGCCTCGAGAAACCCGTCTCGCAAACGTATCGCAATCTGCTCACCAAATTGCCCGAAGGAAAGATTCTCGAGAATGCCTACGGTGCCATTGAGCACAAGATTAGCGAGGTGCGCAACTATGTCGATGAGTGGCTGCGCTATCAGAGCCTCTGGGATCTGCAGGCGGACACACTCTACGGCCGCCTGGCTGAGGATGTAAATCTGTGGATTAAGTGCCTGAACGATATCAAGCAATCGCGCACCACTTTCGACACTTCGGACACTCGACGAGCCTATGGCGCCATCATCATTGACTATGCCAAGGTGCAGGCTAAGGTGACGCTCAAATACGATTCGTGGCACAAGGAGGCGCTGGGTAAGTTTGGCACTCTACTAGGCACCGAGATGACTACATTCCACACAAAGGTGTCCAAGTCGCGCACAGACCTGGAGATGCAGAGCATCGAGGCGGCAAGTACATCGGATGCAGTTAGCTTTATTACGTATGTGCAGACGCTGAAGAAGGACATGATTGCCTGGGACAAGCAGGTGGAGGTGTTCCGCGAGGCACAGCGCATACTGGAACGTCAGCGTTTCCAGTTCCCCAACAATTGGTTGCACGTGGACAACATCGAGGGCGAGTGGTCGGCCTTCAATGAGATCATCAAGCGCAAGGATACCGCAATCCAAACACAGGTGGCCAGCTTGCAGGCAAAGATTGTCGCAGAGGACAAAGCGGTGGAGACGCGCACCGTTGACTTCCTCAACGATTGGGAGAAAACGAAGCCAACTGGGGGTAAAATACGACCCGATGATGCACTGCAGCAGCTGCAAATATTCGAGAGCAAATACTCACGCCTCAAGGAGGAACGCGACAACGTGGGCAAGGCCAAGGAAGCGTTGGAGCTGCAAGAGTCGGCCGGAGTGCCCAACAACAGTTCGGAACGCATGAATGTCGCCCTCGAGGAGTTGCAGGATTTGCGTGGTGTTTGGGGTGAGCTGTCCAAGGTGTGGACCCAGATCGATGAGACGCGCGAGAAGCCATGGTTATCGGTGCAGCCTCGCAAGCTGCGCCAACAACTGGAGGCGATGATGGCCCAGCTGAAGGAGTTGCCTGCCCGCCTGCGCATGTACGAATCCTATGAGTATGTGAAGAAACTCATCCAGAGCTACATCAAGGTGAACATGCTGATTGTGGAGCTCAAATCGGATGCACTCAAGGAGCGCCACTGGAAACAGTTGACGAAGCAGTTGCGTGTCAATTGGGTCATCTCTGATCTGACTTTGGGTCAGGTGTGGGATGTTAATCTGCAGAAGAACGAGTCCATTGTGAAGGACATCATTTTGGTTGCGCAGGGTGAAATGGCTCTGGAGGAGTTCTTGAAGCAAGTTCGCGAATCCTGGCAGAATTACGAGTTGGATCTGATCAACTATCAGAACAAATGTCGCATTATACGCGGCTGGGATGATCTCTTCAACAAGGTCAAGGAGCACATTAACTCTGTGGCTGCCATGAAGCTATCGCCCTACTACAAGGTCTTTGAGGAGGAGGCCCTCACCTGGGAGGAGAAGTTGAACCGCATCAATGCCCTGTTCGATGTGTGGATCGATGTTCAGCGTCGTTGGGTCTATTTGGAGGGTATCTTCTCGGGCAGTGCAGACATCAAGACACTGTTGCCCGTGGAGACTTCTCGTTTCCAGAGCATTAGCTCCGAGTTCCTGGGCCTGATGAAAAAGGTGACCAAGTCTCCCAAAGTGATGGATGTCCTGAACATACCAGCAGTGCAGCGTTCTCTGGAGCGCTTGGCCGATCTGCTAGGCAAGATTCAGAAAGCGCTGGGCGAGTATTTGGAACGTGAGCGCACATCCTTTCCACGTTTCTACTTCGTGGGCGATGAGGATCTGCTCGAGATCATTGGCAATAGCAAGAACATTGCCCGTCTGCAGAAGCACTTCAAGAAGATGTTCGCTGGCGTTGCTGCCATCCTGTTGAACGAGGAGAACAATGTTATTTTGGGCATCTCGTCGCGTGAGGGCGAAGAGGTGCACTTCATCAATCCAGTGTCGACGGTGGAGCATCCCAAGATCAACGAATGGCTCTCGCTGGTGGAGAAACAAATGCGCTTCACTCTCGCCTCGCTGCTCGCCCAAGCTGTGCAGGATATCAAACAGTTCCGCGATGGTCAAATCGATCCTCAAAAGTACATGGAATGGTGTGACAAATACCAGGCACAAATTGTCGTGCTTGCCGCTCAGATTTTATGGTCCGAGGATGTGGAGGCTGCACTGCAGCAGGCATCAGAAAATAATGCGGGCAAACCAATGCAACGTGTTCTCAGCAATGTGGAGAGCACACTGAATGTCCTGGCAGATTCTGTGCTGCAGGAACAGCCGCCGTTGCGTCGTCGCAAGCTGGAGCATTTGATCAATGAGTTTGTGCACAAGCGCACGGTCACCAGACGTTTGCTGACCAATGGTGTCACCTCACCCAAATCCTTCCAGTGGCTGTGCGAGATGCGTTTCTATTTCGATCCCCGCCAGACGGAAGTGCTCAAACAGCTCACAATTCACATGGCCAACGCCCGTTTCTTCTACGGCTTTGAGTACTTGGGTGTGCAGGATCGTCTGGTGCAGACACCACTCACGGATCGCTGTTATCTGACCATGACACAGGCGCTGGAATCACGACTTGGCGGCTCACCCTTCGGTCCTGCTGGTACCGGTAAAACAGAGTCTGTGAAGGCGTTGGGCAATCAACTGGGTCGCTTTGTGCTCGTCTTCAATTGCGACGAAACATTCGATTTCCAGGCGATGGGTCGCATCTTTGTCGGTCTGTGCCAGGTGGGTGCCTGGGGCTGCTTCGATGAGTTCAATCGTCTGGAGGAGCGCATGCTTTCCGCCTGCTCCCAACAGATTCAAACTATACAAGAGGCGCTCAAATACGAGATGGATAGCAACAAGGAGAGCATCACCGTGGAACTGGTGGGCAAACAAGTGCGCGTCTCTCCCGATATGGCCATTTTCATCACGATGAATCCGGGCTATGCTGGTCGCTCCAATCTACCCGATAATTTGAAGAAACTCTTCCGATCGCTGGCGATGACAACGCCTGATCGTCAGCTCATCGCCGAGGTGATGCTGTTCTCGCAAGGATTCCGCTCCGCGGAGAAACTGGCCTGCAAAATTGTGCCGTTCTTCAAGCTCTGCGACGAGCAGCTTTCCAACCAGAGCCACTACGATTTCGGGCTGCGTGCTTTGAAATCGGTGCTTATCTCGGCTGGCAATGTGAAACGTGATCGCATCATGAAGATCAAGGAACAGATGCGTCAACGAGGCGAAGAGAATATCGATGAGGCATCTGTCGCAGAGAATCTGCCCGAACAGGAGATACTCATACAGTCCGTGTGCGAGACAATGGTGCCCAAGCTGGTCGCCGAGGATATTCCACTGCTCTTCTCGCTGCTCAGCGATGTCTTCCCCAATGTGGGCTACACCCGTGCCGAAATGAAGGGTCTCAAGGAGGAGATACGCAAGGTGTGCCTGGAGGATTATCTCGTCTGCGGCGAGGGTGACGAGCAGGGCGCCGCTTGGATGGAGAAGGTAAGTCATCCATCACTTGTTTAACTCTGAGCACTCCATAACATTGATTCGCCTCGCACACACGCCTACTAACCAACACCAGGGACTCGGCTCAACTTGGGTCGACAAAGTAACTAATTTCCATTTGTAGTCCATTCCATCTTTTTGCACATTTATTAATCGACTCGTTGACTCCGAACAGGTGCTACAACTGTATCAAATATCCAATTTGAATCATGGACTCATGATGGTGGGTCCCTCCGGTTCGGGCAAATCAACAGCTTGGCGCACTCTGCTCAAGGCTCTCGAGCGCTTCGAGGGCGTTGAGGGCGTTGCTCATGTCATCGATCCCAAGGCCATTTCCAAGGAGGCGCTGTATGGTGTCCTCGATCCGAATACACGCGAGTGGACCGATGGTCTCTTTACGCACATTCTGCGCAAGATCATTGACAATGTGCGCGGCGAGATTAACAAACGGCAATGGATTATCTTTGATGGCGACGTCGA
The DNA here is from genome assembly GCA_035042405.1 of Drosophila demipolita. Lineage (NCBI taxonomy): Eukaryota > Metazoa > Arthropoda > Insecta > Diptera > Drosophilidae > Drosophila > Drosophila demipolita. The sequence continues at coordinate 5,635,138 of JAWNLI010000059.1, read as the reverse complement.
TCCCGAGTGGGTGGAGAATCTCAATTCGGTTTTGGATGACAACAAATTGCTGACATTGCCCAATGGTGAACGTCTCTCGCTGCCGCCCAATGTCCGGGTCATGTTTGAGGTGCAGGATTTGAAGTTTGCCACGCTTGCCACAGTTTCTCGTTGCGGCATGGTCTGGTTCTCAGAGGATGTGCTCTCCACGGAGATGATATTCGAGAATTACTTGTCACGTTTGCGCAGCATTCCGCTCGAGGATGGCGACGACGACTTCGCCGGTGTAATGATGAAACCCCCGAAGGACAAGGAGGAGGAAGTTTCGCCCTCGTTGCAAGTGCAACGCGATATTGCGCTGCTGTTGCAGCCCTTCTTTTCGGCGGATGGCATTGTGGTGCGCACTTTGGAGTATGCCATGGATCAGGAGCACATCATGGACTTTACACGTCTGCGTGCTCTCAGCTCGCTCTTCTCCATGCTCAATCAGGCGGCGCGCAATGTGCTCAATTTTAATGCCCAACATCCGGATTTCCCTTGCTCCGCTGATCAGTTGGAGCACTATATACCCAAGGCATTGGTCTACTCGGTGCTTTGGTCATTCGCTGGCGATGCCAAGCTGAAAGTACGCATCGATCTGGGTGATTTTGTGCGCAGTGTGACAACGGTGCCGCTGCCAGGTGCTGCTGGTGCGGCCATCATCGATTACGAGGTGAGCATGAACGGCGAATGGGTGCCGTGGAGCAACAAGGTGCCCGTCATCGAGGTGGAGACCCACAAAGTGGCATCCCCAGATATTGTGGTGCCCACGCTGGATACTGTGCGTCACGAATCGCTGCTTTACACCTGGCTGGCCGAGCACAAACCATTGGGTAAGATTAACCATAGACCCAACTCTAGCTGCCTACTCATTCGAATCTCTCTCCTTTCCCAGTGCTCTGCGGTCCACCTGGTTCCGGCAAGACGATGACACTCTTCTCTGCGCTGCGTGCTCTGCCCGACATGGAGGTGGTTGGTCTCAATTTCTCATCCGCCACAACGCCGGAGCTGTTACTAAAGACTTTCGACCACTACTGCGAGTATCGCAAGACCCCCAATGGCGTGGTGCTCTCACCCGTTCAGATTGGCAAGTGGTTGGTGCTCTTCTGCGATGAGATCAATTTGCCCGACATGGATTCGTATGGCACCCAACGTGTCATATCATTCCTGCGTCAGCTGGTCGAACACAAGGGCTTCTATCGGGCCAGCGATCAGGCTTGGGTTTCGCTGGAGCGCATACAATTTGTTGGCGCTTGTAATCCACCCACAGATCCGGGTCGCAAGCCGCTCTCGCATCGTTTCCTGCGCCACGTGCCCATCATCTATGTCGACTACCCCGGCGAGACGTCGCTTAAGCAGATCTACGGCACCTTCTCGCGCGCCATGCTGCGGCTAATGCCCGCACTGCGTGGCTATGCAGAACCCCTAACCAATGCCATGGTCGAGTTCTATTTGGCATCGCAGGATCGGTTCACGCAGGACATGCAGCCTCATTACGTCTACTCACCGCGTGAGATGACTCGCTGGGTGCGCGGCATCTGTGAAGCGATACGTCCCTTGGACTCACTGCCCGTCGAGGGTCTGGTGCGTCTGTGGGCGCATGAGGCACTGCGTCTGTTCCAGGACCGTCTCGTCGATGACAACGAGCGTCGCTGGACCAATGAGAATATCGATTTGGTTGGCCACAAGCATTTCCCGGGCATCAATCAGGAGGAGGCTCTGCAACGACCCATCCTATATAGCAACTGGCTGTCCAAGGATTATACACCTGTAAATCGCGAGGAGTTGCGCGACTATGTTCGCGCTCGCCTCAAGGTCTTCTACGAGGAGGAACTGGATGTGCCGCTGGTGCTGTTCGATGAGGTCCTCGACCATGTCCTCCGCATCGATCGTATTTTCCGCCAGCCTCAGGGTCATCTGTTGCTCATTGGCGTCTCCGGTGCTGGCAAGACGACGCTGTCACGCTTCGTTGCCTGGATGAATGGTTTGTCCATCTTCCAGATCAAGGTGCACAACAAATACACCAGCGAAGACTTTGACGAGGATCTGCGATGTGTGTTGCGTCGCTCCGGTTGCAAGGACGAGAAGATCGCCTTCATTTTGGATGAGTCGAATGTTTTGGACTCGGGTTTCTTGGAGCGCATGAATACGCTGCTGGCCAACGGTGAGGTGCCCGGTCTCTTCGAGGGCGACGAATACACCACGCTGATGACCCAGTGCAAGGAGGGTGCTCAGCGCGAGGGACTCATGCTCGACTCGAGTGATGAGCTGTACAAGTGGTTCACCCAGCAGGTGATGCGTAATCTTCACGTTGTCTTCACCATGAATCCCTCAACCGATGGCCTCAAGGATCGGGCGGCCACTTCGCCTGCTCTGTTTAATCGTTGTGTGTTGAATTGGTTTGGTGACTGGTCGGACTCGGCGTTGTTCCAGGTGGGCAAAGAGTTCACCACACGTGTCGATTTGGAGAGACCCAATTGGACGTCGCCAGATTTCTTCCCATCCGTCTGCCCGCTGGTGCCAGCCAACCCCACGCACCGCGATGCGGTCATCAACAGTTGTGTCTATGTTCATCAGACACTCCACCAGGCCAATGCTCGCCTGGCCAAACGTGGTGGGCGCACCATGGCTGTCACTCCCCGGCACTATCTGGACTTTATCCATCACTTTGTCAAGCTGTACAATGAGAAGCGCAGCGACCTGGAGGAGCAGCAACTCCATCTGAATGTGGGTCTCAACAAAATCGCAGAGACTGTGGAGCAAGTGGAGGAGATGCAAAAGTCGCTGGCCGTCAAGAAGCAGGAGTTGCAGGCCAAGAACGAGGCGGCCAATGCCAAGTTGAAGCAAATGTTCCAGGATCAGCAAGAGGCCGAGAAGAAGAAGATACAATCGCAGGAAATACAGATTCGCCTGGCCGATCAGACGGTCAAGATCGAAGAGAAGCGCAAGTATGTCATGGCAGATCTGGCACAGGTGGAACCAGCCGTTATCGATGCCCAGCAAGGTGAGTCCCACGGATGGCAATCCACCACCACTTTAAAAGGATCGAGGGGGGGGGGGGGGGCTCGTTATTATTATATCTAGTTTATGTCTTGCTAAGTTTAGTTATAAATTTGAGTTGAATATATATTTAAATCGATACACACACGAACACACACACACACACATACACACACAATTTGCACTATGTTAGCCGTTAGCTCGATTAAAAAGAAACACCTGGCCGAGGTGCGCTCCATGGCAAATCCCCCTGCTGTGGTGAAGCTGGCACTGGAATCGGTTTGCGAGCTGCTCAATGAGAGTGCCACAGATTGGAAGGCCATTCGCGGCATCCTCGTTAAAGACAGTTTCATATCGTCGATTGTTAACTTGGAGACTGACAAGATCACGTACGCAACTCTCTCTTTCTTTATCTCACACCCAACCACACACACACACACACACACACACACCCTTCAGCACACTCACCTTCTCATTCAATCTGCCCAAAAGTGGATAAGTTTGTCTCCTTCCCATCTTTCACTCCGAGGTTGTTGTGCCGTAATGTGACACTAATCGCATCATACGCATAACTAAACAACATATATATAAATAAACACACACACACACTCTGCATACGCAATGCACTGGCAAATATCTTAACTTATGATATATATATATATATATATATATGAATAACCTTTAACTTATTGTTAATTGTCGTGTGTAAACTAAAGTCAGATTAAAGTTGTTGTTAAGAGTTGTGGTTAAATCTCTAACTAGGTGTTTAGTACATATCCAAAGCAGAAGAAGTCTCACAGCAATATTTATATCAAAACTCTGAATTTCTACACTCAGAATTAATTTGATAAATTCGTTATAACTGTAGCGCATCGGGGGTTTAACTCAACTTATCATTCAAGCAATATCACAAATTTAAGGTTATGGCTTTCTAAAACCATTTGTATTCAATTCATCATTTCAAAGCGCATTTTTCGAAAAACTTTCCCATTTTTAGGATGATTTTTTGTTGCTGAGTGTATAAAAAACAGAGAAAGACAAAGTCTAACAACAAAATATTGAGACTGTGACTCGTATCTCGTAAAGTTTAGTGTTGTAACAATTGTAAGGCTAATTTATAAAAGTTTAACATATAGTTAATGATGCTGTTGGGAGAGCTGTCTGTATATCGTTTATAATAATTCTGATCCTTCATGTTAACACAATCGAATCGAATCGCATCGAATCAATTTGAACAGCTGTGAAGTCGATACGCAAACAGCAACTCGTTGAGGTGCGAACGATGGCGAATCCACCGTCTGTGGTGAAATTGGCACTCGAGTCGATCTGCCTGCTGCTGGGCGAGAATGCGACAGATTGGAAGTCAATACGCGCTGTGATAATGCGTGAAAATTTCATAAATTCAATTGTATCTAACTTCGGTACCGAGAACATAACGTAAGCATGAAAATCAAATTATTATTATGTATTTTCCTTTAATTCCACACATTTTGTTCTCGAATGGAATTTACATACTTTTTTTTTTATTGTTTTCAAGAGTAGAAATTGGATTTTCTCTCCTTCGTTTGCCTGAGTTTAATTCTCGTAGTTTATTTCTCAATAATCAAAGAGCGGGCTGTATTTTATTATTTTTTTGTATTGTGTATGTAAATATTGTTTATTATTTTTTTAGTTAAACCTGTTGTTGGTTAATTGGCTTTTAACTTGTTATCTATTTTTATATATTTTTATGGTTTTGGTAAAATTTGCCGCTTTGATTCATAATAACCAACTGCTTTGCTTGCTCTCAATTCATACAAATAACTCAACCCTTAAACATTTATTGCGGCATATTCCTAACATTTAACATTTGGCAACGATTTATGCAGCGACGAGGTGCGCGAGAAGATGAAGTCCAAGTATTTGAGTAATCCGGACTATAACTTTGAGAAGGTCAATCGGGCCAGTATGGCCTGTGGTCCCATGGTCAAATGGGCCATTGCACAGGTAAGCTCATTAAATGATCAATGATGAACCAATTACGAACTCTGCTTAATCCCATAGATTGAGTATGCTGACATGTTGAAGCGTGTGGAGCCGTTGCGTGAGGAGCTGCGCTCCCTGGAGGAGCAGGCCGACGTCAACCTGCACAGCGCCAAGGAGACCAAGGATCTGGTGGAGCAACTCGAGCGCAGCATTGCTGCATACAAGGAGGAATATGCACAGCTCATTTCCCAGGCGCAGGCCATTAAAACCGATCTGGAGAATGTGCAAGCCAAGGTGGATCGTTCGATTGCGCTGCTCAAGAGCTTGAACATTGAGCGCGAACGTTGGGAGTCCACCAGCGAGACATTCAAATCCCAAATGTCAACCATTGTGGGCGATGTGCTACTCTCCGCTGCATTCATCGCCTATGGAGGCTACTTTGATCAGCATTATCGCCTGAATCTGTTCACCACTTGGTCACAGCATCTGCAGTCGGCTAGTATTCAATATCGTGCCGACATTGCACGCACCGAGTATCTGTCCAATCCGGACGAGCGACTGCGCTGGCAGGCGAATGCCTTGCCCTCGGATGATCTGTGCACGGAGAATGCCATCATGCTGAAGCGATTCAATCGTTATCCGTTGATTATTGATCCCTCCGGGCAGGCGACTACTTTCCTGCTCAACGAGTATGCGGGCAAGAAGATAACGAAGACCTCCTTCCTGGACGATTCGTTCCGCAAGAATCTGGAGTCGGCGTTGCGTTTTGGCAATCCACTGCTCGTCCAGGACGTGGAGAACTACGATCCCATTTTGAATCCGGTGCTAAATCGCGAGTTGCGTCGCACAGGTGGGCGTGTCTTAATCACGTTGGGTGACCAGGACATTGATTTGTCGCCTTCCTTTGTCATCTTCTTGTCGACACGAGATCCGACCGTTGAATTTCCTCCGGACATCTGCTCGAGGGTGACTTTCGTCAACTTTACCGTGACGCGCAGTTCGCTGCAATCGCAGTGCCTGAACCAGGTGCTGAAGGCCGAACGACCCGACATCGATGAGAAGCGCTCGGATCTGCTGAAATTGCAGGGCGAGTTCCGTTTGCGTCTGCGCCAGCTGGAGAAGAGTCTGCTGCAAGCACTCAACGATGCCAAGGGCAAGATCCTGGACGATGACTCGGTGATCACCACACTGGAAACGCTCAAGAAGGAGGCGTACGACATCAATCAGAAGGTGGATGAAACGGACAAGGTCATCGCTGAGATTGAGACAGTGTCGCAGCAATATCTACCCCTGTCTGTGGCATGCAGCAGCATGTACTTCACCATGGACAGCCTGAATCAGGTGCACTTCCTCTATCAGTACTCGCTGAAGATGTTCCTCGACATCTTCTCAACGGTGCTGTACAATAATCCACGGCTCGAGGGACGCAGCGATCACTCGGAGCGGTTGGGCATCATCACCCGGGATCTGTTCCAGGTGTGCTACGAACGTGTGGCACGTGGCATGTTGCACAACGATCGCTTGACCTTTGCCCTGCTCATGTGCAAGATTCATTTGAAGGGCTCTGGAGAATCTAATCTGGACACCGAATTCAATTTCTTCCTGCGCAGTCGCGAAGGTCTCCTCTCCAATCCCACGCACGTCGACGGACTCAGTGGCGAGCAAGTGGAGGGCGTCAATCGACTCGCCACTCGTCTGCCCATCTTCCGCAAGCTGGTGGAGAAGGTGCGCTCCATGCCCGAGCTGGGCGCCTGGCTGCAGCAGAGCTCCCCCGAACAGTGTGTGCCCCAGTTGTGGGACGAATCCAAGGCTCTGTCCGCCATTTGCAGCTCCGTGCATCAGTTGCTGTTGATTCAGGCCTTCCGACCGGATCGCGTCATTGCCGCTGCCCACAATGTGGTCAACACTGTGCTGGGCGCCGATTTTATGCCCAATGCCGAGCAGGAGTTGGACTTCACAGCCGTCGTCGACAAGCAACTCAATTGCAATACACCCGCCTTGCTGTGCTCCGTGCCTGGCTTTGATGCCTCTGGTCGTGTGGATGACTTGGCTGCCGAGCAGAATAAGCAAATCTCGAGCATTGCCATCGGCTCTGCTGAGGGCTTCAATCAGGCGGAGCGTGCCATTAATATGGCCTGCAAGAATGGTCGTTGGGTGCTGCTGAAGAACGTCCATTTGGCACCGCAGTGGCTCGTCCAGCTGGAGAAGAAGATGCATTCGCTGCAGCCGCATTCGGGCTTCCGTCTCTTCCTCACCATGGAGATCAATCCAAAGGTGCCTGTCAATCTCCTTCGGGCCGGTCGCATATTTGTCTTTGAGCCACCGCCAGGCATACGTGCGAATCTGTTGCGCACCTTCTCCACGGTGCCCGCGGCACGCATGATGAAGGCGCCCAGCGAGCGAGCACGTCTCTATTTCCTGCTCGCCTGGTTCCATGCCATTGTCCAGGAGCGTCTCCGATACGTGCCTCTGGGCTGGGCCAAGAAGTACGAGTTTAATGAGTCCGATTTGCGTGTCGCTTGCGATACCCTGGACACCTGGATCGATACGACGGCCATGGGACGCACCAATTTGCCGCCAGAGAAGGTGCCGTGGGATGCACTGGTCACGCTGCTCTCCCAGTCCATCTATGGTGGCAAGATCGACAACGACTTCGATCAGCGTCTGTTGACCTCGTTCCTCAAGAAACTCTTCACCGCCCGCAGCTTCGAAGCGGACTTTGCGCTGGTGGCGAATGTGGACGGCGCCTCGGGCGGATTGCGTCACATTACCATGCCGGATGGCACACGTCGCGATCACTTCCTCAAGTGGATCGAGAATCTGACGGATCGCCAGACGCCCTCATGGCTGGGTCTGCCCAACAATGCGGAGAAGGTGTTGCTTACCACACGCGGCACGGATCTGGTGAGCAAACTGCTCAAGATGCAGCAGCTGGAGGATGACGATGAGCTCGCCTACAGCGTCGAGGAGCAGTCCGAACAGTCCGCCCTGGCGCTGGGCGCACGCAGCGAGGATGGTCGTCCGTCGTGGATGAAAACGTTGCACAATTCGGCAACCGCCTGGCTGGAGTTGTTGCCCAAGAATCTGCAGGTGCTCAAGCGCACCGTGGAGAACATTAAGGATCCACTCTATCGCTACTTCGAACGTGAGGTGACCAGCGGTGCTCGCCTGCTCCAAACTGTTATCTCTGATCTGCAGGATGTGGTGTTGATTTGCCAGGGCGAGAAGAAGCAGACGAATCATCATCGCTCCATGCTCTCCGAGCTGGTGCGCGGCATCATACCCAAGGGCTGGAAACGTTACACTGTCCCCGCCGGCTGCACCGTCATCCAGTGGATCACGGACTTCAGTCAGCGCGTGCAGCAGCTGCAAAAGGTCTCCCAGCTGGTCTCACAGGCCGGTGCCAAGGAACTGCAGGGATTCCCCGTATGGCTGGGTGGTCTGCTCAACCCGGAGGCTTACATCACGGCCACCCGACAGTGTGTGGCGCAGGCCAACAGTTGGTCACTGGAGGAGCTCGCCCTGGAGGTGACCATTACGGATGCGGGTCTCAAGACCGATCAGAAGGACAGCAGCTTTGGCGTCAGCGGCCTCAAGCTGCAGGGCGCCCAGTGCAAGAACAACGAACTGCTCCTGGCTTCCACGATAATGATGGATCTGCCCGTCACCATCCTCAAGTGGATGAAGTGAGTAATCCTTAAGAGTTTGTCCACTTTAGATTTTGATTAATTTCTCCCTTTTCTCTATAGGATCTCCTCGGAGCCACGTGTCAGCAAATTGACGCTGCCCGTTTACTTGAACTCCACGCGCACCGAGCTGCTCTTTACTGTGGATTTAGCCGTTGCTGCTGGCCAGGATTCGCATAGCTTCTATGAACGAGGCGTCGCCGTTTTGACGTCCACCGCTTTGAACTAAGTGCTTGAATTATATTAATCAAAACTCTATATGAAATACCCCCAAATCTAATCCACACCCAAATCAGTTCCAATTTCTTAAAGTTCTAATTTATATTTTAAATATATGTCCACTTTTAACCACCCCAAAGATCAGTGAGTGATTCAGTACTATCGGATTGGGGGTTCCGCTTTGTGTCAATGCAACTGGCTTTTGTCTATTTTGAGCAAAAAATACGCTGCATTTAAATGGCGCTCTTGTGTTTTGTATTAACTGTTGCTAGATGGCGCAACCTATTGCTGCTCGTCCTGTAGATGCCGCTATAACACAAGTGATGATAGATGGCGCAACCTATTCTTGTTTTATCTGTAGATGGCGCCACATCTAATTTGCGGCGAATTGTGAAAGCGCTTTCGTTTGAGTTATTTACCTCGCAGCAGGGAGAATACTGGGAGCAGTTTATAGGGGGGACACTTTATAAAGGGATCTAACAAAGTGGGAATGGTAATTGTTTGGGAACAGTTATTTAGTTTGTTAATAGTTTAACAGGTGGCGCTGTGCAATGCAATGTTGTAAAATATTTTATATGCAATAATGCAAATATTTTAAAACAAATGGCAAGTTAAATTTCAAATTGAATATTGGTTATTTTTAAATAGTTTGAAGTTTGCAGGGAAGTTTCAATTAGAGAGACATATATATATAAATATAGATTATAGATAATAGAAATTTATATGAAATTCGTATGGATTTACTCAATGAATATGAATATAAAAATATGCATTAATCTGGTCACGGCAAAAACGCCACTTTCATTTTCCTATTGCCATTGCACATTGTAAAAACAATCAAATTGGGAAGCTAACTGCAGTAGGAAGAATTTCGAATACCCTTTAAAAGCAATCTTTGGGCAATGAGCAAGATTAATTTTTACAAAAGTGAAGCATAAAAAACGTACCTGTTTCTTTGTAGTATTTGTTGAGAAATATTAATAGCATCTTTTGAAAATGTGCTGAACTTGAGCCAAAGCCAAACGATGCATCAGCTTTGGCTCGGATTACGCCGGATTGTCCGTCCAGATTGTCCGGCTCCCATGGGGTGCTCTGCGCTACTTAAGGTAATTGCTGGAAAATGCAAATGTTCCGTGAATTACGCGAATTATGCAGCCAAATGAATTGCTGGTTACCCCTATAAATAGACGCAGCTGCAACTCGGAGCAAAGTCACTTTTTACTCGGTTCTCATGCTGTCATCATCGTCATCTCTTATTTGGATTCCAGCCTGCCTGCTGTTCCTTGCGGCTTGCTCCTTGACTACGCAGCAGCAGCAGCAGCAGCAGCATGGCAAGGACACTGAGCGACTGGATGAGTTCCGGCAGCGATATCTACTCCCGTGGCTCTCTGCGGGATCGCGAAACTGTACGCTGAATGCCTGCGAATCGCTGAGAATCATCTCGCAGCTGCTGCTGCTGATGAAGGTGCTCCCCAATGGCACAATCAGCTCCTCGCCAATGGGCGCTGAAGCAGTGAAATTGGCTCCGCCTCCGCGCAGATCTGCTGCCAGCCGGGACTCATTGAGTGGCGGCGCTGTTGGCTCCTCCATGTTTAATTTGCATGATTTCGATAAGCGAGTGCGTCAAATCGAGAGCAGACTGCGCTCCGTGGAGCAGCCCATCTGGCACCTGGCCAGTGGCAGTGAGCTGGAGTGGAATCATTGCACCTCGGGCGTGTGCCGCTGTAATCCGGACACGAAGAGCTTCACCTGCTGGAACACCAATCTGAAGACGGTGCCCGTCACTCAGGTGATACCCATGAACATGGTTGCCATTGACTTGTCCCGCAATGCGCTCTCCACGCTCCACAAGGACACGTTCCGTGGCCTGACGCTGCTCAAGGAGCTCGACATATCCAACAATGTGCTCGACTTTCTGCCCTTTGATCTCTTCCAGGATCTGGACAGTCTGCTGCAATTGTGAGTCCTCCTTTGGCTTGTCCTTGAATATGCTAAAGCCTTCAATTTTCCTCTGTTTACTAGACGCATTCAGAACAACCAGTTGGAGGATGTTGATCCGCGCACCTTTTGGAAGCTGCGCAACCTGAATCTGCTCGATCTGAGCAAGAATGAGATCACCATGCTGCCCGAGTCTGTGTTTTATCATGCCCAACGACTCACTGTGATCAATTTGTGCGACAACCAAATCAAGAACTTTCCACCCAATCTGCTGCGAGACCAGCTGATGCTGGAGGAGCTGGACATGTCCCACAATCAGATCGAGCAGCTCGTCTCGGGCAGCATGCGCTACCAGACCAAGCTGAAGGCACTCGACTTTGGCCTCAATCAAATTGGTAACTCGAAACGAACCAGGTCGAAAACAAATCTGATCTTTCGAATCTCCTTGCAGCCAAAATAGAGGATGACTTCTTTGAGGGATTGAAGAGTTTGCGCACTTTGATGCTGCACAACAATCGGATTAGTTCCATTTCGGGCACCCTATTCAATAATCTGGTTAATCTCTTCACCCTCGACCTGACCATGAATCGCATCAGTCATGTGAGTTAAAGTTGGATTAAGTTGGGGTTATTTGGAGTTGATTGTTGCGCTTGGATTGCAGATCGATGGCCAGGCCTTTGCGGAGCTGAAGAATCTGAACGAGCTGCTGCTGGGCCAGAATGCCATGTCCAGCATTCCAGCCGACCTCTTCCTGCACGCGAGTTCCCTCACCCGCCTCACGCTCTTCTCCAACAACCTGACGACGCTGGAGGAGAATGACTTCGAGGGATTGAGCAGCCTGAAGATTCTCATGCTGAACAATAACATTTTGAAGTACTTCGATGCCAAAGCCTTTGCCCCGCTCACACAACTCGAGAAACTGTGAGTGCCACGAATCATTCATTACTAATCCTCATCCACTCATTCTCCCTTCACTCCTCAGTCGCATCGACTCGAACAAGCTGATGTTCCTGCCACACGGCTCGTTGCATGGCTTGGACGAGCTGGTGGCAGTTAAGCTGGATAAGAATCCTTGGCATTGTGATTGTCGTGCTCTGTATTTGGCACGCTGGATACGCGAATTCGTGTCGAAGCTGTGGGATGGCCAGCAGCCGATGTGCCGCGGGCCCGGTGATCTGGGTGGCCACGAGGTGGGCCTGCTGCGCTACGATGATCTCTGCGATGGCCAGTGGGCGAGCATGTTGTCCCTCTCCCCGCGTCTTCCGGTGCGCAAACATCGCATTTCCACACCGATGAACTATACCGACTATTTCAATTTGTACTTGAAGCACATCTACAACTCCACCACAGACGAGCAGCTCAAGGAGGCGGAGATCACCAGCGTGGCCATCAAGAAGGTTCAACTCAACTAAAATTGGAAAGTGAGCACTGAAACCTGCTGCAGATAAACCAAGCCAAGACAAATCTGTTTAATTTTGAAGTGTATTAAAAAATAGAGAAATCTGTCTCATTATTCCTACTCAGACTAAGAAATCATTTTGAATATTTCCTTTAATCTGTTTTTAGTTTGTTTCTTATTTTAATTGCTAGTTTGTCCATTTCATAAAAACTCTGCTTAATTTGTAATTGATTAATTTAAAAAAAAGAATAAAAGTTCAAAGGAAAAACTTACAGATTTTAATACCTAATCGGATAAATCTAGTTGTATTAATAAATCTTTTTCTTTCTGTCTGCTTCTATTTAATATTGTTATTAAACTTTAAATTCTACTTTGCCCTTGTTAAACATGCACTTTGAATTCTCAGTTTGCCTCTTAAATTTTAGAGGATAATTGTTGTCGCTGTCCTTTGCCACTTTTTCCACTATTGCATTGCTTTTTCTATTAATTTCCAACCGCATGCACAACTACCTTTATGGCCACATAAATGGTTTCTTCAAAGGAACAGGAACACTCTTCACCCCCCTCCTTTGCCGTTCACAAATTACGAGCATGTCTCGCGTGCCGGTTTGCTTTTTGCCTATGTGTCTACGTCTACGACAAGCTTTTTACCTAACCAATTTATTGCTTCCGCTGTTGGAGCCACCATTCCATTCCATTCATCTGCCCCGGCCCCTGCCCCTGCCCCTGCTCCTCCTTCAATATCAATAACTGCTCCACCTCGGCCTGCGCTCGGGCTCGGTCTCGGTCTCGGTCTCGGCTCGGCTCAGTTGCCGGCTGGCAGTTTTTTGCCATTGTCCTTGCGATTCCCATGTGTTGACATTGCCCAAGCTGCTCCATTCACTTTCCACACTTTTGTCGGTGCCTGCTGACTGCTGTCGGCTGCCTGCCACATGCCACATGCCGCCAGTTTCCGGTTCCTTTTGGTTCGGATAGTCTCCGACTGTCGACTGTCGTCAGTCCCGTCCCCAAGCACTTTCCCCACTCCCAACTCCCCTTACCCCTCACCCTTCACCACTTCCACACTTCCTTCGCATGCAGACAACAAATGCATTTTATACGAAATTTGCAAGGCAAATATTAACAAGTAAGCACTTTGCTCTCAGACATAGCCGACTGCTCAATACTCTGATCATTATCGAAGGAGTAATTATAAATATGTAAATTAATCAAACATAATTAAAACTAAACATATAAATAGAAAATAGTATTCATTAATTATCCCAAAGCCCTCTCTCCCTCCCTTTTTCCTACCTCTCTCTCGCTCTCTCTCTCTCTCTCTCTCTCTTGCTCTACTCAAGCTCAGCAAGACTAGTTAAATTTTATATACTATTTTACCATTCACAAGCAGAGTATGCAAAATTGAATGCCGCCTTTGTTGTTGGCTCTCTCTCCTCTCACCACTACTCACCCTCTTTCTCTTTCTCTTTCTATTTGTTTTTGTTGTTGTTATTTTTTGCAATGTCGACGGGGGTTTTTTTGGGGGCGCTGATTGCCTTTAAAATGTGCCCTGCCCGGGGGAAAGTGTGGAGGGGGCAGCAAAACTGTCAACCCTTTTTCTTTGACACCCCCGCCGCAACCACCCCCCCCCAACACAACTACAAATATAAAGTATACAATAAGTAATCATATTTTCTTCTTCGTTTTTTTTTCATTATACGTCCCACAAGTGGCAGGGGAGAGGGTGGTTGGTGTGAATCCTTGCTATCAGTGGCATCTGTCGCTGTGAGGCTGCTGCTTAACGTTATTTTGCTTGAGGCGGAAGTAAAAGGATTTAAGCCGCCTCTAAAGGAAAAAAACGACGCCCCCCACCCCACTGGGATAACCCTAATGCATGTAAATTCTCTTAAGTTGCGAAATGCTGCGCAAGCAAACATTTTAACGGCAATTTAACAAAAGCACGCAAATAAGTAAAAAGCTTGCAGATGTGGTGAGAAACTCGCCGGCAGTCGTGTCACAAACCGAGTTGTGTTTTAGTTGCGCTTGTGCGCCACTGCTTGAGTTTATGGCGCTTGAGTTGCGCTCAAAGTTTCGCCACTCAAATGCTCTTGAGCTTTTTGCAAACGACTCAAATCAGTGCACAAGCGCGCCCTTTAGTCAGCAACTGTGCTCTGTGAAAGCCACTCGGCAACAATCGGCTGCAGTCGGTTGCTGGGGCGACGAAGCCATTGACACACTGAACTCGGCAATGGACTCACACACGACTCTCCGCCGTCGACGTCTCAGTCAGCAACGACGACAGCAGCAGCAGCAGCAGCAGCTGTGTTGTTGTTGCTGTTGTTGTTTTGACTGCCGAATGTTGGTCAAAATTTGTGATTTATTTGAAAATGTGAAATAATTTGGTTCTTATTGTGGGTGCAACTGCTTAAATATGGGCACGGCAACAGCAGCAGCGCACAAATAAATGTAAATTTCATGCAGCCAACAACAACAAGCTGCAAGCAGCAAGCAGCAGCAACTGCTCCTTTGGGTCTTTTGTGGCAACTGCTGCTGCTGCTGCTGCTGCTGCTCTGCTGTGCCTGACCTAAGGCAACGGCAACGGCAATGGCAACGTCAACTGCGATCCAGCCGCACAAAATTTGACTAAAGCAAATTCACTTAGACGTCGCCTGCCTGCCACGTTGGCCTTTTCCACGGCCAAAACTTTTTGCCACACTCGAACTTATGCATATATATGTTATGCATATATATAAATACACTAAAAAAAACATTTATAAATAAAAATCGCGCTATAATCCTGATTTTAATTTGTATTGTTTTAAGAATTAAATCCTTTAAGAAAGAGAAAATCCTTCTTGAAATTTTAGTGTTTTTTATATACATTTATTTCTTAAATGTTTATATTACTTCTTTTAAGTAGTATTTTTTATTATTAAAGGGTAGAAACCCATTCATAAATTCAAAGGAATTTTATATTTTTAAAGCCGAGTAAATCTGTTGGAAGTCCCTTTAAGAATCGTAATATAAAGGTTTCACATAGTTTATATAAAAAATGTAGTCTGCTAGGATATATGGGAAAATATAAGAAAGAAAAAAGCTAATTTAAAAACCACTTTTTCGAATCTACACTGAAATTAAGATATGGACACATCAAGTTTCAAAACTGACTGCCTCAGCAAACCTTGCAGGCAAAAGTATGCCGAATTTTAATATTTTCGATTTCGTTTTTTTCGAGTGTATTTATATAAATCTACCACATGCTACCAAAAGGACGCAGTGGGAGGGTGTGGGTTTGTGTGTTTGTTTGTGTGTGTTTTTGTGTATTTGGCAACCACTTTCGCATAAAAATGCTAGTGTTTGCTGGCCCACTGAATATTTGTGTATGTGTGCGAGTGTGCGTGTGTGTGTGCGTGTGCAGTTGGTTTTGTGCCACGCGTCCATTCAGCTCCAACTCTGTCAGTCAGTCTGTCCGTCTGTCCGTCTGTCTGTTGGCGGTTGGCTGTTCTAGCTGACTGGCTGGCAAACGTGGCGTATTCTTAATTCGGTTTATGCCCGAACGTGTCGCACATTATTCTTATGAGTCGACAAGGACGATGTGTGAAATATGCTGCATGTGTGTGCACACCAATACTGATTAGACACACACACACACACACATAGAGACATTCGGATGACACGCGGTAAGCCAAAGAATTAAAATTTTTTGGTCAATTTGTTTGGTTTTTCACTACGGCACTGCAAATGGAAATGCAAATGCAAGTTGCTGGAAAATTTGATAAAGTGAGAAAATAAGAGAGAATTGCTGCCCAATGAAGGGAACTGCAAAATCGGGGCAGACAAATGGAAAACTGCGGCAAGAAGCACTAGAAAATATTGCCAAGTCATTTTATTAATATTTTTTGAATAGCAACTGTGGCAGTTAATATAAAAAAATATATACATAATCCATCCATAATCTATATACTTCCATAAAAAAGTCATCATTTTAACAACAATGTGTTTTATATTGTAAAGATTTAATTTCCATTTTTCAACACTTGAATTGATTTTCGCTTTGGTTTAATTTTTTTTTTGTGAATGAAGCCAGCTGCTTTTGGGTAGTTTTTGCAGCGTTTTAAAGTCAGCTATGAATATGTTTTTTTTTTGGCTTATTCACCTAATGGCTTCATTCCCCCTCTATATCCCTCTCTCTGCCTCTTTTAACCCAATTCAATGGCAAACTCTCAACACTTTGCTTGGTTTTTGTTCCTGTCCGCGGGCAACATTTATTGGTTTGACGACAAATTTTTATTGCCCCGTTTTAGTTGTCGGTCTGCGGCTGCATATGGCTCTGATTTCTTGTCACCTACTCTTGTATTCCCCCCCCCCCCCACACACACACACACACACACAATCTCCTAAGCCCTTTCTGCTTGTGGCCTCCTTCGTGGGTTTTTTTGAGGGACAACAAAAGTTTGCTCAGTCGACAGACTTCAAACTTCCAACAGCGCGTCTAATCATGTTGCCAACCTTTCGGTTACGTGATGCATTCTATACAGGACCTTCAGACACGAACTGTTATATATATATATATATACATATGTATTTGTGTGTATAGTTTGAGTTGGCTCACTGCTCACAATTTGATTTCTGTTTTGGGTATGTGCGAGAGCGTGTGTGTGTGTGTGTGTGTGTGTGACTTGGCACACCCCGCTGGCTGGCACAATGGGCGGTTGGCAAACTTTGCGCACGAAATGAGATTTAAAATGGAAAGGAAATAAAAATAAAAATAGCATAATATATATAAAAAGTATGGTAATCAAGTAGAACTTCTATAAAATTCTATTCAGTTTATTGAATAGAGAAAACAAGGATTTAGCGAAATCAACTAAAGCTCTCATGGCAAACCCATGCAAGATTTAATATCCATTGTTCTACAATAATAACTAATGCATTTATGTACTTATTTAAATACATTTATCTTTAATCTCTTTCAGATTGAATGTGCACTGGTTGCTGATTTTCCTGGCTGCAAGCATATTTTCTATGGAACCTCACATATTCCATTGATTAAAGGATAAGTATTAATCATAATTAAATAAAGCGCATAGAGTGAAGCATAAAGAGCTTAAAGAGAAATCCTTTCAATATTTAATACCTATTATAATGGCAGAAATTGATGGATTTATAAATGCTGCATGCAATTTTACTATTTTTTTTTCAACAACTTCAAACTTCTATTTATATTGTTCGAATATCAAAACTAACCAGAGCAGAAAATAAATCACAGCATTTTCAAATCGAAATTGTTTTTTGTTGTTGTTGGTTGTTTTTTATGCGTGTGGTTGTTGTTGTTTTCCATATTTAGTTTTTTTCTGTTGTTTAGCTGTTTTGTGGCCATTGTGTTTGCGATTCGCTTTGCCGCATTCGACATGTCAGAATTTGCGGATATTCTGTTTAAATACCGTAATGAAGTCTGCTTATACAATATAATGTACCGTGTTTGTGCTACGTGCCTTGGTTATGTTATTGCGCGCCGATCCCTACTTCCGCTTCAGCATCCGCCAGGATAAGAGGGGAAGGGCAGCAAGGACTTCCTATCTGCTTGGCTGGTGTTTTTTTTCTCATTTTTTTTTATATATTTGTGTGCCGGCAAATCTTAAACTTGTTTTACTGCTCGTTAGTGTTAGTCGCCAGCTAGTCGGCAAGCAATGCAAACAGGCGGCAACCCGGACGGAGCAGCCAGGAGTTGGCATCGCCTCCATGACACCCTATTGTTATAACACGTTCCACGCTCGGATCAGCATTGCCATCATCAGCTTGAGGTCGGAGCATGGAAATGGCAATGGCAATGGGAAAGAGACTGAGTCAGTGGCAGTGGCAGAGTGTGGCGAGACTGACGCCCAGACAGAGAGGTTGCCTCTGCTGCTGCTGGGTCTGAGTCTGAGTCTGTGCTTGGTGTACACTAGGAGTAGTTGGCTGCTTGGCTGGCTGGGTGACTGGGTAACTCTGGCTGACTGGCTTGTGTGTTTATGCGTGTGCCAAGGTGCATGCTAAGTGCCACATCCGGCTTGAAACTGATGGAATGGGTTTCGATGGGCTAGCCACATCGTTTGTCGCTGACGCTTGTGCTGGCTCTGGTAAATGTTTGTCCAGCATAATTGCGCACAGCATGCAGTTTCCTCTTAGCCATCGTCTTTTGCCGCCTTCACTTTTACCGTTTCCGGCATTGGCTTTGCTTTTCAATTTGCTGCAAGCGGCCTCGACTACCCCCACTCCCAGCAGAGCCTGCCTGTTGGCTGTAACAGCTTTAAAGGATTTGGCCACTTGTTTACGTGGCGTATTACTAATATTTTGCCAGAGACAAGATTGTCTCTCTCTCTCAAGAAATTGCCTCAGGCGCATTTGTAAATTATTTTCGTATTGCCGGCATCACTAACCACAAATTGTTGTTATTTCTCAGCCACCCTCTGCCCACCTCCCCTCTCCCCTCTCCCAATCGACCACAAATACTATGCTTTATACTCAATACAATTGTATGATAGATGGAATGAGTTGCCGCAAGAGTGAATAATTTGTTTGCATTTCAAGTACACAATTGACAGATATTTCTCTTAAGATTGCCGAAATTTGCCAGCAAAAGGGTATTCAATTGTCGGTGAATAGTTTCTCTGACTGACGCCATTTGTTACTGGCTGTGACTGACCATGACAATTACAGTTTCGTGTTTAACCATAATAATCTGTTCAGCTGTTTGTGTAATTAAACAAACAATAAACCCCATGGAGGGACACAGCAGTGCAAATGGCCTTCACAAGAACAGCAGAAATTGGACAGAGATGGGATGAGATGAGACCCCTAAAATACCCAAAGTCGAACCCACTTGGATGCTCTCCTCTCGATTGTTGTTTGTTAAATGTTATTATTGCTGCTGCGTCTGCTGCTTCTGTTGTAGTTGTTTGTTTCTATTTGTGCACTGAATGAGATTTTTAAATGGTTTAATCAACTATCTCTACATGAATAGCAGCTACTCACAAAACTATATATATGATTCTGTGCAAATATTTTGGTTCAGTCTGGCAAAAGTTGGTCAAAATTGTGCGCAGTTTTGCGGTTGTTTGTTGAAAATGTAATCAAGCAGATTTTCCGTTCCTTTGGCTTTTCTCCCATTTCAAATGCTCAATCCTCAATAATCTTGGGCTTAGGCACAGACACGAAAACTGTCCAGCAATTTGAAGATTTATGCAAGTATTCCATATTAAATAGATAAAGTATTAAATGCTCTTATACCCATTTCGATGCACAACTCAATTAAAATGCCATTTAAGAGATTAATTAATATATAGATATATTTATTTATTCAGTTATTGTTGTGTAGTTATAAAGTGTGTGTATATATTTATATATGTATATATATATATTGTGTGTGTATGTGTGTATTGTGTATTTGATGTAAACACTAACTAGCGTTCGATTAAATTGTATATGTATATATATATCACTTAAATCATAATTATTAAATTGCTGGTTAATAACTGCATCAATACAAATTAAGTGGACAATTCTTAAATGCAAATTTGCGTAATCAAATTGTACGTATGAATTTTTAATTTGGATTGCCATTTACTCTATATGTGGCATGTGTGGCAAGATGTCCTTGTTGTTGTCTGCCTATTGTTATTGGTATCCATAGTTATCATCATCATCATCATCATCATCATCATCATTAGGATTAGGTGCGCGTGAGCATCCCATTGATCATTATGTTGGCGAGGGCGTTGCGTCTCTTGCGCCACGCCCCCATGCCCTGCGCGTGATATTGGAGTTGTGTATACCACTGCTTTGTCCGCACCCCATCCTCCGCCTGTGAATTAACAAAAGACGCAGCCGTTAGACATATTTGATTGACTCGCCACTTTGACAGGTGTCATGTGTCTCTCTCTGAGAGCGTGTGTGTGTGTGTGTGAAAGTTATGCGATGCGTATGTGTATGTGCGTGTGCGTGTGCGTGTGTGTGTTAAGATGTGTGTGTGTGTGCTCAGTTGGCCATAACTAAACGTTACAATTTATGCAGCCACTGCTCTGCTCTCTGCCCTTTCACTCATCAGCAGCCATTTCGTTGCGCTGCTCTGCGTTCCTTTCTTATCCTCATCCTCATCTTCTCCTGCTGCTCGCTGCCCCATTTTTCTTCTTCTTTATGTTAAATTTCAATAAATGTCACTCATTTTGGCAGGCACTCTACGTGAGTTGCCGCAACGCACTTCCAAAAAAACATATACAAATGAAAGGACAAAAAAAAGAGCAAACCACAAGCCTCGGGGCAGAAGTTGGCCGGAGGAAGCCAAAGCTTGTTTTACATTAGACGGGATTTAAAATGGGTTCCTGAACATGCTGTTCCTGCCTTCTTTTCTTTTTTCTATCTGGTGTGTCTGTTTGGCCTGTTATTAAAAAACGGAATCTCTGCCATCCCAACAGGTATGCCACACACACACACACTCTCACCCACTCAAATTCCAGCTCTCATCAACTCTTCGTCTATGCGGAACGGGAGAAAAACACATTTCGATTCGAGCCGGTGAATTAGTGGGAAAATGAGAAATGCAAAAACGTAGTCGGAAAATGTAACCCGGGGAATTTGTTATTTATATTTGATTTAGATTACTTTTGATTCGACTTTTGATTGACAAACACGCCAGCCTGGTCAATAAGCTAATAGCTTTTCGTGTACAAAATGTGGTTTCTCTTTAATTAATCATTTTTAATTCAAAAGGTTTGAAAACATACCTCACTTTGGCTAGAATGGAAACTAGTTTATTTTATATACAATGATAATTTTAATTGGATAAGTACATATTTCGTTTACAAAATGTTAATTCTATTCAATTCCATAAATTTTCCTTAGACATGTGAGACAAATCTTTAGCATTTATAAATCCAACTAAGTTAGAGATTCAATGGGTGCACCTTCGTAAGAGTCACTTTTATTGATGGAGGTGCTTGAATTTAAACTATTTTGTTTTTTTTTTAGTTCAATATTTGCACACAAAACTAGCTTTGGTTGGGCGTCGAAGGTTGGCAGGATGTAAAGGTTTTGAGCTATGCGAAACCCAAAACCGAAAAGAGACTTGGAAGGTCGCTAAACGGCAGGGCCAAAAACTAACGAAGCCCAAACATTTGCCGGTGTGCAGTCAAATGGCAAACGAACGGTCTAATTCGAAAGCCAAGTGAACTGGCACACACGGCAGGGACGGGCAAGGACGAACAAGGAGCAAGCAGCCAGCAGCAAGCGAGCATGGAGCAAGGAGCTTCATTCAAGCCAAACCGAATCAAACCGAAACGAACCGGATTCGGAAAGGGCAAAACAATAACGGTCGCTATGAAAATGGAATGACAATGTGGTGTACATGTTGTAGTTGTGGGCGGAATCTAGTCCTGCAACCACGACTACTACTACGACTACTACTACTAAAACTACAACTGGTGTTCGTGGCATACTCACTTTGAATATGAATGTGTCCTTCGATGAAATTTCCTGCACTTCGAAATAATCATCCCAATCCGCTTCGCTGCACACAACACATCTGTCCAGATATAATGGCTCCCGTATCAGTGTATACCGTCCGCACTTCTCCTTCACCAGCAGCAGGGAGGCCTCTCGGATGCCAGTGTGCTTCGGGAAATTCAGTTTATCCGACATGGCCTTCTCCTCCCTATAATTGGCACTTGGCTGTACTCGTGCCAAAGAGCAATGCGAGAAGAAAAAGAAAAAAGAAAATAAATACAAATAGAAAATTGTGTAAAACGAAACTAAACAAAATTACAACTGGAAAATGCGACAAAATGCGAAGTGTGGGCAGACAGGCATTAGCAGTGGCAGTGGCAGAAGCAGTGGCAGAGGCAATCACACAGCCAAGGGCTGCCCTCTCAGATAACGCGAGGAGACACACAAAGCGTGTCACACAGTCAGGCAGGCTGGAAGCAAGCAGGACAACCAACATCCAACTACCCAGGACCAAGACTACCAAGAGAAAATAATCCAGCGTGCTCGTTCTTGAATTGAGCAATTGTCGGCCGAGACTTTTTGCAACAATTTAGAATAGGGCAACAAAAAAAACCTAACAAGTGACATACGCACTGCGTCGACGACATCGATGTGGCCTGCCACCTCACCCACTCCCCCCTTTTTTTATATAGGTCCTTGAGTCCTGTCGATACTAGGCGCTTTTTTTCTCGTTGAGAAAATTCGTTTTGTTTTTAGGCATCAAAAGCAGATAGTTGCTGGGATAAGCACTTTTCATTAGAACGGGCCGGATGCGCTTCCGTTCCACTTGATGCTTCTCCATGGACGACGACACTCCATGGAGCTCTGATTTGTTGAAATCTTTTATCGCACCGTTGCCATGACATCAGCATACTAACTAACAGGACTGTCCACTCCCACAACCGGGCAGGCAGGCCTGATCCCAGCCAGAGGCTAGGCTATTAGGGTGCAAGTGCCACTCGCTAATTGCCCACACCTCATGTCAAATCTGTTGCACGTCGATTGTCGTTTGTCGCTTGTCGTTTGTCGCTTGTCGATTGTCGCCTGTCAAACGTGACCAGCCGTAGCCATGACCAGAAGAACTAACTGACTCGTGGTAACTGCCAGAGAAGCACTCGTGGCTATTGTGGTGGGTTAAAGCCAAGGTATACATCAAAATGCAAAATGGCCAAGCATTTGACTATAAGGAATTTTTTTATTGCCTTTTTTGTGATTAGCAGCAAAAGCTAAGCTGATATTGAAAATGAGACTTTCAACGGAATTTGTATTAATTTTTATTTCAGAACTGAACTGATATTGAAAGGAGAGCGTGTTCTGCTTATAAGTTGACCCATAGAATAATGCTATATTTAAATTTGAAAAGATGATTCTTAATTTTAAAGTCATGTAAAAATCATGGATCAAAAATAAAGCATGGAAATGAGGTTAAGCTTCCCATAACCATGTCAAAACTGACTGACTATTGTTTCAATAATAATTTCTTGATGTTGCTAGGTACTCATTATCCCGATTTTTAATGGGTTCAGGGTACAAAGAGTTAACATTTTCCATGGATTCTTCTCTAGATTCTATCCTATCAAAGAAATAGAGCATGAAATAGTGCTGACTTCCAATTCTCATAAATTCAAGCACCAAAATGGTGTTTTAAACTGAACTGAGTTGGTTTCACAAAGTATGTCGATAAATACTCCACATTTAAATATATAAAAGTTAGATTTAAGTTTTGTTAACTCAGGTCAAAGTTCAAGCTACAAAATACGCATGTGTTTAAACTTCACACTGGCTGCCCAAATTGGGCTGGCAAAGTGAAATTGAATCGTTTACTGGGATAACTTTGAAAGGGATAATAAGGGATCTGCTCGCTGCTGCCACAAGAGGGAACAGTCTCAAGAGTGGCACTCGAGATTCACGAGCCTGTTTGCACATCACTTGCACAGCTCCCCCCCTTTCTCCCCCTCTCTCCATATCCCTCTGTGCCACTTACCTTGCCATTGGTGACGAGGAGAGCATTGAGTGGGGTCAACTTGATGGTGCGAGCCTTCTTCCAGTTGCTGTCGGTGGGCTGCATGTAGAGCAGCTTGCCCTCCATGGCGAAGCGGACCTCATCGTGATTCCACTCGAGTATGTCGATGGCCATTTTGCGCAACTTGATGTTTATCATATCAATTTCGCAGGAGGCGCGCCGATTGGGACTGGACGAGCTGATGCGGCGCCAGAGTTTGGTCGGCACATCCTTGGCCTCCTGGTTGATGTGATTCAAATGCAACTCAATCTTTTCCTGCGCCTGCTTCAGCAGCTCACGTCCATCAAGATGTGCCGGCGTCACCTTGTACAATCTGGCCAGCAGCAATGGATACTTGGTCACTCGCTGCACAGGCACCTGCAATTGGAGGGGATCTTAGAGAACAGAGAACGAAGAAGAAGAGCAAAAAGAGGTTTGGCGTCTGCTTACCATGAGAAACGAGTTGAGATTCATGCGACGCAGCACAGCATTCTCCATTTGGGAGACCTTTAGAAAGATGCGCAGCAGCTCCTTCTCCTTCTCGAGATTGGCTAGGAGGAGACTTGCGCCCGCCTGCCGCACACAATAGCTCTCGAAGCCGTGCAGCATTTGGGTGAAGTCCAGGAAGATGCGCCCAATGTTCATGGTGAGCAGATCATCATCGCCCTGCTCCAGCGATATGTCGAGAGCGTCCCGCATGCGCTCGGCCAGCGTCTGATTGTTCTCGAGCAAGTCTTCCGTGTTTAGGAAGATTGCGGAGAGCTGCTCCTGGGTTAGCAGGCCGGCCACCAGCATCGGATGACAGAATTCCTCCAGTATGATTTGCAGATCGCGTCCATATTTCTCCTCCGTCTCCACAATCTCAGTGATGATCTCCTTGCGCTCGACACGCTTCTTGCCACACTTGCGGCACACCAGTGGCGCATACAACACACCCGTCTCGCTGAGCTGAGTTTCGACGGCGCCATCGCAATCCTCGCACAGATGCAGAGGACTCACCGCTGGCTGGTATTTGCTGCGTGAGGATTTGCTTGTCTCGGAACCAACGCCCGAATCCTGGCGTTCCACATCGCTGCAACCGCTGCTCTTGCTGCCACCCATAAAGTTGTGCGGCGGCGGCGACAGGGAGCTCATCATGGTCATGCTCTGGCATGCATCATCGCTGCTGCTGACATGGCTGACACGCTTCTCCAGCTCGCTGAGCGTGTCGCTCGCCTCCTCCTCGATGATCTTCGGGTTGTTGCTGTAGTCAAAGCTCTCCTCGCGCACCAATCCACGCTCCTTGGCATCCACCAGGTACGAGAGTATATCATACTTCGAGGCGCCCTCGAATATGGAGCGAGCCGACTTCTTGTCCACCTCGGCATCGCTCAACGGTGGTGCAGTCAATGGTAGTGGAGGTGGCACCTCATTGATTTCCTCATAAATGGGATCCCCGTTGAGCCGAATGGACTCGTAATGATGCTCCGACTCCGAGGCACTATGCGTGTTCTCAATCTCTGCCAGTGTGGCATCCACCAGCAGCTGATAGAATTTCGCGCGTGTTGTGGCATCCACATCTGGCTGCTGTTGCTGTTGCTGCTGCTGTTCCTGCTCCTGCTCCGATTCCTCCACAGCCAACTCGCTGGAGCAGCTCTGATAGCAGTCGGATTCATTTGCGGCAGCCTCAAAGTCAAACAGCTCGTAGTTGTGGGCGGAGGCGAAGCTGTTGGCGGAACTGATGCTGCCCCGATTGGACAGACGATCCTCCTCTTTGGCATTGGACGTTCCAGGCTGTCGCTCCTGGCGCACCCGCTGCAGCGAGACGCTAATCAGGCGACTCATGTCGTCGTGATCTTTGGTGCCGCTCATATCGACAGTTTGCCGCGTCTGCTGCAATCTCTGCAGCGAGTTCTCAATCAGCTCCGCCACCGTGTCCGTCTCCAATCCATCGGCCACCTGGCCCAGCATGGGATCCTGCAACAGTTTGGCTATAAAGCTACCACCACCACTTGTTGATTCCTTAGCGGGTGTCGCCTCCACCTTGTTGGTGGGTGACTCCAGCATCTTTTTGGTGCGTGGCGAGTCGGCTGAAGGCACCCTCAAGCCGCAGACATGCGGCACCAAATTCCGCTTGACAGCCTCGACAGGATTCCGCAAAATCTTTAACAGCTCCGTCTCGTGCGGCACCAGCGGTGACAATGCTGGCGGTGGTGTTGCTGGCGTTGAGCTGATGATGGGCGGAGACGGCGGCGGTGGTGTATTAATCGGAGTCGTTGTTGTGGCAGCCACCTTTGCGCCCTTGGGCAACTCCTTCTCATTGTCATAGTCGAGCCGGATGAGTGTGCGTCCGCGCCCACTGGAACTGCTGCTGCTCGACGTCGAGCTGCTCGACGTGGACGAGATGCAGGAGGCGGAACGATGAAGATGCAACTCGCTGGCATTGCAACTGCTACTTCGGATGGGTATAATGGCTGCCAGCTGCTGTTGCTGCTGCTGCTGCTGCTGACTGCGCAGAGTATTGAGCAAGTTGTGCTGCTGGATGAGCTCCTCGGCGCTGCTGACACTGATGCAGACACTGTTCGCTGTCTGGCTGTTGACCACAACGGAGGATTGGTACAGTGGCTGGGCGGCATCGGTGCTGAGATTCATTGTGGAATAGCAATCGTCACCGTTAATCAATATCGATGTTTTCTTCGGTGCCACATCCACGTCCAGCTCCGAGTATCCTTGAGCGTCCCTCGAGCAGGGCGAGCGCAGCATGGCAGTGTGATCCAGGAGCAGCAACAAAGGATGCTCGTCCTGTTCGCTGTGCGAGATTTTCAAACGATGCACCTCGTGAGCCCCATCGCTTTGCTTGTTGAAAGGCGCCACTCGCACCACAGTCCTCTGCTGCTCCTTCTGCTGCTGCTGTTGCTTCTGGGGAGCAGTTGACTTATTGATTTGGTGTGGTTGTGGCTCTGGTTCTGGCTTCGGCTTCGGCTGCTGCTGCTGCTTCTTCTCTAATCCGTTAGCGTTTGCGGTCGTCTCCGTCTTTGGGCTCTGCTGCTGTTGATGCTTTGGGGGCGGCGGCGGTGGCGGCTCCGTTGGCCGCCTTTGAAATAAATCTCTCGAGTCGTTGCGGTTGCTTTTTATGCGCAGCGCCATTGTGTCCTTAAAATTTAAAATGACATTCGTTGGCCCAGACGTGGGCCTAGCCTGCGACACAGCCTGGCCATGCTGTGGCCTCGCCTTGCCAATGCTGCTGTCGTTGGTCACAGCGGGAGTGGCGGAGCTGGTCGGGGCAGACAAATGCCTTTCGCTGTGAGCGCGTCTGATGGGATTTCGCGATTGTGTCGCTTGTGCTCCACGCTTTTGACTTGCCCGCGGCTTTACAGCCATCTCCTGCTCCTGCTCCTTACGCTCTCGAATCTCAGCCAGGTCCTTGTTGCTGTCGTTGTGCTCGTCATCATCGTCATAATCGCGATTTGCTGCTGTCGTCTTATGGGCCATTGTTGATACTGTTGCCGTTGCCGTTGCTGTTGCTGTTATTGGAGTGGCGCCTGCAAAAGAGTAAAGGGATAAATGTTGGGTGGCAAGTGGCAAGTGGTGAGTGGTGAGTCGCGTGTCGCAACTAACAAAATGTAGCTTTTGTGAAAGTAAACCAAAGTTGTCCCCAGGGCAGAGAGAGAGTGAGAGAGCTAAAGGAAGTTTTGGTATTGATTTGACTGTGGCTTAGCTATACTTAGATACTGTTCAGCAGAGCACAGCAGCTCAGCAGCTCAGCAGCTCAGTTGCACATCAGCCTATAAATCGAAGCTAAAATCGAGACTGCAAACTGCAACTTTTAGCTGTTTTCTGGCCAAGTCGTCGTGCTATGCGGCATGCAGATTTCTATGCCACTGGAAGCAGCAGTAGCAGTAGCAGTAGCCTGTAGTCTGTAGTTGACACCACACCCACTCAGCCACCTAAATTCCGTTGCCCATTCTTCTCTGCCAAGTTCGCCCCCGCAGCCCCGCAGCACCGTCCTCAATCCTGGCCACGTTGACAGCCACTTAAAGATGTGCTTGCCAGCGATAAGGTGTTTTGTTTTGGTTTTTGGGTTTTTGGCTGCGGCAGCGGCTTTGCTCCTCCTTCCTACTCCCTACTCTCAGCTCCCTACTCCCCCCCCCCTTTTGCCTTGCTCGCTGACAATATGTACATATCTTTATTTATGGTAAATTGGGTGATTTACGTTGTGGCCGATAAGCATTGCTTTCAGCGTCTGCCTAGGCCCTTGTCGCTGTTTAACTTGGCTTGGCTTGGCTTGGCTTCACTTCACTCCGGCTCGGGCTGTCCTGTCCGTTCGGTGTCCTGCGCTGGTATTTGAATTGCCAGTCAGCTCAGTCCTTGACTTGGGGGCTGCTGCTGCTGATGCTGCTCAGCGCTGCTAAATGGCATTGTGGCATTATTTGGGCTATTATTTTTGCAAAGTCGGGTTAAGGGCAGCCTCCGCCTACAGCCGGGACAAAAAGACGACGGCTGTCACCGCAGGCAACTGCCGGCGTTATTCGCGGCAGCCAAACAATTTGTGTCGGAATTAAGATAATAGATTACATTTAAATGTTTTCTTCTTTCTTTTTTTTATTTAGAGAGATAGCAAAAGAAGCCGAAAAAGGGTTTCTTTTGGATTTTGACATCAGCGTCGACCGCACTGAATTGACGTTAAGTACACAAGCAGAGCAATCCAGAGCCACCCATTAGCACCCAGTCAGCCACACCTACCAACAGCCATCACACTTGCGTCCTTGAATCACATCAGCGGCAAGGACAGGAGCAGGAGCAGCAGCATGAGGAACACCAGCAAACGTCCTTATAAAGCTCGCCTCTTGTCCATTTTAATGAGTGTGAAAAGTGAGCTGGTTTTATGGCCGTCACACTGGTTTTGGCATCAGCTCTTTTCGTTTCGTTTTTTATTTTTGGGGCCACGTCCAAAGGTGGACGTTTTATGTTAATGAGTGTCATCAACGCTGGAGATTTGAGTTGCACTCTGAACCCCATTCTTTGCCCCAGCTCCAGCCCCACCTTCACCACGTTTATGGTCGTAGTAAAAGCTCGTATTAATGGTGTACATTGCTCAGAGCGAGACTGGCAGTGGCTTTGAAACAAATTAATTATATTGTGGCAGCCACTTGAATTTCAATCGATCCTTTGTGCGCTAATCGCATTTAACCAACTTAGTTTTCTATGCAAAGCAGCGACAAATTACAAAAACAAAACGGCTAAAATAATAACAAGAAGCAGCTGAGGAAAAACTACAATTAGAGCGAAAAGAATATACGAAAATCCAAATCAACTTTTCCATTCATTTATTCCACTTATCCTCTTTGGCTTTCCTCTTTGCTGGCAGCTCCTGTTGCTCCTTTTTTTATGCCACACAGACTACTAAATGCCACCTGCTTAGCTCAACTTCAGTCGGAGGCACTTAATGAGATTTCAGGTTGAAAATTACATTCGGTTGTCTTTGCGTTGAAATATTTAATTAACGCCTTTTGTGTGCTTGTTGAACAAGATTTCTATTGTTTACAACCGACAACAGACAACAGACAAGAGACAAGCAACATTTGAACGTGATATTTGTTAAAGTTATCTTCAAAATGCAATTTGTTGATGCCAACTCAGAAGTAACTGAAGCGATTTAATTTTCCTTGGACTTGTTTTTATTAGTCAGCAGAGTCGACTTGCTCGATTGGACATATGGAATTTATGGTTTTGTTCAAAGTGAATTGATTTGTCATCAGATTGAAAAGTTTTAATTGAATGCAATTGATAAGCAAAAATAGTTCTATGATTTTTTCAATTTGCATTTATAATTAAATGAAATATCTCAAAACAGAGCAGCAGAGCCCAAAAAATCAATCTCCAAACAGAAATATTTTTGTTTATTTCAATATTACTTTTATAATAATTGTTACACACAAGCATACAAATATATATATATACATATATTTTTTATATGCTGGAGTAAGTAAAATGGATAAATAGTGAATCGAGTTGGGCCTAACGACCCGTATTTGAGGGCGTGGCTATGTGGGCGTTGGCCCATTACAAATGTGGCTGTGTGTGCATTTGAGAAGAAAAAGTAATTAAAAGTGTTACTTGTCGGGATTAGTAAAACATTTTAATTTAGTTGTTGCACAAAAGCGAACAGACAGCATCGACTACAAGGCGAAGGGCGAAAGGGGAGTGGAAAGTGGAGAACGGAGAACGGAGAATGGGCAAATCGAGTAGCAAGTCAAACTGAAATGGGTCAATAAATCCGAGCTTAATTTTATTGCTCGCCGCGTTCTTCTCACTACTATTTTTCGCAGAGGAGAACTTTGGGAATGGCAAATTGCAAATGGAGGAAGGAGGATGGAGGATGGAGGATAGAGGATAGAGGATGGCGCAAACAGAAAGCGAAGAAATATAAATCGCAATGGTAAACAAATCAAAATAAATGAGTAACAAAAGCAACGGCGAGCCAAAGTGAACAGCTGCCCCGCCCCCCGTCCACCCGAGCTCCACTAAACCAACACACACACACACTCAACTTGCTGACAAGCTGACAAACTGACTCGAGAGTCGAAGAGCAGCTCTCTGGCAAACTGCCGAGCAGCAATTGCGTTTTGGGATTGCCATAGCAATTGGGAGGAGGAATTGGAATTGCTATCGGACGCGCTCTAGCAATGTACTAATATTGCCCAAGAATAAGCAGCAGCAGCAGCAGCAGCAGCGAATGTTGACTGGTTGACTGGCTGACTTGCTGGCTGGCAAACATTGTGTACATTTTGAATCATTTCAATAAGAAAATAGCAAGGCGAGGAAAAAATTTTACTAGCCGTAAAGGCAAAAACATGTCTGATGGGTTGTTGCTGTTGTTGTTGTTGTTGCTGTTGTTGCTGTTGTTGCTGTTGTTGCTGTTGTTGCTGATGGGAATGTTGGGGATAAAGCATATAAAGTCGCATTAGAAATGCACGAGTTGATTCGAGTTTCATTTTGACAGTGAAATAAGCAAACAATGCCCATTGCAAGCAACTGTAACAAAAACAGCAACAGCAGCAACAGCAACAGCAACAGCAACAACTGAGCAGCAACAATGTGCAACGTAAGGTGGCAACCAAAAAACAGAGAGGACACAAGACAAGAACTGCTGCTTCGATTGCTCCTTACTGCTAGAGTAGTGTTGTCGGGGCACGTTTTGTCATTTCCGGACTTAGTGCAGGACTACTCCCTCCGCCCCCACCCCCCTCTCTCTCTCTCTCATTGTTTGGCTCTATTTTGTTTTGGCTGATGCTTTTAAATGCGCGTAAACTACTTAAAGGAAGCAGCCGACAACAACGTTGCCTATATTATATTTGCCCCAGTTTAACAGCAGCCCAACAACAACAACAAACAAGCTGATGTTGCAGTGGTGGGGGGGGGGGGGGTAAGGGAAAAACATATTGCTAAAGCGCAAAACAGCGAGCATAAGATGCGTTTAAAATCTTTTATCAGTGAAATTATTTGCCCAGGGACAACGGCGAGAGAACGTGCAGAATGAATGCGCCCAAATGGCAAAAAACGAAGCACGCGAAAAAACACGAGAAAAAATATAAATATAATGCGCTGGGAGGGGAGGGCGAACACACAAAAGCGAACTGGCCAAAACAAGTCTGGCCTCGAGTTGCAGGCCAAATGTGTTGGAAAATTTCTTACGGCGTTTATAACAGCGTTGCGCAAAGCATTTCTCCTTGGTGGAAATCTGCGCCAGCACCAAAAAGTATGCTACACTTTTCTTTAATGGCAGAAGCGTCCTTTTTATGTCAAAAAAAAAAGAAGAGTGCAAAGCAAAACACAGGATGGAATCCTTGAAGAGCAATGCAAATACCCTAACAATAACTTGGACTAGTAAGAAGTAGTAGTTTTCAAGTTTAGCTGGATTTAGTTGTTTGTTTTAAGTTGCCCAATTTTGCATTAAGTTGCTGGATAATCAAGTATTTTTGCTAGGGTATCTACAGCATCGAGCAATATGTGGCCACCCAAAAAGAGGAGCAGCCGTAAAAAGGCTGAATTATGTTGCTGCTTTTATGGCTGGCCAGCATTTTTTTGGAGGCGTGGCCTGTTGTAGCTGTTGCTGCTCACCTGACTGCTGCAGAGACAATGACTGCATTATTTAAAGAAGAGCAGCAGCAGCAGCAGCATCAACACAAAGAATAGAAGCAGGCCAAGAGCAGCAGCAGCAGCAGGAGCAGCAGCAGCAGCTCTAAATGCAATTAAAGCGCCGCTGCAAGGAGGGAACCTTTCAGAAATCTACTCGTAAAATTTTCGCATGCATTGGCAGGCAACAGAGACACGGCCAGGCACAACAAACACCAACAACAACAACAATAGTTGAAGCAGGAGCTGTGCACAAGTTGCAGGCAACTTCTAAAAATACTAAAAATACTTAATTTAGCTAGAAAATGTCGTTGGCTTTTGTTTTTCAGCGCGCGTAGCCCGGCTCTTCTGACCCCCTGACACCCCCCCCCCCTGACCATCACACCACAGCAACCCTTCAGCGCTCCTTTTCTGCCTGCTCTTTTAGCTGCTGTACGTGCAAGTCCCAGCGCTCTAAGAGTGCATGTGTGTGTGTATGTGTGTGTGTGTGTTCTAAGTGCAGTCATGTCTGCGTCTATCTCTCCCTCCATGTGTGTGTTAGTGTGTGTGTGTTTGTGTGTGCATTAGAAACGCTTATGACAAACGGATATTAAGTTCAGCAGTCACGTTGCTCAGGTAAAATTCTTTTACGATAATTTTTTTGCAAAAGGCAACCAAAAACAAAAAATAAAAAGAACAGGAAGAAAAATAGGAAACATTTCTTCAGCTGTTAAAATAAACGTTGACTTTCTTAAAGCCGACTGCAGCTGGTGCTCGACGTGGTCATTATTCTGCTCCTGGCAGCTCCTAGTATCTTATTAAGATTGCTTCCCAAATTAACTGAGACTGTAACTGAAACGAAAATTCGAAATTGCAACGGATAAATTCACTGGCATAATTGAATAGTTTGATGCCACTCGAATTCTCATATGCAACAATTTAAGTGTATCCCATTTGGAACGGTATCGTTTCTAGTGTTATCCTTGTTGTTGGGAATGTAGGAATACTATGTTGTTGTTGCTCAATTATTTGCGATTTACATGATTACACTTTAAGCACAATTTGTGCAGGCAAGTGTAAAATGTTGTTTAGTGTAAAGAGCACAGAGCACAGAGCACTGAGTGCAATTGTTACGTATACGTATCGTTGCACCCTGAAGAGGGCAACTTTTCGAGTTTCGTGTTCATTTGCAATTTGTGCTATGCGAAACAATTAAAGTGCTGTTATTGTTGCTGCTGCCCACACTCCACACTATATGCATACATACATACATACATACATACATATATATATATGCTGCAACAATTAACAATTACGTTAACAGCTGTAAGTTTTAATTGTCGAATATTGCTGAGGCCAGTTGATGCCTTGCAGCTTAGCAACTATTTAATTTTTAATAAATTCCTAATACACACAAATATAGCTAAATTCATTTTCCAGCAACTCTCTCTCGCTCTGTGGCTATTTTCAGCTGGTTTTCGAGTTTTCAGCTTAGATTTTTCAGTTGTGTGGTCGCATTCGTTGTTTGGGTTTTAGTTCGGTTCGGTTGAACTCTGCGGTCATTGAGGACTCGTACCCGGAGGTATTGTTCGGCTTACGGTTTTTGGTTTTTAGATTTGCCATCAGGTGTGGGTGTGGGTGTGCCAGTGTGTGTGTTGAATTCTGGGCCATTATTATATACGGTTATTGCTGCAGCTTGTGGACCATAGAGAAAGTCAGTTTGCATTTATATCTCAGTTTCGACACATTTGTGTCGAGTGGTTTATTAAATTAAATTATATTTTCTGCAGTTGCTTTTAAAGTGCCACAAAAGACTTTTGACCACAGATTAGCCCCCTCACAAATTGTCGACAATTAAATGTCTTTAATAAAAAAAAAGCAGACTTCAACACAGACAAGCAAAATACAATGCTTGCTGCTGCTTTGTGTGTGTGTGTGTGTGTGTGTGTGTGTGTGTTCCTCTTGAATTGCTAGCAATTATTTAATGGCCGTCTAATAGCCAACATCCGAGTGGGGGCCGTAACAACAAGCCGACATTAACCTGGCTACTAACAATCAGCAAAGTGAACAGGCGGCAAGACAGCGGAAGGGGGTGCGAGGAGTGGGGTGAACAAAACAGCATGTTTGATATCCAAGTACAAATAAAAACACACACAAATTATTACAAAACGCTTTGGGCAATGTTTCTGCTGCTTTTGGGAGCTCTTCTCTCTAATTGCCAAGTGCCATAAAAATGCGTGCTTTTTCTGGCGTCTTATTCATCTTTATGGTTTTTTTTGGCCGGATACGCTTTGTGGGTCCTCCACTTGGCTTGGCTCTGCTTCTGTGTGTCTGTGCCTTTGTCTGCAGACTTGCGCGCATTGTCTGTTTATATTTTTAATTTGTGAGGGCAACAATAACGCGTCGAAAATACATAAATTCACGTCAATTAATAAGGAATTGTGGAGCGTGGCAAAGCGAAACAAAATGGCGCACAGCACAGATTATTTCACGTGTGTTGCCCCTCCACAAAAAGCGGAAGCTGGCAGTTGGAGCCGGAGTTGGAGTTGGAGACACGAGAACGCTGCGTACTTCGCCTTAATTGTGCACTAAAGAGCGAGCTGTGTGAGGGCATTCAGCGGCGGCAACAACGGCAACAGCGGCAGCGACGGGTCTAAATTACGATGCATTTAATTGCTCGGATTTGGCGCACAGATTTATGTCTGTGCCACTAAGTGGCCTGCTTAAGGCTTAAATGGCCGACGACGTGAGCACCAGAACGGCCATGGGCACTAAAAGTGAAAGCAGCCAGCAAGGCAGCCAGCCAGCCAGCATTTGGATATGAAGCATGCGGCACCCGCATGCGGCAAAGCCACTAACAGAACCAGAACCAGAACCCAGAACCGAGAACACAAAACCAAAACTAGCAGCAGCATTAAAAGTGGAGGCAGCTACAGCAGCAGAAACAGAGGCCAAGCACCTGGCAGTGCCAGCTTTGATGTACGTGCCTCGACCTGACCATGGCGATGGCAATGGAAATGGAAATGGCAATGCATAAACCTCTAACTGTGACTGGAACTGCCCGGGAACTGACCAAAGTCTCGATTAACCCGCCTAGGGCCAATTCTACAAAAGGAGAACTTCTGAGCAAAATAATTAGAAAAAAGATAAATAAAGAGCTGAACTTTCTACAAAGTAAACATGATATTTATCATAATTTATTTCTATTGTTGATTAAATCACACTAATTAAATAAATATTAATTGTTTGTTTTATAAAATGTTAAATAAATAAAAAGATATAAAGAATTGTTATGCTTACAAATCTGTTAAAACAGAGTGAAAAAATAGGCGAGGAAACCAGTTAACACGTAATGTTTAACAATTATTTTTCTTGGCTAATTATAGCAATATTAATTATAAGAAGGTAAAAAACTGTTGTCTTTTGTAGCATAAATAGGACATTATTATTAATTAATGATTAATGATAAATAACTTTTAAACTGAGCGAATATACTGCCTAGAAGCAAAGATACAAACTGCTCTAGCTATATTTCAGTAGATATATAAATATATATATTTTTTATGCTGTCGCAAAATTCGTAATTTGAAAATATTATAATACCCAATAAAGTTCATCAAAGAAAAAGAAAAATAATATTCGAGCTGGTATACAAGACATAAGACTTTTCACTATCTAATTTATTTAAAACAAATAGTTTTTATTTATATTTTTTATTAGAGTACTCAGTGGGTTAAGTAGCATGGCAACGGGAACTGAGTGTGTGACTGGTGCGTAGCTAGTGTGTGTGTGTGTGTGCTTGTGTGTGTGCTTGTGTGTGTGTAGCACACGGACTTACTAACTGAGCTTTTGCGGCCGAGAGAGTGGCAAAGAGTGTCGCGTTGGATTTTAATTGGAGAGCGTAAAGGAAGCGGCGTTGCATGCAGCAACATAATTTTAATTTAATAATTTCCCGTGTGCATTCGCGCTGAGAGGCGGACTACAGTAAAAGTACGGACCAGGACCAAGGAGAGGAGTCGGAGTCGGCTATTACATATGCAGGACGGAAAATCAGTTTAGGAATGTAAATTGATTTTGTGGTAATATGCAATTTGTGGCCTGCTGCCGTTGATGGTTGTTGATGTTGTTGCAAGGCTGCGACTCGGGCGGAGCTGCGGAGTCCAACTATGCGGCCAATGGTGCGTATGCGTAATGTTGGCTCAGCAGGTTTAATGCTCAAAACTTTAAATGTAAAAGGGACTGTATGAATGTGAATGCCAGACAGAGGACAGTGGACAGTGGACAGTGGACAGAGGACCATTGTCAGTGGAAAGTGAACAGTGGACAGTGGAGAGTGGAGAGTGGACAAGTTAAGGGCAAACAAAGAACACACAAAACTTTCAACGTTCAACGTTCAACGTTCAACTACCAAAGACATTTTCGGGAGGCTGTAAAAACTTGCCAAGAATAAACAGAAATTACCCGGCCGCAAGTAAATAAAAATGTTAAAGCAGAAAAGCTGCTCAAAGGCGATGGTGGTTGGTGGGTGGACGGGATAAGGCACGCACAGGACCCTTTCCAGGATGCTTGTCGCTATGCGCATGAGAAATTTTTGCTTTTTAAATTCTTCAAGTAATGCAAATTAAATTTAAATATCAAATAGGCAAGAGGCAAATGAAAACAACAGCAAATTAAATGCCCAGGCAAGCTCCATGGACCGTGGTCTATAGTCCATGGTCCAAGGACGAAGGAGCAGCAGCAGCACCAGCAGCAGTAGGTGGCTTGTGCCGTTCAAGAAACAAATTTCAAAGACAAATAAGCGCCGAAAACAGCAGTAATTAATTTGCGCCGTGTGTGTGGGTGTATTCGAGTGTGTATGTATGTGTGTGTGTGTGTGTGTGTGTGTGTGTGTGTTTGTGTGCTTAGCCGAACTTTGGGCTAAACAACAACAACAAGAGCAACAGCAGCAACATGGACGAGACTTTTAGTGGAGACAATCGCTGTACGTGGAAAGTTGAATGCTGGCCAAGCACCGCAAGCAACTTTTAGTCGCTGCTTGCCGCGACGAGAACATCGAGAACAGTTACCAAACTGCACGACTAACTGTAAATTGGCAACAACAATAAACAGCAACAACAGCAGCAGCAGGCAACAAGAAGCAACTGCCACAACCAGCTACAAGCAACTTGAGCTCAACTCGCAACGTGGAACTTCTTGTCTCGGCTCAAACACAGGGGGTGCAGTGGCGGAGTGGATCTAAAGTGTCGCAAAGGAGGATGGGGCAAGGGGAGTGAAGAGGTCCCGTTTTTGCTTCGTTAGTTGCCCGCTACACATTTTCACACATTTTGGCAGCGTAAATGCGGTTTAAATTCAAATTTGTTAGCAACAAACAGACAATTAATTTCGTATATTCTCCGAAAAGGACTTTTGTTGCAAGCACGCAAGCAGACAGGCACACGCACACACACCCCCCCCCCCCCCCCCACTGTCCACTCGATTGAAGCCACGTCAACAAGACAGCCAGACAGGCAGGCAGGCAGGCAGGCAGGCGCTTAGTTGCCCCTCTTGCAACACATGTGGCATCTACTTATACAAGTAATTCTTTTTCTGTTGGCATTTGAATTTTAAATGTTATTACGCAGTTGCCAAATTGATCAGTGCGAAGATCTAAGGAAAACCAGCCGCCTTTTAATTTATTCATTGCGCATAATTGTTTCTTGCTGCAAGCAACTCAACAAATTTTAACTTTGGTGGCAACTTTAAGGCGCGCCTCTTTTGGGTGCCAGGCCAGGCCAATATTAAATTTCTCAATTATTTCGCAGATTGCTATGGGAAACTGTCCGGCTGTCATAGAGTGTGTGCTTGTCATAGTTATTGGACAGGATAAAGGAGGAGCAGCAGAGCAGCAGCAGTGTTTGGGGTCATTTTGGTGAGAGTTGATTTCCATTAGCAAGTACATAACTTAAAGCCAAGCCAAATTGCTCCTGCTCCTGCTGCTGGTGCAAGTGCTCAAGGACTCAAGGACTTTGTTCCGTGAGCTCGCATAACTACCAAAGCAATTGTTATAACACTCACTCTCCCTCCCTCCCCCTCTCTGTCTGCCTCTGTCTCTGTCGCTCTCGGATGCGTTAAATTTGAGTACAAACAAACCTAAGGACATGTCAAGCGCAGCACGCGTATACAAACAAAAACAGGAAACCCACAGCGAGCAGGACTCGACTCGACAATCGCTTATATGTTGGAGGTGTTGGCGCCATAGACCAAGATTAAATGACGCTCATCATTCATGTGCCAGCAACACAACAAGCAGAGGGCAGAAAGGGGGCAGCAGTTGTAGCTGCAGTTGGGGGTCCTGCAGAGGTCCTGTAATGTAGTGCCATAATCCTTGACGCAATTTTTGTGCACAAACCGTTTCTGGAGCAATATGTTGTAATATCCGCTGCCTGTTTTTATTTGCGCCGCATACATTTCAAAGACAGCGAAAGAGGGAAACTCACAGGACATGTGAGAATATTGGGCAAGGACTCGCAGCAGTAGCAGTAGCAGCAGCAAAGCCCAGCCAAAAGTACTAAACGTAGCTATGATTTAGCGTTCTATTATTTGCCTTGCCAACAGGCAGCAGCTTGAGCAGTTTACACCAACCTGCCTAAGAACGGCCTGCCCCAATGTGTGTGTGCGAGTGTATGCATGTGTGTGTGTGTGTGTGTGTGTGTGTGTGTGTGTGTGCGTGAACGTGACCGTTTTCAGTGCCGCCGCCTGGTTTTTGTGTGAAGGCCATTGTAGCCAGGGCAGCCCAACCAGGCACTTCATCAATTATTCTTAAGCATAAAATATTTGTCACTTTTAGTAAATTTATTGTGACAAGCGTTCCACACCTATTTTGCACAGCGGAGAGGGGAGAGGGGAGCGGGAGAGGGAGGTGTGTGTGTGGCAAAGCTACGTTTATAAACGGCTCGGCATATGAATCACGTGCGTAATGGCAAACAAGTCCTTTTGGCCTGCGATTTTACCGTTTGTCGTTTGCCGTTTGCCTTTGCCCTTTTTGCCTCGCCGCCTTTTGCACCTTTTGCACCTTTTGTGCCGCGTGTGGCCCAAGTGGACAGCCTTTATTTTGTTTGTAGCCGCATTTCTAGTTTGCTTGTTGTCACTTCCGTTAACACACACACACACACACATGTATATGTAAATATGTAGATGAGCATATTTTATGTTTATTGCCGCGTATTTGTTGCTCGGCTCTGCTCTGCTTTGTTTATGCCTCGTGACTTCCACTTGAGTTGGTTTTTTATTTTTGGTTGCACGTTGCACGTTAATACAAAAGTCGCATTGAATTAAAAGTTGATGTCGGCGTCGAGGAAACGTTTCAGCGGAAGCTTTCAAGCACTTCGTCAACTTTGACACGACTCCGACTTCTGCCTCAAAGGCCGCGCCCACAAATCAGATAAGCGCCACATGATTTATTTGGGGTGTGTGTTTTTGGTGGCAAATCAAAAACTGACGCTGCTTGAAGTTTTGCCGACATGTTGCTTTCCAATTTTCATCTTCATATGCAGGCAAGTAGTAAGTGGCAAGTAGTGAGTGGCAAGTGGCAAGTGGCAAATGGCGAGTGGCATGCGGCATGCGGCAACTGGAAGCCAGAAGGCGTTGCGGGTCAAAAGCAGTTACAAAAACCCATTTAATCCCACGCTAAATGGGCGCAATGTAAACTGTTGACATTTCAGCCTTCTGTTGCATGACACCAAAGAAGTGTGTGTGTGTGTGTGTGTGTGTGTGTTGGGGAGGTGGCATCATTGTTGTTGCACGTGCTGCTGCTGTTACTGCTGTTGGTGTTGTTCCTCTTCCTGTTACAAGCTGAAGTGCACTCGACTCTAAACAGCAACGTAGTCGTCGTTGTTGGCAGTGTGTTTGTTAAACACCTACACAAATGGCGATGCCCCGCAGCTTGCCTGCCCCTTGCCGCTTGCCACATCCGGGCAGCGTCAGCAGCATCAGCAGCTTGACAAATATTTTTGAGCCCCACACGGAAAATAGAGTAAGCGGCCAGGCAACTTAATGAAATGCGAGCACATGAGAATTGCACTGCACGGAAGGGAGAAGGGAGTGCAACTGGAGTAGTGGTTAGGGTTGTCGCATAGTGGTGGTTGGGGGGGTGTAGGGGTGCAACATGCAGCAATCACGTGCCAACATGCAGGTGAAATGCAAATAATAAAAATAAATTTTGTTTTCCCCTCTGAAAAAGTTGGCATTTGTTTTCTTGCCAGCTACAAAAAAACAGAAAAAAAAACAGCAAAACACAATGGGAAAATATCTAAACAGGCAAACGTGAGACAAGTTAAGAGAAAAATAGTCGACAAGTCGTGCAGAAAAATATATAAAAGATAAAAACCGAATTATGCGCAACAAAATAACGAAATTCAAATGCTCTTTTTACGGTTGCAATAAAAATGACTTGAGATCGAAATGGGGCTAAAAGGTGACGAAATCATTGCTGATTGCTCAATGGTAAGTTAAAAGTAATCCTGAATAATATGCCAACATATATGGGAAGTGCAGCTTTATCTTTTTATACTGCCCAAAAGTAATACAGATGGTGTTCCATTTAAAACAAATCAATCAGCAGCTGCGATATATATTGGGGCTGAGCTTAGCCCAGGATCTGTGGAGGAATGCAATTGTGTCTGCAGCAAAAGCTGTCTGCGGCATTCTATGGTATCCCTGCTGTTGCGAGTTTTTCTGTGCCACTTGCATACTTGTAAAATGAGTTTTCTTGCATCGTTTGGCCTGCCACACACACACACACACACACCCAAAGACACACTCAAAAAAGTAACCCCCGCTAGACAAGTCAGCTTGTTTTTATAACTTTGCGCATGTAAAAATACCTAACACAGGCATCGCCTGTGCTGGTGTGTGTGTGCGAGTGTGTGTGCAAGTGTGTGTTCAGTGCAGTGGGTGGCTGGGCATATTGAAGTACGTTAGTTGTTGTTGTTGTTGTTAATGTTAGCCAGGCATCCTCATCCGACAAGCCATCCGCATGGATTCGGGAACTAGTTGCATTTTTATAAACGCCAACTTTTTTCCGCAATTTTATTTTGCTCAACAGCAAGTGACGAACCACCTCCCCCAAACCTCCCCTGCGCTCCCCTGCGTGTGTGTTTGTGGCGCTGTAATATTTACTGACGCCCACTCCCACACCACCGTTCCCCCCTGCAGTGCTGTCAAGTGCACTTGTTGACGTCATGGCTATTTTGTGCGGCACAAAACCCAAAAAAAGAAATCACGTCAAAAACTGATTTTTTTTTTTTTTGCTGCTGGCCAAATGATGGAGGAGTGGCAGAGTGGCCGAGGTTTATGGTTTGCTGTTGACTGAGCCGATTTAGTGAAAATATTTACGCCGCCATCGGTGGAATGCATTTATTTGCTGCGGCTCCTGCGGAAAGAAATTTGCAAGCAACAGTTTACTCAAAGCGAACGGAATGTCGATGTGGGTGTGGCCAGAGGATGTGTGGTGCAGGAGGCGTGTTGCTGCTGCTGCTGCTGCTCACGTAACATTTAAAAGTGCAGTTAATTGATTTTTCCAGCACAATGCGCCAGGAATTGACGTCAACACAGCAAAAATTTGGCAGCAGTGAAGTTTTTGACGTGTTGCTGCTGCTGCTGTTGCTGCTGCTGCTGTTGCTGCTGCTGCTGTTGCTGCCGCTGCTGCTGTTGCTGCTGTTGCTGTTGCTGCTGTTGCTGCTGCTGCTGCTTTTTGGCGCCGCTTTGTATGCAATACAAAACAATTTTCATGGCGCGAATTTTTTTGCATACGCGTAAAACCTCATAAATTGCATGATTTTATTCCCAGTTGTCAGTTTTAATAATACCCTGCAAAACAACCGGCTTTGATGGGGTATAATAGACGAGCTGCCTGACTGCCCTGGCTAAATGTCATATTTATTGTGATCGTTTGGCGTTGGCTGAATATAAACTGTCAGCCTGGTTCAACAGCTTACTATAGATGACATCATTTTGTGTGGCACTGAAGATCTAATGGCCTGTCAAGGACTTTCAGAGCCTGTCAAGGACTCTCATAGTGATGCCCAAAAATTGAAGAAAATGTCACGCGTGATAAAGCCTCCGTTTTCAGCGTGAACTGAGAAAAATCAACAAAAATCTGTGTTTGTTACTGAATAAATATTTGACTATGATTTTTGCCAGTTGCAAATGTGGCAAGCTGCAACAGACAGCAACAGGAGCAGAAGTGTCGCACCAAGCTGATGTCCTGAACAGACAGACTGAGAGACTGACTGATGGACTAACTGAATGATTGAAAGATTGACGTTATTCACGGGCATACAGTTGTCAGTCCACGCTGCTCTGCTTGACTGATTGACTGACTGACTGACTGACTGACTGGGTGACAAGCACAAAGAGTCGTAACACTTTTTGGCAAATGATTGCTGGCAAAAATAGTCATTGCAGCATAAGTTAGTTGTTGCCTGATTGACAGCTCAGAACTGGCAATATGGCAATAAATACTGTTCTCTCTCTTTCCCAGTGTCTACTTTTCACAGTTAAGTCAGTTATAAATATTGATTGACCGATTCGAGCAGAGTTGCTGTTGATTGTGATGCACAAATTCAGCTGTAAACTATATGCAACAACTCAGAGCTTCAGGTATAAAGCTGGTCAGCAACTTTCTCACACGACACACGTGGGGAGGGCGGCTAGGTGCTGCAGGTCACTTCCTGTGACCTCAGGCATAAAACCCCCAACACGTACGCAGCTGCAGAGACAGAGTTGGCCAATCAAAAGGCAAAAACCGCAACAACAAAAAAAGAAGGAAGGAAAATAAAACAGAAGAAGCAGAGGCAGAAGCAGAAACAGAAGTAATATGCAAGCAGTTTATACACTTGGGCGAATACTGTAGTAGCAGACTGTAAACACTGCAGCTGGTTGGCTGGCTGGCTGGCTGGCTGGCTGGTTGGCCAATGTGTTTTATAATTTCTATCCTTATGCTTTGCCACAACAGTCTGGTCGATCGGTCAGTGGCCCTTAGCTACTGCAACGGCAACGACGTCAACAGCAGCAGCAGCATCCACATTCCCATCCACATCCCCATCCACATCCCCATCCACATCCACATCTACATCAAGATGAACATGTTCGAGCACTCACGTGGAGCATGCTTTGATTTGTTTCGTTACGTTTCATTACAACAATTTTGGATGTTGCTGTGCTCCCTCTTGCCTCCATCTCCCTCTATGTCTGTCTCATGCTATCTGTCCATTCATTACAAGTGGCATTATATGCTTTTGGTTCTGCTGCTGCTGTTGCTGTTGGCAGCCCATCGAAAAATGTCCATAGAGGAGGAGCAGGAAGAGGCTACTTGTTGTGGTTTCGATTTGCTTGGCTTTGTCGCAAAAATTCTCAAGAGATTGCAGTAAATTTCATTTTTACTATCGCTTCAAACTGTCACAAAACAAAAGGCTCAACTCTTGCATGCAACATGCAGCAACAAAAATGCATAAAAAATTTCAATAGCAATCAGAAAATTGCAACTGGCCCAACTGCTGTCGCTGTTGGGGTTTTGTGTCGCCTCGCATCGAGCACTTTTATTATTATACCAAATATTTTGGCTACCTTTGGTCACACACATCCGGCACTCACTGAGAGCAACAACCACAACACACATCAGCAACAACAACAACAACAACAACAACGAGAAGTCAGCTACACATTGATAGATTTTACTTGTGGACCACTTTGAAAGTATCTCTTACATTGACATGCACACTGTGAGAAATTGAGAGTGACACACGATATTTTAGCACAGCACTCCGCTGGCAGGCGTCGCATCCTTAATAGCAGTGCATCTGTCTTGTCCTGTCCGCTTCCATCGACATCTGTCGATTGTAGCTTCTTCTTCTTGTGGCTCACATTGAGAAATTTAATTTATTTCCCAACTAAATCGATTGCAGACACAGCAGCAACAACAACAACTACAACAACAACAACAACAATAAATAAATACAAAACTCGAGTTGCCTTTCTATTTCAGATTAACTTTGACTCTCGAACTAAATTTTTCACTTTTGGTTGAACTATTTATGCCAAATTGAGAGTCAAATGCTACATGTGAAAGTCGAGAAACAGCTGCAAATTATTTTTTATATTTTTGGCATTTTGCCAGTCTCAAGTGGCACCTCTTCATAGCCCCTCTCAGCGCCTAATTGCAATCACTTTTGCATATGTTTACCATAAATTGCAGCTCAGTCGACTCTTGACCAGACTTTGTCTCAAAACTGAAATCTGTTTTGTTTTCTATTGTTTTTGTCTTAATTCAAGTCGCATCTTATGCTAGGATTTAATGCCATTTCTTTGCTTTCGTATTTAGCCAGACTTTTGGGGTTGTTTTTTTTTGCTTTTGACCCAATGCTTCGATGCCAAGTTGAATGTGACAGTGAAATGAATGTTTTATAAGGCAACAAGACACGATTCGTTTTTGTAAAATGGAAAATGCGCATCAGGCATTTGTATGCATTAGTCGAGTGAAACGAACATTTTATGGCATTAAGTTGCCCCATCAGCAACAGCAACAGCAACATCGAGAGCAGCAACAACATGGCTGCCTGTGGGTGGACGGGTGGCAGAATAGCTTTAACACAAA
Organism: Drosophila demipolita; assembly: GCA_035042405.1. Lineage (NCBI taxonomy): Eukaryota > Metazoa > Arthropoda > Insecta > Diptera > Drosophilidae > Drosophila > Drosophila demipolita. The sequence goes on along the minus strand of JAWNLI010000059.1, from coordinate 5,590,688 downwards.
TATACATGTCGGCAGAGGCAAATTCTTGCATAGAATTTCACTTAAATGCAGAAAATGGCACAAGCATAAAACTGCAGCACGCAGAACAAGGATAAGTAGCAGCAGCAACACCAGCAGCAGGGAGCGAGACAGATAGAACCTAGAAATTGTGGCAAGCCTGAACAGCAGCAGCAGCAGCAGCAGCAGGCAACAACAGTTGCAGTCGGCAACTGAAGGGTGCGGGCCAATCCAAAGTACGTCATGAAAATCAGGAAACAGGATATATTAAGTTTGAGGAATGGACGCTGGGCACACCAACACATATACATATGCAAATGTTGTCGCAGCAATTGGACAACTAGCCCCAAACCCAGCAACAGCAACACCAACAGCAACAACTACAGCGGCAGAAAGCAGCAACATAAAACAGTAGCGGCAGCAGCAGTAAAAACTGCCCCTTGGCCTGTCGCCTGCGACAGTTTTTATTGCAGCCCATAAAATAGGAGCAGCAGCAGCAGCAACAATAGCTACAACAAGGACATGACAAAGTTTTGCATGCGCCTTGTATTATATATAAAAATGTATTTCTTGTTTTGTTATATTTTTGTTTTCTTTTTGTTTCTTTTCAATTGGCAACCACATTTTCTATTAGTGTAAATATGCAAAGTACTTGAAGACATGAGGCTCCACTTCCGTTATGAGCGTAAGCGAGAAATAGCCATAAAAATGTTGAACGCGGCTCAAATGTAAAATGCAAAGTGTTACTTTGAGCGGCCTCTGCACTTCGTGTGTTAAAATGATATTTGCATTAAGGCATTGATTGCTACGGTTGCTTTTACTTTAAAATAAACAGCTGAAAATGCCTTACTTAGTATTTTGGGTGCGGCTCTCGCTTATATTTCATTCACACTTCATTTGACGAGAACGCGGAGCATTAAATCTAAATGAAAATAGCAACGACAACAGCAACAGCAAAAATATATATAAAATAACAATTGGGTGCAGACAAGAAATATTAGCATCGCAATTTGCGCCCTACAAACCCAATTTGAGACTGGCAAACAAACAGAGCAAAAAAGCATTTTTTCGCTTTCAACTTTAACAAGTCAAATAAAATGCAGTATTTAATAAGCGAGTTGGTTTTCATCTGCTTCACATTTAATTGATATTTTCTCACAAAGGCATTTTTGGAATGTTTAAAAAAACTCTTGAAGTGAGTCAAATGTTTTTGTGAATACCAACAAAATTGATACCTTATGTAATAAATAAATGTAAGCATTGAAAGCTACAAAAAACTGTTAAGTAACGAATAATCACAGCTTCTCTCTTTATTTACTGCAATTTCAATTTACAGGCTTATGCAAATGAGCTGTGGCTCTGCTCCTGCCCCTCTTCAGACACTGCCACAACATGGCTGCTTATCAAAGACAAATATGAAATATTAATAATGCTCAGCAGCGTCGGGGAATGGTTGGTTGGCGAAACCAACTAGGACATTAAAAATGATGATGTTTGCTTTGGAGTGCTCGTGGCACAGAAAATGCAAATTTTGTCGGCCTTTAATGCCTTTCACTTTGATTTGAAGCGGCAAACACGACCGACCGAGGCAAATGCAACACGTGCGCCATAAATCAACTTGTTTACTGCTGCTGCTGTTGTTGCTGTTGTTGTTGTTAGTTGTGGCACGCAAAGTTAACTGTAAGCAGCACCAGCGAACGAACCGCGCACCCAATTCAAAAATCAAATCAAAAATAGTTTGAAAAGTTTCAAGTGCTTAACTCTTGGCCAAGGCACTCTCCCACACACACACACACACAAATACCCATCCACCCACACACACAGCCAGCCAGAAAAATCAGGCGACAGACAATGCAACAAATTGCAGAACTGCTGGCACTGCCAAACTCGGGCAGGTTTACGCGAACAACGCCAACGCCAACGCCAACGCCAACAACACCAATGCCAAAGCAGCCAAACAGCGGCAAGGAGCAAGTTTTGTAATTGTCTAGCCCAGACACGTGGGCACCCTCCATGACAATTCGAGGGAGGAGGAATGGGCGGGATGGGAGGGTATGGAGGGAGTAGAGGTATCAGCTTAGAATCGCATAAAATGGAGTGGCTGGCATGTTGCCGGTAATGAGCAGCCATAATCATCATCGTCGCCATTGTGGCCTCGTGTGTTGAATGCGTCAGTTGCATTGTCTTTAAAATAGCAGAGCATTAGATATGCCAGCTAAGACACACACACACACACACACACACACACACACACACACACACTCACATACAGAGGCACACAAACAATAACACTAGGCAACACAAAACGGACACTCGACCCATCAAGTGCAAACACAAACAAAACTAAATAGTTAAGAAAAAAGAGAAACTAAAAGTTTGTCATATTAAACAAATTGCATAGGGATTATTTTTATGATTACAGAAATTGTCGAAGGATTTTCTTTATTATTTCACCAAATGCCAGAGGAGATCCTGCTTCCTAAAAAATTACTACTTTCTCATTCTATCGATATTCGAAAAAGTGGCTTTATACTTTTAATTCCTTTTGCGTAAGCATTTTATTTAAATATTAATCCAATTTCACAAGAACTTCCAATAGCCCAAGGAGTCACATGAGCATTATATCATTTCCTAAGGAAATCCATTATCATTTTACGAATTGCCTGAAACAACTCAAAATTTAATTGGTTCTGCAACTTCAACTGCAACGGCAACAGGCACCTTCAATTGCAAACTAATCTTTCCACCTTTGACAGGGACATCTTCTGTGCAAGTCAATAATTGATTAATAAATGAATTCGTGTAGCAGAGTGTAAACGGCGACAATCGCGATCTCAATTCCAAGGCCCAAGTTTTTCTGCTGTGTTTGACGTCGTTTGCTGCAGTGGAAATTTAATTGAATGAAAACTTTTTGTGTCGTCTGTTAATTTGCTTTGAATGAAGTTGAACATGTGTGCCGACGCCGACGCTGCAGGCACAACCATATACACACACACACACACACACACACACACATGCATACAACTAAACACACGTTCGACATGCATATGTAAGTACATAGTTTGGAGTTATCGCTCTGTGGGTTTGCCATTTGCGGGTACAAATGTCAACTTGACTTTAGCCACGTGCTTTCTCGAAGGGTGTATGTTTGTGCGTGTGTGTGTGTGTGTGTGTGTGTGTTAGCAAGGGGAGTAGGTGTGTGTCAAAGGCTCTGGCTCTGTGGATTTAGCTTGGCCCTGTGCTTGATTATAGTGTTAACCCGCTGAACTTGCAGCCAGGTGCGCCAATGTCAGCTTCCATTCCAATGTCGCTATTTCAATTGCCCGAATGTGTGTGAAAATGTGTTAGAATGTGTGTGTGTGGGTGTATTTATGTGTGTGTGTGGGTGATTCAATTGTTTGTTCAACTATTTCATAGTTGTTAGAGAAATTTGTTTAATGCATGAAGTGGCGGTAATTTGGCGTATACGTAATGTGTGAGGAGCTCTGCTGAGGCAGAGACAGATGCTGCTGCTGCTGCTGCTGCTGCTGCTGCTGCTGCTGTTGCTGCTGCTGCTGCTGTTGCTGCTGATGAGCAATTAACAAACAATTGCAACGTTTTTAGTTAGAAAACAAACAGAGTGCAGCAACGATAGACGAAATGCGGACAAGAGCCAAAGAATGACACTCAGCGAAAGCAATTGAAAAAAGGGCATTCCAAAGTTGCTTAGCTAAGTGAAACAGTCTCACAAGCTGAGCAAAAAGGTAGGGTATATGATGGCATTAATAAATGTTTAACTGTGTACTAAAAATTTAATTATATAGCTAGCCAATCGAATCCTAATTTTGATCTGGTGTTCAACTAAAGTTAGATGGACATCTAATCTCAACCTAAATAAATATTTATATAATTATTATCAAACTCAACTTTAATTAGATAAATTGCTTATCCAATCGTTGACATATTTAGTATGCCTCATTTTGGGGAGAGTGCACATGGTAAAAAACTGCTCACATTGCATTCTTTTCGAGGCAGCGCGCGAATTTTTGCTCATAATTAAAAGCTAACAAAAGGCAAAAGTTGCCGCATCGTTCGGAATACAAATGCTGTAACTAGTGGCATGCACTTAGGTGCAGGGGCAGGGGCAGGGGAAGGGGCATGGGCAGCGATGGTGGCAAAGGGCTGCTTAGTTGTAAGAGCAGTTTGGTTTTGGCTTCTGTTGATTCTGTACTTACCCGCTGTTAAAGCGCTGACAGCATTTGCAGTGACATGCGGTGATGTTGCTGGTTTTGTTGCTGCTGTTGCTGCTGCTGTTGTTGCTGCTGTTGACCCAGCAGGGCTCGGACTCGACGCCGACAATAATAATTTGGAGACAGCAGCAGTCGCTGAGTTTGGCAAAATTTCAGATACTTGGTCAGCATCAGTTTGGTTGCTGCTGCTGCTGCAGTTGCTGTTGCTGTTGCTGCTACAACTATTATCAAATATTTGATGCACAGGCGGCTGCACATCTTCATAATGCAAACTATCTGGCGTAATATGCGTGGCAACGAGCAACGTTGTTTTGCTGCTAGTTGTTGCTGGATTTGTTGTTGGCTCAGCGGAAGCTGACAAGTTATGCTCATCATCAACGTCAGATCCAAACGATGACAATGTCAGTTGTTGTTGCTGCTGTTGTTGCTGCTGTTGTTGCTCAGTTGTTGTTCGTTGTTCTTCCTGTTGCTGCTGTGCGGCTGCTGCTGCTGCTGCTGTCTCCTGTTGTGCGGCTGCATTGCGCTTGCGATTATAGTACTCATAGTTTGCTGGCTTTGCTGCTGGCATCGTTGTCTCATCAGCAGCAACAGCAGCAGCAGCAATAACATCATTTTCGCTTTCATCAGTTGTTGCTGCTGCTGCTCCTGTTGTTGTTGCTGTGACTATGATTTTATCCTCGACCATAAATTGCACTTTTTTGCGCGCACTCGTCGCCGATGTGGGCGTGGGCGTGGCAGTTGTTGTTGCTGCTGCTGCTGCTGTTGTCGCCGGTGTTGTCGGCGTGGGTATATAGAACTGTGACTTGCCCGACGGTGTTGCAGGCCCTGTGGCATTGTCTGACGCAAGCAATGGTGCTGCCAGCTCCAGTGTTGTAGGTCGCTTCAGTATCGACTTGATGCCGGGCGAAGTTGGTGTAACTGTCAAGACTGTAAATGGTTCGGCTGCCCCATTCGACTGCAGCTCAACAAGAGGTGCGACAACAGCAACAGTTGTCGCTGCTGTTGTTTTACTAATATCCAAACTCAACAACTCATCGGTCTTTTTGTTGCGCGGCGGACGCCTTGGATTGCTAGCTGCAGTTGCTGGCGATGTTGCTGCTGCTTTTGCAGTTGTCGCTTGCGTTGTTGTTGTTGTTGTTGTAACCTCAGCAGCAGCGGAAGCAATGAGTATTCGCTCGTAGCTATCGCTTATGTCGCCTGAATCCTGCTCGCCTAGACTTATGCGCTGTCCCGCAATATTGCTGTAGAACTTTCCCTTCTTCTGCTGTTGCAGTTGCTGTTGCTGCTGTTGAGGTTGCTGCTGGGACTGCTGCTTGGACTGCTGCTTGGACTGCTGCTCCACCTCTTCCTCCTCCTCGTGCAGTTGCGCATCGGCTACATCAAAATCATCAGCAGCGGGCAAGCATTTAGCATTGGGTGTCTTCTTGGTCTGGCAATTGACTGAGATCAGATCGTAGGGATTAACATTGCAGCGCAAGATGGAGCGACGCGAGCTGCGATTGCTGATTAAACCGCTGCTCTGCAGCAGCGACTCATTGTCCTCCATTAGCCAGCAGTCTTGGACGCTCTGCACAGGCGACTTAGCCGCTGGCAGTGATGCACGCGTCCTTGTCCTGCCACGTTGCATCGAACTGCTGCTGCTGCTGTGGCTTGTCTTGGCAGCAGTTGCTGTTGTCGTTGCTAATGCTGTACGTGACTTGCTGTCCTTGGCAGTAGTTGGTGGCTCCGCGCTGACAACTGGCTCAGGCGAGAGGAGACGCGTGCGTCGCATCAGGTCATAGGGATCCTTTTGTGGATCCAGTATGGTGGGACGTGACTTCTTTGTCGCGCTCACCACACGCATCGTTGCCGCCAAAGGTCGACGGTTGTGCGGCGAGGCTGATGCTGCGGCTGCAACCGTTGGCAATCGCACAGTGCCCCCAATGGTGGCCAATGGCAGGCGTGAACCTTTGCATTTCTTGCACACGCTCGCCTTCTTCACGTCACGTTTCGTGCCGTTCAAATACTCTGCACACGAACAGATCACAACGGCCAGCGCGGTGGCTGTGCCCGGCTCGCCATCTGTGGCAAAGATGGCTGCCGCATGTGGATGCGCATGGCCGTAGTAGGAGGAGTGTGGTCGCGAGGTTATGCCACGCACAGTGCCATAGATCCAGGGCTCCGCATACTTCATGGAGCGCGACAGGGCGCTGGGCAAAAACTCGTAGCCGGGCGGCGGAGCAGCGGGTGGTGGTGGCAGCTGATAGCCCAAATGTTGCACTAGATGATGATGGGCAATATGTTGCTGCTGGTACTGATGTTGCTGCTGGTGATGATGTTGCTGCTGCTGATGCTGCTGCTGCTGCTGCTGCATGTGCAGCGCCTGTTGCAGTTGTTGCATTTGCATCGTCTGCATGCCGCCGGCAGTTGCTAGAGATGAGTTCTTATTATCACTGCTGATTTTGAGCCGCTGACTCCAGGTTTTCTTTGATTTGTCATACATCGGCGTGGTAAGCTGCGGCAGAGAAGAAAGTTGCTTAAGTAAGTTGCAAAAACTTTTAGTTTAAGCAGAGAGAGAGAGAGAGAGAGGGGAAGAGAGAAAGACTCACCATTCATAAGTTGATGTTGCTGCTGCTGCTGTTGTTGCTGTTGCTGTTGCTGCTGCGCTCATAATCCCCAATTTGAATTAATGTCTTTAATAGAGTTTGTCGCTCGTTGCTGGCCAGTTAGCAACTATTGCCGCCTGCCGCCCGCCGCCTGCCTGCAAAAGATATCACAGAAAATTATTAAAGCGCAACGTCCAGCAGGAAATCCGTTAATAAAAGTTTTCTTATTGAAAAAGTTTAAAATGCGATTATATGTGGGCTTAAATGAAAGGATGAGCAGCAGCAAAAAAGGGTGTCGACTCTGGCAGCAGCTGCAGTAATATTTTGACTAATTTAATGGGGCAAGTCGGCTGCTTAGCTGCTGACAAATGGCTTAGATTACACAATAGCCACGAGCCAAACGCCAGACATGAATACAAATATATATGTATGTACATAAATATATATTTATTAATGGGTTATTCCACAAACCTCTAAAATAGTCAAATCAGACTGAGTCAATATCAGGCAACTTTAACTTTACTTTTTCCTTTTTGGAATCAATAGCAAAATGTATTAATTGCAGCCTTGTTGCTGCTGCAATCCAATCAACGTTACAACTCAATTTGTGCCCCCTTACGAGACACAAGAAGTGCCACACAAATCCCAAGTAATTTCTCACAATTTTCACAGCAAAGAAAATACCAAAAATATGAAAAAAGTGTTACAAAAAAATGTGAAATCAAATAAACCAGTCAAAAGAATATAAACCGCACTCAGCTCCCCTGTCACCTACGCTTCTGAAAGTTCTTTTTGAAGTTGTTTTCATTGACAGACTATAGAGTGGGAGAGGGGGGAGAGGGAGGGGTGACTGGCGCGTGGGAAATAGAGGATTTGTTGGCGAGCACTTGGTCAATGCTCCTACGCGCATTTACTATTTTTGTGGCTGTTGCTGCTGTTGTTATGTGCTGTTGTTGTTGTTGTTGTTGTTGGTGTTGTTGTTGGTGTTGTTGTTGTTGTTGTTGCATGTTGTTGTTGTTCAACTTTGTTTTCATTTTCGCCAGTGAATTTTTGTCGTCATCGTGACCACTTTTCACAATCAACTCACTGCCCACAAAATCTTTGCGAGCGGCTTACTGTTTAGTTCGAGAATTTCGTTCTTGCAACCGCCGCAATATCAAATCAAGTTTGTATCTGCTCCTTTTGGTCAACGGAGCAGGTCGGTCTCAACGCTTGCGGATATTAATCAAAATGCGCTCTCAACGTAGCACCAATAGCATCCCCCATCTGCATCTCCAGCACCATCCGCGTCTGCATCTCCATCTGTGACTCGCATCTCCGGCAGCTACTTGAACTGGCAGCTTTGGTTGCTGTGTTGTCCAGGCGTTGGCATACTTTGGCTTAGTTACTGCTACAATTGTTGTTGCTGTTGCTGCTGCTGCTGCTATTGTTGCTGCTAAAGTTGTTCTTTTTCTTGAGGTGCTCGGCCAAAACACGTCGCCTGCGCGCGTTGAAAAATGTTGATAAATGTTGACAATTTTTCCGGCAACCACTCGTGATAAATCTAATTTTTCTCTTTTGCTCGCCGTCCACATTGCGTTGGCACCCACGGCATTGTTGTCAGTTAACAGTTGTTGTTGCTGCTGTTGTTGTTGTTGTTGTTGTGACTGTTGCTCTGTTGCAGTTTTGATTACATAGCAGCAGGCTCCTTGTTGCTGTTGCCAAGTTTTTGCTGTTGCTGTCGCCGTTGCCGTTGCCGTTGTGTAGGTGTGAAGTAAAATTAAAAACGTGTCATTTTTTGCTTTATCGCGTGACGCGCATTTGGGCAAATAGAAAACCAAAAAAAAAAAAAATAAATAAATGTTGCCATGACCCAGCGCCGACAGCAAACAACAAAATGTTTTGAGTGAAATTTGAGCCACTTTGCTTGATGCAGGCCACAGTCCACATAGTCCACAGTCGGATATTGTGGTTGCAGCCAAGCAAGTTTGAGGCACAACAATGTTTCATGGAATTTGTTCAGGAATCCCAAAACTGATCTATCTGACTGAACGAATGAAACACTTGAGTAAGCCAGCAATAAGGCTGACGGAATGGACTGTAATTACGATAATTGGCATTGGGTTTGGGTTTGGGTTTGGGGGCCGACATTCAGCACAGTCGGTTGATTGTATTTAATCTTGTTCAATTAGTTACCTATACTAATACCACTAATCGCTTTCTATATAACTGTGAGCACGTATTTGCATAACGTATAAATTTTCATTTAAGCGGATTTCAACAAAGACACTCACTCGGTAATTAACTGCTTTGATTGTCTTTCTGGCTGGGCTTAAGTCGCTTTTCCTTCACTTCAGTTTAGCACACGGCGCATCATAATTTTTCACGCTCAATTGGCTCACATAGAGATACCCACAGAGACAGAGAAAGAGAGTGAGAGAGAGGGAGAGGAAGAGAAAGAGAGAGTTTCCCATTTCCTTTTGAATAACGACTCCTTTTTTTTTTGGTTATTTCGCGCTGCATTTGTGCCAAATGCAATTTGTCATTATAAATTTACGTCAGTTTGGGCAAAGGCAAAGGCAATGGCAAAGCCAGTCCCAAAGCAAATGAAGCAAGAAGAAGCAAAACTTTTTGGCCACGCTGTGTAAAAACTACAACTGCATTTTTCAATATATTTTCAACGTGACTCATTGAACAAAAGTTTTGCTTAACTGGCTGATGTTTTTCTTTGCTTTTTTTTTCAAGTTATGTTGGCAACCACCCACAAAACTTGGCCACAGATTGATGGACATATAAAAAAGTAGTTAACACAATGCCAAAGTGGCTAAAACGACAAGCTGAGCCAAGAGTTGTCGCTAATTAAGTGACTGTCGGATAAAGTTTAATACAAATGCAACGAATCATTTGTCAATTATCAGCAGTTGAGACATTTAAAATGCAATTAGTGCACACACATACGCACACACACACAGCAAGAAAAAGATGTGCACAGCACAGATGTAGCCAACAAGAGTTAAGTGAAGGACGAAGCTAAAGCTGTGGCTGTGGCTATGGCTCATACAATAAGCGGCTTAAAAAACCAGTTTAAAAAAAACTAATGAGCTAACAACTCGCCACTGGAGGAGGAGGGAGGCGATGAGTTGGAGGAGCTGCTGCTGACTCAGAGATCAAGGCAAACCAATGTGCAGCTTTGCCAACTAAATGCACATCAAGTATACGCGCTGCGTGTGCTGTAAAATTAACTATTTCATTTAGCTACTTGAGCTAAACAGAAAGAGAGAGGGAGATAAAAGAGAGAGAGAGAGCGAGATAGGTGGAGGGACCATCTGAATTTATTCAGCAAGAAACATTGAGCGTTAAGCATCAGCGATGCAGAGACGACATAATCACCGCTTTGGAGCGCCCAATCCACGCATGCAGCAAGCAGCTAAGTACGGCTCAGGATAAGTAAGCACGGCAGAAGGGTAGAGCGAGGGAGGAGAAGGAGGAGGAAGGCTAACTGCCTGAGCGAAGGGGAGCTTCTGGCACTACATTCAGAAAAATAGATCTAAGCAATTAATAATTCGACTTCTTTTTTAGAATTAACTTCAAAATATAAAAAAAAACTTCTTGCAACACGAAAAACTTATTTTTGTATATATATTTTTTTAATTTTAGAAATTTCAGAAAATTTTAATGTTTATAGTAATTTATTATTTTTTTACTGCTTTTTGCTTAGAGGTCAGTGAAAGTCACTCAATTCGGAATTTCCTTAATTAAATAATAATCTAATTTTACTAGAGTTGGTAGACTGTTTTTGTGAGTGTAGCAGCATGTAATATTCTATATGTGTTGCGTTAAGTGAAAATGTGCAGCAGCTGCTTAAAGTGGCACAACTGACGTGTGCAGCATTGAAGCGGGTTGCCTGCCTGCCAAGTCACACACACACCAGAGATACAGATGAAGATGGAGTGGCAACCACAACAACAACAACAACAACAACATTGACAAAAGCAACAACAACTAACAAACTGACAGCAAGGATTCCACTTTATTTATATTGAAATTAATTTATTTAAAATTCTAATGAGTTTCGCAATCAATTTATTTTATTTTTTTTTTTTGCAGAACAGCTAACAGACATGGGTAATCATCAAGTTTGGCCAAATGTTTGTCCACAAAACAGTCAACAGATTTATGGTTAGACATATTAATTTATGGCAAAATTGTAAACTAAATTGTGAGTAGGCAACAAAGATTTATTTGCAAGCAGTGGCAAGGATATCTACATATATATATATATATGTATTTATATTTGCAAGTACAAACTAATTGAATCTGCTGCTTTGTGAAATGTTAACAAGTTTTGCGGGTGGCTGTGCTTGTAGGCATGCATAAATTTAAAAGCACAACAAGCACACACACACACACACACACACATTAAAGTTCAGTGACAAATGCAGCAGCAACATTAACAACAACAGCAACAACAGATATTAAATTTTTTTCTCCTAACCAGGAAAGAGCAGCAAAAGCAGCGTCAACTTTGCTAAACTAATTAAAATGCATATTCTGGCTGCACATAAATGTGAAAAGTTTCGCTATATAGTCGTCTAGTTGTGTACCTGCTGCAAAATGAACGGATGCTTTAAGCAAATATAAATGGTAGTCTCAGTCTCCATCTCCGTCTCAGTCTCCGTCGCCGTCTCAGTCTCAGTCTCAGTTTAAGCCAGCTGCAGATCCACCTCACCCAGACAGAGACACGTTGATGACAGTTTCGGTTGAGCTTACTCTGCAATTTGTATAACATGCTGGGCAGTTGGCCAGGCCAGAAGAAGATGGCAGATAGAAGACAGAGGACAGAAGACAGAAGACACAAGCTGAACTTCAACACCACACCCTGGGCATTTGTTAAAGCAAAACTTTTTGTAAACTCATTAGAGCAGTCGGCCAAGCAACCAAACAGGGCAGGCAAGGGACGAAGGGCAGTTCACGAGTTTTGTGAAAGAAAACGGTAGCAACAAAAGCCAAAGAGAGAGACAGAGAGAGAGAGAGAGACAGAGAAAGAATGGGTATAAAAGAGATTGGGCAACCCGTTGGGCAGCTGACAAACAAAAGGCTGTTGTGGGCCCGGCTAAGACAAACAAGGCAAGTTCTCCTTACGCTCAGCACAACGGCTTACAGTCGCTTTTCATGCGGCTAAACATGCCCGGCGGTGCAGTTGAAATTTTATTTATTGCATTAACTTGAGACCCGCTCGGCAAATGTGGGTGGCAACTGCTCCCGCTGCTCATAATAAACTTAATGAAAATGATGTTCATAATGAAGCTCACTAATCGACTCCCTGCTCTCTGCTGACTGTGCCGACTGGGTTGACTGGGTCGACTGGGTGACTGGCAAGGCGCAGCTGCTTCAAGTTTACGAGCTGAGTTGCAAAACTATTTAGTGGCTACAGCTAAATGTCATTCTATATACTATATACTGTATATTATATACCTTATATATATTACTATGCACTAACTGCACGAATGTAAACTATGTAAAAGGGATTGCTTACACTTGAAAAAACACTTGGCACAAACTTTATGTTTGCATCATAATTGACAGCAGGAAGTTTGAGCGATTAAGCTCAATGTTTGTGTGTGCGGGTGTGTATGTGTGTGTGTGTATATATATTTTGTAGAAATTAACATAAGTTCTGCATTGCCGATGACGGATAGACAGACAGGGTGTGTGTGAAATTGATTGTGTGGAAAATTTAATGTGAGCAATATTTTTCATAGCATACTTTTGAGTGTTTGGCAAATTGCAGCGCACAATAATTGCTGACATATTTGTTGTGGTTGCCAGTGTATATGCATGTATGTGTGTGTGTGTGTGTGTGTGTGTGTGTTGGTATTTAATTGTCAATATATACACAGAAACACACTCAAGCGCAGGGCAGATTTCAGTTATTGTTTAACTTTGTGTTGCTGGCAATTTAAATAATAAAATTGACTTACTGCAACGCATTTATTTATTGTGCCTGCAGTTATTTACACACTTGCTCACACACACGCACACACACACACTCGGTACTCTTTTTTAATGTTGTTCAAGTGCAAATAATTATGTTGGCGTTAAGTTAAGCGTGAAACACTTTGCCAAAATGATTTGCAATTTAATTGCAGCCAATATGCAAAGTGGATATTGCCAAGTTTGTTGTTTTATGTTGCAACTTCTCTTTAAGTTGCAAAAGTATCTGGAAATATTCTTGCCCCAAAATAAGAAACGGATATTGGTCGAAATTTCTCAAAGCCTCTAAATTTTATCTCAAAGTTCAAGCAATTAAAGAAGGCAAGTAAAAATGTTTCTACATTTAATTATATATGCCGAGTCATAGCTTTCTCAAATTTCAAACGATTTTAAAAAGTAAACCCTATAAAAATATTCTTATATTCAAATATGACAATCTGATTCTAAATATAAAAAAAAGTAAAAAACAAATAACATATAATAAAAATAGATTGTTTTCAAAAGAATGGGCGTTATATAAATCTGGACTTAAGCTTTCCCAAGAGATAACTTCGTTAAATCTGACCCGATATTGAAAAGCATGTGCGTTTTGATGATTGTTTGACCTCTTCAACGGAGCCACCTACAAATGTGAAAACGAGAATCTGACGCAGATATAAATTCTTGCTCAAACCCAATTTGGCTGGCCCAGATTTTGTATGCTTTTGGAAATCTACATATAAATATATGTTAATCCATATACATGTGCCACGCCCACTTTAAGTGGCCTGCCTTTTTTCGTAAAAATGAAAATTGCGAATGCAAACCATTTGCAATCGATGCAAAAGTTCAAAGCACACAAATTGTGCATAAATTAAGTGCCACAAAGTGCTCTCAGCATGGACTGAGTGGCTAAGGGGGAAGAAAAGAAGGGTGGAGCGGGGGGGGGCAAGACGAAGAAGGACAGAACGACTTGACATTTCTTGGCAGTTGTGCGACTTTCATTTGACACATGTCAAAATGTTAGAGAACTCAATTAGTCGCCGCCGCAAATGCCTGTCAAACTGTTGCCATAGTTTGAGGTTGCATTTGCTGAGTGTTTGTGAGTTTGAGTTTGAGTTTGAATGAGTGTTTTTGAATGACGAGCACGAGTTTGGTGCGGTTTATTTAGGCAGAATATAAATTAATTATGGATTTTGATATATGCATATATAAATTTATTTACGTTTGAACTGTTGAACAAGTCTTGAAGTTCAATTTAAGACAAGCAACAGAATTTGGCTTACAATAATTGACTTAAATTAATTAGGAAGCGATTCCTTAAGATGTGCCCGCCGCTAAATACTAATCAATGATGTTGATGCCCCAATAAACGTTGGAGGCTATGCTCAGGTCATAGCCATAACGGGTGGCCTGCTGCTACTGTTAAATCCTTGACTGCCCCACTCACAATTCTGTGCTCTCCATGTGCGGATTAGCATTGCGAATGCCCAGTTTTTGTAGTTTGCGTAGACGATGAATTTGGTGGCGCAACTTGTACTTGAATACAATCTGATTGTTGACCGTCTTCAATTCGTCGAGGCTGCAACCCTTCAGATTGCGCACTGTTTTGGCCAACAGGGTTTCGGTGATGAAATACTTGGCTTTCGAGAGTCGCATATATTCCACATTGCGACGAGCCAACTGCTCCCGATACAAATACAGATGATAACCAACATTTGGTGGCTGCAGTTGCTCCTCCGAGTCGGGTTCGTTGATAAGCTTCTGATAGCGTGGCATGTTGCAGTTGCAGTTGGGATTGCAGCTATTTCAAAATTTAATTACTTTCGATAGGAAATTGCGATATGTGTTGCCAAGTTTAGCTGCTGCTGCTGCAGTTGTTGCTGCTGCTGTGTTTGCTTTGTGTTTGATGGTCAACACAGCGCTGCCCCGACTTTTTATATACAGAGAGAGGGTTACTTGCCACCCACTACCTGCCACTGCCTGTTGAGTCCTCTTTTTTTAGGTCAGTGCAACCGGCACTCTGTGGCCTGATTTACCTTCATTTTCTTCTACCTGTTCGGCTGCTGCAACTTTGACTTATGAGTGTCGCCGCAATAAAAAACAATTCATTCTTAATCTGCTTGCTGGCTATAAAGTTTTCGTATTTTGCAAATATTTTCATTCTTAATCCGATCACTAATCCGTTCAGGCTCCGTTCTGACGACTGTTGCAAAAAAATCGCATCTGACCTATAAAAAGATTAGATGCATCAGCATCAGCATCGGCAGCAAGTATTTTCCCAAGCAGCTGACAAGCAACTGCATGATGATGTCCTCGCTGGCCACAAGAGGGTAACTAACGACTGCCAAGGATTAGTTGCCCAGCAGCTGCTGCAAACGTCAGTTTTTCATTAATGATCAGCCTGCCAAAAGCTGAGGCGAACTGAGGCGAAAACTATGCCACATGAAAATGTTGAATAAATTCAATTCCATAAGAAATCATTTCTTTTATTTTTTATTCCAGCAGCTTCTTGGCTTATGTCCTAAGCTCTGTAATCCAGCCCGATTTATGTCTTTTCTCATTTTCTATGCAGGAGTTAAAACAGTTTTCAGTTTTAAATCACAAGATAAACTTTTTGCAACTGCAGCAGCAGCAGAGTTGAATGAAAAGTGTCGCTGATATTTCCAACGGCAAGTTTCCATTTCCATACGATTTTCCTTTCGCCTATTTTTTTTTCGGTCTTTTACATAAACAATCATGTCAATTTCTAGATCAAATAAGACAAAGTTCAAGCCACTTTTTTTCCCACACAAAAAGTGGCAAAATGTACGCGTGGGGTGGGGGTAGAGGAGAAAGAAGAAAGTGATGAACCTCTCTTTGCTAAAATTATGGCAAACTTTTGCTTTTTAAATCTAACGAAACGAAGCGAAACGAAAACGAGCCGGCCAACTTTTCACAACTTGAATGTTGAAATAAGCAATTTTCGCGTTCAACTACACACAAAGACACACCCACACACAAAGACACACACACACACACACAACGGCAGAGACACCCTTGTGTCTGCCATGTCTGAGACTGTGAAGGGCATAAAGATTGAAAAGTAATTGCATTGAAGGCAGCTCGTAGTTAAAAATTTATAGACAAAGTATAAAGTGCAGAAGCATTTGCAGGCAGCAGCCAGCAGACAGCACTAAAAAATATGATATTGCTGCTGCACTGCTACTAAAAATTATTGAAAATGCAATTGGCCCCCATCTCTTGGCCCCCTCTCCCGCCGCCCTTAGTTCCCACCACCCTCCTAACGTGATGGTAATTGCAGCAGATATAAAATGGAAAAATAAAAGCAACGTTTGCTTTCAAATAAAATTGAATGAAATTTTTGCAAACTTCAAATGAAATCAGCTTGAAATGTTCATCGCTGCCATTTTCCCATTTCTCATTTCTCATTTCCCATTCACATTTGGCATTTGCATTTGCATTATTAGCGTTTTTTTTTTTTTATTTTTTATTGAGTAGCATTTAATTTTTGGTTTTCCTCATTGTAAATTGACTTTGAAAGATGCACATCTAAATTGCTAATTTTTCACTATGTGCAATTTGTACAAATCTTTGCGCTGCTTTGGTCATCGTTCGTTGCAGTTGCAAGAAATACCCCAACTCCCCATACATTCGACAGCATAATACAATTATTATTCATTCAACACACTCTCTCCAGGCCACGCCCACACAATATACACACAGTTTTTGGGGCAAAAATATGATGGCACACATTGCAGAGGAGCAGCACTTGAAACTGATATTCTTGACTTTGCCTGGCTTTTGATGGCTTTATTTCAAAGCAAATTATTTACATTTAAATCACACACACGCACATACACTCGTATATGGAGGTGTGTGTGTGTGTGTGTGCCCGAGAGAGTTTTGTCGAATGAAATTAAAACATTTTGAGTGGAATTGGTTGGCCAGTAAAAGAGTGTGGCTTAAAAGGAATTTAACTCAATGCTGGCCACAATAAGCTCTGTTGGATTTCCAGTTAACAATTGTGGCTAAGGGAATTTTATATTTTAGGAAAATTTAATTTTTATTTGTTTGAATTGAAATTAAATTTAAAAAAAAAAACAGATAACTGCTCTCTGTGGTTGTCTCTGCTCATTGCCAGTAACTCTTCCGGCAGAGCCAATTTATAAATTTCTATAACTGTATTCAATCCCTGCTCGTACTGACCATAACGGAGAATAATCTGGGAGCACAACAAGTAGAGAACATCGTGAAAAACTTATCGCATAATCAAAATGCCGTAAATCATGAAATTTGATATGCGGCGTTGATTTGACAGCTCGTTCGACGTTAATTGCACAATGTAAAGATGGAATTGCGAGTGGGAAGGGGGGGGGGGGGGGTGAATAAAATCAAATGACAAGTAAAGTGCCATTCGATGGCTGGCGAAGCCACTATAAAATGCAGCCGGCATTCGAAAAATGCAGCTGGCAAAGGCAACAATTGCGACGGGCAAAAAGGAAACCAGCGACTTAGATTGCTTCTGAGAACGGAAATGAAAGTAGGATTACCAAAGGTGGGATGGGGGGTGGGGGTAGAGCAATTAATTAAGGCAAACCTCAGCGTTGTTGGAAAAGTATGCAACACACGAACAGCAAAGGCAATGAAATATTGCAATCAGCAAAAGAATGAAAAGCCACCAAATGCACAGAAGAAGAATCTCTCTAAAAGCATCAGCAACAGCAACAGCAACACCAGCAGCAACAACAAGCCAGCAGCAACACCAGCAGCAACAACAAGCCGCCAGCAGCAGCAGCAGCAGCCAAGTATTAAGGAGCCAGAAGCTGGCTGGTTGCTTGGTTGATGGCACCCGCTTGCCAAAATTAGTTTCTGTGTCAAAAGTTTGAAATGAGCAAGCGCTCAGGCCAAGCTACACTCAGAAAAAAAAGTGGCCCACATTTTGCAAAACATACTATTCAAAAAGTTGATTTCAGCAAGAGAAAAATTGTTTCTTGCTAAAGTCAAAGTTAAATTATTTTCTTTCCTTAGTACGTGTTTCTAAAATGTAGAACAGATTTGTAAAAATAGATATTTTGCTTACTAAAATTTAGATATATTTTCTATAAATATTCTTAAAACAACAATTTTTTGTAATTTGCATTTATACTTAAATTAAAATCTTCTGTTATTTAGAAATAAATTATTTCTGAAAACTAGAACAGAATCTTTATTCATTTTTTTGATAGACAAGATTATTTTTAGTTTTAATAAAAATTCTGGTCATATTTTTATTTTCAGTGAGCACTGACAGCTGAGTCAAGGAAGCCCTCAAAAAAAAAACCAGAGAAAAATACGTTGAACAGGGAGACAGGCGAATGCGGAGAGGGAATAGAGGAGAGACAACTCTGGCGACGAGTTGAGCAAGTGCGAGAGGACAAAGTTTGTCGCTGATGTAGTTAAGAATTGGCAGCAAATGCTGCTTAATTTCAAAAGAAACTTTACGTATTTGTCATGCGGCGCACATTCATTGCGGTGTTCATTTGAGCAGTGGCAAGCTGCAAGCGGCAAGCGGCAGGCGACAGGCGGCAACTGCAACTGCAGCGTTGACGTTGACGTTGGCAACTTTGCCATCGCCCAAAAACCACCTTCCCCCTTCCACAATGTGCTCTTTTCGTAAATTTTTTTCGTCATTGCATATATTTAATAATTCATCAGAAATCTTTCGAGTCTAGTTTTTGTTGCACGCTAATTTGCGGTCATTTTGCCGCCTGCGCGTTGGTGTGCCACTTGTGTGTGCCTCATTTCCTGCGGCCGACTTCCATTTGACTTGGCGTTTCCGTTTCCGTTTCAATGACGCTTTGATTGGCCTTGCGGTCGTTGCTTGCCGCACTGCAACCCGCAAGTGTTAATCATTATGTAGCTCACCGCTGACCTCAACCAGCGCCAACTGTGCAACACTTGAAAATGTATAATGCTTAAACGATTACACTCAGAAAATAATCGCCCACAAACCCAAATAATCGACTTTAAGTAAAAAAAGCTATTTGAAATAAGTTTTCAATTTACGAAAACACTTTTCTTTAAATTTATAACAAATCTCGGTTAGTTGTTAAAATACTAACTAAAAAATTGAGTGCGCGCATTTTGGTAGTTATAATCAAACATATCATAAAATGAGCTGATAAATCGCTTAAGTTGTTGCTTACCTAGGAGATATATATCTGAAGTATATATTTCTGCAATAGTTGAGGGTGCTTTACTTCTGCAAATAAATAAATCAAAAATAATAATGTTAAAAGCTGTGCAGATTGTACTTCATAATTAATGCCATGAATTTATGGATTTATTCATTTTTTTTCGTCTTGTGTTTGGCAATTCATTTTGGGCACGTTCATTGTAATCTTTGCACAATTCAATGGCAATGCACACGCAAACGATTATTATTGAAAAAAGATAAACCAAAACTTTGCTTGATTGCACGCCTATCGGCGGCTTCATTATCGCTTGACTGGATGGGCGTTTCTCTTTTTGTAAGGGGGGTGGGGGTTGGTTTTGGAGTGGTAGATTTGGGCCATCAAAAACATTTCCGGGCACAAGTGCGAAATGCGAATTGTGAAATGCATTCGTGTGTGAAAATGATTTTAAAATTGTTGCCTGAAATTGTACAAAAGAGCGACGACAATCAAAAGGCATTTGAGATTTGATATCTGAATCGTGAAAATTATTATGTGGGGTATTGTTCGGCGGGGGAAAGGCACTGTGTATGTGTGTGTGTTGGGGGGGGGGGGGTAAGATTCATTTGCAAACAGCAAAGCACAAAATTTGATAGCTTTTAATTGTGCAGCGAGCCGTGCAAATCTTGTGCGAAACATTCGCTCAGTAAAAACAACAGCAACAAAAACAACAACAGCAACACCAACAACAACAACAAACAATCTGTGCAACTACAAAACGCATCATGTCAGGGCCAGAAACTGAAATGGAGATGCTGTTGCCGATTGCCAGTTGCCGGTTGCAAGCCGATAAGGCGAGCAGTTGGCCAAGTAGTTGATAGTTTTATGCCTCAGCTGGCAAAGACGGTTAAAAAGGAGAAAAAAATAAGCGAAAATAGTATTTAGTTGCAATTAGCGCAGGAAAATATTTAACGACAAAACACTTGAGGCTGCCAGTGCCGTGTGAATTATCATTAATAGACCAAAGTGAGAGCTCTTTTTTATGCTCTCTCATTTTGTGCTTCTTTCTGAGGCACAGCCTCCCTAATGGTAACTGACTGAGTGACTAAATGGCTGAATGACTGCCACAGTCAACATGCAATGCCCCAAGGCCTTTTCACACACACAGAGAGAGAGTGTGAGACACACACGCATGTGTGTGTGTGGCACACGTTGCGGCTTGTCAGCAGTTCATCAGAGATGCCTGGAGACGTGGCATCATCAAGACGTAGCAAGTTGCACGTTACGTCTTTTGCATAAACTTAATTAAAATCAAATTAAATTCAAGAGATTCCCTTGACTCGCTGTGGCACAACTTGAGCAGGCATCTTGCCACATTATGCAAATGCTTAGCATTTTGAACTCTGCCGTGCAACCAGCAACCAGCAACCAGCAACCAGCAACTGTCAGCTGTGCTAAAAACTTAACGATGCATAAATCGTTGCTTTTGCTGTTGCGCCCCGCTATCTGATAAGCTACAATCAAATGCAATCAAACTGAATTCAATTTTATGGCCAGCCAAAGTCAACTTGCTTAGAAGACTCAACTCGAGTGAAGTGAGCTGGAAAGCAGCCAACCAACAAACAACCAGCAACCAGCAACCAGCAACCAGCAGCTGAGATTTAGCTTAGCAGCTGCGTCTAAATACAAATTAAAATCCAACTGGGCGAAACGTTGCCCCAAAAATCTCAGCCACGGCTGCAACCAGCAGCTGCTAACCAAATAATTTACAAATTTGATTACAGTAAAGAAAAAAGGAAAAAAAAAGATGCATACAGGGAAAAATGCACAAGACGTTGCCAATGTGGCTTAAATGTGACTATTTGCAGTCGACAACCGCAAGGCTGACACATCTCTGACAAGAATCAGAAAGTCAACGATAAAAAGCAGCAAGAGAAATGCAGCGAATTGTGACGCTCAAAGTTGCGGAAATGAAGATGACGACGACAATAGGCTGTCTGCCTGGATGTTGTATGAGAATCTATATATCCATAGATTTATATATATATATATATATATGAGTGCTATAGCTGCAGCCCCTTAGCAGAAGTTCAATTGAACCGTGGCGAAAACGTTTTACGCTGCATGCCATTCATGCAGTTTTGTTGGCCCAAAAATAACATCTGCCCTTGCCACACTTGCAACGCCCGGTTTTTGGGGGCAACGCTTAGTGGCATCATTGAGTTCGACAACAGACGGTGGCAACACCGCAGCACTGAGCCGCCGCCAACCGCCAGACGCTTTGTCTGTTTGAACTGTCGGCGTTCTCTGTTTTTTTTTTTCTGCTATTTTAGCCAACCCTGCATTTTCTCTCTCTGTATTTTTTCTTGTTATTTTTTGCCTTCGTTTCTTGCGCAAGCGGAAACACAACTTGCCAAATTTTTTGTGTGTGCTTGTGTGTGTCTATGGTGTGTGCTTGTGTGTGCTTGTGTGTGTCTATGGTGTGTGTGTGTGTGCCTGTTTGAGTGTTTGCTTAACATTGTTCGATATTTGGTTGGCTTCTGTTCATTTCTTGACTTCGATGTTTATCTGCAATGATTTGCGATTTTCCGGCAATTTACGCAAAAATATGTGACGAAATTTCGACAACTTCTGCTTTTGCTGCTGCTTCTGCTTCTTCTTCCTTTTGTGTTTGGGTTGTTGCAACCATTTGGGATTTTTATTTTATTTTTTTAATGTCTATGGTGCCACCCACGAACACCCCCCATAGTCAGCATACCCTTCCTTATGCGTTGCGCGCGTGATGTTAGCCCGAAATTTACCAAGGAAATTAACGTACAAAAATGTTGATGGCAAATATTTGGATAGTAGCAAAGCATCAGCCAGAAACAACAACAACAACAACAGCAACAGCAACATCAAAAAAAAAAACAGGAACAGAGCATCCCACGCTTTGCAATTCGTTTTACAAATTTTGGGTGATTGGCTTTTTCGGCATTCGCTTGCAGTTAATTGAATTTGAAAGGTGAAAGGCTCTCCGGCTGTGGCCTCTCTGGCCAAAAAGTGAATTTCGATTGCGATAACAATAAAGCATTTGATTCACTGATTTATGGCGCTGAAGCTGTAACTGAAGCTGAATGCCGAGCTCAGGGTAAAAGGGCTGCAATTTGATCAGTGCATAATAAATGAGGATTTATTTGGGGGGAAAATCGAATCCAAACTGAGACAAATTGCATGAAAAATGCAATAAGTGCTTTAAGACATGCCAAATAACTTAAACAAAACAAATTTAAGAAATTCAAATAATTAGATAATCGCACATCACAATAAGAAATCAGATTACAGCCAGTCTAATAGCTTTAATTCTTATTGAACATAAAAAAAATACAAATCACATTTGCATTTAATTGTAAAAGTCAGAAAAGCTGGGAGCAACGAGAAATTAAAATTATTATATGTAAAATTTAATTACTATAAACAACAGCAGCAGCAGCAGCAGCAACCGCAACAAATGGCCAAAAGGGAAATGCTCTCATCATCATCACTTTTGTCAGTTGAGTGTAATGATCATGAGATGATTTGGTAATTAAAAGCAAACATAAACCGATAGAGAAAACAAGATGAAGCGTTCAAGTAATGAATGCCATAAAAATGCTACACGCACACAAACAGACTCTAATATATATATATACATATATAACGTGTTTATATATTTAAATTGGTGTCGCATAATTTTTTAAATTCCTCAAGATAGAAGCTGTTGCTGAACCGGATGATTGTGGCAGCTTCAGCAGCTACTGTGTCCTACGCATTACACAGACGCATAGACACAGTTAATAGTAGCCAAGGAGACAGAAAGCCATAGAGTGAGAGAGAGACAGATAGTTTGAGACAGAGCGAGAGGGCAACACCTTTGCTGGCGACAAGGTTTCGCAGTTGATGAACTCAAACAACTCGCAACTCGGACTCGATGCGGTGCCAACGCATTTATTACCAGCAACACCGCAACGCAACTGTGATCCGCTTTCCGAGGAGGCCGTTACACATACGTTAACCATCATCAGGCCGTTACACATACGTTAATCATCTTCATCATCATGCCACACATATTATTTGTATCTTTGTATCTGTACCTGAATCTGTAGCTTTGCATCTGTATCTGTGTAGCTGTGTAGCCACGCACGCAACCACAACTCAACCAGACCTTGAGCCAGTTTACGATTGCGCACAAGAATATATATTTATATATATATATATATATATATATATATACTTTTATATATGCATAGCAAAAAAAAAGCAGGCGACTCTTAAATTGATTAAACGCTAATCGTAGCTATTTTCTTCAATTATGTGAGTGGGCAGTACACTCGAAAAAAAATACAAAAAATTTACAAAATCGACCACCTATGAAAAGCGCACTAAAAATAGAAGAATTTTTAAAATCTGGTTGAATGAAAATATTTTAATGTTGTAATTAACCAAAATGTTTGTAAATATGAAATAAATAAATTTATAAAAATATTTCAGTTACACAAAATTCTAAAATAAAAATGAAAACCAAACCCTGAAATTTGGACATATCTTCGGTATATTTTACAAAATTTAATCTGAATTTAAGCCAAGAAAAATCGCAAGTTTTTAAAATTATACACTGTGAAAAAAAATGAGCCGCGCTAGGAGCCAAATGTAAGGTAATTTTCTATATTTGAAGTCGATTCATTTTCGCTGAGTGTGGGAAGAGGTGAAGTGGTTGTGCTGCTGTTTGGAGAGGAGTAAAGCGGTCAGTTAAGCTTTTGGGCAAGTTTTTGGTTTGTGTTGTTGTTGTTGTCATCTGAGCAATTACGTTGGCGTTGGCGTCGTTCATTGCCTCGTGGCAGCTTTCGTTGCTGGGGCGAGGTGCGTGCAACTGTTAATTGAGTGATGGCCGAGACTGCAGCAGTAACAGCAACAACTTATTGCCCAAGCTGCCCAAGCAACATCAACTCAAAAATCTCGTTTGCCTAATAGCCGAGTTCAAGTTGAATGGCTCAATCTCTCAACCAGCCAATCTGGCAATTGACGTGTTTGTTTTGCTTGTTTGCGCTTGTGTCGACTTTTTTTAATTAACAAACTGCCATCTAAATTTATCACAAAAATCGCCAAAAAACGCAAAAAACAGAAAGCGATTAAAATTTATACACATGTACATAAATAAATATTCAAGTTAAAATACTTGAATTTTTGGTCAAGTGAACATAAAATGTCTGAGGCAAAAATCATCAAAAAAAAAACATCAAGCCACATCCGTTCATTAATCTACGTATTCTAACACTGAAATTTAAAACACTTTCTTGAAGATAGCCCCAAGACAATGGGGCAAAGCAAAAACACTTTCAAGGCTCATATACCTAAAATGTTTATGGCCACTTTGGTGCACATAAATGTTTTGTGTTTTTGTTGGTGTGGCTACCGATTTTCAGTTTAGTGCTACTTAAAAACACTCAGAACGAGGCGCATCCTAAAACTTTAATGAGCTGAGGCTAAAGTTCATGAACCCGTCGTCCCGTGTAAAACGGAAAATTCTCACACAGATCGCGACGGCGTCAATTCCACGCGACACGCAGCTGATATCAATGGGAAGGGCGCATGGGAGAGGTGGACACGAGGGGTTGGCAAAGTGCAAGGGCTACGAATTGGCCATGGCTAGTTAGAAGTGGGCAGCCCGGACAGGCTTAACTTTTAACCGCACACAGCAAGAAGCCGACATCGACTCGACATCGACATGGACGTCAGGGTTTTGGCCACTTGACTTGACTTTTGCCGTACGGTGGCGAGCCAAGTAATTAAAAAGCACCAGCAACAACAACAAGAACAAGCAGCAAAGCGGAAAGTGGAAAGCTAAAGAAACAGGGCAAATAACAGCTATGGCGTTGAATCTAAGGCTTTCCCAGGAGCAGCTCTGCCTGCACTGGCAAAAAAAAACCAAAATGAAATAATTCTGAAAGGTACTTAACAAATTTAAAAATGGCAAATCTACTTTTCCGTTTGACTAACAAAATCTTTAACGAATTAATTGTTGATAGGTTTGTGTAAATTATATATAAATTGGAAGGCTTTATATAATATCTTTGTCTCTTTTATTCCTATCACTAGTCGCTGATCAAATATATATATACCCTCTGGAGTCTTAGGATGTATATTAATTTATTTATTTATTTACTAGATGGTATCTTAGAAATACAAATATCTTTCCTAACAACCCAAATATATTTTGTTTACTAAGCAAATTGAATTTGAAATTTATTTTCTCGTAGTGCATGTAACACAGAATGCTGCAGATTCAGTTTGTTCTACGCTCAGACAGCGCTCATTTCGTCGTTTCGTAATTAATTAGTCTTAAAAGTTAAATAGCCCAAATGATTTCGGACAAGCTACAAAGGCCGATGCGAGCAGCGAGCAACGAACAGAAAGCAGCTAATAGAAAGAATGCCAACTTACAGATACAGATACAGCAACGGATGCGGATACAAATACAACATCAGCAACAGCATGCAGCAACTAGCAACTAGCAACAGCAACCAGCAACCAGCAACAAGAGACAGCAAAATATTTACGAGTAGTTGGGGTTCAATGCGGCTCTGGTCGCTTGGCAAATGAAGATAAGATACGCGTTTGACAGGCCGGCATAGCCAAAGGCAAAGGCAAAGGCAAAGGGAGAAGGGAAGGGGATGAGTATGTGTGTGCATCGCATATTTGTGTAAATTTCGTATTTTTATACAGCAATTGAGTTGGCTGTCAGTTTGGCACACCATTTGCTACACACACACACACACACACACACATTGAGTGTGCATAGCCAGGCAAGAATTTATCTAACGCCAACGTCAGAAGAAGCAGCGACAAAAAGTCGCCAACGAATTGTGTGTGTGTGTGTGTGTGTATGACTCTCCTGATTCTCGATTCCTGACTTGCCAGTTTGCCTTATTGATTGAGACAGAATTTATTGGCAGTGCTTAACGTTTTAAGCAAACATCGTTGTGACTTTTTGACATTTGCCAGGCCACTAAAAATGGCACTCGATTTTGAATATGAAATGGCAGGCGATTTAAGCTGCCGAAGCATAAGTCCAGCACTCTATGTATATATATATATATATGTAGAAAGATATATTTAAATGTTCATGTTGCAATACAAACTGGCAGAGCTCAACTCACACACAAAAGGCCACCTCAAATTCGAACCAGAAGTTGCAATAGCTGCATATCAATTTCATTTTGCTTCCATATCGCATAATATTTGCCAATTTATTTTACACTTTTGCCGCAAATTGCCAAGCACTTTAAGAACCTCCTCCACATGTAAATAAAACCAGCATTTTTTCCCCCTTCTTTTCAGCTAAGACGAGGCCCAGATGCTCTAGCCGGGAATGAATATTGATGTGTGCATTGTAAGGGTATTCAATGGCAAATATGATGAAATATACAAATATACAGTTGCGGTAAAAATAATAGCAGCAAACAAAGTGATAAAAAAAATGTAATGAAAATATAGTTGCAAAATAATGCAATATTTATATAAAGTACAAGCAATCAATACTGAAATGAAGTAAACATTGAAAGCAAGCAAAGCTTCACAATTTATAATCAAAAAATAATTTCTTACAATTTTATAATAATTATTAAGTTATTATTTATTGTACTGTGATAATAGAAAATGTTTCTCATTTTTCCTATATTTCTCAAAATTTGAGATAAAATAGTATTTAAAAAACATTCCCAGACAAGAATTGAATCTTTCTTCTGGATTTGATTGCCTTACAATTTATATTTTTATGAAATGATTTATGGAGCAGAACTTTTATTATTTTGACCGCAACTGTATTTATATGGCCAAAATGCACTCTCAACGCATTTGAATGGCTTCGGCGTTGAACTGGGCCAAGTACAGTCTGGAGTGTGTGCTGCCAATGGATGGATTGGGTGGGGGGTGGGGTTTGGGGTAGTGTAACCGTATGTTATATGGCAAGGGGGGAAGATTTTTTCGAGCCCATTTGACCAACGCTTGCAATTTGCAACTGATTCAACATTCAAGTGCTTTTCCAAAAATGGCTGCAGAAATTGCTGCCTAACAGCAGGCGCCACCACAACAGCCTCAAGGCCCACAGTGCACAGTGGGGCCAGACCGATTTTGTGGCCAGACTAACATTATTTATGGTCAAGTCTAGACGAAAGTGACATTTGTATATGCTTGCACCTAAATTATTTATAATTGTAGGCTGAATGCAATTGCCAGAATGTATTAAACTTTTTTTTGGGATTTTGATGTTTTTATTTTTATTTATTTCGCCAAGACAAGTTGTACTAAATTATTTGCAACAATGTTGCTGGGTTGTAAACGAGCCTGGCCAGAACGAAAGGCCTCAAGGCTTGCAGCAATTATGGGGCATAAGCTGTGCGTGTGATTGTGTGTGTGTGTGTGTGGGTGTATGTCTGCACTTGACCAAAAAGCAGGGAGAGCAGATGCAAAGTTCATGATAAAATTACCAACTTAATTGCCGAGACGGGGCACATAGCTTCAAGCCAAAGGAGGGAGAGAGACAAATAGAGAGTCCCGCACTCAACTAATTGGTGCAATATGAGAAACGAGCAACAGCAGCAACTTGAGGCATAGATAAAACCTGAAGTTGAGTCAGCGACGCTTTTTATGTATGCTATGCTGCAATCGAACAAATCAAAAACAACAAGTCAAAAAAAAACCTAGCCTGTTAACAAACTTTTTGAACTGGTTTCGTTTCGATGCGGCTTGTTGCTGTTTTTTTTTGTTTTGTTGTTTTTTTGTTGCTGGCTAGTTGGCCAGCGAAAGCAAAAGTTGTCTCAGTGCCACAATGAAAAAAAAAAAAAAACACAGTAACAAAAAACTCAGCAAGAAGAAAAATGCAAGCCAAGTTGCATTTGCATGGCGCTGCTTTGCCCAAATACTTTCAAATTGGGTTAACGACACTTCAACAACAACAGCAACAAATGAAAGAAAAAAAAACGTTAAAAAAACTGCACTTTCATTGCAAGTGTCGCCTCAGCTTGCCGCATAGAAAGTGAAACTGCAATTGCAAAGTTGCTACAGATACACAACAAAAAAAAAGAAAGAAATAACACAAACAACAATTACATGAGCAAAGATTTGGCTTAGTTTGTTGGCCAAAGAAAGCGTTTTTTTTCTTTTGATAGCTGTATTAAATCTGAAAAGTGTCAATTAGTCGACTTACTGCAGTTTTGTGGCAGCTGCAAAACTCCAAAATTATGTCAACTTATTACAAGTTGCAGTAGATGATGATGATGCCACTTGGCACACACACGCACACTCGCACACACATGTCTGCTAAAGCCCGGTTAAGCAAGAAGTTTCATTAGCCTGGACAAACATTAGAAGCTCATTAGACGCACAAAAGCAACAAAACTTGGTGCATAATTCAGCTGAAGTACAACTGCGTGTGTGCAACTGATGCTGATTGCATCACATGAAAGATGAGCCTGGAGTTGGATACGGAGATGGAGACGGAGATGGGACATGAGTCACGTGCAATCAGTGGAAATCGACGCTGGGTTCGTGAGTCGCTGCAGTGCAAGTGAAATTAAATGTAGTCGAGGCTGAAAGACACATCTCAGAAGTCGTCAAGGAGTCAAGGAACCCTTAAGCATAGCAGATATATGTTGACAATATGTTTGGAGAGCAGTTGCAGTTTCAGTTGCAGTTGCAGTTGCAGTTGCCACTGTTGCAACGACCCAGTGCGTAAGGCAACGAGTGACTGAGTGACTGAGAGGGGGGCAAAGGGATTTACAACATAAGCCAGCAACTTGCTAATTATGCTATACTTATGTCAGTACTTGTCTTCATAGAAATAGTAATGTTTGTACACTGCAACAAATTTGAGTTCATGTATTTTATTTAAGTTAGTTGGCTGCATAAAATTATTATAATCTAAAACACAGATTTGAATAAAAATGCCACAGATTAAATTTGATCTAGAAGTGTATGAAATATTTGGCATATCTAAGAAAAAGTTTTTTATTCTCTTTCTGTTTTTAAGTTATAAAATGTTAAAGAAATCAATTAGAAATAAATTAATTAAAAATTTCCAAGAAAATTAGTCTAATAAGAAGATTTGTTTTTCAGCAAAAGTTAAAATAAATTTTGTTCATTTAACTCTAATGAAAAGTTTTACTTCATGCAGCAGCAACTTTTAATACTTTTTATATTTTATTTTAAATTGCTGTAAATTAAACGTAAATTTCCAAGAATATTAGTCTAATAAGAAGATTTGTTTTCCAGCAGGAAGAAGTATACATAAATTTTGTTCATTTCAAGTGATAAAATGCTTCAACTCTAATAAAAAGTTTTATTTTATGCAGCAGCAACTTTTAATACTTTTTATATGTTTTTTTTTTAAATTGCTGTAAATTAAACTGGAATAATTTGCGGTGCATGCTGAATACTGAAAACGCAGCCGGAAATATGGATGTGCATTGAAGTGCATGAAACTGCCGGTTGAGGATAAGTTATACCTTAGACCTGAACTCAAATACCCCTATATCCCCACTCCGCACATCCCCCGTAGACCACATATGCCCTCTTAGTAATGTTGCTATTTTGCGTTGACTTTGACAAGAACGCGACCATCATGGGCCATTATCGTGCGCCTCATCAACAGCCTCAACAGCAACAACAACAACAGCAACAACAACAACAGCAACAACAACAACAGCAACAACAACAGCAACTGAAACAACGACAAGAGCAAGAGCAACATCTAACGCCAAAGTCATTAAACTCGCGCTTCGCAACGGCAACATCAACGGCAAGAACAACAGCAACAGCAACAACAACAACAACAGCAACAACAACAGCAACAGCATCGTGAGTTTCGAATGTCGTCTAACGACTAATTTGCGCATATATATGACAGAGCGGCATGCAGCAAGTCGTTCTGGGAGATGGCATATGGCATATGGCATATGGCATTGGGGGCAGACACCCATGCTCTGTGGGCATGGGGAATATGCGGAACTGTCAACGTTGTTGCTCTGTGTGTGTGTGAGCGTGTGTGTGAGTGCTTGCAGCATTTTGCGTGGCCCATCATCGTTCTCAATTGGCAGCTCTTGAGCTCGAGCTGGGATTGCGTTGGGCCGATGCTTCCCAGTGCTCCAGTGCTGTGATTTGTTATTGCCTTTCCGCCCTGCCTCGACTCTCTGTTCCCCCTTGCTCCTACCCATTGCATAAATGAGCCTCTGGGCCTCGGTTGGCCCGTTGTGTGGGTATTTGCCCTCTCGACTGGGCTTTAAGCGAGCCATAAACGGTCCGCTATGCGTTTTAAATGATAAGAAATGTAGTCGCACTTTGGCCTGGCTCTGGCTGGGCTTGGCCCATTAGGCAACCACATTTTCAATGCAATGCCAAAAAAAAAAAAACGAAAACAAAAAACCAATTTACATAAAAATATAAAAAAAAAAAGAAAAGCGGAACAAAATGTGTGCACTTTAAAATGAAATTGATGGCACACGCGACGTATGCGCAACGCCCACATACATGCCACTAATGCCACTGTATAATTCATTAATAAACATATGCACGCCCCAACTCTCAATGGCAAACACATTTTGTTAGCTTAATAATAGTACAATGTTGCGTGTAACTGTAATCAAGCCAACAGCAGCAGCAGTTTGACTTACGTAAACTGGGCGAAAAAAAGTGTGAAAAATGCAACAGTGGCAAGCACAAAGCGCTCTTAATTGCCACGAAATCACGCATCAACCTATACCTATACATATATTTATATATATAATGTATGCATACAACGCACTCCATCAAACGTACATCACTTATATATATACATATATATTTATATATGTAGATAGTGATTATGGGCCTTTGCCCTGTAACTACTACAATTTACGAAAACTGAGGCAACTCGAATAAAAGATACACTTGCAGATAGATAATTGCCAGATATCAAGTTACTTTATGAGCAGGAAAGTATCCATTTTCGAATTAAGATCATAATATTACTCATAACTAGTCAAAGATATATTTATGAACTGTCAAGATTTTAATAACGGTTTTCTCTCATTTTCGTAAGTAATTGAGAATCATTTTATATAATCATGATTAATTTGTACATTTAATTTAATTAATAAATATCATTAAATGAATTAACAAGTAAGAAATTTAAATTATTCTATATATTATTCATGTACCTTAGCTATATAAGATAGAATTAGGGGATTTATTTATATATGTTTTACAGATCTTCTGAAAGCATTATAAGGGCTAAGAGCAAATTAAAAAAAATTACAATAAAAGCACAAAATAAAAAATTTTAATTATATTACAATTTAAATAAATTAAAGTTTAATTTTTATTATATTCAAAAAAAAAAAACTGGCAAACGGTCCAACAAAAATGTGCAAACATTGGCGAAACCAAGAAAATGAACTAATCAAACCAGAAACTGTAGTTGAGAAAATAGGAAAGTAAGTCGATAAAAATACTTTGACTATCTTATAGTTAAGACAACCAATTAAATTATTTAAGCATGACAATATAGGATACTTGAAATAGGGTATTTAAGTAGTGTCCCAGATGCAATGGGGCAACTAATTGAGTGCATCATGAATAAAGGAGCAGATGTGCAAATGGCGCTGTTCTGTGCACCTCTGGGTCACTCTAATTAAACACGACACTGAAAATGTGTCCTCTGCTGTCATTGACACGTGTGCACAACAGCAATACCAACAGCAGCAACATAAACAGCAACAGCAACAAGAGCAGAGAACAGCGAAAAGCGGTCGTGGCAACAACCATAATAATAATAAAACTGAAGCCGGTGTCCAGCCGGATATGCTGCAGCCGATAGCCCGTTAATACACAGACACACACTCATATATATAAATGTGTATATTTGTACATATATATTAATACATATATGGTTTTATGTATATGTATATAAATATAACAGAAACTGCGTCGGCTGATTTTCCGTTTACGAAATCCACATCTGCAGAGATTCACGCACGTGATTTATGTGCGTGGGCGCGCATTTTAACGCGGCAACAGAAATGAGGGGTGGATGGTGGAGAAGGGAGAGGGGAGTGCATGAATGTGACATGGCTGGCAATAACAACAATAAAAGCGTTAGCAACTTTATTGCAATTCGCATATTTTACGTGCGCACGCAACTCGATGCTGGTCAATTCAATCAGGATATAATTTGATGCGTTACTTAAACACGCAGGATATGTTAATATTGTGGAGAAAACAACAACTGCAAACCAGAAAAATTCAACTGTGCACGCTTGAAATAACAACATAGTTGATGTGTGTGAGTGTGTGTGTGTGTGTAAATAACTGGGTGTGTGCGTGTGTACTTTTATGATTAATTAATTGTATTTAAAGCATAATTGCCTCTAGCTTTCATTTGATTAAATTTCCGAGCGACATAATCAGCAGGTCAATTGGCTTTCTGCCTTTTTAAATGCAGCCTGCTGTAAATATTTATTGTTCACAATTGCATTTAAATTTAATCGACTCGAAAAAGTATGCAATGCTAAATTAATGGTTACTGCCACAGTGGCAGAGAGAGAGAGAGAGAGAGAGAGAGAGAGAGAAAGAGAGAGAGAGAGAAAGAGAGAGAAAATAAGTCAAGCCAAATACAATTCTTGATATGAAATCTAAAGTGTCTATAATTAGTAGCCTAACCAATTGTTAAACATGTTTTGTTATTTGAGTTACACGATCTTAAATGGCAGTGTATTATTAGCAGATACGCATTGGCTATAAAGAGCCTGTGTTTTGGCACATTATAACCAGTAGTTTTGTAAAGTGTATTGCATAATGATGTGCTTCTTTCCACTGTCGTTGATATTTCTGCTCATATTTGGCAGTTGCGAGTGCATGGTGAGTAATCCTTTAAGTATATATAGTATATAGAATTAGGTATATATGTATATAAATATCGATGAGGATAGAAGAATTATCGTTTAGAGATGCTGTTCTTATCCGGCTACACCTCCGATGAGAGCCTGATGGGGGTGACAACCCAATTTGAACGCGTGGGTCGCAGTGATGGGTACATATCGGCCTCATTTAACTGGGCGTACGATGTGGAGCCAACGGATACGGTGATTAGTAATCAGAATTATGCATTGGTGACTTGACTTTGCTTAATCTCTCTATCGGTCTACCACAGATGGAGATGAAGTTCTATCGCAGTCCGAATGGACATCAAAACGAATACACCCCGATTCCCTATTCCATTGAAAAACAGCCCATCGAGACGGCATTTAGAATGTTCTACGCTGACTTTTTGTACGCCAATTTGAAGAGCTGCTCCAACTTGCCGAACTTGACAAGTGAGAATGTGATGCCATGGCCCAAAGGTGTATACAACTTGACCATGTGTCAGGATAAATATACAAATTTGCCAGAAGTGATGCTCCCTGGTTTCTATAGGATGGAGGTCTCTTTTAAGGGCCAGGTTGATTGGGGCGTACACATTGGTGCCCAGCTAAAGACAAATCTAATCTGATCAGCACTTCAATTTATTCTTGAAATAAAATTAAACTAGAAAGTGAGAAAGTCATACAAAATCAAACTAAAATAGCAAAATTAAATTTTAATAAACAAAAACAAAAAAACAATCACGAATATAAATCATCAGCCAATAACCCATTCCAAATTAAAATCGGTTCAGTTATGCGATTTGTGAAACATCAAAAGAGTTTTCGTTACTTTTGTTTTAAAAAATTTTAATTTTCTGTGCTTTTTGTTTTGCAGTAGCAGAAAGTAATTAATGTTTATCTGTGTTTGGTTGTGTTTTCGTTTTTTTGTTGTTAAACTTTACTAATTGATTAATTGCGTCTGGCGGATTTTTAATTGTTTCGTAACTTTTTGCGCTTTATCTGCGCTGTATAAAAATACACAAATATATAAAAATATATTTATATAAGAATATATGCATAAATGTATATTCATATGTATATAGATTTGATTAATTTTGTAACTAATTTGGTTAATTAAATTTCGTATTTCTGTTACGTGACGTGCCTAACATGATGGTTTAATTATTAATATTTATACATGTACAGCTATTTTCCCCTTATTGTTGCTGCTGCTGCTGCTGCTGTTTTCACGCCCAGAAGTTGACGTGCCAACTGTCGCTGTCCATTTGTCTATCTGTCGACGTCCCCTTCCCTTTCCCCTCGCCCGATCACTCTTCCAACGTCCTGTGCTGTGCATAATATAATCGCTGCCAGACAACAACAACTTTTCAAGACTCACACGCACCACTTTTTGGCCTGGCCAAGTCGCTGTACAGTTTTTGGCAGCGCTGGGCAAAAACTTATGAAACAAAATGCGTAAATCTCTTTAGTTGGCTCATAATTATGACATTAAGCGACGATGCGATGTGAATTTTAATTGCCAAGAAGAATGTGAGAGTAGTAAAGGGAAGTAAAAGTTGAATTAGGCGTTCCCCCGCCCCTCACAGTATTTATTATATTGTTTCTTTTGCTTTATGTTTATTAATAAATAATTCTCGCTGCTGCTATGTCTTCAGCCAATTTGTGGCAATTCACTGAGCGCTTTATGGCTCGAAGCATATGTTTTTGTTAGAACCGTTAAAAACGATAGCCTGTTAAATGCCCGAAAAACATAACTTTTTCAATAATGCCATTTGTCAAAAATAGCTTACTGAAATAGATGGTATTTAACCTTAACAAAAACTGTTGGCTTGCCAACTGAGATTAATTAAAATACATTCCTTGCAATTTAAATTATTGCTGATTTTACTGAATTTCAGTTAAATCAAAGCAAATGTGTACTTTAGTTGGCGTTATAGCCATAATTCCTGTGATTGATTTTTCTTGCCCAGGAAAAGATAACCATTCCTGGGGAACTAACCTATCATAGACAGTTCCAGTCCCCAGCAACCGTAGCCGAATTGATCTAGCGAAATCTGTCTATCTCTCTACACTTTTACCATTTTTTATCCGGTTACCAAAATACTAAAAATAATAATATATTTAATAATATAACCTAAATGAAAAGTTCCGACCCTGACCAGCAACCACAGTCAAATCAACCTAACCACATCCATCTGTCTGTGTTTCCAGCTGCCCAACGAGCTCTCTCGACTTTTACTAGCATTTTTATAGTGTTTCCGCTACGCAACGAAATAATAATATACTTGCAATATAGACCAAAGTTAATGTTACAACGAATTTGAATTGAATTACCAACAACCGTTTTGGCCAACGCCTAATCCGCCAGCCAATTGAACCCACCGGACCCCGTCCATCCCTTTACCTACCCATCTGACACACAGTAAAGACTTCTTTTTTATGACATTTGTTGTTGCTTACTCTCAAAATTAAATTAAATCGCCATGAAAATGCGATAATTTTCGCTGCTTTTTTTTGTTTGTTTGTTACCGGCCATCATCAGTGTCATTGTCATTGTCATTGTTATTGTTATTGTTGCTGATGTTGTTATCGTCACATTAACGAAAAATTTAAAGAGCGAGTGTAAATGTGAGTGTATTAGATAAGAGCTGATGTTTGCCCTTCGCACGCATGAACTCCGTGTGGCGAGTGTGACGTACACATTTATTTAGTTGCGGCATTAAAAGTTCGCTTCGTTTGCGGCTGCCGGCAATAAATGTAATGTTTGTAATGATAATAAGCGACAACAGCAACAACAACAACAACTGCAACATCAACATAAATAAACAACAACTTCATTAGTAGTTTCCGTGCGATTGTCTTAAGTTGGTTTCTGTTGGCTGTTGCTGCTGATAGTAATCTGAGCCAAAATGTTGCAATGCCAACAGCAACAACAAGTGAATAAAGTTATTAGCGCATTTAACTGAGCCAACAACTGTGAACAACCAAACCGACAAGCAGCCAGCCAGCCAGCCAGCCAGTCAGGCAGCATCCTCGGCAAAGCTCTGCTCTTTCATTATGTGAAAACTCGTTCGCACATCGCACATCGCAATGCATCGCATTCATTGTTTGTCTGGGCCAAAACAGCAAATGCAATTTCCATTTTAATTACAACCAAATGACAGCTGCAACAACAACAGCAGCAGCGGTATGGCAACAACCACATTGGCTATTGGGGCGCCTCTGAGTCGATGGCCAGACATTTGCCAGACAAACAACAACAATTGCTACTGGCGTTGTAACAACAACAAAAACAACAAGTGCAACTGAAAAATGTCGCAAATTAGTCACATATTGCAAGCAACTTTTAAAATAAACACTTTTAAAGTACACAAAACACTAAATAATATAAAATTCAAAGTCTCATTTTCAATTTTAATTAAAATCAAGTTTGAAGGCTGTAGTCGAGAGTTCTCGACTTGGAGATAACTGGAACCCAGAATTTAAATTGATAAAAATGTATAATTTATGTTTGTTTATTATGAAAATACGTTTTTTCTAATAAAAACCTTTTTTCATTTACAATTTTAATGAGATTTTTACAGTTGATCAGTAGGTTGTCTGTGTGTATAATGGAACCATTTGAATAAATTGAAAAATTGTGTTTTTTATGGCTATCAATAATTTATTTGACTCAATAGGTGTAAAATGGTTTTAGCGGTCGATAATCCGAAATAAACTAGTAAACGAGACTTATAATCCACATTTAAAGTCTCTGGTCCTAACAGTCTCAGCATTTGCCTTATTCATAAAGACTTATTCACTAACTTGGCTAAATTGAGTTTCCTGTTCTCACAGAACAAGAATATTTATACCTTATATGAACGGAGTAGCTTCCTACTGCAAAACTCCACTAAATCTATTTGTATAGGGGTTAATATATATTAGTTAGCAAGCTTTCTACCAACTAGAATTCAATTGTTTCAGTTAGCAAATTTCAGATCAACTCACTAAATTTTAAAATCGAGTGGAGCACATTCTAAAGTCGTTGTTTAACTTTGATGAATCGGCTTTATTGGATAAAAACCATCTAAGCTAAGCTTACCCGAAATACTTGGTATATCTCATACATTTCAGGCAACCCTCGCGAATTGCAGAAATAACGTAATACTCCGACTTAGAGTCAGATTCAAGAGTTCGCTGCTGCTGTCATTAAAAATGCGAATTAAAATTCGACTTGTTGTCGTTTTTTTTTTATTTTGTTTGTTGCTGCTTGGATCGGGTATCATTGTCGTTGGCATTGCTGTTGTTGTTGCTGTAGTAGTTACTGTTAGTGTTGGTTTTTGTCTGCTGTTGTTGTTACTGTTGTTGCTGTTGTTGTTGGTGACACTTGTCGTTTGTTGTCTTACAATGTTGTTGCTGTTTGCTGTTGCTGCTCGTGTTTTGTTTTTCTGTTGCTGTTGCCTTTTTTCTTCTTTATTTGTGTATTTTCTGCATAAATATTTCAACACTTTCGCTTTTGTTTTGTGTCACACACACACAAACACACAAATTATTTTAATTATTCCACCTCCCCCTTCCCTTTTCCCCCTCTCCCAGTACCCTCACCTAGCTTGTGTTTTCTGCACAGGTTGCTGTGCATTTTAATTGCAATTTTATTTAATTTCAGTGTGTGTTGCATCTAATTTGTTGTCATCGCCGCTGTTGTTGCGTTTTTTATTTTGTAATATTTGTTGTTCAGCTCTTTTTTTATTTTTTGTTTGCTTTTGTTTTCAGACATTTTTTTTTTTTTTTTAGTTTCTTCCCACGCACTTTGCGGCGCTTGTCTGCAAATGTTGTTGGCCCATTGTTGTTGTCAATTTTATTGTTATTGTTGTTACTGACATCGTGAATTTGTTTACGTAATTGTTGAAAGCAAAACAAAAACACCCCGAAAAAAAAGAATAAAAATAATAATAAATATAAAAAAATAATAAATAAAATAATGATAATTGTGTCAATTTGATATTATTCGCTGTTGACGAGGTGATTAGCACGATTAATTTTGGGATTACAGTTAAAGTTATGTATAAACTGTATCTTTTATTGAGTGGTTCTTTTGGTTTAAAATTAATTTAATTTATATATATAACACTATAATGCTGCAGATCAGAAAGATAGTGGATTAGCACGATTTATTGTGGTTTACAGTTGCATTTATTTATAAGTTCTCTTCTATCTACAAAAATGAACTATTTAGCGGGCAGAAAACTGAAAAGTGAACGCAACTTTTTCATTCTACAGTCAGAATCAAAACTTTTCACAAGAAGCGACATTATTAGCCGAATTAATCGTACTAAATATCTCTTCCAGAATCTTTGTAAACGAATCTGAAAACTAAATTTGTTTCGAGTTGACAACACGTTATAGAGACTATTGAGAAGAATAATATTTCTAGGCTTTTGTTGAATAAACTTTGCTCTTTTTACACCAAATAAAAATAAAATAGGAGCCTTTCTCATAACTTTTTTATTATTATTTTTTTGGCACTCTATTGACCCATTTTCGAAAGGGCCTCCAAATATGGCGCATATCTCTTTGTCTCTATCTGTGGCACAAATTTATTTTTTGTTTGAGCTGGGGTCATGTCTAATTTATAGCCACGTCTGGCTTTGATGTGGGCGGAGTTGTCGCTGTTGTTCCATATTGGAATGGTTCAATCGTCTGGTTCATGGTGGACTTAATTGTTAGGTAAGCTTCTTGTCTGCATTTTGTTCGCTTTTGGCCAGGCTGTGTAAGAAGATTGTGAAATTTCCATATGGCAATTATGGTCAGCAATTATAATGCTTAATGTTTGCCGTTTGAAAAACAATATTGTTAAAGTTGTAACAAATGATTTGAACATTAATACTAACTGCCAATTTGACTCTCCGACTGAGTGATGTGAAAAGTCTTTAACTGAGTCTTGACTATTTGCTTTCTGTTCATTTCACTGATTGCATAAAACGAAATTAATATGCAAAACGTACACAAAATATTATTAGTGAGGCATCAAAACATCACATCGATGTCATAAATTAATTAAAATTATATCAAAGCGAAAGTCGCCCGGGCGAGAATATTTTCCGACTGAGAGACTGAGGCTGTGTGAAACTCCGCCAAATTGGCCGCGAGCGTTTTGCAAGCGCCAAAAAATTCAGGCAAAAGCAAACTAAATCGCGGAGCCATGCCAAGTAACAGTAACAGTAACAAATAATTAGCTTGTAAACTAAAAGTCATCATTAATAATGATTACCGTTGTTGCCATCTCCTTGGTGTTTGTGTGTGTGTTGGGGTGTGTGGGGTGTGGGGGTGTCTTAGTCATAACCGCCTTTGGCAGAAACGTCAACATAATTAAGTGAGCTACTTCTTGCTCTTCCTCTACTTCTTCTACTGATTTTTCTTCCACTTCTCAGTCTACTTCTAGACTTGTTTCTGGAACTGCTTGCAGAGGTTTTTCTCTAGCTGATTCGAACGCTGCGATTTATTTCGCATTAACGCTAAATATTGCCAGCTAATTAACCACAGCCAAGTTCGCCGAAAAACTAACACAACAACAAAGAGCAACGACATCGACGAACGATGTAGATATATATATATATATATATATAGATATATTTGCACATTTACCATGGCAGCCCAGATGATGAGCATGATGCGTCAATTTTGTGGCTGCTAATTAGTGGCAAGCAAAAACTTCTTTAGTCGATCCGCTTAACGTTTACAGTTATTGCCAAAAGTCTGCTCCAAAAATATATATATAACTGTATTTATATGCCTAACTACAGCTTGGCGTGACAAGATGCCGTTAGACGCATCAATTTGTTGTGCACCGTCATCAATTGCTACTCACAAAAAACAATTCTCAAAGTGATTCTAAATTCCAGCAATTTCAACGTTAACTCCGCAACGACAATTGAGCCATCAGTTTGAGCCAATTAAAGGTCATTTGGCAAGCTGAATGTTTGCAGATGGCTTACAACTCATTACACAACTGAGAATCGAAAGTCGAGCAAAAATTTCCTTTTACTCCTTTTTACTCCTTTCTCTGCATCCTTTAGTATTTTTTTTTCGTAATGAGCCACAGCGACAATTTTTCACTTTGTGTCGTCCTGCGGCGTAATTTGCATGTGCAAACATATTTATTTACAATCATATTGCCATCGTCAGACTGACAAACAAACTGAGGCATAAATAATCGAACAAAGTATGGCAAGCCGTAAATATTGAAGCTCGGCGGGTTCCTGCTGCTGTTATTGCCTGCCTGCCTGCTTGCCTGCCTGCCTTTTAACTTGGCTAAAAGATGTACAGCATACGCTGCTCGGGCTCTGGTTCTGGCTCTGGTCCTGGCTCAGTTCGCTGAGTTCACACAAATTTCATGCAGCTCGCAGCAACAACAACAACAATAAAGCGCAATAATATGGCCAACAGCAGCAATGTGGCAACAACAACAACAACAACATCAACAATAAACAAGAAGCGCAATTTCACTGACTACTGAGAATTTTACGTACTGTGACGTTCTGCAAAAGGGCAGCCTGGGGGAGTGGCAGGCAGCAAATAGTAAATGCACTGCACGAAATGCACAAAATGTGAATGGAAATAAGACTTTAACGTTAACTGCAATTGCAACGCATGTTGCACGCGCTTATGGTGCGCCATCTGCACTCATACTAAAACTTAAAGATCCACTTAAAGCTGGCTAAAAGCCACGACTAAAGAAATCAAATTGAATCTGCCACATGGCGCAAGCTTACCTTACAATTTAGGGTTTAACATTAACTGGGATTGTTTTGGGTAGCTCACCTGCAAAAAAATGAACAAATAAATCGTAAGAATTAAGATACAGAAACTTTGAGAGTAATACATTAATTAAAATATTCTTGTATAAAGTGTATAATAAATACAAATAATATACGTAAAAATATTAAACTAGCTAAAAAAAAAACTAAAAATGCATGCAAAACTATTTTATTTGGATTGAAATTATTGTGAAATGCGTTGAGCATTTATCCTTACAGTAGTTAATTTCATATATAATAAATATATTCTAGCCAGTTTTCGCGCAGTGTATTGGTCTGTCCCTGCTTTCATAGTTGTTGTTGTCGCTGCTCCTGTTGCTTTCAGTTATAGTACCCTGAATCCCAAACTCCAACGGCAACACTATGTCCGATACCAGTTCCCCTTCTTCCAGTTACTTATACTCTTCCACACTCTCTACCTCCCTTCCTCCCTCCCTTTCACCAGCCCACTTGCTTGCACCATTTTCATTCATGCGCCTCACGCTGTGCACTCATTTACCCTTTAACCAAACATTCAACATGAACTGAACCCCTACACCCTTCCCTCCATCCCTCCTCAGTGCATCCCAATCACTTTTGCATATCATTTGCGCGCATCTTTGGCAAGTCGACTCCTCTATCTCTCTCTCTCTCTCTCTCTCTCTCTCTCTCTATTTCTATCTCTGTCGCACCCTTAAGTGCATTACAATGAAGTACGTAGGAGCTGCTGCTACTCTTTGGCCGCCCCGCCGTGACTCGTAAATAAGTTTTATTGTGTTTTGTTGCAAACGCCCACGTTGCTGCCCCTCCCTGTGCGACTCTGCCTCTGCCTCTGCCTCTGCCTCTGCCACTGCCACTGCCTCTGACTCCGTCGTCCTGCTTGCTGGTTGCCGCACTGTTGCAAGTTATCGCTTCCTTTGTTTTGGTAATTTAGCAAGAGCGCCAACGACGTCGTCTAAATTGCTGGCATACATTTGCTCTGTGCTGCCCACTCTGGCAATGTTTTTGTTGTTGTTGCAGTTGCAGTTGCAGTTGCAATTGATGTTGTTGCTGTTGTTGCCAGGCAAATGACTACAAAGTGGGCTTAGTCCAAGACTCGAGCTCTGCAAAGCTCTTCGAAGCGCTTCTCAGCTGCCGTCGCCTGAATTATGGCGATTCTAATGTGATGGCTACACTCAAAAAAAAAACTGTCTGTCAATGCAATTTTCCAGTGTATAAATACAAAAACACTTTTTATAAATTTTAAATACTGACACGCTTAATTTAAAAAATGCAAGGCTTTATTTTTAGAAAAACACAAACTATTGTTATGGAAACTTAATAGTAGTTTTTTTTCTGAGTGTAGCCACGTCTCCAACTCCACCCACTCCTTGCTGCTGCTATTGTTGTTGCATATTTAAGCGAGAAGTGGCGCAATTGTTGCGCATTTTATTGTTTTGGGAATAAGTGCGGATTTATAGAAATTTTTAGCACAACACTGCACAGAATTGCTTAACTTGGTCTCGCGGGGCGGGTGGTGGTGGGTGAGGATGGTGGTAACTGAATCGTCGAAACATAGCAACAATATTTTAAGCGCATATATATATATAGATATATATGTACAGTTAGGGCCATCGGCACAATCTTGGCTGATAATGAAGCCAACATCCATGACATGAACTCAATTAGCCTTCCTCTCTCCGCCCACTGGGCGTGGGCATATGAGGGTATGGAAATACACACACACACACACACACACAGTCCGAAAAATACTTTGTTAAGAGTCCACAAATTAGAGAGACGCGTCCGCCG
The DNA here is from genome assembly GCA_035042405.1 of Drosophila demipolita. Taxonomy (NCBI): domain Eukaryota; kingdom Metazoa; phylum Arthropoda; class Insecta; order Diptera; family Drosophilidae; genus Drosophila; species Drosophila demipolita. Next base: position 5,548,288 of record JAWNLI010000059.1, on the reverse strand, counting down.
ACGAAGCGAGCATTGCATGTAAATGTGCAGTTTGGACTTGGACTTGCTCTTCTTGGTCTGCTTCTTGGCCAGCATCTGAAATTAATATGCAGACAACTGAGTCAGCAATTGTGTGAGGGAGGAGCAAGAGGAGGAACAGGCTGGCAGGCTGGCAGGCCGGCAGGCAGGCGGTGCAATAATCACAATGAAAATGCACAAAATGCGCCTTATAACGACAACAAATTGCCCATTTGGCATAGCAGATGATGAGACAGTTAAAGGCGGGCATCGTGAATTGTTGGGAGGGGGGGGGGGGGGGGACGACGACATGAAAGACATTAATTGGCTGCCATGTCATTTTGTTTATGCAGCGCACTCTGCTCGCTGTCAACGCCACAAGCACACACACACACACACACACACAGACAAGCACCGACAACTGGGCGGGGCAAATTAGAAAATAGAGCAACCCAAGTCGATGTCATCGTTAGCACCAACAACCAATAAAATACTGAAGGAACGAAGCCAACGACTACATTTTGTGGGAGTAAATGTTAGTCAAATGCAGCAGACTTAATGCACTCAAAATCAAATTGAATATTTGAAACACAATTAGTGTGCTCTAAATATGCCATCTATGGAATAAAAATCAAGAATTTGTAGGCCAGAGTGCTCGACTGTGAAATGAGCGAATCTGTTAAGTATATATATATATATATGTGTGTCTATTGATGATAATTTGTTATATATACAAATAAATTTGGGTTAACAAAATGTGTGTTTTTTATTAGATCACGAATCAAAATATGTAAATGCTTAAAATGAAAACAAGTTAGATGGCAGCAGTCGAGAGTGATCGTCTAAGAGACACTCTCAGCTATCAAGAATTTACTAATCCAAACTTTAAAAATAAAAAAATACTTTTTGACTAACAGAAACTTCGTTTCTCTTTACACTTAATCTATAACAACTCTATATATATTCATGGAAAACTACGTCTTCCCAATTGTATTTTTTTATGGTATTATTAATAGATTAGTTTCTATTTTCAAGCAAATGGGACAAATTTAACACCTGCAAGGAATCTTGTGATATTTTTTTTTAATACTCAACATGTGCTAATAAATTGTCTTTTCTTTAAATAGATTTCAGAGAATCCAACTTAAGCACAAATTCATTTAACAGACTAGAAAAAACGGCAAATTGCTTTAAAGCGATATTTTCTTTATTTCTGTAGCTTAATCGACAGTTAGCAACAAAGTTGCATCCTCAAAGAGTTACCAACACACAGACACTCATTATCCATATGCCACAGATGGTGCACCACACCCTGCGGCAAGGAGTGAAGCACATTTGCGTATGTCAGAGTCAGCAAGGTAGCTGCCGGCTCGACAGGCGTATCATTAACGCAATAGGAACAGCGGCTGAAAGTGTTGCAGTTGCTGCTGGTTGCCGCTGGTTGCCGCTGGTTGCTGGCGGGTGTCGGGGCATTTGAAATTTAACGGCTCGCATGTGCCACTTATATTTGCAAGAAGTTCGCTTGGCTGACTTGGCTGGCTCGCTGACTCCGACGATTCCGGCAAATACTAAGCAGCTATCATGTTCAAGTGCTTGGCCCCAAAAAAAAAAAAACAGAAAAAAAAAGAACTCAACAGCAGTGGCAACGAGAAACCATAGCACGGCACTGTGTGTAGGGCTTCAACTATGTGTGCAACTGTGCAACAACAACTGCCTTTGCCATTTCCACTTCAGCTAGCCGGGGGGTGTCACATTCGTCGTCACTCCGTCACTCACACTCGGCAGTCAGCAGTCAGCAGTCGGCAGTCGGCAGTTGGCAGTCAACAGTCAACTCCATTCCGATGTTGGCTGTTGCAATTCTTGTGGTATTTGTGGCATGAAATTTGCAAATAAAACGAAATGAGCTGCAAGACGAAGGCAGCCAAGCAACACAAACAGAAACACAGACACAGACACCATTCCTATTCTGTTGCTTGTTCTTCTCATATTGAATTCCAAGCTACAAGCACCTTGAGGTGTTCATTTTCATGCCACAAGAAAATGCGCGTAATTATGTCGCTGCCACCACTAGCAACTACAGCAACAACAATCACAAAACGCTAATGCAAATGTCGCTTCATTTTTGTTTTGGAGGCCATCTACAAGAGATGTCTTCGGATGTCTTCTGTGCAACTGGAGACACAAATGTGTCTCAACTGCGAAAAACGCAACTTTAAACCCAGTGGCAGATAAAGAGAGATCGTCTAATAATATAAAGTGTTGCAAGTGAAACTATTGCTGCTGCTTCTGATGTTATTTAGGGCTAACAAAGATGTGAATGAATACTTTATTGAATACACACTATCGTTGGTATTGTGCTGAGTGATGGTCAGCCTTGGGATGCTGTGGCGGGTTAACCGAGAAAACCGCAACTGACAGGAAACCATTAAAACTGACCTCAAATGACAGCAGCGAAAGGACACACACAAACATGGCACAAATGAAAACCAAAGTTGCAAATAACAAAATATATATACATTTATATGTGTATGCACCACAGTTGGAAATTGCGAGACCAACAGTAAGAACAACAGCAAAACGAGCAGCTAGCCACAAACAAATTGGCAGCAATTTAAGGCCTGCCCGCCGACAAGGCGGCAAAAGCCCGCATCGAGCAGACCAAAAGCAGATCCGAGCAGCTGCAGCGGCTTTTTATGGACACCGCCTGCGTAGGGAACAACCCACCATCCCAATTCCCTCCTCCTGCATAGGCAGGACTCATGACGAATGTCGTCGTAACAGCGAAAAGAGAAAAAATGTTATTCAAATACTATATGCATAAAATATATGTACAGAGCCCCACACAACAAAATGCAAATAGACAATAAACAAACACAAAACCAAGAAGCTGAACTCTGTACACCCTATACACAGATGGGTAAATTAGAATTCCTTGGTTTGAGAATGAATTTTGATGGTAAATTTTATTATAATTCTGTTTTACATTTTTCTATTTCTCAAGTCTAATTTTAAAACAAGAGTACAAGAATATGAATTTTAGGCAGACAAGTCTTGTAGGTCTTTAAGATTATTTATTGAATATCTTAGATATAGTTGTACCTTTCAAGATTGGTTGTAAAAAACATTTTAATATTATTCTCTTTTATAGAAAATACTAATTCTGATATAAGTAACATATTGCAATTTCTCGATTCGATTTTTAAGCCAAAATATGAATTTTGTAATATTCTCATTATTATTATAGAATACTGCTAACATAACAAACATTATTTTTTTACAAATACTCAAGAAGTAAAGCGAGACAAAAGTTTTAAGTTCGCATTACATTTTCTCACAGAAAATTATTCTTAGCGTTGTCTGAAATATCAGAAAGAAAAGAAAATTCATGCAAATTGCTCTGCCTATAACAATTTGAGGTGAAGACAAGGCAGAATTGGATGGATAAGTTATTGTTGCACTGAATGAATGTTTTAGAACATAATTGAGGACTGAAGCAGCAGCAGCATTGGCACACATTGCCATACAGTAGCTGAGAATTGGATGGGAGTTTGGCTGTGGCTGTGGCTGTGGCAACACAAATTGCATGCCTAAGTCATAATGCCATCTTACGCAAGGGCGCGTCATGTAAGCAGCCAACAACAATTTGGCCTAGAAGAGATTACAGGCGATGCGAGCCTGGGACTCGGTCGGTACCTAGCTTATTGGGATGATGGCAACCACCACAATGCAACTACAAGCGTTCCCAAGTCGCCAACACAAAATGCAATTTAGGCTTTCAATTGGCATTGCTGGACACTGCAACAAAAAATCTGCCTAAATTTACCAGGTTATTCAGAAACTTAATTTCTAAAACTTAAGACAGGGTTTACATTTCTCAATTGCAGAGTAGATTTTCATTACAGAAGAATTTTCAACTTTTTTTAAAATGCGTTTCTCAAAAAATGTTTGTAAAAAAAAAATATAAACAAAAGCATAATTTTCGGATACTCGGTTTAATGCGAGTATTTTTCTAAAAGCAAGAAAATAAAATAAAAATAATAAACTAGCAGAGTGAACTTTTTCTGAGTGCAGCAGCTATTCAACTCAGGCAACCCAACTAACCAAACTGGACAAAGTTGTTGCTGCACTTCTTTTTATTGGGCTTGGGTCATTTTTGCTGTTGCTGCTGCTGTTGCTGCTGCTATTGCTGCTGCTGTTGCTGCTGCTGTTGTTGCTGCTGTTGGTGGACTGCATTCGTTTGCCGCACAATGGCAACGATAACTTCGCATTGCATTAGTATATTTGCAACTGCGAGAATGTGTTTGTGTGTGCGAGTGTGCGAGTGTGTGTGTGTGTGGGAAAGACATAGTTCAGCAGACAACATCAAACTGGTTTCGGGGTGCATTTGCAACAGTTGCTGCAACAAGAGAGTTTGCTATGTTTATTTATTATTTGCGCCAACAAACACAATGTCAATACATTTATTTTGATGTCTGCTTTTTCGCTCAGTGTGGGTGCTGCTGCTGCTGTCCAACTTTGAATGTCTGCCATTCCTGGTCGCATATGCGTTCAATGCAAAACTTTACACTTAGCTGTCAGCATCAGCCAAAAACCAAACAAAAAACTCTTTGCTGCTGCCATAAATGCATTTCAATGCAAATAAATGCAAAACTTGCCAACTACTTTGCTTTACTCCGCATCACCCATCCCTTTTTTCCTCAGTGTATGTTGAAGTTGGCATTTTCTTTATTATCAAATTGTCATGAGTTCGACAATTTGGCTCAATATTGGGTCATCTGGTCTGCTCTTTGGCTTCCTACAGCTGCCACCTGCCCAGCAGTAAATAAATCACTTTCACCACAAGTATCAATCTCTTACTTAATGCACACACACAAATACACACACACACACATACCCAGAAACACGCGCACACACACATCATCATCAGTTTTCTTTAACTGCACAGTAAAAAATTTATTAAAACAAGAATTTGTGTTTGGGAAGAAGGCAACAAAGTTGATTAAATAAATGAAAGTTTCAGATGGGTTCTGAGAGAAAACTAAAAGTTCATAGATAAAAATAATAAATATATTAATTAAGATTAAACAAGAGCAGATATATTTTCAATTGAATCTGATTTCAATTCTAGCTAAATAATTTTGTGCTGTGTGCCCCAAGTAAAATCGAGGGAAAAGCAATGAAAAGCGACTGTCGCGTCAGACAGTTTGACACTGAAATGCGGATACAATAAAAGTTTTTATTTTATTTTTTCGTTTTTAGTTTTTTTTTTGTTTTTTGCACTCAGCGTCTCGCGCAAAGTGCACCCTGTGGAGCAATCACTCGATGCCGGCTGCTGAGCATGAGGAGCATGCGGAGCAGAGAAGAAACCCATCAAGACGGGGGGATGGTTGGGGAGGGTAAGGCGCTGCCAGGCCACGCATTAATGGCAGCTGCTGTTGCTCAGAATTCTTATGCTTTGTCATCGCCATTGTTGTCCTTGTTGTTGTTATCCTTGTTACTGTTTCTGGTGTTGTTGTTGTTGTTGTTGTTGTTGTTGTTGGCGACCCGACACACGCATCTATAAAAGTTTATTAAATTCACAAGGAACTTTTATGCAGTTACTTTTTGACATGGTCGCCTTTTCTTTCTTTCATTCATTTTTCTGCCTCGGCTGAGCCATAAAATTGACAACGACTATGTAAATATGCCACACACACCCACACTCTCATTGCCGAGTCCTTCATGTGTGTGCAGGATTTCAATTTAAATGAACTTGCAGACGAGCGTTTTATTTTCTTTCGCATTCAATATTTTTTTTGGCCAGCTTTTTTTTTGTGAGTTTATTTTTGTGTTTTTTAGCAGCTCATATGGAAAATTACGGTTACTAAAGCAAAAGGTATGCAAATAAAAGGCTGTAACAACAAAAATAACAACAACAACAATAAGATGACATTGAAATACAATGCGCCACTTGTCACATGTCACATTTTGTGGCTGATTTGGTTTTTGAGAATTTCTCGCCCCGGCGGCGGATGAACTGGCCCTGTCCATGACGAGAAAGGGAGGGAGCAGGAATTCGAGACAGAGATAGGGGCGGAGACGTAAACTGAGGTTGAGGCTGTTATCAAGTCTCTTGCTGCTGGCGTTGACGCCAACGCGTCGCCAGTGAAAGGAAGTTGACCTCTAAAGCTTAATGCATTTAAATAAATCTCGTACAAAACGGCAACAGCAACAATAACAACTCAAGACAAAAATAAACGCATTAAGCCCCGAATATGAAAGCGAAAACAGTAATATATATATATATATATACACACATAAATATATATACATATACACACACAGTTACATACAATTTACCTACTAAATATGTGCACTCAAAAAACCAATCGAAAATTAAAAAATTAAACTCAATTAAAATTAACTCTTAAAACTAGACAAATATTTATTAATAAATATAAATCTGATAGAGAAAACAGTAATGCCTACATACATATATAAATACATACATACATAAATTAATAAAAACATAAACCAAATACATAAACTCAGAAACCGAATTGTAAAAATTGCCCTAATATGAAAACCGTGCTGAAAAATATATTTTTTTTTAATTTATTTTTTAGAAATAAATATAAATTCTGAAAACAAAAGTAAGACTACATACATACCTAAATATATACACACATACACTCAGCAAAACAAATCCGATTTTTAGCTAAAAATTTTAAGAAATATATAGTGCTTCCAGTTTTAGAAAAATCAGAGAATTTAAGAAAAATACTAAAAAATATACTTTTTGATTAATGAGGATGAGCTGGCCTTAGAGATTTTTTCGAGTGTATACATACCATATAAACGCAGATATATGCACTCGTCACGACACGAGACTGTGAATTCGTTTTTATACATTTAAATTTTTAGTCAACGGCAATTAAATTGGCGACGCGTGCAACCTAGCCGTAAAAAATAAATAAAGTTGGCTAACTGAAAACCAGTCAAGACGCAACGCGGCTGACTCAGTTTGAATCGAAACCGGTATTGTCCCGATCGAACTGAACAAAACTTTTGCATTGGCAATGGAAATGTGAAAATGCGCTATTCAAGTGTCGTCTCAAACTTTTCAGTTCAACATAAATTATGTTTGTGCCACAAGCTGTGGCTCAACTTGCAATTCACAAATTTCCATTTGATGTCAAATGCCCAACAGAACTTTTCGCATATCTGTGCTTCATAGTTTAAATTTAATTTAGTTGCCTTAAAGGAGTCGCCTCCCTGAACCCATAATGTGTTTACTGACCGGTCAGCTCTGTCTGGAGATATCTTGATCTAACTTGGACATGTCAAATTATGGCTAGCTGTTCATTTTGAGTTGGCCATTGTCATTGTCTGACCGATGACCTTCTACGGCTCAATTTGCATACGTGTGTGTGTGTGCGTTGTGTGTGCTGTGTCTGAGTACTCGTATTTCATACACTTATGAAATGGATGGCATCAAAACACTTCCGTTTTGCTTTCATTGTTGAGTTGAAAGTTGAGAGAACACAACAAAAGCTTTCAAGTGACACCAAAGCGACAAACTGAGTTGGTTCAGGTGGCACAAATTACAGTTACATTCGTGTCACATTTCAATATGCAACATATATATATATATCTCTTTCAATCGGCATCTGGGCTGTCAACGATTATTTCCCAAAGATATCAACAAATTATGCGCGCAATTAAGTTTAAATTTTCGATAGCAACCGCAAAAATATATATAAATATATTGCTTGCGCTGTCAAAATGAATTATAGATTTTTTTCTGTTTTTTTCTTGCACTCTCCACTAATTGTCGCTAATGATCAAATTATTGGACAAACATTACCACACACACACAACAGTCACACAACAACAAGAACAACATCCATAAAACGACATACAAATTTGGTTAATAGAGCAAAATGCCAAAAGAGCAAGCAAAACCACTCGAAATGTCAATCAAAATTTGATCAATGAGTTGAGTTGAGCTCATTTTCGATGTGGATTTTGTCTAACGTCTGTGTGAGTGTTTGTGTGTGTGTGTGTGTGTGTGGGACAAGGCTGTTTGACGCCTCTAAATGACTGATGTAATGCAAATTACTTTCGATTTTTCGCATTGAGAATAACATTGTTGCTAAATAGCGTTCAAGGAGCATTTGATTATCTTTTGCTGGCCTATTAAAAACGGGAAAAAGAAAAAAAACCGGAGTTTTGTAATAAACTGAACAATATAGGCGGAAATATGTGCAAGCCAGTAAGGTCTAAATAGTCAGCCGATTCGATTTAGCCTTCTACAGAGAGTTTTTTCTTTTCAGCTTATCGATAACTAAACTTGCGATCATCGATACAACTTTAAAGTTACATCCAACCAATTGAATTAGAATACACCCATATATATTATTGTTAAATTCTTAAGTTTTCATTAAGACCGTAGAAAAAACATTTATCATTTAACAACTGTCTCTAGGGCATCTGATAGTCGAATACTCTCGATTATATCTCTACTAAACATTATTATTACAAGGATTTGCTTTATTGTCACAAAGTAATTATCATTTTATATAAGTGTACATATTAATTGTTATAGTGTCATGATTCACATGTCGTATGATTAATATTTGCAATTCCCGCCTGACCTGACCTGACACACCAATCTGAGATCCAAGGACTTATTGTTTTATATGTTTTTTAGCTATTGTGTACACTTCTTCAATGCACTTTGTCATTAGTTAAGGCAAATACGTGTGGGTCAAATAAAATGGCTGCTGTTGAATGTTAAATGTTGAATGTTGCTAATTTGTATTTGCATAAATTAAAATGTAATTATAAAAGTGCGCTAAAGTGCAGCAGCAGCAGCAACAAAACGGAAATGATTTATGCATGAAATAAACCCAAAGATATGCCGATAAAAAACAAAATGTCGCACTCCCTATACACCCGTATATATATATTCATATATATATATATATATTGTATATTAAAATGTATATATGCATATTTTTTGTTTGCATTAATAATTGCTGCAAATAAATTAAACAGTTATGACAAAAAACCTGTCAGCCTCTACAAAAACAAATGCAAATTTTTTTACATGTAGAAAAATTGAAATAAAAAACTGGCAGTCGCTTTTTAATTTTCAATGTTTAAGTTTTAATTGTTGGCAATCAATTTTGAGTGCGCTGCGTGCTGGGTCCATGGTGTAATATATATCAAAAATAGTTGCCAATTTTTTTGTTTGTTTGTTTGAGTGTATAAATATACTCGTCGATCATTTATCATTTATCAAATGCGTATTTTTATGTGTCAAACAAAAATTGTGGTTGTTGCATGAACTCATTTTAGAAAGTGAACCGAAAACGAAACGAGATAAATTAAAAAAAATTTAAATCGCCTGCCCATCGAGATTTGTGGCTTTAATATATAAGCTACATTTACGGCTACTGTATGCGAAATCGAATTTGAAATTGAAATTGAATTTCAAGAACGCACTTGAGAAAAAAATACACTTACCACAAGATTTGTTTATTTATGTTTGGAAATTTGCCCAATCATGGCCAAAAGAGTTTTATGTGTTTTATTTTTTTGTGCCAAGTCATTTATGGAAATCCTACGCGCAATATTTACTTTCATTTCCAATTATTATGATATTCGTTAAGTGATCTTTAATCTCGAGTTTCAAATCTCAAACGCACGGCCAACTCCCGCCTCGGGCACACTTTCAGATATGTGGGTATTTTGTGTTGTGTGACAAATGTGGGCAACTTAGAAGGTCTTTAAAGTTGACGAGTTTTCATTGCTCTTGGCTCGAATGCAAAGTTCAAACTACTTTGCGCAATTATTTCCGGCACTTTTCCTTCACGCGCATAGTTTTGTAATGAAAACTGGAACACAATTTGCCACGCTTCGTTCTCAACTCAACTCGATTTCACAGTCAATCGCTGTACAATTTCAATTATCAGCAATTACTTCGCTCTGAACTTGGTCGAGCCAATTGTCAAGTCAAAGTTAGCGGAGAACCAATCTGTTTTTTGGCTAGCCTACTGACCTACTGGCAACCAAAGAGAAATACACAAAATGGAACTCGCACTTAACTTAAAGTAACACTTAATACTTGGTTTTGGTTTTTTTATTTTTTAGCATAAATATGCGAATTGCTTTTGGGTGCTGTTGAGTCATGCGAATATGTGTAACGAACAGCACAAGAGGCGTATGCGCAATGTGGTGAGTAAAAGCAGTTCAATGACTCGCAAGTGGAACAACGACTAGCAATCGCTGCTCACATTAAATGCAAATGTATTAATGATTTACAAATAGCTTGCAGCACAGTTTGCCTGATCCACATCCACGGCTGCTGCAACTGGCCAAGTGGCCAACTCTTGGCAAGTGGGGACATTGGCTAATCTGGGCGACAATTGTAGCTGGCATTTAATTGCCAAAGCATTCTCATCCGGTTCGACACCCCAGCTTAACGCAATTCATTAACGTTTCACAAAGAGAGGCAGACAGAGAGAGGGAGAGAGAGAGAGGGAGGCTGGAGGCAAACGTGTTAAAATATCAAATCCAGCTCAGACATGGCTCAAAGAAAAAGTTGCTGTGCCAGTTTACCAGCCACATTCAGCAGCATTCATTGCAGACCACAAACGAGTACTCGTTTTTCATACACACTCACATTCGAGTCATACTTAAACGTCTGTGCTGTTAATTATTTAATGTTGCACCCATTTAGTGGCATGGGGGCAGCAAGCAGCCAGCAACCAACAGCCAACAGCCAGCCTGATTTGCATCAAAACGTGAGCCGCGCTCTGTTTGGAGCCGTGTGCATTGAAGCCATGCGCCTTAGACAAACGATCCGCCCACACCCATCGACCACAGGCACAGATATAGATACAGATATAGATGCCAAGATACAAAGATACAAAGATACTCGGACTCGGATTCAGGCACAGCCCAGGCTTCGTGGAGAGGTGCACGTACCGTAAACGGTTATGTCTGCTGCGAGCCGAGCCAGCAGTTAACCAAATTGTTGCCTTTTTTTAGACCTGGTCTAAATTTAGCTCATGCTTGATTCATAAATTTATATTTAAAAATAACCAACACAAAAATTTACAGCTTCTATGCAAATTTTTTTCTTCACAAATTTACGAAAAATGTAAAAGTGATAAAATTACATTTTTTATGAATCAGCTTTAAAAGATGATATAAAATGTGACGTAGCCAAACGTAGCCTACAATATCCCCCCGCACCCGCTGTCCAATCTACCTTTGTGTGTGTCTGTGTGTGTATTGACCATGTTGCCCACGTCTGGTTCAGTTTGAAGCTGGCTGGTCAGCTTCTAGCAGTGCAAACAGCTTTTAATAATTTATGCGTGGGCGGTTACCAAAGCCGAGGCAAAAACATAGACTCGGAGAGTTGATGATGACCACGACACACTGACACAAACGCCACATAGGGGAAGGGCGAGGGGAGAGCTTTGCTGAAAAATTAATGAAAATTGAAAACAATAACGGACAGAAAACTGGCAACACAAACGTTGAGACAACAACAACAACCACCAGCAAAATGCAGTTGACCAAATGTTGTGGTTGCTTTTTTTTTCTCGTCTCTTGTCATTTTTTTTTTTTTGTTTTTTGAGAGCAGCAAGAAGCTGAAGAAACAGGCGAGACAAGAAAAGTAAAGCGTAGAGGCCGTTTATGATGATGATTGAGATGCTGCTAGTAATGATGAAGTTGATGATGATGTTGTTGATGATGATGAGGCTTGTGAAGAAGCCTCAGCCAACAACAACAACAGCAAGAGCAACATCTTTGACCAAAAAGAAAGAACCACAAACAAGCAGCTTGAAAACTTGATGTAGGTCAAATAAATTGTTTTTTTCTCTGTATATTTTTTGCCCAACAGCAACGTCAACACCGGGGCTGGGCCGGCTCCGGTCCGGCTTTGTACGTGGTATGCGTGTGTGTGTTTGTGTGTGTGTTACTTTTAGTTTATAGGCCAATGCAAGCGATCAAGTTTATAAAGCATACGGAAGCTGTTAGCTGCAAACTGAACGAAGACCGAAACCGAAAAGTAACCAAAGTCGTTGCACCCCCCTAAAATGTTGTTGGCCATGTTCATGTTTTTTTTGTTTTGTTTTATTTTGTTTGTTTTTTCTGACGTTGATGAGAATCTGCTGCGATAGTCAGCAAGAGGAGACTCTAAATGTTTAATTGCTCTGGGCCAAAACGAAAGCGGCCAAAAAAATTTCTGACAAAGCACCCCTCAAGCGACTTTGAATTGGATTCCAATTCTACACCCAAAAAAAATCAGTCTAAAATTTAATAAATGAAAGTGTTTTTTTTATTATTTTAGACAACATTTTCTATTATGAAAAATTGAATTTTTAAAGAGTTAAGACTCTCTCGACTTCTTGCATGATTCTTTACATAGAAATTTAACAAAAGCTGTTTTAAAAAAAAACCCAAACTTCAATTTTACTTCCTGAACTATTAGGTGAGCAACCCCTCGATAGGCCGATTTTTTCTGTAAGTGTAGCAACAACTAAAAAAAATTGGACCATGAACGTGATCAATTATGGTTCATTGTGGCGTATTTTTAAAATCAATAACACAACAAAAGCAAAGCAAGAAAACAATGAGACAGTCGCCGCTCTCCGTCTGTGGCCAAAGAGTCAAGGCTAAACGAGTCTGAGTCCAAGTCTGAGATTGATATTGAGTATTGTGATTGAGTTTTATTCATGGAACTAAAAAATAAATAATAACTGTGCATAAGCTGAAACATATACGCAATTATAGCATACAAAATCCAAATATCAATGTCAGTTTTCATAATTACTTGTGGCAAGTCATATGGTGGCTTGTTGGCTTGTTGGCTTGTTGGCTTGTTGGCTCGTTGGCCTGCTGACTGGCGATTCATAGTTTAGACAAACATTGAACAATTATACAAAGCAAAGGAGACTGCTCTTTGGGGCCGAGACAATGGAAACGTCTGACAAACGATTCACTGTTTTTGTTTGCTTTCAACTTTTGTTGTTCAGTGGCTTCCGCTCTCTTGGCCAAAATTGATTTAAGCTGCTGCTGCTGTCTGTCTGTCTGTCCGTCCATTAAAGCCGCAACTTTAAGGTCAGCTGATCGGATTGCGAAAGATGCATTTGCATTTGACAACAACTAACAAAACATCAACAATTTGACAGTCATTCGGATGATGAGCTTTATTCACTTGTATTATTTGTTAGTTAAGTGAAAATTGCAGCTGATAATCGCCTAAAAATAGCCATATTGACCGCATTTTCTTGGCCACGCCATTGTCAGCCTTCTTCAGTTTTAATTTTGCTAATGGACTTTGCCATTGTTTCCTTTTCTGTTTTTCTGCTTATTTTTCTGTGTTAAATTAAATGCATTAAGCAAAGTCATAAAAATCATAATGGTCTTTTGGAATTTGACCATAAATAAATTGTGAAATGTTCTGCGGCCATTTCGCTGAGTGTTTAATGTGTAGCTTTAAGCTTGAATTGAATTTATTGGCCATAATAACCATGGCAATTGCAACATTTCTTTCTCTCATTCGCTTTTGGCTAATTGACGAGTGCTGTTTTATTTTTATGTAGCCACAGCATGTGAGCCAATGATATATAATTAGGCAGGCACAAAGCTAAATTGGCTCAAAGTTTCAAGTTGCTGCTGACTATGTTTTTTTTTCTTTTTTTTGGTTTTTTTTTATATAAATGACCCAGCGAACATGAAAGCAGTTCCACACAATGTTACATGCCCATATACAAATTGCACGCCCCGTGCAACTTATTTCATAAGCGACCCTACCCTTTCCCCCCTTATCCCCTCACCAAACAGCTAACAAAAAAAAGTAAATAAGCCATGAAAAAAGGGCACCCCTGAGTGTAACTTATTTGCCACATACATATGTATACACTGCGAAAAAATTCAGCGTGAAATTTAGTAAGTCGCTATTTTAATTTTTCGTAAAGCAGCAATACCAATAATATTGTGTTTTTTCTGTTGAAAATATTCTCTATTATTAAGAGAAGTGCAAATAATGTTCTTCAGAAAATCGTAATGAAAATTGATCCATTGTACATGTGGAAAAAAATTTTAAATGTTAAATTTGGAAATATTACATTTTTTTCAAATTGTTAAAAAATCTACCCGACTATTAGAAAATGCTATTTGCTATCAAAATTATGGAGAATTCCTAAAATGAACGCCTATTTTTTCTGAGTACATTTAGATAATATATATATATATAAAATAATATATATATATATATATATACGATATAGAAAGGCTGGCCTGACAGCCAGCTGCACATTTGCTTTTAAAAAATATTATCGTGCTGGGCGCCTTTATTTTTTTTATATCTATTTTGATTTTACTCTCTTTTTCATTTTCATTAAAAGACATAAATTGTGCAGAAAAATGCGCTTCCCAGCGAAAGGAGAATTTCTGTCTGTCTGTCTGTTATGTGTCTGTGTCTGGGTCTGCTTTGGGTGCTGACTTGTCCATGTTGGTCTCCTCTGAGTCTGTCTGCTTCTAGCCGGCCCAAAGGCGTGCTCTGTCTGACTGTGTGTGTGTGTGTGTGTGTGCGTGTGCGTGTGTGTTTTATTTCAGCTCTTGCGCTCTTATTTACGATTTTTTCATTTTCATTTTCATTTTGCACATGCATACAACCATTTTTGCGAAACTCCCGCACTTATTTTCCGCTGGCATTCATTGCAACGCCCGTTTGGCATGAATGAAAGTTGCATGAGTATCTGAATGAATGAAACGAATGAAAGGGCGAGTTTAAGTATGAGTGCGGGACCGAGGAGGAGAGGAGGCAAAGTTGTGCACAGGCAAAGACAGAGAAACGACAACAAGAATGTTGCGAATGTTGTAAATGTTGCTTTTCAGCAAAACCGCCGCACATTAAAACATTTGGTAATGGCTCGCAAATACAACATCTGCATAAAGGTGAAAAGGCATGGTGGAGGGGGGCAGGCGGGAGTTGAGAGTGTTTCTCAGTTGGCTCTGAAAGCTAATGCTATGCAAATGCAGCGCACAAGTGAATCAACTGCAACGACAGCACCGCAGCTGAAGCTAAAACTGAAGTTGACAAAATAATCGCAAGGGCACACAAAAGTCCAAGACGACAAGAGAGAGAGAGTGAGAGAGGGGGGAGAGTGATGGAGAGGTGGAGAAAGACAAAGGGGCGTATACTTAACATTTGCAATTCGTTGCATTGCATAAAAGGAAATTAGAGAAGCGAAATGGAATACAAATAATGCAATGAATACAATGAATACTCTGCACATCTCCGTTTGTTTATCTCTCTTTATGCTTAAATTGAAAAACTCTCATTCTTAAATGCACTTGAATGCTCCATTTGAATTCTGTTCTTTTTACCATATTAAATCCTCATTCATTGTCAGCTAACTCAGATATACACAAACAAAAAAAACCCTTGCTTTCAAGCATTCTTCTATGCAAACCCAACCAAACCCAACCAAACCCGTCAAAGCCAAACCCATTCGATATAATTTTTTAGTTTCGCTTTTGGTTTCAGAGTCGTTTTCGTTTTTTAGCTTTCCATTTTCATTGCATTAAGAGTTAATAAACAAGAATGCTCGACTCGTGACTGATTTACTACATAGATACTCAGTAGGGGGCTGCGGAAGATTGGAATCTCTGGCATTTTGAAAAAAAAAAAAAAACCATTTGGAA
Organism: Drosophila demipolita; assembly: GCA_035042405.1. Lineage (NCBI taxonomy): Eukaryota > Metazoa > Arthropoda > Insecta > Diptera > Drosophilidae > Drosophila > Drosophila demipolita. The sequence continues at coordinate 5,532,580 of JAWNLI010000059.1, read as the reverse complement.
TGACTAAAAAGATACTCAGTATAAAGTTAAGCCTATTCAGAATTGTAAAAATCATTACACAAAATTTATAAAGTACATATTTTCTTGATTAAACAAAAAAAAAATTGTAATTGTAATTATGATTATAAACACCTAATCTTAATTAGCTATATAAATTGTAATCTACAACAAAATTGGGCTGTATATACATTATTTTGGGCATTTTTGTGAACAGGGTATATAATAATAATGGCTAAACAATTTTCGCCGACACTGTAAACTTTCATGTGCCGCCTACAACATTGTCGTTAAGTTGGTCGTCGTTGTTGTTGTTTTTGTTTTTGTTGTTGTTGGTGCGCAACACTGCCAACATTTTGGTCGTGATCTTTCACTCGAAGCGACCAACTGTTAGTCTGTCTGTTTGTTTGTTTGTTTGTTTGTTTGGCTGGTTGGTTGGTTGGTATGGTCTGGTCTGGTCTGGGCAAACACGCGGCATTTAAATTAGCTGTGGCTGTGGCTGTGGGCGCTGCTGACTACCTGCCAGCAATAATTGCTGTTGTCACAGTTGTTGCTGTTGGTATTGGCACTTTTCTAATTGCTGGCAACGCACGTTCGCCAAGGGGACATGTGTGGGGATGTGAGGGGGTGTGTGGGGGTGTCGTTGGGTTTTAGGGCCTGGTTTTCATTGCAGCTCACGCATAAATCTCGCAACTATGTCAATCGCATCAAAGTCACGTAATCTGTGTGACGTTTTCAGTGAATCGTTCGAAAATTGGAAAATTTATCACCCGTGCGGCAAATGCACGCTCTTTCCCCCTCTTCACACTCCACACTCACCACTCACTTTACTAACAACATATTTATTTAGACAGCAAATGCAGTTTGTTGGCAAATTTGTGCATGGCTCGTCAGGTAAAGTTCCAGACCTCAGCAGCCCACACCCAGAGCTAGCCCAGCAACTCTGTCAGTTCATCATTAACGCTTCACGGCCCCAGCGATACAAACAGAACATTAATGTCAAAGTCAAACAAAACATTTTTTTGCACAAAATTACCAAAAGTGCCATTAAAATGAGTAATTAATTTTGCTTATAGCTCCCGCTGTAAAATTCAATAAAGTTTTAAAGCTTATAAAAGAGATAGATTTTTGTTTTTCACATGCAGCTAAGCTCAAAAGCAACAGCGGCAACAACAGCCACAGAGAAACTGCAAAAATGCGACATTCACAGGAAACAAAAGCCTCAAAACGAAGATTGCGATTTCGAAAAGGCCACACAAAATTGCAACACAAAACGAAAATAAAAAAAGGTTAACACGCCACATGAATCGTCACAAATGAATTGGTTGTTGCTGTTTTTGTTGCACCTTTCAGGTTGCTTTCAAAAAGTTTAGAAAAGTGTATAACAAAGTTGTGCAAAATTGGATAACAGGCAAGAGGAACCCTGAGCTATAAAATATATTTAAATTTATCGATAACTGTCACACTTAAAATACACAATTGTAAAGATATTTTTTGCAATTTATTTGTAAATATAATAGAAATATTATTATAGTTTTAAGGCATCCAACATTCGAGCACTCTCGACTGGCGCATTTGTACTAGTTTCGTGCTGCAGTTGCTTGCAAGAAGAAATCGTGTTCATTGCCAGCCATTGTTAGCCGCAAAACTTGACAGCCAACTAGTGACGGCCGCGTGAGAGAGTGTTCTCATCACGGAAACGATTGAGAAATAAACTCCAAAATATATTTATTATTATATAAATAGGTGAAATAAACAAATTTACTTTATGTTAATTGTGCTGAGTGGGATAATAGTATAAATATTTATTTATTTTTTGTTCAGCGCAAATTGAGCATATCAATTATTTAAATTTCAGCGCTTAACTGCGGCAAACAGCTCTATTAGCATGCAATACATTATTAACTATAAGCCTAAAAGTGTCAACAAACGAAATAACAACGAAATGAAAATGTTCATCAGCAGCAACAATAGCAACATAAAAAGTAGAAACAATTTTCAAGTGAGAAGCTGAAAATTAAAAACGCTTAAATTGCACTTTCGGTTTTGGGTGCGAAAAAGAAGCTAAACTGAAAGAAAATGAAGCTGAAATGAAACCAAAAGAAGCAGCAGAAAATTGCAAATGGCAACTGTCGATTGGCGATTGGCGACTGGCGACTGGCAACTTTGCAGTCAGTCACCTTATCAGCGCCATCAAAAGCAGCAGCAGCAGCAACAAACACATACTGACTGAGGGGGTGTGGAGAGAGGGGATTATCTGGGGGTTTGGTGGAGAATGGTTCGCATTTCAAGTTGATATGTTCGTTTTGTTTGTCTTTTGTTTTTTTGGCGACTATTGTTGACTTTTGTTGTTGTTGCTGTTGACGTTGTTGTTAACCCTTTTGCACGTTTTTTTTTCTTTTTTTGTGCCTTGTTTTTTCGACATTTGCGCTAAATGTTGTTTACTCTTCACCATCATTGTTGGTGTTGTTAGAGTTCTTCTTTTGTTTTCCCAAACCTTTATAGGCTGCTGCTGACTGCTTAACATTCACCTACTTTTCACCTTGTTGCCACTTTTGAAAGCAGAATTCAACGCTTTGCTTTGGCATCAAGGCGGACGCGAAGGCTACAAATGAAATTAGAAGCTGGCGCAGTGTGCAACAACAGCAACAGCAGCAACAACAAACAACAACAAAACAATGCAAAATGCACACACAAGAAAAAGAAGAAGAAGAAGCTGAAGATTCATTCACTGGACGGCAGCAGACAAGAAGAAGCACTAAGTAGAAAGTTAATTAGGCTTAAATGTGCGAGAAGCCAACGCGTTGATGACGTTGACGTTAACATAGAAGCTGAAACTGTAGCTGCAACTGAAGGTGTACACTCAGAAAAAATGTTTCTTTATTTCTAAACAACGAAAAACATTTGTTTACAAATAGTCTTTCTCCTGAAATGTTCTTCATATTATATCTAAAAATTAAATAATATTTATAGTTTGCATAGCGATTCAAAGTATGATAGTATGATTTTTTCAGAGTGTAGTTTCAGCTGTCGTCGTTTACTTTGTAAAATCTACGCTGAAAGCCAATTAAAAATTCTGCTGATGCTTTGCCTCTTGCTTTTTGGTTATTGTTGTTCTCTTCCTATGATTCCACAGATTCAGTTAAGCAGACATCCAAGAGGCAGCCAACTGCCTGTTAATTAATTTTAATGCATTTCGACAAATGCTCGAATTCGAAAAGTTTGACTCAACTATTGTTCGCATGAACCAAAACCCAAAAAAAATTAATTAAATAAAATAAAATAAAACAAGAAAAAAAACGGCAAAACTTTCGTCTACCATTGACCAGCAAAAATTTCACTTGGCCTTAAGGCGATATTGGTTCGACGAAGAAGTTGACATTAATTGAGCCCATTAATTTGTGCGCTAATAAGTTGCACAGCGTCAGAAGCCGAAGAAGTTGCGCATTCTGTAGTTGCCCCAATTTTCCCTTAACCAAAAATAATTGTTGTTAGAATAGTTGTCAGACTTGTTCGTCTGTCAGCTGGCTGAGTCAGAATGATTAACACTTGGATTGTTTCAATAGCGTGTGGCACATTAACAACACGCCCATTTTTGCCCATGTTCCGCACCAAGTTAAGGCCATTAAGTTGAGTTGAACCACACATGGGATGCCCTCTAAAGCGCGCTCAAGAAGGAAGTATAATAAAACTAAAAACAAATAAATAGGGAAGTATTTGGAAAAACTTGAGCTGAAGCCAGCTAAATATTTATATAATTTATACAAAAATGTTCAACAAGGGCAAACCAACTATTAATTTAATTAAGTTAATGCAGCTACAGTTAATTTTAAATATATATATATGAATATATATTACTATATATATATATATTATATTTACCACAGTTCTCAAAATTAATGTGTCTAATCGTATTCTTATAGACATGCTAAGTTTTTAAATCGAATCAAGCAAGTGAGAATTAAGAACAAACGTTTAATGTGGCTTTATTTCAAACTTCATGACTTGATTATTATGCCCGGCGTACAACAAAATGTATACGGTTTATTTGGGCCTAAAGGTCGCCCAGCTAGCGTCCAAAAGCGGCCAACTAATTTAGGGCTTAACTCTAATCAAAGTTGAGCAGCGGGCAACGATTCTCACGGTCCGCATTTGGGCGCCTAAATTCATATATATATATATACATGTGTGTGTACATGCTGTGTGTGTGAGCGAGTGTGTGTAAGCGGAATTTAATAACAGTTGGTCCTAAAACTGAAACCGAAACCGAAACCGAAACTAAATCCGAGCATCGATGTGGCTGACATTGTTCTAAAGCAGCAACGAAAGTTAAAGTGGGACAGCAAAATCACAATTCCTGCGGCAAAATTGTTGTAGAATTGTGGAACTGTTATTTTTGCTTCTCGATTTGCATGTTGCAGCCAGTGTTGCATAATTAAAATTTCAAATTAATTTCATAATTCTACAGCGCTTTTATTATTAACAATTTTTGTTTTTTGACATTTTCCTTTTTTTGGAGTTGTGTGTCGGAAACAAAGCATTCAATGCGAACTACTCAACGAGCATTTGCAATTCTCGTTCAGTTGTGTTGTGTGAGTGTGTGTGCTGTGTGTGCTGTGTTGTGTGTGTGTATTGTGTTGAGTGTGTGTTGTGTTATGTCCCGGTCCTGGTCGTCCTTTCGTTCGCCTGGTTATTTTTATTATTTATGTGCATTTTGATGTGGCCAGTTTTACGTCGTTGCTTTTTGGTAGTTGTAGTTTTGTAGTTGCAGTTTTCTGTTATGTTGCACAAAAATACATTTCTCGTTGTCCAAAAAGTTTTTTGTGTCGGTCGGTCGAATCAGCAGCAGACGGACAAAGGGCGGCGGTTGTTGTACATTTTTGCTTATTGTCGAATATAAAATTGTAATGCAACAGCAGCCGACAAAGTTTTTGGGCATCAGCTGACTGCAAAAATACAAGTTTTCATTTTTTATTGTTTTCTTTATCTCATTGGGCTTAACTTTTATTTGCACTTCACACTTATTTGGATGTGCGTGTGTGTGCGCAAGTGTGCACATGTGTGTGTGTGTTAATTAGCAAGAAATCTGCGCCGCTTAAATGCGAAAATGAAATCACTGGCGCAACGAACACTTTTCAGACACATTTGCGTACCTACCTTTTGTACGCTTTATGTTTGTACACTCAGAAAAAAATCAATCTATAAATTAAAATATCGCCCTGAGTACTATAAACATATAATCTAAAGATAAGAAATGCAAACGCTGGTTTTTAAAATGAGACAACTTAAAATTAACAATTTTACGTTCTGAGTGTATATCAAAAGTATGAAAATTGAGTTTATTTTGCCGAGTGTAGCTGTGCACAATGGCATTAGCAACACTTCAATTTCCGCATCGCATATGCTTGGAAAATACAGTTCCGATTTACGATTAAAACTGCTGCTGCTGACGTAATTCACGCACTGCCAGAAGGCAATAAGCAGACCTTCTCTAAGGCACTGCTCCGCAACTCGCTGCCTCCCCTGCCCCCCCCCCCCCCCCCTGCAAGTGCCCAGGGTCTGACCAAGTGCGCATTGTGTGTAAATTTGTTACCATTTTTTTTTTTTTTTTTGGTGTAGCATCTGTGTGTGCGTGTGTGTTTGTTAGCCTCGTATTGCACATAAAAGGTAATTTCTAATTTGCTGGTGTTTTATTGTTTCTTGAGCGCGCAGGTTTTTATGGAGGTTGCTCTGCAACAACAACAACAACAAACAGAGCTGACTTATGTAACTCTGTCCAGACCCAGAGCAGACCCATTGGCAGTGGCAAAGGCAGCGGCGCATGCGCTCAAATTACATGGCAGCTGCTGTCTTCGGCTTCGGCTTCAGTTTCAGCTTCAGCTGCTCGTAAAAGCATAACGGCGTTCATTAATCATGCAATCCGCGTAGTATCCAAAACACAACACACCAAACACAGAAACGCAACCCCAACGAAAAAAAAAACAACAACAACAAACAGAAGAAAAACCCAGTCAGAACCCAAGTGGCAAGTAAAACTGGGCACTCGTCGCATCGACAACTGTTGCCAATTAGCAGCAAACATGCAAAGCGCATTTGCAAATCGCTGCTGCAGCAGCAAAGAGAACACAATTTTTTTTCTATCTTTCTTTTTCATTGCCCCGCTAGCCAGCGATTTATCCATTATATTGTATAATGGCAGAGGATGTGATTAGATTGCACAGGCTTTAAAGTTCCGCAAAGTTCCGCAAGGCGCTTTAACCTATGCAACTGAAGTAAACTTGATTGCGGTGCCAATCAGTTGCCAAGTCGATGATTCGCAGCGAGTTCAAAGCACAGCTCAGCGACTGCTATAAAACATAATGGGGAAAACTTCTTATGGCATTAGTACAACTTCCTCATAGAGGGAAGGCCCTGCGCTAAAACCTATGTCAATTTATTCAATAAGAGACATTTTTTTAATATATAAAGTCAATTTAATTGAAAATGCCATTTATTATTCTCTTAAATTGTTATCAACTCTTAAGACAACGAAGCCCACAAAGATACTAGCAGTATTCAACCAGTAGAGTGAAAGAACAATATGCTCAAGAAGCAGACAATATAAATACAACTAATTTTTCAACTGTTGAAAATATGCAAAAGATTTCTATATTTTTAAAAGTATCTTTTATACATTTGGATATCTAGGAAAACATAAATGTTTTTATATATCAGCTAATTATTGATAGAGTTTAACAGAATTTCCAAGGCAATCATAGGTGAACGACCCGAAAATTTGAAACCTATAAGTATGTAATTTCCTAAAAAGCTAGTACAACAAATATAGTCGCGCTATCCACTCTTAACCATTAAGGGATAAGCCCTACTAAAATCAAAGTACAACAAGTCAAATCGTGTTATTTACTTTTCAGAACGTTTCCCCCTTTGACAAAACTGTCAAGCTGATATTGAGTATATCTTTCTACCTGAAATTTGCTGATCTGTTCTTCAATATTTCGAGTGCTACCTGAAATGAGCACGTGTGCCATTGATATTCAAATGACGATTGCCGCACACAGGCAGATAAACAGGCAGACTGGCTGCTGACTGCAGTTTGCTGCCACCTACCTGGGGCAGCTTAAATGCGTGGCGCAGTTGCACAGATTGCATCATTTAGCGCGAGACAAGCAACGGAAGCGGTTCAGCGTTTTGCTATATAAAAACTTGCCAATACGTGCTGCTATAACTCGCATATATATAGGACAAAAATGTCAGTCAGTTGTGGCATGTTGCAACAGGAGCCGTGTCGGGCGGAGTCTGTCAGCTATGCGCTGTATTTGCATCGTGAGGAGTTGGGGCGCCCGAAGCGCAGCCGTCGCTTGATGCGCGTGGCATGCACCAAGCTGCAGCTGACAAATGAGCTGATCTGGCTGGAGCGACGCCAATGGGAGCTGGAGGCGCCCAGCTATCAGCAGAGAAGCGCACTAAATCGTGAGCGCCAATATCGCGATATATTAAAGCGCAACATGCAACGCCAGCTGGAAAAGCAGCAGCAGCAGCGAAAACACAAACTAGACACTGTTGCAGACGGCTGCAGAGCAACACTGCAATGGATGCCACGTTAAACAGTTTAAGTCTTAAGTTCGAGATTTAGATTTTTCGCAGCTAAAGCGATAAGCAATAAAGCCGCATAAATCATCAAAGATACAACAGCGGCCAAGCTGCTCCAGCTTTGGGATTCTTTCTTCTGAACGAAAAACAAGAAAAGTGTCCGAATTCACTGACACACGAACAGTTGGTGGCAGCGGCAGGGGGAAGGGCTTAGGTGCAAAAAGAGTAGAAAACAAGTGAAGAAAATGCAACAAGAGCAACGGCAAGTTTTTCAATTTCCTGCTGCCATTACGCAGTGCGAGTGCTACACTTGAAAAAAAAATTATATAGCCAAGAAGATCGACATATAGAATATAGATTTCTTATCTTTGTATAAGTCAATAAGCATGGAACAAAAAAAACAATTAACATTTTTAGATAGATTTTACATTTCCACAAAACGCCAGTTATATTTTCCAGTACAAAAATTGAGTTCAAAAACATTTTGGTTGATTGCTTAATGCAGAATTCAAGTTTAGTTTAATATTTCTATTTCGTATAAAAACAGTTGTAAAATAAAAATATTTCTTTAAAATTAAACAAAAAAGATTATAACAAAGTGTTGGCCAGATTTTAGTTAAAGTTAATATAATTTTTTCGAGTGTAATTGTAGTGCCAGCTGCTCTTCTGGCCATTGACGTTTTCTGGCGCGGTTCTCTCTCAAGGCTTCTTTTCTTTTTTTTTTTGCTACACGCTTGATTTGTCACACAAAGAGTGAGTGAGAGAGGGGAAGAGATGAAAAGAGGGGTAGAGAGGTAGAAGTGTACCCAACGGAAAAGTAAACCTGTCCGTCTGAAGTCCATTGAGAACCGGTATCTGTTTTGCCGGAGCTTTCTTTTTGCCCAGCACACACACACAGCCGCAGAGGTGGGGGCAATGAGTTTTCGCTTTGAGGCTCATCTTCGTGCCACACAGCTGCACTTGTGTTTAGTTGCAATACCTTTACGACTCCCGCCTTGCCACATGTGTCCCATGCTGTCTGCAGACTTTGTCGCTTTGTCATTTGTTTGTTTGCTATTCTAAGTGTTGAGGTTTGGGTTTTGTTTTGCATTTCTTGTTGTTTCTTTATTTTTTGTCAAAGTTTTCGTTTGCTATTTCTTCCCCTCCGTCTATCTATCTGTCTATCTGGCTGGCATCTTGGTTATTTATGCGTCTTGTTGTCCCAATTCTGCTGAATTCTGCTGCGGCATGCAACCAAGTCCCCCTCTCTCTCTCCCTCTCTTTCTCTATGATTGTGCATGCGGTTTTCCCAATTTTTAAAGTGCCTGCCTACTTTTTAATATGCAACAAAAAGCCATACACACAAAGTAATCCAAAAAAAACCGAATTTGTTTATTTATATTTTGCCACACTTACCTCGCTGCAACGATCGAACGGCTCTGGGGAAGCGCTACAAAAGAAAAAGAATACAACTGTAGTTGAATATTTAAAGCGAAAAATCAATATAAAATTTTGTGCTGACAACAATGACAAACGCATTAAAGCCAACAATAGCTGACATCAATTTAATACCTTTTCAATAACTCTTACTATACTATATGAAAATAAAACTAAAAAAATATGTAAATAAAATATACAACTGCGCCACAGCAGATAAAATAAAATGCAAATATTGTTACTGTTATACCCTAAACCCATTAGAAATATGAAAAGAGTATATTGAAGTATGCAACAAACAGAAGCATTTATTTGCGAACTCGAAAGGTATATATTCTTGATCAGCCAAGTCTCACGATCTCAAGGACTATAAATGTAAAATTAAAGTTGTGTTGTAAGCGACAAAAATAGTAAAAATAAATAACTTATCAAATTATTGAACAACTGCAATAATTACATTAATATCCAATAAAAAAGAAAGAAAAATATTTCATATATCTGCACTCTGTAAAACAGCTATTCTCAGGCTATTCTCTCTTCGTCAAGCACTCGCGACTAGAGCGTTCTTTGCTGTTTTTTTTTGTATCTTTCAGTTGTTGTTTGTAATAGTTTCAAGTCCAAATAGAAGCACACTCAACTAGACAGCTCAAAGTGTGGTGAATGTGTTGCTAACTGCCTTTCTATATGATTCTCATGAGAGCTAGCTGTGTCGCTCCCTCTTTCTCTCTATCTCTCTGGCTCTGTCTGATTTGCAGCTTGCCCACAATTTGCAAAAGAAAATATAAAAGTTTTTCCGAAAAACATTTAACACAGAGTGTGAAAGTAAATTTACCTACCTTTCTAGGCAATTTCCAATTGCCTTTAGTCAAAAAAGTAAATGGGCGGGAAAAACGCTCTCCAAATATTGTACCTTTCTACAAAAAATAAAAACGATGCTGTCTTAACAAATGATATCAGAATTTTGTGTTCGTTTTGCATGACGTTAATTGAAAGTAATAAGAGCTTCAATTTTTTGCTTTCTAATCCACAATTCTCTATTACTTTGCACTATTTGTTTGGAGTGTTACAATTTAAACTCCGCACACTTCTCCTCCCGCCGCAATTCACTGATCCATATCAGAACAAAGGCACTACATTTTTCACTTTCGATGATAAATAGAGAACATGAATATATATATACATACATATACATTTATATATTGTGTTTTTCGCACTTGAGTTGCTCTGTGGTTTTTGTTGTTGTTGCATTGAAAAATTTTGTGCGTGTCAGCAGCAGCTGTGTTGGTCACTACACGACAACAGCAACAAATATAACAATAACAACTAGAACAACATTTGTAATAATAGCAACAATAACAGCCAGCAAACAACAAACAAAAACACAAAAACAAAAACATTCTACAAACAACAAACAACACTTTTTATGGTCCATCTCGAAAAGTTCCGTGGAACAAAACACAGCTGAAGGGATACAAGTGGATGGTGACGTGATAGGGGAGAGGGGAGCAGGGTGGTGGTGTTGAAGCTGTTGTGGCAAAAACACAAATAAACAATTGCAATTGTGAATGAGCTTGTTGTAATTCGGTGAGCGGCTAAATCGCCTGTAAATACTTTTGTACAAGTTAACAGTTATAAATGGGCTTTTTATGAGTTGTGTGTGTATGTGTAGATTGTGTGTGCGACAATATTTATACGGGAAAGCGGAGAGAAGAGTTTTGAGTGGGTTAAAGTGTTGTAATATGAAATAAATGGTATTTGCCGAACATTGGGCTTCATCTGTATCTTCCATTTCTTCCTCTTCAATGATAATGGCGAGCAGCTCCGCATTTCTCATGTTGCAACAATTGGAAATTGGTAACCAGGCGACAGCAACAACAAAACCAAACAAGCAAACAGATGGACAAACGCACATATTGCCACTGATGATGATGCTTAGAAAGTCATTCAGAGTGTAGACAAAAGGCGAACAAAACTCATCGTAAAGTAAAACCAAACACTCTTTTTAAGCCTTGAGACAAAAACACACACTGTAAACAATTTCTGCTAAGGTTTGCTAACAAATATTATGATTACAAATAGTTATGGCCATTTATAGCAATGCAGGAAATGAAACAAAGTATTAATTTTATCACTATTAACAAACTTTTGTTCAGCTTTTTTAATTTGCACAGCCTTTGCTCTGAGATACTCGTGCAACTCCCAAACAAACATATTCTCTTCCAGTCTCTGACTTGAGTTTATTTAAAACTTGGTTAAATCAACTCGGCTATATATATATAAGTAATACATCATTTTGTACTGTGCACAACGCAGTCTGTTATCTGTTGAGTTTTGGCCTCTTTTGTCTTGGAGTGAAATCGATTGTCCAGGTTCAGTTTGCAGCTCCAGCTTGTTGTTGTTTTCCATCTGCTGAAGTGGCAAGTGGCATGTGGTTGTTGTTGTTACGATTTATGGCACTTACGCAGATAGATCAGCGTTGTGCAAGTACCTCACCCACCTCACCTTTTCACCAACACTTGATTTTTATTTTCAATTTTCTGGTTTTGCTGGTGTGTTTTCTATTTGCTGCTTTGTTGATTTGCCACACGTCCATAATGATGCCAATGGATCCAATGGAAATCATAAAAGTCAACAGCTACTAATAACAGCAACAACAACACCAACTCACATCTCACTGAGTTGGCCATGGCCATAATACAGTTGCAGTTGCCCCGTTGCATTTGCCGGCTTCATTAGGAAAATTTTGCACTTTCCTCTCTCGTCTTAAATGCACATGATGATAATTGTGCTCATAATCAGCTTGAGGCAGCTGCATTTGGACTAGGCAGGTGAAAGAAGGCAGGCCTAAATGTAGTTTTAAGCCCTGCGGGTGGCCAGCAGTTAGTTACACACAATCACACACAAAAAGTTGGTTGCACTTTGCCTCTCTATGTTGTTGTTAACGAGCAGTGAAAGTAAAAAAAAGGTATACAAGAAAAAAACAAAAAAAAAAAAACTAAACAGAGCAAAACTTTTGCATGAATAAACAAAGGGACAGACAAGGCACATTCGAAAATGGCAGTCACGCCCTTTTTTATACAATTTTTCTGCTGCTGATGCCAGAAATCAAAACTGCAACACTGCAAACACAAAAGTAATGCAAAATTAAATGCAAAAAACAATCAACAGAAAAGAAAAACACTGGCATATAGACAGAAGGACGGACAGACAGATGGACAGTCAAATATACAGCAAATGTTGACAGCCACAGAATGCAACAAGCAAAATAAACAAATACACAAAATCAGAATGTGACAGACGAGGAGATACTCCTCAAAGCATCAAATGAAAATGGGTTTCAATAAAGAAATAAGATGTGCCTCTTAGCAGATCCTTATACAATTTTTACTGTTGATCAATTATTTACCATAAATCAATGGGAAGGCTATAACTTTCAGTTAATTCTTTTATTTATATCTAAGCTGAGTTAGTTATTGAAATACACTTCTTATGCTTTAATATATTTATGAATATATCTTAAATTTGTAATTTTATTATTGCTATCGCAAATCAATTCTTATCGATAAAAACTATAATCTGCCTGTTACCAACTTTAGCACCAGCTGCAGTATACCCTTTCTATACATTTTAAATTGATTGCGTGTATTTAAATGCCAAAAAAATGTCTGCAAAAGCCAACAAATATTTATTATTACATTTTACAACGGTTACATGGCCAATGCGCATTTGCTGTGCTTTTTTGTCGTTGCGGCATTGGAATGCCCTAACTGCCACAAACAGTGCATATGATGACTGCTGATGATAATGACAGATAGAACTATATATATATATATATACAGAGAGAGAGAGAGAGAGTCAACAGCCCATCAACGATATACATGGCGATGTAAATGAACGCCTAATGTCAGTTAATGGCAGCAAACGACCATAAAAATCAACCATAAAGCAAAAATAGACAAAGCAAGGGAAGAAGCAGTAGCAGTTTGGCTGATTATCACAGAAATGCAGATACAGATACAGCTACACATACAGCTACAGATACAGGTACAGATACCGATACAGATATGCAGATACAAAGAGGCAAACGAACCTTTTTCTCTAAATTAAGCAAATTAATTAAAAATAGACGGGAATGCAAAGAAGAATAACCTGCTTCGGCTGCTTCATTAGTTAATATTTATCGAACGGAATATTCAATTTTGGTTAGGTCATCTGCAAATTAAGGTATTCACAACGCGAGGAAAGAGCATTTAAAATGCTTTTGGTATTGTTTGCCTTGCCAATTCGGTTAGATTGAATTTTATGTTGTTGGCATTTTGGCTGCCAATTTGTTGTTTAAATGCAATAAAAGTGCATTTGGCATTTTGTCTGCGATTCATTGATTAAATTCGTCGCAACGCGAACAGCGTGCCACAGAGTGGCAAACGGGCAGGGGCAGCGCCAGATACTCCCTTTTGCGTATGAGCAATTTTAATTATATTTTACGTCAATTGTGAAACGATCGCAAACAGCGAACAAGAAAACCATTTTTCATTTAATTAATTGTGAAATGTATGTGTGGCGAAAGTCAATGGACAAAATGGCAATTGAAAAAAAAACAACGCGCAACGAGGCGGCATTAACTGCTCCAAAAAGGGCTAACAGCTGTTACCACAGCAACGACGAATGGGGGAACCCGTTGGAATTGAGTATTTGCGTGAAAAGTTCAATGCGACGAAGACGACTTCATAATAATAATTGTATGGGGCAAATCTGTCGACATTTCTGAGCCGAGGGCTGACGCCCTTTTCACTGTTTTCTCATACCCTGGAAAATGGGGTATAATTAAGTGTTTCAGACGGTTGTAACAGGCAGAGCGAAAGCAGACAGAAGTCCGACCCCATTATTCTAAGAAAATAAATCTATAAACTAGTACGTGTGGAGTATAGCACTAGAAACATAGGCCTTACCACAAATTACAAAGAAATTTATTTAATTGCATTAATTCATTATTCAGCACATGTGGAGTCGAGACAGCAAAATAAAAAAGTTAAAAGTAAATTAAATACAAATATAATTTAATATTTAAATTACTGAAAAATGTATTGATCATTAAAAATAAAATTCAATTATAGAAAATTATTTATCGCGGAGAAAAATTAATCAACAGTTTCAATACATATTTTCACAATAACATTAAATAACTCACTGAAATTTATTCGCACATTAAAATAAAGTTGCGTGAAAGCTTTAATTATTTATATTGCTATTGTTATATACTGTTATATGTTGTCTGCATACATTCATTTGAGTTTATTTTTTATAATTTTAATACATGATTCGACAATTTATTTTAAGACTAATAAATTTAGAGTTGAAACTTTTCAATACAAAAAGATTCTAAAATATTCATTGTAATAATTATAGAGAGATCTGAGATCAATAAGGAAAATACTACAATAGCCACATGAATTAAAAATTCTCTGATTCACTGACAAATGAAAAAACTCTTAAAAAACTTCATTTGCAAAGGATAATCGCCTTGTTCTATTGACTAAACGTTTTGAATTTAAGTCCTCAGCACCGATTGCAAGTCAAATCGGGAATGGTTTAAGCTCAACAACTGTGGGAAGGATAATCCTCAAAATTCTACTGTTGAGAATTGCAATTGCATTGGCTTCTAAAGAGTGGCAAGCAAAAGTGGGTGGAAACTGTTTTTCTTTTGTGAATTTCATATGGAATTCTGGAATTGAACAACGGCCTAATCGAGCATATCCAATAACTACAGAAAAAGTGTAATTCTTCTACAGGGTATCTGTTGGACGAGCACATTCTAACACATTTCTCATATTTGCAGTTTTGTTTCACATGCTGTGCAAACTGAGAGCGCTTTATGTTTGCCATGCAAATGAGTTGAGACAATCTGTAATTAACCAAATTCATCTAGTTCAGCTGCAGTTGCAGCCACATTGTTTTTTTTTTATTTCTAACCAGACAATGGCCCTGCAGCAGCGCAATCTATTGAACTTGCAACACCCACACACACACATATATATATATATATATATATATATATATATATAGGTATATATAGATAGTTAGTTGGCCAACACTTTGACCAGTCGCGCGTTACATTCTTGAAGTGCATATTTCTGGCTAAAGTGCATTCGAGATCGAGCAGCAAGCGTTGCAAGTTAATAAAACTTTTCAGCTCGGGCTTGGACACACAGAACCCCCCTGTTCCAAATCCTCAGTGCCCTGTTACCCGTCTAGAACCAGCTGTGCAACTTGGATGGGGCTTCATAAATTCGTAGTTGAGCGGCCAAGTGTGACGAACGAGATTACTGAAATCTTCTGGAGCAGATCCATTTTTCATAGCCGACAACTTTGCACCAAGCAGCAAAGCAGCAAACATTGAGTTTTCTTCAGCCAACATTTGTATCTTTGTTGTCTGCCCTAGCTGTTGCTGTACCTACACACAGTTGTGAACAAAATAATAACACCAATACGCATGAAAAATCAAAGCATTAGCTGTGCAATTTTTTCAATTATAGTTTTTAATATATTGTTTAAAGTTAGTACTGCTCTTGGAAATCTTATTATTATTATTAAAGATGTATTAGTGGTGCTATTATTTATTGTAAATCTAATTTGCCTCCCTTTTTTAATAAATTTAATTTTTTTTATTCATTTTAATTAAATTTAAAAAGTTTTATTAGGATGGATAAAATGACGATTATTTTCCATCTCACTTTTTTATATATATCTTTCATTCACTTCCAAAAAAAAACTATGAAAACATTTCTTGTAAGAGTGGAGCAATTATTTTGTTCGCCACTGTAAATATGAGAGTATGCAGCAAATTGCTCTTGTCTCAGTTATTTGCTGTCATAATAGTTGCTGCTTCTGCTGCTACTTTTGTTGCTTTTGCCTTTTGTACCTTTTGCATTGTTGCTGCTCTACTTATCGCTCTTGTTGTAATTGCTGCTGCTGTTGTTATTATTGTTGTTATTGTTGCCTGCTTGTAATCGGACATCAAAATGCGAAACTGATATTCTTACCTATATTGTTGACCAATAACAACAACAAAACGACGCAACACAGAAGGCCAATCTATGAAATTATTCCTTACAAAGAGGCAGCAGCAAAAATAAAAGAAAAAACACAGCTTTGTGAGAAAGGTTATATAAGAGTGATTAAGAGCTGGTAAATTGCATTGGATTGAAAGTTTTGTTGTAGCTTAAACTTATCACATGACTTTTATTGCTTCTTTTTGACAAGCAACATATTTAGTTATTTAGTACACTCAATTACTAAGGCAATCGATTTTTGTCAAAGCAAATATATTCAAGGAATTTATCAACTTCTCAATTGAGTAATTGAATTAAATATTTCCATCTGGTGCTATAAATAATTGAATAAGTGTCCTTTTATCAATCTTAAAATCTTAAATCCAGTTAAGAATACTTATGCAGTAAGATTAATGTACTAGCAGATGCCCTACATTTTGTTGTTTAATATACAGTAGAAATAAGTTCAATAGAGATAACGTTTGTTAAACTTAATCTTTGGGCGTATTTAAATTCATGTATTTTCACAATTTTCAATGTATTTTCCCCCATTCTAATTACCATCAGTCTAAAACAATACATGTTAACAATGAGTTATGACATGTATCACAATGTGAATTAGATTTCTAGCTTACAAATCAATTTTGTATAAGGAGACTAGGAATTTAATCACAAATTCATAATAAACCGAGCAAAATGTACTTTGAAGGCTTCTGCACACCCAAAACAGAATCGCAAATTATATATTTACAAGGTGACTCAGTTAAGCGGGGGCAGCAAACAGCAACGGCCAAAATGTTGCCAATATAAATGTTTTGCAAATTTCTTGCACAATTTAAAGTCATAAATTACACAGCGAACAATCAAAATTATAACAGCAACAGCAGAGAAAAGAAAAGAGAAGCACGCAGATATAATAAGATACAGAAAATATGCATGAATGTAAGAGTCTGAACAAAAAGCAATTGTCACATAAACAAGTCTCACGTAACGGCTATAAATATGGCAAGAAACAATGCGAGGCAAGAAAGCGCGAGGTTAACACTGCGTATGAGTTATATTCGGTGTTGTAATGCGAAACAACAGCACCGAAAACAACAAACAACAACTGCAAACAGCAAACACAATAAATAAAAGTGTAACATATGCAAATGATGATGATGATGAAAATCAAGAATCAAGAGTCGAGTATACGAGTGTCCTTGTGGGGTGAGCTGGGGTGTGTTGGCTGGCTGTGTGTGCCATAAATGAATATGCAAAGAATAAGCAGATAAAAAGGGTAGCGATGAGAGTCGATTGCGATAACGATAACGATAACCATACCACAATTGCCATAAAAAGTGCGAGTACAAATATATCCATAATTGTTAGCCATTTCACTCGAGACGTCAACGGGAAAACTTTATCGGCCAGAGCATCGTTTCCAATACAACCACAAAAAAAACACACACAAAAAAAAGCCGCAAAGGGAATACCCTTGCCGAATGGAGTTATACTTCTTAAATTTAAATTTAGAATATATATATATATATATATATGTAGTTGGAAGTCACCTGCAAAGCGTTACCAACACGAAAAAAAAATACCCCCACAATAAGTGTATAATGCAGCAGCAGTTGCAAGCAGCACGATGAAACGCTGTGCAACATGCACACGTCAACAACATGCGGCGACAACGACAACAGCGACAGCTTCAACAGCAGCAGCTCGCCTCATGCTGTCAATTGTACAATTCCCAGGCAACACATCCGCACACACACACGAACAACACACACCCACAAAAAGTTTTTTAATAAAATTAAATTTAATGCTGGCAAATGCTGAGCGCTTCGGTTTGTTCGGTTTCATTTTGCAGCAAATTGCATTACAGGCAACAAAGAGCAGCAGCAGCAGCCGCAACAGCAGCAGCAACAACAACAACAATGTGCAACGTGGAGCGTGCAACAACAACAACAGCAATGCCAAAGAGCAATGCAAATGAGCTACAAACGCAATGCATGCATAAAAAATGTAAAACGCTTAAATTGCAGAGTGAGTCGATGCCACGCATGCCACAAGCCGCATGCTACAAGAGAGCCAGACATCCATGTATCTACTCGGTCGTGCAATGCGATTAAATATTGTAAATGCCAAAGTTATGAGCAGGCGCCTGAAAACTAGAAGTGAGCCGAGCCGAGCTCCACTTGGCCAACAAAAGTCGCCCACAACAATAACCAAAAGCGGTTGCCACACCTTGAAAGCCTTTCAGCCCAAATTCAACAACACAGGTAAGCAGTTTAGTCCACAGACATTCCACCAGCTACAAAGTACCGTTTTTAGCCCAGGACAATTATGGCTAAAATTAAATAAATTCTATTTGTCCGATCAGCTGTTTGGCGCAGCAGCAAAAAACTATTTCAATTTTAATTGCCAGCAACACCTTGAAAAAAACTGGTGGCATATTTTAATTATAACAAGTTTCATTATGAACACAGACGGACCAACAATCAACCAGACCAAAATGTCGCAGCCACAACAACAACAACAACAATAACAACTATAAAACCATTGAGAGACCACTAAAAAGTAATTGTAGTTAAATGTCAAAGCGACAATTGTTGCTGCTGTTGTTGCTGGCGTTGGCCACTGAAATGTTCATAAAGTGAATGGCAACCAACAACAACAGCAACAAAAAGGGGAAGGTGGGCGACTGTTTGCTGCTTTTGGCCAGCAGTAATAGAGTGCTGCAACTAAATGAGGCTTAACTCGCATTGACCACAACGACCAAAGACACCGAGAACTGAGAGAATATTTAGTATCTGCTTTGGCTTCAAATTGTGTGACAAATCGACAAATTGCAGGCACTCTCAACTGAGGCGGGAAAACACTCTACACCGTAAACAAAAGCTGAGAACTAAATTATAATCCAAAAGTAGGTAACAGTGAAAAGAAAGCATTTACCAACCCACGAAGTATAAATATTCCTGATCTGCAGCAACAGTCTAGTCGATTTATCCAAGTCTTTATTTTGAATATAAGAATATTTCATATTATCGATACATTTTATGTGTTTTATATTAAAGATACCTTTGACAGTCAAAATGTTGGTAGGGTTCTCCTTGTTAGCTCTCTCAACTGACGCATTCTTAATTGTCTAATTAAAAAAAAAACCTCTTTCAAAAGTCAAATTAAATAGATGCCAAGGCTGCAATTAAGAAACTCATTAAGTGAAAACCAAACACATTTTTTAATGGCGTATAAAAAAATATACTTTCTTCAACAATTTAATTATCGGAACAAAATGGGTATTTGAAGAATTATTTCCTTATTTGTTTCTATGAGTTTATTGAAAAAACTAGTAATAATAAAAACATATTAAATACTCTTTTTACACTTAGTAAATAAAATATTTAAGTGTAAGTAAGTAAAAAATTTAAATTTTTGAAATTTATATATATAACAAGCTCTCATGTAATGTTCAAAACTGGTGAAAGTCAGACAAAATAACTATTTTAAAAGCTTTTTTCATTTCAATATATTAAAAAAGTCTTTAAAAACTAAATTACCAGCTGGGGATCAATGTAAATAACGTGTTGTGGCTTCTAGCTTAAGTTAAAGCGTGATGTTTTGGACATGGACTAAAACAAAAAGCGCTATTGCAACAGACAATTTCTTACAGTGTAGAGCTTTGCTTAAATGAGTGGGGTTTTTGTTGGTGGCAGACCCCAGCTACAGCATGGGGGCAGGCGCAATCTTAGCCCAAGACTAAATATGCTAATTATGCGTTAATAAGCCGTCTGAGAGGCGAAGGAGCGGGCAGCTGGGGCTGGTGCACTTTGAGTTGTCGCCAGTTGTCTATGTAAATGCTGTTGACGTATATACATATATATAAAGCATATATATATATATATATATCTGCCTATGTACTGGTATTACTGTGAGAGGCAATTTGCTGGTCGGTTAACGCTTTGAATCTTGCCATTTGCCATTTGCCGCGACGACTTCAACAACGACTTCAACGACAGCAAACAGAATCATTGCGAAAATTTTGTTGGCTTGAGGCATTTTGGCTTTAATTATGAACAATCAAAGTTGTTGTTGCTGCTGTTCTTTTTGTACTTTTTTTTTTTGTTGCATGTCAATCAAAGGCGCTCAAGTCGTGATTTGATGATTTTGTTACGTGATTTTGTTGTTGTTTTTTTGTTTTTTTGTATCGGTTGCTGTTTCGGTTTCTTTTTCTGTTTCTGTTTCTGACCATGCCACACAATACGGCCAAAGCGATTTGTCAAGCCAGAACCCCAGCATTGAATGCGGCTCTAATCTGACCTGTCCTTCAATATTGGGGAGGGCATTTTGCGACTTTTGTAATGCTACGAAATGAAAACAAAGCATTTAATGATATATAAATACGCGGATTATTGTCTTATGGATTTAGGTGCATAGACAACATAGAGAACCGTTCATTTGCGAAATCAATCAAAAATGGTTTGAATTCCAACTGAATGGCCATCCATCAAGATAAATTAAAGCCAAAAAGTTTATTATTTACTTTTGGCTTTAGATCAATAAGCTATTTTAGTGTTCAGTTATGTGCATATATATAATTAAGTCAATTAAAGAATTGAGAATGATATTTGCAATTATCAAGCGCTGGCGCCAAACTCAAGCAAATCTATAGACTTCGTTTGCAGTTGTTTCGGCCACATAAATTTAACACTGTCACCTTATAAATTTTGTAGCTATAAAAAAGCAGTTTGCTGTTAACGTTGACTGCTCTTTATTTATATCGTGACTTTGTTGTTAGTTGTTGCTAAACTCTGCGCTTACTCTGCCCCAGCAGAGCATATCAGCTATGTTATGTTACATTTACTTAAAGTAAGAACTAATAGATGAATACCCCAAAATATAAAGTCTTATTGTAAATAAATGCATTCGTTTAAGTAAGTTTAATCTTTATCCATAAGTGCATGAAATCTTCGTCTAGTCTATGGTCAACTAGTGTTTTACAGCTATATCGTTGGCCTAACTCAACTCTGATCTTTGCGCTTTTCGCATTTGCTGTTGCTGGTTCAATTTTGAACGCTTTGACTTTAGTTAATTTATGCAGCGAACTTGTTTCGATTTCTCATGGCGCCACAAAACGACTACACAAGCCACAAATATATATATATATATACACTATAATATATACACCTATGTATAGCATACATGATTAAAAACATTGGCAGCAGCATCAACACTTTGTTCTTAATTGCAATTGCCATTTCCAATTAAGTTGCTAACCAACAAGAAATATGAGAAAAAAAAATCACAACATATATTTGCAACTTTGAAGAGAACTAGAAATGGGTGGAATTTGGTGGTTTAGCAGATGTACTTTCAGTTTTTGTTGGCTTTGCGTCTCTTTCTGTCTTTTGGCTTTGCCGTTAACATGAAATTCATTTTGCTCAGCTTTTTAGCCATTTAATTTTGTTCAATGCAAACAACTTTTTTCCGACCATTTTTTATTTTCCATTCGTATTCCGTTTTGTAGTCTCAGACGGAGAAGTTTACATTTTGCCTTTGTTTGCTGCTGATTCAGCTACCAGTTTTTTCTCTTCTTTTTTTGTTTGTGGCTTAAAGCTGTTCTCGTCTTTAGACCATAATATTAACAAGTTTTACGAAATAACAGAAATGCAGACCATAAAAATACAAAGTGCAGAAATTTTTATCAAAAGTATTTATTTTCAAAAGGAAGAACAAAAAAAACATTTATATAAAATTGTTTGTATTTGCCCTCGGATTGCTCTCCTCTCTTCAGACTTGGTCTGCGCTTTGCTTCTCTCTCCTCTTCTTGGACTGCGTTATTTTCCTTATTTATAATGCTTTGTCTTCTCTCTTTGAAGACTCTCCTGCTGTGCTTATCTCTTACATTACTTATATTCAATTGTGCTTCTCTTTCTTCCCGTCTAGGATGGATTCTCCTTGTCTAGGAGAGGATTGCTTTCGCGTCTCTCTCTACTTCGTCTTCCCTCCAGCATTGCTTCTCTCTCTCTCCTCTCATCTAGGACTTCATAAATTTAGTTCGTTTTCGCAGCTTGGACACGCTGTGCCGCAACTTGCGCTTAAAGAGCAGCTCACGATTCATAGCCCTTAGATCATCCATGCTGCAAGTCTTGATGTTCTTGACCGTTCTCGAGATCAGCTCGTCCGTAATCTCAATCTTCGTTCTGGAGAGTCGCAATTGGCGAGACTGGCGACGGGCCAACTCCTCACGATAGAGAAACAAATGATAAGAGACTGTTGGCTTGATTAGCTTGTCGTGCTCCATTTTGGCTATTCAACTCTCTGACTGTTCTTGGTCAAGTGATCAATGTTGCAGTAATATGCCAGGCTTATATACCCATAAAGGTGAGCAAAACTGACGCTACCTGTTCCTTAAACTTTGATTGTGCAGGTACACACGGATAGACAGACTGGCAAATAGAGATCAGGTCAGGGAACAGTAAATATTGGTGCCAAAATATTTCATGGCTTAATCCGGCTTAATCCGTTTCTGGCTGGCTGGCGTTTTGGTTTGGTTTACCACTCATAATATGTGCATATTGACATTATATAAATATTAACCAAAGTAAGCGCACATTTCAGCCAGCTGGGAATGCAGCCGTGCATGAACGAACTTGTTGAGAGAGAGAGAAAGCCAGATAGGTAAATAGAGAGAGATTGAGAGCCGAAGAGAGGCAAAACAGGTCACTAACCCAGTTAAAATGTCAGCTAAACAAAATAGCTTGACAGCAGCACACGAGCGTTCTACACATTTTGGTAATAAGTTCTGCAACTACAGATATAATGCATAAGTAAAGATCGATTTTAAGATTTAATACCAAGAACCAAGAAATGCAAATAATTTGTTTTAAATTAAAAAAAAAATAAATTCTTATCAGCAATACGAAAATAGAAAACACAAATGAAAATAGTTTTTATGTCAAATGAATGTGTTAAAGTTTATTTTAAATAATTTTATTATTAAATGACATAAAAAAGCTAGTTTGATGAATTTATAATTTTGTATATAAAGTTTTAACAAAAATTATGAACAATAATTATATTAAAGGTTTGTAAAAAGCTATAAAAATTCCAAAATCAAAAAAACATTTTGATCGAGCTGAGTTGATGAATTATTTAATAACAAATGCTCAAGGAAATCAAATATTGAAACTTATAAATGAGCAATGTCAAATTGCTTAAATGCACAAATCTTAAATTCAGACCTTCAATAAATATCTTTAACTACGACCACACAAAATGTATATTCATATATATTTATATATTTTTTTCTCTTGAATTGAAATTTAATAATATAAAGAAGCATATAAAATGTTATAAAAAAACGTTCTACTTAACGATTGCCTACTGTACTTGCACAAATATTTGTTAAGACTGTCTGTAAAATGCTGTATTCTTACAGACGCTAAACATATTTCTTGAAAACTGTTTATTTAGGTTCATCTGCTCCGCTGGCCGTTTTTCCTCATTTCCATGTTTGTCATGTGTGTCATGTGTCGCATTGTAGCTTGTTAGCTCATTAGCAACCACACACACACACACATACATACGCATATAGCTATTGTGTGAGTCAGAGTAACATTGTTGTGGAACTTGCACCGCTTTTTGAGAAAACTTTGCGACTGATGGGCCTTTATTTATTTTTCTTAGCAATTTCCAGGTAATTCATAAAAGTTGCTCATAATGAAAACTGGAAGTGGCAGCAGGGTGGGAAAAGGGACAGCGGCGACACAATCTCCTTTTGGTCACTCAGCACTGAAAATGGCATAATCCTTTTATAATTTCATCGAGCAGCGGGAAATGCTGGCGAGTGAAAAACAAAAGGTTTCCACAGACGGATTAACAACTTTGGGAAACACCACGCGCCGGATTAAGCATAAGCAAATGCGCGATATGCATCAGTATTTTATGAGCGCTTGCCTCCGCTGCCCCGCCCCTAACCCGCTGCTTGACCAAGTGGCAGGTAAAAAGACAGAGAGAGAGAGAGAAGGAGAGACAGCCAAAGGTCAAAGGCAGACACAAAGCGGGACAAGCAGATTGTTGCGCTTGACGGCTCTGCAGACAGCTTCCAATTCAACGCGCTCTCCTCGAACCTCGATGAGCATCCCAAGACTAGGCAGCGAGTAATGATAGAGGGTGGAGGGGAGGTGTGGCAGTTACTGGGGAATTGTGCGTGTTCAGACATGCCACATAAATTTATCGGTCAACTGTTAATGTTGCTGCTGCTTTTACTGCTGCTGATTCGACAATCATCATAATCAAGTCAACAAAACGATTGTTGTATCATCGAGAGCGATGGATGAGCCAACAATATCTTTTTCTTATACACTGAATTTTTAATGGTTAACAAGGGTATGATGAAATTGTGCAGGGATATGCAACATGCAGCTCAAAGCATGTAAATATAATATAATGATAAAAGTATGATAATAATAATATAGCAAAACAATACATTAATTTATTCAGATTTCTAAGGTGAGCTCTATCAATCAGAACATACTAAATTTATATTCATGCCTTCAACTACTGATCAATGCAATAGTTTTTACAAATATAGCTTTGCGCAATTTAGTCCAACGGCATATGTACAAAATAACAGAAATTTATTAAATTAAATCGTATTTATTTATTTAGATATTAATGATAGGCAAGCAATGCTATTCAGCGAAACTTCTAGAAGGAATATGTGGACTTAAGTTTCTTCCTTGTTGTTCTAACCAAGAAATTTCTACTTCATCAGTGTTTAATTTAAAATCCCATATCCAAAACATTACTGCAATCTTTAGGCAATCTACAATCAATAGAGTATTAAATCGTCGTCTTACTTTAGTTAGCTTTTCTGTTTTTCTTTACACTTTTCATATTTACAGATTTTGTGTGTCTGATTTTATGGGTCGTTCATCGTCTTTGTTTGTTTGCCTCGAGGGGAGAACCCACTGCATTTTAACAGTGTATTAAAATATGAGTATGCACAGACAGACAAACAAACAGAAACTCAAAAGCGAGGCATTAACATTAGCATAGAAATATACAGAAATATCTGCAGATCATGGTTAAAATGATGACCTTCTTTAACTTTCACTCCGCTTATGCATATGTTATTGCTTCGTGTTATAGGTGCAGTTGCTGTTGTTGCAGTCTGGCAAGAATTTTGACAGTCATACAAAGGCCAAAAAGTAATTTTCACTTTTGTTTTTAACATAATTAAGCTGGCACCGTTTAGTTGAAAAGCGCATTTGAAGCACTCATCTCAATTAAATTAAGTGAAAATAATAATTATTCGCTAGCGAACTTTTTAAATAAAAATAAACCGTAACCTTCTCTTTCCCCTCCCTGACTGTCCTTCAACTTGAGGGGACCAGCATTTGGGTCGTGTGCCATTAATTCATTTACAAATAAATATTTAATAAGCACTTCTGAGACGAGGGTCAGATCCTGTGAAAATCTTGGTAAATTTATTATCGCTTCAACTTGCACTCTGCTAACTTAAAGCAATTTCGACAAATTTTACTAAACGACGACTGGTATAAATTTAAACGTTTCCAGTTATAAAATGTTAATATCAAATTGAGTCTATGTTTTTACTCTATTGGCCATATATATTAAGAGATACACTTAATTCAAATCAAGGAGAACTTAGTCTCTATTATTTCTATGGCAGTTATAAAATAAAGTTATCAGATTCGGTATGCTTTATATTTCATCGAGTAATTCAAAGTTTCAACGTGACTAATTATAATATTATATTTAAAGCGATAATTTTTTCAAATCCTACTAAATATTTTATAGAGTATTTAGCTATCGTTCTAGGCACCCTAATCGACTTTCTCGGGTATCCTTTTAGGCCTATTTATGCAAAGGTCAGCTCATAAATTGCATTTGCCGTATTTAGCTAAGCGCACAACAAACACATACACAAAGCTAAGGAATTTATGCCTGCACACACAACCTTTGTGAGGCTTGTCGTAGATAGAGTAATAATTTTACAACGTCAGATAGAGGAAAAATTGTGTTTTAGTGATTTGCACGCACATTTTCCATCAGGTAATTAAGCAGGTCAAATTCACAGGTTGTGGCACGGTCATCAGGTAGCTGCTACAGCAGTTGCAAGTGTTGCGCTAAGCTAAGCTAGGCGCCTATCCCCGATATAAATAATCCTGGTAAAATACAACAGAACATCATTCACAGCTCATCCTGTCAAGCAGCCACAGCTCCGATTTTAATTTTGCCAAGCAAATTTTGCAATTATGGAAAATCAACGCAGCAACAATAATCAGAACCATCGTCGTGGAGTTCGTCCCAGTGTGGGTTATCTCCTGTTTCAATATCAGAGTGAACTGACTCGACGCCATGCGGAACCAGGTCGCTTATCCCGCACCAAAATCCACATCATCGATAATCTCGTCTCGAGAACAATTCGCCAGCTGAAACAGTGCAGCGTTGAGGAACTGCAGGCCTGCAAACGGGAGCTCGTCTACAAGGAACAGTTGCGCGATGAACTGCGCAGCTCGCGGCGGCGCAAGTGCAACACTAGTTCCATTTCGAGCTGCAGTTCCAGTTCCCCACCGCCTGCTCCAGTTCAATCAGCTCCTCGCACGCCGCCCAAGCCAAGGGCGACAATCGAGTCAAAGGTGGTTCTCTTTGGACCGGAAATATTTGTCTAGCTCAACTTGGATATATCTATAAGTCTACTAATCATACATATATATATACTATATACTAGTTTGTAGTTCTGTTTATTTTGTCTTAATTGTTGACGATTAAAAATCAAAGAATTTTCAGTTAAAAACTCAATTTTTGCAAATTATTTAAATGTACTGCGAGAAAAGTACAATGGAGTTATGGTAAATATAAAGGGAATATATATTTCAACATTATCTTTTAACAGAAAATCAGCAAGTTTTAAGAATGTTTCTTTACGTTATCGACATCTCTGACAAAAGCAACCCTGTATACCATAACACTCGGTATCGATATCGATAGATACCAAAAAGCTTTAAAGAGATGAGTAGTTGAATAAACGAAGTGAGCAGAAGCATTTAGAATAATTACTTCATTTTGTGTATACTTTCATTATAAACTTTAACCGATATTTTTGTTTGCAACGTAACAAAAACTTTCTCAGCAATGGAATAAGTCCGCTCTTAAGCTCAGCATGCTTAGTTAAAGAAAAAACTTACTTAAGAAAGCTTCGTCGAGAGTAAAAAAGTTAGGATAGTAAAAAGGTTTTCAGCAACAAATTAAAATAGTTCTTAGGAAAGGTGTACTAAGAACACTTAGTTAAAGAATATGTTTGCTCAGCAAACTTTTGTCATAACTTGAGTAGTTGCAAGAACGAATCTGCATATTGTCTGAGTGTATATTTGCTAGTTGATGTTGTTGTAGGAGTGGAAATGCCTGTTCTTAAAGCCTGTTTGGTCTGGGCCAGTAAAATGTGTGCCGTCGTCGCTTTGCACAGGCAAATGCCAGCCAGGCAGACGGACTGACAGACAGACGAGTCGAACAGTTCCCACGAAGCGAAAATTGGCCAGCTTCAGATTCAGTATCAACAACTAAAACAACAACTAAAACAACAACTAAAACAACAACTTCAGATTGAATGAAGAAGAATGCGGCTTAAAGTTCAATCATGTACAGCAAGTGTTATTTTTTGGCTATTTCTTGTCTATTCAAGTCTCAGTGTAATTTTCTTAAAGCTCTTTCCAAAAAAAACGAAGTATAAAAAAAGAGATTTGTTCAAATATTGTAACTGGAAAATTAACTATAACAGAATTACGGGTTCTTATTGGCAAATATATCATAAAACAGTTATTTTCTCTGTTCCATTTTCATGCATTGCAACATTTGCATTTGCATCTCTCTCATTTTTCTATTTACCTTTGTGCTTAGTTTCTGGATTTATTCCGTTTTCTGGGTTTGCTTTCTATTTGTATTTGTGTTGGAATTATGAACACAATGTTAATAAAATGGCTAAACAGAACTTGTGCCGTTTTATTATTTATTACCATTTAAAACACTTTTTTTCGAGCACTTTTTTATCGAGTGAAATTTTCATTTCATTTTTTAGTAATTAATTTGAAAGGCTAAGCAAAAACACACTTGAAAATTAAACGAAAACCGAACCGGTACGAAACTGAACGAAAAATGCGCTTAAAGCGCAGCAGTGCAAAGCGAACGCGACGTTAAAATTTGGAGCACACAAAGCGAAAACTGAAAACGACGACGATAAGATCCCACAAAAAACAATATAAATGCCGAAAATGCAAATGGTAACAAAGCACACGCACACAGATGCAAACGCTTGCACACACACACCTGCACACGCACACGGAACGATAAGCGACGATTTTGCTTGTGGTAGTAGTAGTAAAACGTTCGTTCTTCACCGAAGAAGAAGACGCTACGAAATTCTCGATATATATATATAGGTGCGTGTGTGTGCTTGTCGATATCGAGACGACGAAGACCGAGATCAAGTTGACCACACGACGGTTCACTGACGAATGACCAAAAGTTTTCGGCTGCAGCTTCAGCTTGCTGTGAGACAATCGAATTCGAAACGGGCTTGCGCTCTCTTTCGAACTTGCGAGAGAGCGCAAGCTCAACAGAGCAAGCGAACGAGAGATAGACAGAGAGAGAGAGAGTAGACGATCGTAAGTTTGCTGCTCAAGTCATTCGTTTAGAATTTGGATGTTTTGTTTGTTAGCCTATTGATTTATCATTGTTGTTCGAACTATAACTGTATATTACATTGTGCGTTTAATTTGTGGCCTCTTCTTCTTCGGCATTGAACCGTTGTTATACATACGAACAAGAAAATGAAAACCGGCCTGATTTGACACACATTTGGATAACTTTATTTGAGTTCCATTTGGGATTACACAATTATGCTTTAAATAGGTGTGTATATATTATTAATTTAAAATATCAAATATTTTAAAATTAAAATTAACATTATGTTTATTTTTTAGTTAACATTGAATATAAATTACACGCTTATACAATTTAAATTTTTTTAAATTAAAATATAATATTTAGAACTATAATTTGTATGCAAGATTGTTTTAAATATGTGTGTTGTTTTAATTTAATATTGAGTTTATTATTATTATTATATTATAATTAAATAAATATATATATTTTTGCTGATCACACTTAAAGTTTTATTTTATATTATGCTGCTTTCGCTGCGTGTGCTGTCTCTTTATCCTTCCCTCTCTCACTCTCTCTCTACATCTCGCTGACAAACTTTTACTCTCAGGCATGCTGCAATTATGAGCTCTACTTCTTCTTCTTCTGCTTACTCTCTTTGATAGTTTGCTCTGTTTACTTTAGAAAATTGCCGCATTAAGTGAAGCCGACGTCGATGCCGTCGTCGCTGTCGACGTCACTGCATTTGCTGTTTCAGGTTTTTCGTCTACCCAATGACTTCTTAACGGTTCGCCACTTAATGCTTTACTGCTTTTTGTCTGTGTGTGTGCGTGAACTTTTTGCAATCGCTTTTTGTCGCTTGAGCGTCGCTCTCACGCTGCCCCCCTCCAACGCGTTCCCTCCCTCGCATACTTCTTTCAATTGCAGCTGTTATTGTCATTTCTGCTTTTCACTTCAGTCTTATGCACTTTCTGCGGTTTTCTTTCGCTGCTTGCTCTTTTTTTTGCGCTTATCAAGAAAATAAAACATCGCATTGTCAGCATTGTTTTTCTCTTGTTGCGCTTTTAGGGCTGCTGCTGCCGGAAAGCCAGCTGCTATCGATATGATCTGCTTTATGGTTGACGTTGCTGTTGTTGTTGCTATTTTTGTAGCAAATATTCATTTACAATTTTCACAATTAGCACTCGAAACCGATTTTCTTGTTGTTGTTGTCCCACTTTTACTTTAGCAGCAATTTGCTTTTCTGTGCTTAGCCTAAAAGTAGACTCTAAATTTTCACATTAAGTTGGCAATTTAACTAATTACAAAGCTGCTTGGCATCAAATGTGATTTATAGCTAATGTTTTAGTTATTGTTGGTATTTGTTGTAAACGTTTATTTACAGTTTGCAAAACTGGCGATCTACTTTTACCTCTAACAAGCAGCGATCTTGTTTTATGCGCGAGCCAAAAAGTAGACTAGAAATTTTCCCTCACCTGTTAGCCAATACAGCAACCACCGACACTAATTAATCGAGAATTTTGCCCGCTACATGCGATTTTTGCTTGATGCACGCGAAAAGTTGCAACTCAATTTGTGTTGCGTGTCGAGTCGTATTCTTAATTAGAGCACAATGAGTTGCCAATATTTGTGTAAGCAGCTATACTACTTGTCTAATTACACCCACAACACGGTTTTTCATCTAATTGCAGCTCGAATCTGTGGCAAACAATTTGTTGCACTCACCTAATGATGACAACACACACACACAATGAGTGTGGAGTGTGTGTGTGTGTGTGTGTTTGTTTGACAAAGTTCGTCAATTATCGTAAATGTGCGCAAAATTAGAAACAATTGTTAATTGATCTGTTTTTAACTCTTAACTGGAAAATGTTAACTGGCACAATTCCAATCAATGCGGCAACAACCCAAATAACCAAGGCAACAAATTTTACACAACAACAGAAACTCAAAAATATTTGAAATAATACAATAAAAATAATAGTTTAAATCTACATTTAAATTTTAAAGCTTTATTCTGGGTTGAAACTCTCTTAGAATTTTTTAACCAAAAAAATAATATATAAAAAAAATATATATATATATATATATCTATATATGTGTATATCCTAGATATAAGCTGGCCATAACCTTGTCAAAAACCGAACGATTTTCATTATGTTTTGAA
Organism: Drosophila demipolita; assembly: GCA_035042405.1. Taxonomy (NCBI): domain Eukaryota; kingdom Metazoa; phylum Arthropoda; class Insecta; order Diptera; family Drosophilidae; genus Drosophila; species Drosophila demipolita. Next base: position 5,501,686 of record JAWNLI010000059.1, on the reverse strand, counting down.
CTCCAAACTGCATTTAAATTTCGAAACTCATGTAAAAATCATAGCCAAAAATTTAATTTAAAATTAAGACATAATTATTTTTAGCTCTTTTTTGTCAAATTTGACGGATTTTTAAAATCAAGGCCATTTTCAAATATGGTATTGCCTCTATTAATTAAAACTTTTTTTTTTGCAAAAACATAATTCTGACTCGAAAATCAATTCTAGAAACTGTCAGAAAATGTCACACTCAAATTTACACTCGAAATTCGATATATATATATAAAAATCAGCATTTTCTGAAAATGGTGCAAGATGTGACCAAGAAGAAGACGATGCCAAATTATATGAAATATGTGTTCGGTGGCACGGCGGGCATGTTGGCATCGATGATAGTGCAACCCTTGGATTTGACCAAGACGCGCATGCAAATAGCGGGGGCAAGTGGCAAGAAGGAATTCAGCAGCAACCGAAGGATTTTTTGGTTTCTATAATGGTCTCAGTGCCGGACTGCTGAGGCAGGCAACATATACCACGGCCCGCATGGGTGTCTACCAAATGGAGCTGGAGGCGTATCGCAATCATTACGAGAAGCAACCCAATGTGCTGGTCTCGGGCTGCATATTGGGGCCTCAATGATGTCGGGTCTGTTGACCACAATTGCCTCAATGCCGCTGGATATGGCCAAGACGCGCATCCAGCAGATGAAGTTCATCGATGGCCAGCCGGAGTACAGCGGCGCCTTGGATGTCATCGGCAAGGTCATCCGCAATGAGGGCATCCCTGCGCTGTGGAAGGGTTTCACGCCGTATCTGTGCCGCATTGGGCCGCATACGGTTTTCGCCTTCGTCTTTCTGGAGCAGCTCAACGGGGCCTACTAAAAGTATGTCCTGGGCGAGGAGCAGTCGGGAACTGGTCTCTAAAAGTCCTCCAGTCGTCCTTGTGTTTTGTTTTGTTTCCTAGTTGAAGAATTGGTATTAAAGTTGGCAAAGTTTAAATCGATAACAAATCGATAAAACTTAACAAACCTGAAAAATTATTTGTTTTTGTATGTTTTCATTAAGAGTTTAGAAATTTGTTTAAAAAAGTGGGGAACTGGAAAATCGATAACATCGATACTTTAAGTCACATAACTGCCAAGCTTTAATAGTTGTAGTCACCAGACTAAGAAGATGGGCATAAATATCAGAGACTTGGGGACTGAAATGCATATCGAAGCCATATCTCAATTACTATCTATTATGGATCTATCAATAAGATATCAATTAAAATCCACTGCTTTTAAAATCGTTTATCGATTCATATAGATATATTTCCAAAGCAGGTGCAATGATCGATAAAGTTGAAGTAACTTTTAGTCTAGGTTGAGTATTCGAGAACTGTCATTCCAAATTTGAAATCGTTAGCTTTTACAATCATGAAGGTGTGCCTACTTATATATCGACTCGAGCTATACACTTTCTAACCATTTTTCAACGGGCTCACTATAGATACAAAGTATATACGAGAATAGTACGAATTTTTACTTGTCAAACTGCATTAGAAAAATACTTGTCAAACTGTACCATGGAATCTAAAAACAACCACAAATCATTAACATATTAAATAGATCAGTTGAAGTGATTGGCGATTTAGAAAATTATAACAATCCGAGATCATTTTATGTAATATCTATATTCCAAATCAGGACAACAATTCCTTGATTGGCAGCAATGGAAATATGCTGCTAATTAAATAAAACTTTGACATTTCAAGTGGAAAATAATAATGACAATTTGAGATCATCTCATAAATCGCATGCGATATATTTTTTGAAAGAGCAAGCGCTCTTTCCCAGCTGAGTGTGTGCGAGTGTGTGTGTGTGTGTGTGTGTGTGTGAGTGAGTGTAGATCGCGTGTGTTATCAGTGTGCGGCTTGTCAGTCAGTTGGGTTTCAGCAGCTCGATCGTGCGGTTCGGTTTCGGTTTCGGTTTCGATTTCGATTGCGGCTGTTGCATTGTGTGTTGTGGCACTGTTGCAACGAGGCTGTTTTGTGGCGCTAAACCAAAAAGATTCCTGCTAAATTGAAGCCACTTAAATCTTCAAGTAGCCGTTGAACCGACTTTAGTCATTGTGTGTGATTTTTTGTTGCTGCCGAAGCTCAAACTGAATCAGCAGCTGAATCTAAAGCGTCGCCTCGCTGCGCGGAAGTGTTAATTAAATGCCTAAATACGGCTGAGATAAATCAGTGTTTGGCATTGCTACAATATCTATCAAAGAGAGAGAGAGAGAGAGAGAGAGAGAGCCTACATTTCGCTATCTGTTCTCATAAATTGTGATTCAGCTGATAAATTAATTACGGCGTGCGATTTATTTATTGTGCAAAGACAAGCATTGTAAATTGCAAATTCTTCTGCTGTCTACATAAAGTTATCTCAGATATCTCCTATAACGGTAAGTGGTATATTATGACTTCAACTTGTCGATCTGCGTTTAATCATTAAATGACTGACATTAAAGTTGAATGACTTGAAGGGAAATGTATGTCATTTGTTAATAATAATACTACTCAAATGCGAATTATTGCGATGTCTATTTAAATTTATATTCAAATTGTAATTATTGCTTCGCTTTACTGTTCGAATTATAATAATTCGCAATCTATTCGAGTATTTATGTAAAATAATATATACAAATAGAAGTTTTATATATTATAGAATAATTATATTTGTAGCTTACATTTTAAATGTATCATTTTAAATTGGTTTAGTTTTGATACCTGTTTAAAAATTATGGATTATTCTTCGGATGTTTAAAAAAATTCAATTTAAAAATAAATAAAATACAATCAAAAAAATAAATTTAATAAATTTGAAATGGAAGAAAATCAAGTTTATAAGGTATAGAACAGCATTCAACAGGGAGAAGAAAATATATAGGAATATATATAGTATATATATTTATCCATATATGGAAAAAAGCCGACATAAAAGAAAGTTTCAGGTCAAGTTAATTTTTTAAAATCAACAATTGCAGCCTTTTTACGAATTTCGATAAAAATCAATTATTGAAATATGAAATTTACAAACATATTAAATATTGCATAAGAAAAACTTTACAATAAAAAAAACTACTTTAGCAAACCAAATTTGAATTTAACAGGTATCTTTCCTCCGAGCACTCTCGACTAGCACATTCTTACCCGTTACTTATGTAAGAGCACTGTTTGTTTATCTGTGTGAGGGGGCCGTGAGGGGAATCTGACAGATGTTATTTCCCCCATCCCCACAAAGACCTGTTCACACATTCGATTAACATGCCGCTTGCCCCAATCCTAATTTCTAGCTGACAAAAATGAAAAGAAACAAAAAAAAAAAACGGTTGCGAGGCAAAATACAATTAGATATTTACTCATAGATTTTGAATGTGGCTGATAATGAGAAAAAAGTATTGTCAATGACGCCTGGAACACGAGGCAATATTTGCACATGGATATTGGGGCCGAGATTAGAAAAGCCGACAATAAAGCGACTTAAAATCCAATTTCTTTAAAAAAAACACACACTCAATTTTGATTGCTAATTTCTGATCAACTAGCTATATACCCTATGTAGTTTTGTTTTTCAATTATACGTTTATTTTTCAGAGATTGTTAATTTTAAATAGAGCATTAAATAGCCAGCAGCAATGGGATAAAATTTGTCGCTTTTCATTGTTATCGCAATTAAGAACGTTGTGTTTACATTTGATTTATAATGGATAAATAAAGTCTGAAATTTTGGCCAAGATCTGTGGCTATGTTAATGTTGTTTTAGGCTATCAGCTGACTTGATTAAAGTGCTTCGGGGAAATGTTCAAATGTTTGCTTGCAGCTTAGCAAAGAAAACTAATGCAATAAATATGAAAATTTAATTTTGGGTAATTGCATTATATGTAATTACAGGTATTTCATTAGCTGGGTGTGTGTTTTATTTGGAAATGGGCAACTAATTTGACACTCTGACCAATTCTGGCATCAAATTGAATTTACATATTTTAAACAACTATCTCGTTGACTGTGGTCTGACTAATTAGATATGCTGTTCATGCAGTCGTTTTGTCAACAAATATATCAATATATAAACAACAATTATAGACACACACACACACACACAAACACATACATATTCATTTATAATAGAATCGACAATGAACTGAACGCGTGCGATTTGTTCAATATTTAAATATAATTGCAAATCGAGCGGGCAAAAAAAATCCAATTAAATTACAATCGCACAATAAAATCGAGTTGAAGTGGAACCGCCACATAATTGACTTAATAATTGGCTAGAGCATTTAATAAGCAGCCAATTGACATGGCAAACACACACGACAACAACAACAATAACAACAACAACAACAAATATGAAACTGGCTTAAACTGTGTTTACCGTAAAACAGATCTGTTGCCACAGCTGAGAATCAGCTATTCCACAGTCCCGAGAGGGTTTTCTGACTATATTTATTATATAAAATTTAGCTGTCGTAAAGCCTGTGAGGGTATTTAATATTCCACATTGGTTGATTTGAATAATGATAATTAATTAATAATTAATTTTCTGTTAATTTAATATTTTTTGTAGTGGGTATATCTTGGTCAGCTATTTTTTCACAATATAAATCGCTGGGGAAAATTCCTTTAAATAATTATTTTTTTTTTTTACGGGAAAAAAGGTAAAAATAGACAAATCACTCAATTCACATTAAAATTAAATTTATTTATATTTTCTGCCCACTTTTAAAATTTAAATATGTTTTGCCCATTAAATATGCATTAAAAAAGGAAAAAAACACGTTAATTTTGATTTGCCCCACAGCCAAGTAGCTCCACTTGCTACAGGGTATTTACCCGTCTAGTCAACTATTATAAATATTTTCTGTTTAGCATATGTGATTTGTTTTAATATATTTTTGGAGACTGACAGCGAGACAAACAAACCACACGTGATCTCAGCTCAGATGCTGTCAGTCTGCCTGCAATATTGTTGTAATTGTTGTTGTTGTTGCCTGTTCTTGTTGTTGCCTGTTTTTTTGTTGTTAACTGTACGTTGACTTTGTAGCCAGCTGTCGTCTGGCATCTGCTTCAGTCGGCGATCTGCGGTTTAGTCACATGACAAATTCCAAGCAGGCCAAGCCAAATTTATATGCCATCAAATGCAATTAACTAATATGTATAAAAGGCATTATAATAATAATAATAACAATAACAATAAGACGTAAAAGCTTAAAGCCAATTAAGGCAGATGAAATGTTCGCTGAGTTTTAATGTCGCATTTCTGCGCAGCGTTGATGAATTCTGCAGCGCGTTGGCGCATATTGAACCAAAGCACGCAAAGCCAGCCAGTTCAGGGTCAAAGGTTAAGCATGCCATCATGTCACTGGCTATGGCGATGGCCAGAGCAGATAAACAAAACGTCAACCTCAACGCCAGCGTCGGCGTCGGCGTCAACTGTCAACTGTCGCATCTTCTAGATACAAGATACACGAATATCATTGCCAGATGCGTGCATCTGACTATATATATACATATACATATATTCGCTACAATTTGTCTAGCAGCTGCGAGAAGCTGCAATTTTCGAATTAAGACAATTGAGCCATGAATTATATAAGCCGCCTGTGTAACTAAATCAGCACGTCTCTTCTTGTGGCCAGCTGAATCGCAACTCGTTTGCACAAATCAATGCCAAAAAACAAAAGAGAAGAAAAAAATAAAAAAATATATAAAGCAACCTATGCAAATTTGCAGCTTTTGCTTTGGCTTGAAAGTAAATTGAATTTTCAATGAGCAGCAGCAGAAAGAAGAAGAAATCGAAAGGGGTAGCAAATTCAAAATGCAGCCTTAACAAATCCCATAAATTATTTAACACAAGCCGAAGCAGTGTCAAATGTGAAAGACAGTTGGAATGAAGAGCGACTGGCAGTAAAGCCAAGTAAGATTGCCCTGGAGTACTCGACTTGGACATATCCTCAGCACAGAAGTATAATAGGTAACCCAACAAGATAAACTTCTTCTCATTTGTAAAGGTGCATAATAAAATTAAACTAGGAGATATCCCCAGCACAGCTATATTAAAGATAATCCCAAATGTGAAAATCTTCGTCTTATTTGTAAAGGTTTCAGCGCATAATAATAAAAACAGACATAAACAAATGTGTTTATAATTTACAGAAGAATCAGTCAGATGCATAAAATGAAAAAAAAATTTTTATCTAGAATCTCGTAAATGTTCAGAATATTTACAGCTGCCATATCTAAATCAAACAATGCAATTTATATGTGTATTTATCTGCCTGCCACAAGTCATCGTAATCCATCTATATTTGTAACTCGTAAATTCTAAGTAGGCTAAGACAATGAAAAAATATTCCCATCTTGATACTAGATACAGTTACAGCTGCTGAACCTTAAATTTAATTTAAAATTGCAACAATTTAATATTTTATGGGGATTGTAATTTTTCACTAGCAACTCTAAATACTTAAAAAGTTATCTCCATTAAAATACAGCTAATCTCTCTCTTAATCTTAATCTAAAAGTACATAAATTAAATATTATATTTTTATAGGGTATATTTTTCACTAGCAACTCCTAAATGTCTCCAAATCTAAATATTTACCAAGTAATCTTCATCCTAATACAGCTGGTAGAACTTTTTCTTAATATAAAATTACGTCAAATCAATAATTATAAATAAATATTATATAAAAAAATACAAATTATTTATAGGGTATATTTTCAACTAGCAACTCCTAAATATCTGCAACCTACTCGATACAGATACATCTGCTGCGTGTATTTTAAATGTCGAATTTAGCCTTGCACCGGATCAGGGTCCCCATTCAAGCACTCTTTGCATATATGATATATAAAGATATATAAAAAAGAAGAAGAAGAAGAACAACAGTGTCTGAGACGTTTGACTGAGTTGGGTGTGCGGCATGGATCAGTGGCAATTTTCCAATTGACGCCTATTACGGTTAATCGTAGCAGTGACCCAAGTCCAGACGAACCTAAACTAATAATGTGCACCATTTAAAGGCTAAGCCGCAGCAAATCGCCGAGCCAATCCCAGATACACCCAAACTACGTCCAACCTCAACTCACCCACAATGTCACTGTGTGTGTGTGTGTGTGTGTGTGTGCGAGTGTGTGTATTAGTGTGTTTGTGAACACCACTAAAAAACCACTACATAAGACCACACCACAAACGCTGTCTCGCAACTGAAGCGGGGGGGCAGAGTGTTGTTTGTTGTATTTGTGGGCATATTCGTGCCACAATGTTGTTATTTATATACCCTGTAATCTCAGCGAATCGTTGATAAGTTGTTGCACTTGTGCAAAGCTCTTTTATTGACTTGGATTAGACATTTAAGTTAGTAGATATCAGTTAAGCATTCAGCAAACAAGTCAAATTCTGCACACTGCAGAAAAGATCACACTTAAATAATTTAAATTATTAATTAAAAATTGTAATGGTTTTGGTAAAAATAAAAATAGGTTTTTAGTATTTTCTATATTAAAAAATTGCCCTAAAAAGTGTCAGCCATTTATTCTGAGTGTTTTTATGACTGATTAGAGTCCAATTTTGCACACTCTGCAAAAAAAAAGCTCTAAAAAAATATTAAACTTAGCTGAAAATTTGATTGAAATTGAGTAAGTTTATTTAAATAAAAACAGGTTTTAAATATTTCAAATAGTAGAAAATTGCGCTAAAAAGTAGCAGACATTTTTTTGTGACAGTTATTTTACAAGAATATTAAACTTAGCTGAAAAACAAGTTTAATGGATTTTAGAAAAAATTAGATTAGAAAAGTAGTTTTTTTTCCTAAGTGTTTTTTATGACTGATTACAGGTTATCTGTGAGTCGAGCAGATGTTTAGCTAGCCAGCTAACTGCTACTTGTTGTTATTGCTGCTGGCTATTTTTGCCGCTGCTGCTTGGCGTGCTAACTAGTCAGCGTCGCTGCCGTCGTCGACGTCGTCGCCGCACGCAGTCGCTTTAAGTTAAACATTTCCGCTGGCTTTAGTCGCGCCGCGTAGTTCAAAGCAAGTGGATTAAGTGCACAAAACCCCAAAAGCCAAGTGAAAGACTTGGCCAAAAACAGACACACACAAACACACACACACACATACACACACACTGAGGGGAAAAATAGTTGGTCGTTAGTCAGGGCCAAGCAATTAGTACTAAAAGGTTGAAATGGCGACTCAAAGGATGCAGGATGAAGAGTCTGTTGCTGTCTTACCTTGCCTTGCGTTGCGCATACGTCACGTTGGCCAGCCACAGGCTGCCGGCGCTGATTCGTTTAATCAAGTCAGGCGGCATAAGGATCCCCAAAAAACACAGGAAAACAAAAAAAAAGAGAGAGAAAGCGAGTGAGATAAGGGGAGAAAGGGAGGCGAATGTGAGAACATTGGCCGTGTTCAATTGTGTCTGATTTTCACGCAAATGTAATCCTCGACTTTAACGCTGTCTCTGCCTGTGTTTTCGCTGCGAATTTCGTTTCGTTTGTGTTCCGTGACTTGAGTGAAGGCAAACGTGGTTTCATCAGCCGCAGGATATAAGCACACACACACACACACCCGCTACACACACACCCGCTACACACACATTGCTTTTTCGTCTGCGTCAGCACAAAATAGCATAGCAAAAATATATCTATATATAAAACGCAATACTACTGCAGCGAGGCATATCCTTGAAACACCGTTCACGCAAAAGCGTGTGCACATTTTGACCTCATTTCGGGGAAAACAAACTACCTACCCCCCAGCACCCCAAAACAACCGCACCTCCCCCTATATACATAATGTTGAGTGTGTTTGTAGAAGTTTCCTTTTTCTTATTTTTGTCGTGTGTGTGCGTTATAATGATTTAAGCGTGTTAGTGTGTTAAACACACACACCCACGCCCACACCCCTACACACACACACACTCACGTGTATTATCAGTGTGGTGCAGGCAGTGACTTAAATCAATAAGCTGGCCCATATCACAGGTTAAACAGTTAAACAGACTAAAAGTATGTAAAACGCTTTTTGCATTTTGCAACTTAAAATGCGACAATTTTTTCCCCATTTTGTATGCAGTGCCAGTAATTAAGCCATTTACAGTCTGTTAATCAGTTAATAAATATATATGTATCAGCAAAGCGAATCAATTGATTTTATCTATATATATGCTTCTGTGTGCGTGTGTGTGTGTGTGTGTGTGTGCAGTTGTTCAAAGTGTCATTAAAAGCAACGAGCGAAATTAAACCGAATTTTCAGTTTTATGATGTCTCAATGCATATTAAATATATATTTATATATTTATACATGTGACAATTAAAATGTTAATTTTCAGCTAATAAAATTGTCATATATTCGATGTGATTGAAAATCAAATGCAAGTAAAAAGTAAATTGCCAATTTTGTCAATAAATGTTTTCCATCGCCGAAGCCCATTTTATGCCCAGAAAATATGAAAAGTGTTTAATAAACTTGTGTAAAAGTGTGTAATATTCGAACCCGTAAATTATATATATTCCCCGATCAGTATCAGCAATCTAGATGATTTAATAGTGTCCGAACTAAGAACTGAAGATTTTTAATTTGAAATAAAAGTCGATAGCAACCTCTGTTTCGTAATATCGATATAAATCGATTAACGATAGTTATAAAAGTCACAATTAATAAAATAAAGCTCTGAAATTTATAAATAATGAACAAATAAATATTACTTATCATTTGTATAAACTCCTACAGAAAAACTTATTTTAATTAAAAACTGGCTTCAGGGTATCTGCAAGACGAGCACACTTGATGGGCACTTTCTAGCTGCATAAAGTCAAAATTGGGCTTTAATCTTAATTGAATAAAGTGAAGGTAAACAAATGTGAAAAGCTGTGCAAATAAATGTCAAACAAAATGAATATTGGTTTTGTAATGCATAAATAAACAAAATTGCTTGCAAGACTTGCAAGCCAAATGCAAACAGATAAAAAATATTTATATAAATTCCAGAAATAATCAAGTCAGATTTATAAAGAGAAAAAGCCAACAAGCAATTACCAGATTGCTTATGAAACTGTTGTGTGTGCAACAGAGTTTGTGTGTGTGTGTAAGTGCGTGTGTGCGCATACATTGCTAGCAGAAGTGCAACACGTAAACTGAAACACTGCGAAAGATGCAAAAGGCTCTGTTAATGGCCAAGTTATGACATGAAAACAGGCCGCCGAGAGAGAGGGGAGAGGTAAGCAGCTTAATGCCTTTGCTTTGTAATTATTTATGCCTATTAACATATTTATAATAGCCATAACCCAGTCAGCTATAAATGGCACACACTCAGAAAAAATATCTCTTGGAATTTGGAATTTTTGGTGCCGAGAATTTCTCATTTTATTATTCAGAAAATCAATTTCTTAAATTTAAATTTTAAGAAATTCTTTTACTAGCTTTATTGTTGCTTATTTTATTTTGTACTTTAAGATTTTTACTTTAAAGATTTTTACTTTAAAATTGTATACTTTTCTGAATTACAATATGGATATTTCTGCTCTTACATTTCGATCTTTAAGAACTGAATTTCTTTACAATAAAATATATTTCTAAAAATATAAATAAATACAACATCTTTGAAAATCAACAAGTAATATATTAAAATTTTTTAAGCGAATTTCGCTTAATTTCAGTGCAATTTTTTTTGCTGAGTGTGGGGAGAGCTCTATTAAAATGCCTGGAACGTCAACCGCATTAAGAAGTGCTCAGCTGAATTTGCATAATTGATTAGCTACAGTTGTTGTTGCTGTTGGCCAACTCTGGCTGTCTGTTGGCCAATGCACTCGGCGTCATTTGGCTGTCAGCGGCAAATGGTCAAACAAACAACTTCATTACAAAGTATCGCCTGCTACGTGGTGCATGCAAGCAAATTAAACAATAATAATACAAAAGACAACAAACAAACTCGCACACACACACACCCTCGCACAACAACAGACAATCGCACAAAAGTCGTGAGCTCTGCCAACCATATAAAAATCACTTAATATTGTGAATGTGTGTGTGTATGTGTGTCTCAATGTTGCATCAACTTTTGGCGAAATTCGAGCACTTGTTTAATTTAATGAAATTGTCTTTGACGGCGACGCTGAAGATAATGCCATAAAATTATTATGCTGCTTGAAAATCATTTAATTTATTAGTGCAAATTGTTGACACAGTGCAGCTTGACTAAGTGATCATACATTTATGTGATAGTTTCACTTTAACAATGATTGTGAAACCGAATTATAATTCGCTTACTGTCAAGTTTTCGAATTGATTTATATATTTTTAAGTATCTTTTCTGTAACTCAATTTTTTAGTAATGTTTACAAAATAAATATAAATTTTTTGTTCTGACTTGATCTATTAGCAAATATTGTATGAATAAGATTGATTCAAAACTTGCTTAAAATATATTCTTTTAAAATGCAGGTAGAAGAGGACTTTTTAAGAATAAAGAGGTGTTCGGTTCAAATATAAATAACGATATTTCTTGACTTGCAAAAGTATTCTTATAATATTACATAATTAAATACACATTAACAAGCTGGCAGCGTTAAGCAGGGCAGGGATCGAAAGTAAGGATTGGTTAGAGTTGCCAGACTGTGGAGCAGAACTAGGCCAGTCAACAGCTCAAAAGTCAAACGTGAAGCAGTCGACGCTGTCGTCAAGCAGCCGCAGTCAAAGATAGTCTCTGAGTCAGTCGTGACGAAAAGATTATTTAAATAGTCAGCAGTTCAGCCAGGGGCGTAATTAAGCATAAAACTGTAGATGATACACAGTTCTAAATAACAGAGAACATCTTAAGCTTGTCTCTCTATCTCTCTCTCTCTCATTTTCTTTGTGAGCTTTGAGCGACAGAGATGGCTTCTAAAGCTTTTAAAAATTTACTTATTGTAACGAAAAGCAGCGAAATGTGCCTGCAGCGAAGCCCTTCCTCTCTCTGCCCCTTTCTCACTCCTTCTTTATAGTCAACTTTAGTCCGTTTCTTAGGAAAACCAATATGTGCTTTCATACTAAAAAAGCCACACGTATGAGAAGTGTATTTGTATGTGTGTGCAGCAGCAGCAGCAGCAGCAGCAGCAGCAGCAGCAACTGGCGCCGCTTGCAACGACACTTAATATACAAATTGCAGTAAATATTTATGCACGCAAACACTCGCACACTCTCACACACACAGTGACACATACGGAGCTTTCCTCCACCACTAACGTCTTCTATCTCTCTCTATCTCTCCCTTTATATTTATTTGTCTCTCTCACCCCTGCAGCACAATTCGTTCAATTTGAAGCAATCAAGTTATTTTAATTCATTACGCTTACGCGAGCAACACTTTGGAGACATGCAGTACACACAACACAATGACAGACAGGACACGCCCTCTTACGCCCATTTGAATGCACTTCTCGTTCGTAACATATGTATGTGTGTGGTGCGTGTGTGTGTGTGTTATTTGCATGTGCTTATATTACACACACACACACACAGACAAAATGTCAGACATCTGTCATTTAATTTAATTTGACTTTACTTGCTTTCATTTGTTCGTCTTCATCTTCTACTTCTCCTTCGCATTTGCCATCGCCTTTGCTCGTTCGTTTCGTTTTCCCCTTGCCTTCGCCTCTCTCACCACCTATGAGCCTTTTTCCCAGCGAAGGCGTCGACGCCTGGCTTAAAACGTGCAATTTCGTGCATGAGCGTTGGTTGCGGGAGGCGGGAGGCGGTGGGAGTTAACAGCGAGCTGTTTCTGTTGTTATAGCTGTTATTACTGCGCTTTTTGCCTGCTGTTGTTATTGTTGTTGTTGCTGCTGTCGTTGCTGTTGTGAGACGCACACACGCGCATAATTTAAAACGTTTTCCGTCGTTTGCCGGCAAATGGAGGAGGCAACGAATCGGTGGAAAACTTTGCCATATCACGAACAGAGCACACACTCCACTCTCCACACTCAACACTAAATTGTTGTTAGACATATCATATCAGCTAAGCAAAATGCAAATTTATAATGATTACTTTCAACAGTTTCATAAATAATAACATTAGCAACCCGTTTCATACTCATAGCGAACATAAAGGAACAAGTGAAAATACATATTACTGACTAAAGCATAAGTTTATAATTCTGTCAACTGATTAAATTGCATTTAATAGAAATTCTGGAATAAGTTAAGAAAATCATATCTAATATTTCAATAATGATTTAAATATAGAATTGTATTTCTCATGGGAGCTATTTGACGTAGTTCTCGGAATTTTATGATTTTTTTGTGGAAATGCTGGAAGATCTTATTTATCAATTAAGTGTATATGGCCCATTTTATAATAATATAAATATACAATTTTTAATTTTTTTTTAGTTTTATTAAAGGTTTTTTTAATATTTTTTTAAAAATTATAGATAAATCTGTCATACAACTAAATAATATATTTGCATTGCAAAAATTGTCTGAAAGCGTTTTATAATATTACTAATGATATAAGAAATTAGATTTCGAGGCTTGACGTTAGGTATATAAAATGATTAATAGTTGACTAAAACTGAAATAATACTAGTTAAAACCGAATCCAAATCTCCATTTGGTTATTGTAGTCGCTTCAGTTTGCGTGACTGCTTTTGCAGGACTTTGAGCTGCTTGGAGCGATGTTTGAGGTTCTTTTCGAGCACACGCTTGAATTGCTGTTCCCGCACCATGATCCGCAGATCCTCGTAGCTGCAGGTGGACATGCGTTGCTTCACCTTGGCAATCAGTTGGCCAGTCAACTGGATCTTAGTCTGGGACACTTTGGCGAAACGAGCTCGACGACGTTGCAGCTCGACGCGATGCAAAAACAGAGCATAGCCGGTCCTTGTGGAGGTTGAAGAAGCTGACGATGTAGCTGCCATGACGGTTGCTCAGTGAATGTGTAAGGATTGCCGGAGAACGTCCGTCTTTTATATCCTGCCGGGGCTGACCTGAATGCGCATTTGCTTGCCTGTAGAATTTGTTTGTGCCTGAATTTTGTTGCTTGGATCCACATGATTTTTCATGCTCAACTCTTTGGGGTGTCGTTATTTTGTTGTACCTGTTAAGCCGATATCGCAGCACCAGCCTGCCCCCGCAGGTAGCAGGTGTTATCACGTGAAGTGCTACGTGTGGTGGCATTAATGCACTTTAGGAAAGTCCCCCGCATATGCAGGAAACTCACTGAATTAATGGCGGTGTCGCCAAAACACATAACCCAAAAATTTAGGTAAACTTTTGGCTAAAAACAAAAACTCACCAGGCAAAACTTTGCCAGCAAAATGCATTGGAAATTTTTCCGCATCGGTCGAGGATACGCACATCCTGTGCCTGGCTAGGACTGACCTGGCCGGGCTAAGACATGCATCAATAACTTGGCCAACGAGGCATACTTGACGTGACCACACAAAAACTTGACGCGTAATGTTCGTTCCGTCTTTCCCCCTTTCTTTCCCTCTCTCTCTCCCCCTCCCACTCTGATGCCGAGGTTTATTAATTTGCATAAACTTTGGCAATGCTCATTTTTCATTCTGCAGGACATCACCGAGCCGTGTTGGGTTGGGATGGGTTTTTAGCCGAGCAGCTAAGGCCGCAATTAAAAATTGCTTATGGAACGGAAACGCCTTCAAAAAGGGGGAAATGGGATATTTAGCTACACCGCACAAAACATGTCTGTGGATTTATAATAGTCTAAAAATATTTATTAATTTTATTTAAATTTTAAAGTAAAATAAATATTTTGTATCTGTTTTTGAATGAATTCCTGAAATGAACGAAGAACAAAATTATTTATTGTATTTAGCGTAAATAATAATTAATTATTTATCTTCATATATAAAAATAAATTTTTTAATTTTTATGCACACCTTTTGATATTATTCGATTAATTGAATTACAAATAAGTAATTTAATTCAAACTCAAATTTATTACAGTGTACAACAATTTCAAGAAAAACGCCCATTTTGAACGATATGCAAAACTGACAAAGTTTTTGGGCAAGAACAAGAAACTTAATTTCCCTTTTTATACCATTTCCCTTTGACGTTTTGGCCATCAAACAGTCAGTCACGACAACCCGCTCCATCCACACCTAAAACTGGTAACGCCCATCTGGGCCCATTTAGAGTAGACTCTTTCGCATCATTATTTTTAGATTTTTGACAGTTTTTTCCACGACGATAAGCTACTTGTAAATCAACTCAAGCTCAAGCTCACACGCATCTTTGCAGCAGCTCAGCTGTGTTGGTGTGTGTGGGTGTGTGGGTGTGTGTGTGTGTGTGTGCTGTCACATTTCCGGCGGAAGTGTAAGCACAAAAGTTCGTTTTCGTTAAATGCCAGCAAGAAATGCAACGTCGCTTCATTTTCCAGCCAGACATTGACTGATGATGATGAGCATGATGATGTAAATGGGATTTATAGTGCGCCATGACAATAGTAAACTGCTTTAGCACACACACACACACACACACACCCGTACACCCATATATACAGTAAGTTAAACAAGTAGCTGAAATCATAAGCTGTGATAGCTCCTTTGTGCATTGTCTGCTGTGACGAGGCAGCCAGTAAATTGCCTCACTGAATTTATAGTACAATTACCACAAATCTAATGAGCTCCAAGGCATTTCCAAGCACTCGCATTACTGTGTGGTGCTGGCAAAGGGGCAGTGTTGTAAGTGGCAGACGGGGGGAGGCGGTAAGAAACCGCACTGACAGCGCCATTTCTTATGTTGCATACTTCATTGGGCAGGCAGCCAAAAAAAAAAGGAAAGGAGCAAAGAAAGCAAAAGTTTTAAGAACCCAGCTGAATCTAAATTAACTATAGATCGTAAATATATATGTATACAATTAGAAATTGCCAAAAAGGATTTGAAAACTAAAAATTATAGCTTCCACTCAAACTCAAAACATTGTGAAAAAGTAGCGTGTTCGATTAAACCTATATTCGAATTTTAAAATGTGATTCGACGTCGACAATCAAACTAAAAAAAATGTTATCGAAATGTTGTAGATTTTTCAAAACCAGGAGAGTTTTGGATAATGGGTTGTCCCCTAGAATAATCTGACATTTCAATTAGAAAACATATTATATTTTCTTTTTAATCTTGCCTAGCTTCAAGATAAATCTAACATTTAAATTTAATTTTAAGTCGAAATTAATTACCCTCAAGATGTGTAAGACTAAAATGCATTTGATTTGCTCCACTTGCAGGCTCGAGCAACACGCAGAAACATAGAAATATCTCAGAATGCCACAAGTGCTGCACTCGCTGATGTTGCAACAGCAGCTGATGTTGTTGCTGTTGCTGCCACTGCTGCTGTGCCACATTTTCCCAGTTTTGAGCTTAAGCTTGTCAAATGGCAGCGTTGTTGCGGGCTTGGGTGATGGCAACATTGCCGGCATTGCCAATCAGCCAACACTTGGCGTCGGCTTAGGTGCTGGTGGCAGCAACAACAGCAGCAGCGGTTCTGGTGGCGGCGGTGGTGGTGGTGGCGGCGGCAGTGGTGCAAACAGTGGCGCGAATCCAACAATTGCCATCGTTGGCGCTCAATCAAACAGCGAGTCGAGTGCTGGTGGCAACTCTGGCAACACGTTGGGCTCCATTGCCAGCAGCGGCGTTGGCGGCATCGGCAGCAGCAGCGGCAACAATTCCGCACTGATGCAGGCCCCCAAAGAGAAGCTGTACGAACGGTGCACGGGTCCCGGTGATCCTGGGCCCTGCAAGCAATACATCTACAAGTGGCGCTTCGAGTCAACCACAGGCGAATGCACCACATTCATTTGGGGCGGCTGCGACGGCAATCCGCACAATCGCTTCAGCACCGAGGCCGAGTGCCTCTTCCACTGCATTGGCGGACCACGTGAGCGCAATCACAAAAACTCCAAACTGTGCTTGGCTGTCACTCAATTTTAATATGAACACTTTTTTGCCGTTGCAGACACTTTGCCACCGTTTTTGCAGTCGACAACCCGTGAGCCGAGTACCACAGAGTCAACGCTGACCAGCTACACACAATCGCCTGCCCAGTCGCCGTTGGGCTACAGTGTGGGTGGCCTGGGCGGCGGTGGTGGTGTTGGTGGTGCTGGTGGTGGCATGGGCGTGGGCGTTGGCACTACGCCGGTGCCCATCGAGCAGCGTGGCCCCGAGTTGACGTTTGCGGAAACGGGTCAGGACAAGACCTTCGTGTTCGCCAAAAACAACACGTTCATCCAAATGGACGGCGACATCATACAGACATTTCAATTACGGTGAGTGGGCGAGTGGACCCGCCAAAGAGTGTCCTCAACAGATTTAACAGCCTGAACAGGCCGCCAGGAATTGCAGTTCAGTTCACCGTTCGCCCGACACACTTACCTCAATTTCATTGTGCGGCATTTTTGAAGTCTTTTGCATATTTCATGCCCCCCCCCCTCCCCCTTCCACATCCTCCTACTAACACAAGCCCGCGACGCGAATCGAGCGTCATTTGCCAGATTTCTGGCTTTTCAGCTCAAAATGTGTTTGAAAATGCCTGAAATCAAATAAACAACAACCCGTTTTGAGTACACCAAAAATTGAAAAATAGCATCTCTGAGACAATTTAAAGATCTAAATATTTTCTTGGTAAAATTTCAAATATTTAATATTTGCGCATAACTGAATAATAATAAGTGCTTAATAAGAATTTTGCTGGCTTTCAATTTGTTAAGTCCATTCTTAAAGAGTTATTTTTTTAAATAAAATAAATAACAACAAATAAAATTTTGAATTTAAATGGTGCTGAGTTGTACACATAATATTTGCAATAAAATACAAATTTCTCTCGCAAGAAAATGGCTTTTATTCGTATTTATTAATTAACAAAGATAAAATAATAATTTACATAAAAGCAAAAAAAGTTTATATGGAAACTAATTTTAAGCATTTTCAATGATATTTAAAGTACGTGCAAAATAAATTTTTTCTTCTCTGTGTTTTAATATTAAACAATAACGAAACTTTTTAAAATAAAATGATATAAAATATATTATGTTTATATTATTTTGACATATTCAGCCGTGAACTCAACATGGCAGAAGGCGATAGTTGAGAAAGCTCGAGGGGAACCGCTGTTAAATATAAAATATAAATATGAAATCGATTAAAACACATATTAAAATATAATATCCATTTTGTAGACTAATTAAAAATAATTATATATCTATATCATTGTATCATTTTTAATTTTTCAATTTCGTCCGTTTGGCTTTAATAAATTGACTGGAAGGAAGAAAATAGAAGCGAGAAATTGGTATTAACCATTAAAAAATGATGTTCCTTCTAAAATGCTGGTCAATTATATATGTTTTTTATTTATGTTAGGATAAAAAACAAGCTGCTCAACTCAAGGCAAACCACGTTGCAAATTGCATAGCTAAAAGCCTTAGTGTGGCAAGTGCCAGGTGCAATTAGTAAAAATGTTGCCGGCTTCAACATATGCCTTTAATGGTTTCGGCAATTAAGTGTTTTAATAGTTATTTGCTAGCTTCTGCGAACATGCTGGAAATTTAATTTTCTGCCCAATTGCAGCCGGACCTTTGCCAAAAACTTTGTATTTGGACACAAAATTTAAAATTCAATTTGAGCACAGCTCTTGCCATTTGCATATTAAACTAAGATACAAAATATTATTTAAACAGACTTGTGGCAAGTCAAACAAAAAAACAAAAAATCAAGCTCAACTTTGTGGCACAGAAGTTGTTATCATGGCTTGGCAATTTTGGGCAGTAGTTTTAATTGTAACTCATGTTGTCGCCGGCAGACATACAAATAAATTTAAGTCTGACCTCTCTCATTCTCCCTCTCTCTCTCTCTCTAACTTATATTATATATATGTAACTGCTTCTCTTTCTTGCATTTACACAGACTTTGTCGTGAGATTTCATTTCAATTCCGGACAAGACTGCCGCACGGGCTGCTCGTCTATCACAACGTTAAGAATCCGGATCGCATTAATTTGGACCCCTATGCACTCTATGTGATTGTCGAGAAGGGTCAGCTAAAGGTTGTACATGTCTTTGGCAAGCATTCAACGATTGTCACTGTGGGCGAGAGTCTAAATCGAGATGAATGGCACAGAGTTATGGTAAGTACAACACTACAACCAGCCCCAACTTGCCCTGCCCCACTTGCCACTTGCCACCTGGCCTGGCCTGGCTGCTGCTCTCCTTTGCTGCTGCAACTTTCCACATCCGCATTGCCTGCATTCGCCTTTGACTTTCAGCTTCAAGTTTACCATTGCTCATTTCTGCTCTGTTCTATTCTCCTTTCGACCTGCACTTGAATTTTCATGTGCTAAGCGTAGTTTCTGTAATTGCTGCTGCTGCTGTATTTGTTGCTCTCCCAGTGGGCATATCAACTAGGTCAAACTGTTTGCCAAGACAGCTAAATATGCAGTGGTCTACCGAGAGTTCGGACTATGAAAAATTAGAATCATACAGTCGAGAGAGCTCGACTTTGAGATACCGTCAGCAAAGCTAATAAATACTGTGTCATCAAATGTAGCATAGGAAATAAAATAGTTTCTGGATAAATAACGAAAAGAAGATATAATTCTATAAACGAGGTAGTTCGACTGAGCATACAGATACTCTCACGGATATGGCTAAATCAACTCTATTGTTAATGCAGATCTGGAATTTATGAATAAATGATTCACTTTCCTGTTGCAACTATTCATTGTACTCCTTTTCCATTTTAATTGAGTGCAGAGTATAAACAAGTTTTTCGCTGTAAAATCAATTTTCTAAAGTTCGACTTTTTGAGGAAACAAGCAAGGCCATTCAAGGGAGTAGAGGACTATGCCAGGGTATAAGAGATAGTAGTGTATAGACAGACAGACATATATATATATAGTGCTGATCACATTAGAGTGCCCATACGTTCAGCAAGCAATTAGCAAGATTGCAATGTGTGTGTTGTTGTTGTTGTGGTTGTTGTTGTTGTTGCTGCTGTTACCATTATTGTTGATGTTGAACGCTTTATAAAGGATTTCTAACAAAGCAAGTTGGTTGATTTATGAGCGCTCCACTTTGTTAACTCACCGGCGAACGGACTGGTAAAGGTTCATTCAAAGTTCAGTTGTCTAGCTGCATGTATTAAGGACCTTCCCAGCATGTTTACCAGCATCATCATCAATAACCGACATCGTCATCATCTCAACCCCGTCGAGGGAGCAACAAGAAGCATTCAAAACGTTGTTTGTATTCATATTTAAAACAAACATATCCACTATTCTAATCACACTCAGACAGATGCCGGCACACACAAACAAACACACACATACACACACCCACACACACACACACACAATCAGAGACTCGCACACTCATAAATAACACGCAAATTCCTAATGAATTTCAGCTGATCCCTGCAATGTGCGCGGAGCAGTTGCAATTCATATTCGTAGATTTTTCATGCGCAACAAACAAGCCGCAACAACAACAGCAACAACAATAGCAACATCAATTGTAATATCAACAACAACAATAACAACAAAAACACCAGAAACAGTAGCAACAACAATTTATCGCACAGCGCTTGCAACTTCAATTCAGGACCAAAACGCATAAATTCATAAATTTTTATCATTTGTCTGGCTGGGTGTGTGTGAACTGGTGTGTGTGTATTTGAGTGTGTGTGTGTGTGATAGGGCGCGACTGGCACGCCTCCTACCTTGCTGGTTTATTGGTTTTATGCTCAATATCTTTCACATCCAACACACTCTTACTCTCTCTCTCTCTCTCTCTCTCTCTATATATCTCTGTCTCCGTGTGTGTTTGACTGGTGCACAGGTGCGCATCGATGTCCATGGGGCAAGATTAATTGCACGCGTCGACAATAGTCAGGAGGAGGTATATCTGAAAGGTCTGAATCACGAGTACAACTACGGCGTCTCCACGAATCTGCCATCCGTGGTGTTGGTCGGAGGTGAGTGCTAAATCAATTGTGTGTGTGTGTGTGAGTGTGTGTGTGTGTTTGCCTCGATATCTAGCTGCTGCTATTAAGACCGGCACCTGATTCTATGCAACGTGCAACAGCAATTGAAACACACACAATAAAGTAGAGCACATCCAAAAAAAAAAAAGAAAAAAAGAAAAACCCAACGAAAAGTCTGAAAATCAAATTTGCTCATTTGCCATTGAATTTTAGCTCCGCATTTTGTGGTGTGTGTGTGTGTGTGGGCGTGACTTCCAAATCTGCTTCAGTGTGCTATTTGAAAATTAAATTATTAAGCCCAGCACAGAGCACACAAAATTGATTGCAATCCGCATGAAAACCGACCTAGAACCTAAAAATGTTTGACAAACTTTGGATAATTTCGATTAAATCGGCTTCAGCAGATTTTCCGCTTAATATTGCTGGAGTTCTGCATTGCTGTAATTGTGAAATTTAAAAATGCTGGCCAACTCGTTTTGGGCGTACCATAAAGTTGATAACACGGCCACATTTTTTGACCAACAACTTTTTTAATTAAACACCAGTTTGGAGCCGCTCATCGCAAACTTTTCAACTGCAAACAAAATTTTGCTTTGCAATACAGCTCAACTTAAATCGGCTTGCAAATATTTTGCCCATGTTAATTAATCTTGTTTGTGTGTTTTGTTGACAAACTATTTAATGGGAAACTCAAACAAAATAAAAACAGCTAAGCAATTCTCATTCCAAATCTAAATTTTCATACACAGGCCTCTCGTCGGAGGAGAAGCTGCATGGCGTCAAATATATCACGGAATCGTTTGTCGGCTGCATCAGGAATGTGGTGCTCAGCTCGGGCAAGGCGGCATCCGATCTGCTGCCCATTGCACCACTGGTGGCCACCAAGCACGAGAACGTCAACGAGGGCTGCTCCGACATGTGCGACTCCAGGCACAACCTGTGCTTTGTCGGCTCCCATTGTATCAACCACTTTGCGGGCATCTCCTGCGACTGCTTTGGCACCCCCTACGAGGGCGAGCACTGTGACATCTACAGTGAGTACCAGTATGAATGCCACTGCGATTATAAGTTGCACTCATGAGTGCAACTCATACACTCAGACCAAAAATTATCGTTAAATTTAGAAAAAATATCTTTATTTTTGGCTGGCTCATTTTATAATGCTGAAAGTATATTTCTTAAATGCCCGATTGAGTACAATATTGTCATACATATTTTATTAATATTTAATCAACGAATTTTTTCTCTCTACAATAACTAATAGATAATTATAAATAAGAAGTTTCCTTTTCACTTTTAAAAAATGAATATCCTAAAAAGTAAAGAACTTTCTGAAACTATTTCCTATTCAACGAATTATTTATTTTTATAGCTAGACAAATTTACTGGTATTCAGAACATATTTAAATTTTAATTTCTAATATTTAGATTAATTTTATAAATTTAAATGTACGTGTTTTTTTCCGAGTGTGAGCAAGTGTTTGTTTGGCCAGACAATGTCAGGAAGTCAGCAGAAGTGATGGCGGGGGGAACTGCTGGCGCCATTTTGTTTTAATTATAAACTATGTTTGTTTGCTTGCGGTTAACCGCCTGTTCATGCCACCTACCCCCGGGTGCATCAAACCCGCCCCCGCCCCATGTACTTTTCAAACACGCTAATGACCTGGCCATAAATTATGCAAAATAGTGTTTGACTTTTTGACTGCCGGGCACAAAATGTGTGCAAAATTAGTTTGTTGAGCTCTAAATATATACTAACTGGCCTTAACCATATCGAATCCCCTCCCCCCTGCTCCTCACACAGCATCCCTCCCCCTCCCCGCTCTGGTCAGGCTGACATTTGCCAGTTTGGCAGGCATTTAGTTAATGACATAAAGCCAATTCCAGCCAGCCATAATTCCAATTAAGTCACGCGAGCCCATTAAAAATGCCAGAACCATTAAAAATTGAGCGGCTCATTTAAATTTGTTTATTTTTTGACACAGCACAATTAGAGGGTATTACGGTGGTGGGAGGAGGAGGGCTGTCTAACAGGGGTATACACATTTTAAGCTTATTTAGGGGTGCTTTCGAATTGACAGAATTAGTCCTGGCTAACATAAGTTAGTTAATTGACGGTTGTAATTGGATTTGTATTTTCTAAAATGAAAGATTTAATTATTCTAATCCATTTAAGATAAAACTAGAATGGTATATATACGATTTAATGTATATATAAAAATACATACAATACCAGTTTTTAATTATTGAAAGTTTATCTGACAAAATTCCAACAGAAGATTTCTTCTAAATAAAGAGTGTTATTTATTTGAGATCTGATTATTATATTGTATTTGAGATAAAACTAAACTCATATATATATATATATATATATATATATATATATATACGATTTAAGGTATATATAAAAATGTATTTACAATTACATTTAATATACCAGTCGCCTCAAAGTTAGCTGCTTTTTAATGATCTCAAATTCATCTGACAGCGTTCCAAAAGAAGGTTTCTCCTAAATAAAGAGTGTTTTTTTTTTACAATATTGTGTAAATTGGCTCATTTAATAAGAGTCGCCTCAAAGTCAGTTTCTCTATTATTTTCACAAATTGAAGTGGCAACAAAGGAATCGTGTGGCAAACTAAATAAAAGGTATTTAGTTTCGCTAGAAATGTGCGATACAAATTTGCATGGAAGTATTGTGCAACAATGGGACAGGAAACGTGCAAAATGCTTACTTGCAACAACTGCGGCAACTAATGAAAGCGCGAAACTGAAATTGAGGCAATGGACAGCTGCAAATTGCACAATTGCTGGCAGGGCAAACGTGGCATGTGGCAGCCATTTTGGAAATGCGCTTCTGTCAAGGACAAATGGCGCTGTGACGTGTGCAACACTGATCACACTTCCAGGCAGACTAACAGAGATAGACAGAGAGTGGGGGGAGGGAGGTGAAGTGGAGGTGTATATATGGGAAGTTGGAAGCAAATTGCACAGATGTAGTCGAGGAGCATGACCCCATCTTCGACGAGGAGTGCCCTCGAGGACCGGTTGTCGTTAGCTGCATGTTGCAGTTGTCGACATTTTCGATAGTTGTTGTTGCTGCTGCTGTTGCAACGCTGCAACGGAAACAGTGTCAGGCCATTAAAAGCGCAATGGGGACAGCTGCAGCTGCAACGGGATGAGGCACTCATACATGTAGGTAGCACGAGAACATGAATGTGCGACATAATCAAACGCAGACGCTTCTGTAATGCAATAACTAAAATGACAACCAACGGATGCTTTCTGTCTCTCTCTTTCTCTCTGTCTGTCTGTGCAACAGCCACAGCAGCAGGCGACAAGCGTTGTCTGATATATTTCCCCCTTGCCCCTCCCCACACAAGAAGTGTCAACGGTATGCGAACAGCGTGAAAATCATTAGCCCAGCCATGAAATTCTTGAAAAGCGACTGCCAGATTTGTATTTTTTTTTCTTTTTTGACATTGTCCGGCATAAGCCCGGAATGAAATGCCAACTCCCCCAAGCATCAGTAGCAGCAGCAGTAGCATCAGGAGCAGTAGCTGGAGCAGTAGCTGAGTGCGGTACGCGCTGTCAAACGTGGTTTGCCCGGCTCTCAGCTCAGCTCAACTCAACTCAACTTTGGTTCAGCTGTCAGCTGTCGCCTGGCAGACATCAGACAATGGAACCAGTCAGAGAGGGTCTACATTCGAGCAACAGCCTTTTTCAAGCTAACATTTAGCGCTTTTCCAGCTGCCAGTGTATGCATTAAGTAAAAGTTCTGCTCAGATCATTTATTTATTTATTATTTTTCATCCACATTTAGTTGTTTTCGAGCAAGTCGTACAAAATGTAAACAGATTTTTGTTTTTAGTGTCGAATTTACTAACTTTTTAACGACAATCCATACTATTTAATAGGTGGGTAATTTCGCTGCTTCAGACTTGGAAGAAGTAGCAGAAAAATCATTAATATCAAAATGAATAAAAATAGAATTCGGATTATTCTTATTATAATTTGGGGAAGTTGCTGAAATACTTGTTAAATATTCGCATATTGCTTGCTGAACAATTCTCAATTCTAAAATTAATTTCCTTCACTTTCAGGCAATGCTCTAGTTGATGTTGCCAGCTCTGCTGGTTGGGGCAACTCCGTTGTTTGTTGGTTGTGCAACTCTGCTTGGCTGCGCAACAATTTCATTTAAAAATGTCGCAGCGAAGCGCTTTTTTCCCACAGCCAAAGTTCAAGTCAAAGTTGGCCAGTTGCAAAGCGACAAGGGACAAACAAATAATATTCATATTAAAAGCATTGTTGTTGTTGTAGTTGTTGTTTTTGTTGTTGTTGTCGTTGTTGTTGTTGCTATTGCCTTCAATTCAACTCGAATGGAGATGAATCATTTATATGTGCGCTCCTCCAACTATTCGTTCCACTGGGCGGAGTCCCAAAATTGGGGATGAAATTTGTGATATCGATCTCCAGTCGCTGGAGAAGGAACCGTTGACGCATTCCAGCGATGCACTCGATCAGCACCAGAGTCAGTTCAGATTTGCGACTTACTAGATGCATGTTGCCATTTTGGTCAAACGAAGCATTGCATTGATAATATCCAGATAATATCCAGCCTAAAGGTGTCCACTGCTATTACGTAATCTGTAGCATACTTTTCTGTGGCACTGTGCACACATTTCCAACAAATTGCCTGCATAAAAATTATTAAGTGTGCCTGCATTGCGTTACCGATGGGGCGTGGTCCCTACTCAACTCTCACGTGTGTGTGTGTGTGTGTGAGGTGTGTGGGAGTGTTTTTGGTAAATGTGTGTCAGATAAGCGGTTAGCACATTTCGCTGTTACTGCTGCCCCAAGTGTGCAAAGCGACAAAAAATGAGCTGATTTTTTACGGGGCGGGCAGAGAGTAGACTAATAAATATCCTGTTATTAGTTTTACTTTTAATTAATAACGTACATACATCTATGAATAGTAGAAGCTGCTTTCTAAAACTAGTATTATTAAGTCTAACTAATATTTAAAGAAAGTTAAGTGAAGCAAAAGAGAATAAAAAGAAAGAATGCATGGGAGAAAACGAATGAAAGTATAAAAGAAAAACGATGAAATGTATTGAAAAATTTGAGAGAATGTATAAGAGAAAACGAGAGAATGTATAGGAGAATATTTATCTAGTCTCAATCGTAAAAGACATATTTAGACGAGTATAAAATAAACATTCTTCGCTTTTATCTAAGGAGTGTATATGTCTCTATTTTACATCTCTTTATCTCGGCCTCTCACTCTACCTGTCTCGCTCTACCTATCACTCTCTATCTCATATTCTTCAGTATCTATCTCCATCTGTAAATATCACTCTGTTCCCTCTCCATACGTCTATCTATCTCACCATCTACCTCTTCATCTATCTCTCTCTGTCTCTTTCTCCATCTCTATCAACCTTTATCTCTATCTACGCATCTCTTCACGTATCTCCCTCATTCTCTCTACATTTATATTGTTCTTCACTTTCGGTACCTTTGCCCAAAACTCTCTAATACTCGTTCAGGCCAACTCTTAGTTACAGGGTATAAGAAACGCAACACGATTTGCAATTTCGCACTCCGCCCAAAATGGGAGAGCCCAGGAGAAAGGGTTGGAGTGTGTGGGAGGAAGATTGGGGAAAGGGGGAGGGTGGTTGCTCGCATAAACGCCTAGAGGCCAAACACCGTCATGGTGCACACAATATAATCTATTTCTGTGCCGCTCTGCTCCTCGTTTTTTGTATGCCATGCAGATAATAGGGCATGCACAGCGAGCCTGCTCGCCGGTCAGCTCGGACAGCTCGTTCAGGAAGGACATCGGCAAAACTGGTGTACAAAAAATTAACCGAGTAAAACAGTAAAACCCATATAGCTGAAAAAGTTGTTTGAATTTGCTTTGGTTTTTGCGAGTAGCTGCGAACGCAACCAGCCAAGTGCAAATATGCCAGCAGCTGAATTAAATGACAAAGTGCCAAAGTTAAAACGCTTTCAACTTATGCTTTAAGTTCAGAGAAGTCGGAGAAGGACCTTCCACTTACCAGTAGTTATTACAGATTCAGATAACATCAAAAGTGGAAATTAAACAAAAAAAAACTAAACAAAAAATGAGCTGTTGGAAATAAAGTGTAAGCGGAAATTAAAAGAGTTTGAATATAATAAAAACAAGTCACACACAATTCACAAAAGATTTAAATCTGCAAACGTGTTTAATCGATAATTGAACAAAACTCGTAGTCTGAAAAATAGATTAAATCGAAACTGAACCAATTTTGAAAGCTATGCAACTTAATTAGTGCTACAAATAAATTTATTAACTGCATTTTTACTCTTCACTCATGTTAAGCCTTAATTGTAATATTCAATTCCATTCCAATTCTAATAAATTCAATTCTTTTTCTCAACTTGCCACTTAGCTGCCACAATAATTACACTGCGCGGTGCCAGTTATGTATCATATAGAATCTACGATTGGAAGGATCGGGTGCACTCCTCAACGATGCGAATCAGTCTGATGTTTCGCACCAACTTTGACGACTCGGCGCTTTTCTATGCGAGTGGCGAGGCACTGAAGCATCAGTATATTGCTGCCGCCATTCGGAATCAGTCCATCCATGTGGAAATGGACTTTGGTGACAATGTCATGTCGGCCACTCTAACGGATGACCTAACACGCGGCTACTGGCACAATCTGACCATATTGCACGAGCAGCGCACAGTGAGAATTATCCTTGATCAACAGCAGAAAATCCTCGAGCTGCCAGCAACTGTCAGCGCCAATTTACTGTTCGACCCGGAAATCTACTTTGGCGGCGGTCCCGAGCTGAACAAGAAGAAGGGTCTCGTCTCCCACAACAACTTTGTGGGCAGCCTTAAGTATGTCTACTACAATGACATTTCCATATTGTACGAGCTGCAACGTGGCAATCCAAAGGTGCACTATCACGGTGAGTGTTTTCCAAGAGTGAAAGATTAGAGAAGGAGCTGCTGGCGACAGCATCTCCGTGAGAAATCCACTAGAACAGCAAAGGAGGAATTCATATATTTTATTTATTGAATACTTTTGAATACTCTTCTTGTATTAACGGTTTTAGCTTTAATTTATGTTTTTTTTTATTTTTCATATTTAAATTTAATTCAATTATTAATTTTTAATTTACTTTAATTTTTTGTTGCTTTTCTTGCTAATTGGTTTTAATCCGCATTGTAAACAAATGTCAACTCTCTGTTTCCATGAGAACTAATCTGCTGTTATCTTTTTGTGTATAAGTCCAACCTCAAAGTTACTTTTTTAATGTAATAAATGCTTAAGCAAAGAACCCGTCCCTCCCAGCGAGGAGCTGGGGTTGCCAGGGATTCAGGATGCGTTGCTATGCCCAAGGAATTTAGTAGAGCTAAACATTTGCATATTCTACTGCTCGTTGCAGGTGTGCTGGAGGCGGAGTTCTTTGAGAACGAAGTGAATGTCATACCCATCACCTATCCCTTTGCGACATCACACATTTGGTGGCCCATAAATCACGCCCAAGAATTTAATATTAAATTCGATTTCCGCAGCAGTCGACCCGGTGCTGTGTTGGCCTACAGTGACGTCACGACCAGTGCCGGAAACGGCTTCTGGGAGGTAAGTGTGCGCTCAACCATTCAACCATACACATATTTCAACCAAGCTTATGTACACACACATTTCGGTGTGCATGGTGTGCGTGTGTTGCTGTGTGGGTGTATGTGTGTGTGAAGTTGACGTCGACAGCGAATGCGACAGCAATTTGCAGCGTGTGCTTAAGACGACTTAGCAAACGATGTTTTGGGAGCAGGCGAAATGCAAATCAAATGTACATAAAATTATATGTGTGTGTGTGAGTGTGGGTGTGTGGATATGTGCGTGTATGTGTATTATGGGAATGCTGCTATGTGTGTGTGTGGCAATGTTAACGAATTTGCAGCTGACTCATTCCATAATTTAGTTTCTCTTGGGAAATTGCGGTCTGCATCAAATACATTTTTTATATTTAGTATTATTTTTTTTTGTGGGGCATTATTAAAATAGTTGCGGTCATTTAAATTGAAAGCATAAACTGCTTAGCGAAATAATTAAATATTTAATTATAAACAACATTATAAAAAAAAACATCAAATTGCTAATCGAAATAATTAAAATTGTATATATAAATATTTAGAGAAAGCTTTTTCCCACTTTCAATTGTAATTTACATTTATAATTCCGTTTGCTTATTTTTTAATTTAACAAACACTTCAAAATCGAAATTTATTCAACTTCAGCTTATATACTGACTTATTTGTTGACTCATGAATTTTATTCAATCCTTAAATCTGAAATAAAGAAGTTTATAATCTATAATCTCAGATTGATGAATTCTTATCAAATGGAACTAAAAACTGACACTCTGAATAAACAACTAAGTCAGTTGAGCATTTCTTTTAAATATTTCTCTTTCTCTATCTAAAAATCACAGAATATAACTTGCCTTATACTCACATATTTATTGATTTAAGGATTATTTTCTTTGTTACATCTAAAATTAAGATGTTTACACAAATTCCAATCCATAAGCTCAGAGAGATGAGCACTTCTCCAACGTAAATAAATATGGGATTCAGACTAGGCAGAAAAGTAACTTAAATATAAATTTTTCCAAATATTTCTCTTTATTTTTGTCGAAATTTTATTTTTTGCCTAATCTGGCGACAATTTAGAATAAAAATATGATACATTTATTTTGATTGGGAAATCTAAACTGGGCAAAGCCAATGAATGAATTTTTGGTGGCATATAAAAGTGCATTCTTATTGGTCACGAAAACAGAGCTCAACATCTTCATGCCCCACTCAAAAGCAGCAACAGCTTAAAGATTGCCACACACAAATACCGACACTTATTATGCAACATTTATATATATATGTGTGTGTGTGTGTGTGTGTGTAAATGTCAGTGGCATTTATCTATATTTAAACCAACAAACGTCCTGGCCTCGAACGCTTATTTGGTTACTTGACATTTTGAAAATTCACTAAGGACCCAAGCACACACACAATACACACACACACACACACACACTCCACACGTATGTAGATTTGTATAGATGTGGGTGTGTATCTGTGTGTTGTGGATGCAGTGTGTGCAATATTTATTTGCATTTTATTGTTGACTTTCTTGCTTTTGATTGCAAGGCTGCCTCTTCCTCAAAAATAAACTCAATTGTCAATAGAGCTGTGCTCAAAGGGAAGGGGAGGGTTGGTGGCGAGTTGAGTGCTGAAGGTAAAACAAATTGCTGGCCATCTCGTAAAATGTTGTAATAGCAATGAATATTTATGCTCGAAAGCCGTTTAATTTTCCATTTGGCTTTTCGGGTTATTGAAATTGCCAGCCGGATTTATAGTCCAAAGCCACAAAATTAATACGAAATTGATTGCCACATATGCCCCACAAAAAAAGTCTAAAATGTTAATCATATTTTCGTCCAAATAGCAATTGGGCAAATGTTGTGATAAGCACATCAAATACCCAGAAAACAAAAATACCTAAATACTAAAATACTCGTTTATAGAATATAGACAATTTACCATTTAAATGCACAATATTTATTTTCGCTGTTAGGCACATGCATATTTGACGAACGCATCAGTTAACTGGCGGCAATGCACTTTATTTTATTATTTATTTATTTACAAACTGTTTGTCGATCTGGCCACAAAATTACCACCTACGCGATTTGCCCAACGATTTACCAAAGTAATAAATACGCCCAGAATAAATGGCACAATGCATACCAAAAAAAAAAAAAAAGGGGAGCTTCGAATGTCAACTCAAATAATTGACAATGGGCTGTGTGTCAAATATAAACTAAAATTCGCGTATCGCAAATCGCAAATCGAATTTATTGTCAGTCGAAAACAATTCAAAAAAAAATAAATGCCATCAAACAAAAAAACCATTTGAAATATTGTCAGCTCTGCTGCGTGCACTATTTGCTTTAAAATATAACACGCTGCCAAAAGTCTAATGAAATATGCAATAAAATTTGAGTATTTGGCATTTGGAATAAAAGCGACAGGCGGTTCGACACTGAACAAATATAAAAGCAAGCAAGTTAGAAGGCAATAGTCGAGAGTGCTCGACCGGGAGATATCTAACAAACAGAAAGAAATATAAAATATCAAAAAAAAGAAACTATATTTCTTATACGAACTTAATGAAGAATAAATAAATTTATATATGGGTATATTTTGTATCAATCGTAACACTGAAGCTTCACAAGTGTAACACTTATTTTAATCGTAATAAGATTTGTATCGATATATCGATAACTCATATATCATATTATATCAGAAATCGGCTAATCAATAATATATATATAATTGATAGGCTCGTAGCTGCTTTGCTTTGCGTGTTACCAACATGCCTCTTAGCCAATTTCAATGTGTTTAGGGCACAATAAACACAGCAACAGTATGTGCTGCATATAGTGTACATATGCATATATTTATGCTTTAGGATTCTGGCTGTCAGCTGGCTCAAAGTGACAGCCATTTAAAGATAAATGCAAAAGCGCACAACTCCGATATCAAAATAAAAAAGAGAGCAACAACAAAAAAGTGTTGCACAGACACACTTATAAATAGGGCTTAAGCTGTTAAGGCCCGTATTTAAGCGCTAAATACACACACATAAATTATACACAATTTTACAGCTCAGTGAAATAGAGAAGAGAAGAGGTAGAAAGCGTTGGTGGGGGGAGTGAAGTGAGCGACGCTGTATGTTTAATCGAATTGGGCATTGGTCGTGTCATAAATGCCACCATCAACTGCCACAATGCCACACCCACTCCACACACACACACACGCACACACATCCCACTCGACAAATATGCGATTTCGTTTGGCTGGCTAACAATTTAACAGGCCCGCATTCGCCAGATGCCCCATTTTGATGCATGCGGCGTATGCTTAATATGATTTAAGCGTTGCTAATGCACAAAGGCATTTCCCAAATTGAAATATACGCACGAGTGTGTGTCTATCGATCTGTGTGTGTGTGTAGTGTGTGTGTGTGTGTGTGTGTGTGGGTGTATTGTGTTGCAGACCTGTGCAACGAATTTCGAATTTTACTGGAATTTGACAATTTTGATTTATTTTTGCACACGCACAACTTGAACTTCTAATGCTAACACAGAGTTTTTGTATTTTTCCTGTCTATTTTACATGCGCTGCGTTTGCGATTCGATTGCGATGACAAAACTAATATTTGGCAATACGTTAATGCTGCGGATTGTGAATGACGCTGCGCTGCACACACACACACACACACACACACACACACGCAACGTGAAACGTGCAACATCCGTTGACGACGCGATAAAACCGACAACTGCAAACCCCAAATCGAACTGTCGAACTTACACACACACACACACTCACTCCGCACACACACACACACACACATAACGCGCCCCGGAAATGTAAAACTAACGGAAATTACAAAATGGCTGCCGTCGTTTCCTGCGTTGCTGCAGATACGCTTGAGCTCAGACAAGCTAAGCTTTGATCTGGTGCCCGATGCCAACAACAATGTGACCCATTCGACCACAATCAAAATCAATCGTGCCACCAGCTGGCACAGCGTCGAGCTAGATTACAAGCAGGACGAGATCCGTTTCACCGTCGACTATCGCCACACTCTCAGCCAGATGTACGGTTTGACCTTTAACATTGGCGACAAACTGATCATTGGCAGCAGCCTCAAGTCCGCTGCAATGGGCCTGGTTGGCTGCATTCGGGACATCGAGATTAATGGCCATCTGATTGAGCCGCGGCATGTGGTGAAAACGGAGCGAGTTGTTGGCGAGGTGGCCCTGGATAATTGCAACTATATCGACCCGTGCAAGCGACCCAACACCTGTGAACATGGCGGCAAGTGTTTTGTGAAGGATGACCGCGTCACCTGCGACTGCAAGCACACCGGGTACATTGGCAAGAACTGTCACTTCACCAAGTACCGCAAGACGTGCGAGGAACTCGCACTGCTCGGCTTCACCAAGTCCGATGTGTACCTCATCGATATCGATGGCAATGGCGTCTTTCCGCCTGCCCACGTCAAGTGCGATTTTCAGAGTCTCGAGAATGCGACGAAAACAATTGTGGAGCACAATCTGCCCAGCCAGGTGGACGTGCGATCTGCTCGAGAATCGGACTTCAGCTTCAACATACGCTACAGGGAGTTCTCGCCGCACATGCTGCAGGAGCTGATCTCGCATTCCCTCTACTGCACCCAGTACATCAAATATGACTGTTATCGCGCCCAGCTGGAACTGCATTCCTCGACGTGGTTCACATCGTCGGCCAAGAATCTCACCGTTGACTTCCTCGGCAATGTGAAGAGGTAAGCGATTTGAGTCAGTCAACCAAACCAGTCAATTGTCATTTCGTGGCCAAAACGACAGTGGTAAAAATGGCGAAATTGAAATGCCAAAATTAAATTAAAATTAAATTTTGATCTTGCTATTTTTTATTTTAAAATGAATTCACAGAATAATAATTTTTATTACTCCCGTCTACATTAAATTTTATTCTTTATTTGGAGCTTTTTTCAACCACTGTGCATGCGGCACATGTCTAGCTCAATTCTGCTCCCCAATGCATCTGCTGCTGCTGCTCGGTTCACCGCATGCCACACAATTAATGTTGCAGTCTATTTGCTTAACTTGTTGGTCTGGTCTGCAACGACTCATTGTGTGTGTGTATGGTGTGTGTGTGTCTCCCTCTCTCTGTCTGTCTGTCTCTCCAGCACTCTTTGCGTACGTGCGGTTATCCAAGAGTATAAATCCTTCAATTCAAACTGCTGGCAGTTTGGGGCAATTGCATAGTTGATGGTTACAACTACTGTTAACCCAACCCTTCCCCCTCACTCCACACACCTCCAACGCCACCCACAGGCATTTCTGATCTGTAAACGAAACTTAAATTAATTGCTCGAACATGCATAATATAGGCGCCTGGGCATATCCTTAATGCTAACTGACTTATTTATTCACACTAGAGGGACTCTGTGCCACAGACCTGTGTGTGTGTGTGTGTGGCAAGGAGCAGCACAACACGGCAGCTCACTTTCATAATCCTTCGATTTGCGTACAATTGTGTCAGCTGCAACAACAACAACAATAACAACAACAACTTGCAACCAGGGGAGGCATCAACTTGCAAGCCACGTCTACAATTGTCATCTTTATGCCAATGCCTATTGCAATAATATGTGCGCGTGTGTGCGTGTGTGCGTATGTGTGTGTGTGTGTGTGTCAGTGTCTGCTTGTCAGTTGGGTCATTTGTCATGCTGCATAGGCCTGCTGGCCAACACAATCAAGTGTCTGCCGCCTGCTGTTGGTTCAAATTTGATTTTTCATATGTGCAGCACAAAACACAGAAACTGTTGCCGACTTCTGCTTGGCAATATCACCCTCCCTCCCCCCAACCGGGTTTAAGTTATATGTGCGGCATTTGTTTCTATTCATTGGAGCATAACATTTTATGACGCTGAAAACCCAAGCGAATATTGCACAACCATCCAAAAAATGAGAGCAAAGCCGATTAAGCAGTACTCTGTCCAAATTAGTATTTATTACTGGTAAATTTGCAATATCTCGAAATTGTAAATTTAATTTAAAGTCCTTAATCAATTTTATTGATAGCGAAATAACCTTTAATGGTTTGAAAAAGTATCAGTTTCATCTAAAAAAATTACGAAAAGCAACAACACTTTTGGATGCCCAATTGGAAGTTGGAAATAAAAGGCCCTACAAAAAATTTATAGCAAATACCAAAGTAAAATTACATATGAAGCAAAATATAAAATTGCAAAAGTGCAAAACAAGAACACACACACTCGCACACACACACACACACACACACACTAGCTGAGATAAGGGCATAAAAGGCAGAGTTGTATTTATGTCGGGCAAATATGTTTCCGGCTCAGCGCTAATAAGGTTTATGACTTAGCCCCAAGTGTGTATGTGTGTGTGTGTGTGTGTGCGTTGCCACCATATTGTCGAACAACTCTTTTTCAACTTTTGCTTGGTAATTTTTCTTAAGGCTGCCTTTTTAAAATTAATGGCTTTGTGCACAAATTTAGTCTTTACGCCTAATTTCTTTTGCAACAACAAAAAATACTTCACACAGAGATGAAAGAGTGAAAATGTGAAAGCCAAGGCAAACAGGAGTATAAGATGGGTAGGGGGGGGGGAGTGGAGAAAAGGGGGCAATGGGACTTTGATAATACATCATGCGCAGCAAAGTAGGCAACAGCTGCTGGCAGCAATTTCAACTTGCCTTCTTTTTGGCCAAAACCCCTTTTTTCGTTTTTGTTCTTGTTGTTGTTTTTGTTGTTTGAGTTCGGTTTGCGTCAATAATTTCCGCTTTCACTAAATCAATTCGAGAGCCTAA
This sequence comes from Drosophila demipolita, assembly GCA_035042405.1. NCBI lineage: Eukaryota > Metazoa > Arthropoda > Insecta > Diptera > Drosophilidae > Drosophila > Drosophila demipolita. The sequence continues at coordinate 5,466,227 of JAWNLI010000059.1, read as the reverse complement.
ACAGCAGTTGTCTTATTTCTTTTTGTTTTCCTGGTTTTTTTTTTGGTTTATAGTGTGGATCTGCTTTTGAACGAATGGTGTTCTGCGTGGTCAGGAATATCAAAATGCGCTTTAGCACAACTCGAAACCCAAAACTCATTTATGTATGTGTGTGTGTGTGTGTGTGTCTCCATGCGTGTGTGTGGGTGTGTTTTCGTATAGTCCAGCCAAAGTCTGACAAAAGAAGCTGCAACAGCAACAAATAACTAGAACGGATATCTTGGATAAGTCACAGATTAGACACCCTTGCAGATCGTAACCATATTCCAGACTCTTCAAATTTTATTACAAATTAGAAAACACCAATGAAAGCTATGTAATATAAAAGTCCAAAATCGAAAGACAATTTCGTCAGAATATAATCGTCCCATATTGAAGAATTATTGTCAAAATTGATTTATATTAATTAATTTTTAAGTAATTAGTTTGGCCAGATTAACTTGCCAAACATTATGTTTTTCAGGCTAGAATTCACATCTGGACTGATTGCTTCTATGGCAGTTTAATTAAGAAAGTTTCCAAATTGAGAAACTTGCATATTAACTGCCTATCGTTGCTCATCAAGCACATATATATATATATATATACTTTATAGGCTCGTAGACATCTTCTTTACAAACTTCAAGACAAAGTTAGAAAACTCTCTACAATTGTATAGAGTAGAGTGAAACCGAAAAAAAGTGAGTTAACTCTTTCAATTTTTCTTCTTTTTTTTTGGTTTTAGCATTTTTTGTTGTACGTGAGTTTTTCGGGCAGGCAGGCAGGCAGCCAAAGCATTGAGCCATCCATCATTGGATTGCAGTTTGGTCTTCACTCATTCAAAATTTGACAGCATCGTTTGTTTGTTGCTTTTGTTGTTGTTGTTGCTGTTGTTCTTGCTACTGTGGTCTGCTCCTAGTAATACTCACTCCTGGCTTTGGAGTCAGCTCCGGGCTGGATCATATTCCTGCTCTATGCTTGCAACGCCAAAGCGGAAACGGATGTGGCACATGCATTGCCAAACCGCATACGCACATGAGCCACACACACACACACACACACAAAAGCCGCAGAGTCGAGTAACATTATCGCTGCCAGCAATAAACTTCAGTTTTTTTTTTTTATTAAAAAACTAATGAAAGCGACGAGAAGCAGAATTTGAAAACCACACTTAAATTTAATCCACTGAAACCATTAAATACTTTATACGAAGTATTAAAATCATTACTCGTAAACTTTTTTAGGGCCTAAGTGCTTTTCAGTAATGGAAGTAGGGGAAAGACGAGGTGCTAAACATAGCTGCCCCGAAAGCAACTCAAACTGAGTCTCCGAAAATGGGGAATGCATCACAATTACCTCTAAGAATCACTTCCCTGGCGAGGATTTCTGCTTTTTCCTTTTCGTTAAATGTTTTACTGAATTAGTTAAATTTATTTATTCACCTGATAAATTCTACAGATTATGAATATATTTTAGGGCATTCTTTTGTCACTACAAAATTAAATAAATAAATGGTTTTCAGTAAAGCAAGCACTTCTAAAATAAATGCCCAAAAACGCACTAAAAGTATTTTCTAAAATAAACAAATCGATTAAAATTCTGCAATTCTTTTATAGTAATGCTAATTCCCATCAAGTAATTAGGAAATTTAATGCTGGCCTTGTTACAAACGGTTTCTAATAGACAATACAACCGCTTAAGTCTCTCCGCGGCACTTATAAATGGCAAAACAAAAATGCCGGCAATAAATCGCCAAAAGAAATACCCCAAACCAAGTGGTATCCGCTCAATCCGTAAGCCCCTCACCCGTCTCACCCATTCCACCATTCATTTAAAGTGGACTCGTCAAATTGCCGGCAGCTCTGTCGACAGAGTCGCCACCAAATAGATGCAAATATATGCAAGCCGTGGCAACTTTTTTTTTAAAATACATTTCACCTTTTTTTGTACAACATCTCTTCCACTGTGCAACTTTTTGTGGCTGGCTCTGGTCACAGAGGCGCTTGCCCGTGCTCCGTTAACAAGACGTGTGTGGACCCAAATCAATCATGCAACTGCGACGTGAAGGAGAACAAATGGAATTCGGACGAAGGCTACTATCAGGAACCGCACAGTTTGGGCATCACCAACATGTATTTCCTGCAGCAGAAGGACCTCGACGACGAGGCCCAGGGCCGCATCACACTGGGCCCCCTCGAATGTGTGGAGACAAGTGAGTTGCCCCACAACATGCCACTACAAAAGTAAACAACTATTTTTTTTTTTTTTTTGTGTGTTGCATATCCAGATACACAAAAGTACGTGGTCACCTTTACCACATCGCAGTCGTATATTGAGGTGCCCGGCTGGCGTAAGGGCGACATTGCCTTCTCCTTCCGCACCACCGGCGAGAAGGCCATCCTGCTCTTCCAGCCACCGATCCGGGCGCACTACCCATCTTTTATGGTGGCGTTGACGGGTGACTATCAGCTGACGTTCAATTTCACCCTCAGCACGGGCACCACTCGGGAACTGGTTATTAACTCGCATCGCAGGTGGGTCATCCATGCAGTGTACCCCTCAATTAGTCCTGGCAAAGGAATATATATATATATATATTTGTTTATTTAAATATCATATTGAATTGTTTGAATTGCAGACTCAATGGCGGCGAATGGCACAAGATATGGATCGACTATAATCAATACCATGTGCGCTTCATGATAAACACCGATTACCAGATGCTCGACCTGCTGCCCGAGGAGGAGTTTGGCCCGTTCGAGGGCAGCATGTACATCGGTGGCGCCACACTGTAAGTACTCGTGACTTTTATGCACTCAGAAAAAGAAATCAATTCGAATTTGACATACTTTTAGAATCAGAAAGTTTTTTCTTTTCTTAAATTTGTGGCACACATTAGAATTTTAGTATATAAACACTTAAGTTTGTTTTACAATTAATTTAATTCAACTTGTATAGTTTTCTTCGAGTGTAGAGGAGTCTAATCAGCCCTGGCATAGCCGCATGCACAATCGTTTTTTATGGCTGCTTGCAACGCAGCAGCAGCTGTAATAATAACCGCAGTGCAACAGCGAGCGTGCCTCAATTGGTCATTGGCCATTGCGGTCTGTGCAATTTATTGCGGCAATTACGTTTTAATTATAACTAACAAAACTGGCAACAGCCACAGCAAAAGCGACTCAGTCTCTTGTCTAAAAAATACTCTCCAAAGGCGCTTAGAATGTGCCCCAAGGGCAACTCATTCCATGCTGATAAGTGCAACACTCCTCAGGCCCATTTGGGGGCATACCAAGTGATTATCTGTGGAAGTGAAATCTTTTTATGCGGCTAGCTGATGAGGACGCAAACAGAGGCGCCACCCTAAAACTGTTGTCTCATCAATTTTATATTAGTTTCTGCAAAAATCTGAGCAATGAAATAAAAAATAATTAATTTGTGCCAAAGTGTGCAACATGCAGAAAAAGGCAGCTGCTTTATATATATTCCTGATCAGCATCGACTGCCATGTTTATAAAAAAAAGCCTGATGAAATTAAAATTTTAAATATTTATCTATTTTGAATTTGACTACAGGCAGATAGATAATAGACACGACGAGTTAGTGGAACTCCAAAATAAAAGCATTTTATTTTCTAGAAAATTCTAAGAAACTTTGGTTTCATCTGAAATCATCTCTTAGCCAACTTCCCACCGCAACACATTTCAATTAAAGTTCTTATTTAACCCAAACGAAACAGTTTGCAATATTTTATCAAGCTGATCAATCAGTTATTAAGCAGCAGTTTAATAAATGCTTGAAGCCTCTTCGTATCTGTTGCCAACTCGCATTTGTTGCACATATAGAATATGCTTGCAGCACCGACAAAATACTCGTATCAAAAGAATTGACATAATTAAATTAACTTCCCGCTGCAAATTCATTTAAAAGTCATTATCAATAATCAAGGCTGTGGGTTGCCAAAAGTCACCCATAATTCTCCAACTCCGCAACTCGTTTGTTCTTACCCCATTTTCAAGAGAAGTTGAATTTTTCACACTTTGGCAGTTGGCGCACTTAAAACGAGATTATTTTTTGATTGACATAATTTATAAAGTTTTTGCAGCACACACAGCCACACACAGATGTGCACACTCAGAAAGACTTCCTATTTTGAAGTGTTTTCTGCTTGATTATTTATTGAAAATTGCGTAAAAAACCAATTTTAAAAACTGAAATAAATTAAATCGAAAAATAAAAACTGAAATTCGCACATATTTCCACTTAACGCCAACTGCTGCTGCTGCTGCTGATGCACCACTTCCCCTTACGGCACCACCCCACCCCGCACACACCTTTGATCCATTCATAAAATATCGATGAGCGGTAAACACGCAGAGTAATTAACGGTAAAGTGCTGCGCTTTATATAGACCCGGTCGAAACCAATCCGAGTCGAGCGGCTTTCACTCAGCCAATTATGGGTCTCAATTTATTTAAGCAAAATATAATAAAAGAATAAGGGAAACAAATACGAAAAACAAGAAAGAAAATAAATTTTACGCAAGCCGACGATTAAATACTCTTGCAGACATCTTTCCTGATTTTTTCTATACAAACGACATGATATAGCAGGCCAATCTCAAATATATGTTGTCCAAATATTGAGAGCATAATGAAAGGCATAACTGATCAATTAGATTAACTTGACAAGCACCACTTTTTTATACAAAAACTTGACTCATTTTTCGTGTGGCAGATATAAGAATTATGTGCTACAATAAACTCTGAACCTAGTTCGTCAAACGGACCTGGCTATATCGACTCGACTGCTGATGCTGATCAAGAGTATATATACCTTATGGGCAGACGTTACAAACTACACAGCAAACCTAGAATATTCTCTGTGAGGGCATAAAGTAGCACAGGCTCATTGCAAGTCCGGCGAAGTGAAGAACTGTTAAAGCCAACGAACAGGAAGAGCGACAATTGACACGACTATAACTATACTCTGTGTATACTCATAATTAAATTAAATGTTAAATTAAGTGGAATTTTCCAAATAGAACTTGACAAAAATAGCTTGAAAATTTTGTCAGATAAGCCAAAGTTTAAAGAACTGAAAAGCTTCGAAATCCTCGATTTCCCGTACTTTCATAAGAAAAATGATTTGGATAATGAAAAGTAATAAGCAGGAAAGGGCCTTAATTAAGACCTTGTCTTACGCTGATTAAGTACAGGGTGTACAAATATTGATGCACTTTGTACTTGACAAGGCAGGCGAGACGAGACGAGGCGAGGCAAGGCCAACGCAAGGATGTTGCAAGGATGTTTCAGCGGTGTGCTAAAGTGCGCAGTGTACCGTGCACCGTGCACAGTGTAAGCCATTAAGCGCAATAAGTGCCAGCTCATAAATAAAAGAGTTAATAAACATATTGACGCAGACGAGACAAGACAAGGGAGGTGAGACGAGGCTTCTGCTCAACGCAGTGGGGCACATTAAGGCGTTAACTGATGGCATTTCAATTAATCCCATGGGGCAATCTGTGGTTCACTTTAATGTGCAAAGTATACGGTGTAAGCTTAATGCAACAATCTTATTGCACATATATAACAACAATTATTTAAACGGAATTCGAAAATTTGGCCTAAAGCGGAAACCAATTCAGCTTACAGAATCTGTTTTGGCAGTATTCCTCACAATTTGATGCCCAATTTTTGGCCAGCAAAAGTAGTTTAATAATTGGAGCACAACACCAATGAAGGTTGTTAGCACATTTTTTGACAGCGGCTTGCCCCAATACCCCTGTTGCTTAGAAACAGCAGCAGATGTGGCATGCATCCACCCAATGGACAACATGGACGACTGGCTGGCCAAATATACGAATTATTTGGCTCGAAAAAGAGGACAGCGGGCAAAAGTGGCAGTGGCTGCAACGGTAGAAAATGCCGCCACTGTCCCCAGTGGGTGTGTTGCAGGGGTGTCTGCTGTGTGTGTTGCAAGCGTGCCCATGAATGAATGAAAAGTGCTTAATTGCTTGTGACGGTGTTAAATAAATTCTTAATTGCTTCGCACTTTGCGCGTTTGCAGCGTTAATAGGATTTCCGCGCAGCGCTTTACTCAGCTGCATTCTGCATCATCCACTCCCCTTCCCCCCCTCTCTTTCTCGCACTCTCTATCTTCTTTCTATATATGTATATAAATGTGGGCTGTCAAAGTTCTTTCATTTTATTGCCGTTAATTTCGTGTACACATTTCATTTTTATTTTATTTCGGCAAATGGCCAGCCAACAGGCAGCAGGCAGCAGGCAGCAGGCAACAGCAGCAAATCCTTTTAGCCAAGTGTCAGCGCGGCAGGCAGCCATCATTTGCAAGGCAAAACGCTAAATTTCATTTTACAACGAGCACTCACGTTGCACGTTGTATGGCGCATGGCGCATGCTGCACGTTGCACACAAACATCAAAATTAACATGTGCCACATGCAGCATACGTTGCACAAAACAAAAAAAAAAACTAATGACTTAATAGCTGTGCAGCTTAAGAGCGGCAGATTGCAATTAGGTTAAAGGACACAAACGCAGCGCAAGGACTACCCGCCCCTTCCACTCTCTCCCTCTCCCTGCAGCTATGTGATTATTGCCTGCTGCCCAAATCATTCGGCATTATTCAATAAGTTTCGCGCTTAAGGAACAATTACGTAACTTAGCAAACAATTACAAGCCAAAGCGGCGACAAAGTGAAAAGAAATTACAATCATAAAAAAAAGAAGAAAATAAAATACAATGAAAATATAACTTTGACATGCCGAACTTTAAATACACTTGCAACAAAAAAAACTGCTCAGTGCCTTAGAAACTTTGAGCAAAAGCCATAAAGCGTTTTTGTAAGGGAACATAAATAAAGCAAAGAAAATCAGAGTTGGAAATTTCTTTTCTTTTATTTAAAACAAGAATTTTAATTTTACTTAGAGCTTTCCGTGCAGACAACACTCAGCGAATGCGGCGGGCGACTTGTAATGAAATTTACATAATTTAGAAAGACATTTTTTGAGCAACTTTCGTGGCTGTGCTTCCTTTCCCTTTCCTAGCCCCAGACTGGTGGCAAGAAGAGGAAGCAGGAAGAAGTTGCCGCTGCACGCGTATAAACAAGACATTTCCGCCACTTTAATTTTGAAAAGCTTACACTTGAGATTTTATTGGCCAATTCATTGTTAGCTACACAGCGAGACCAAGATAGAAAGCTTCAAGGAGTGGGGCGGTGAGGAGTGGGGATGGCAATGAGAGGGGAGCATTTTGTAGGGTTCGTATTCTGTGCGCAAAAGTTAAAAGCAAGCAAAACTTGCAAATTGCGGGAGTACAGAAAGCAAAAAAAAAGTGTTAACTGATACAAAAATAAAGTCAGCTCGAAGTGTGAATACCCTTGTTGTGATACCAATTGATAGGTTTAATAATTGAATTGTGAGCATAAATGAAATTCTAACAGCAACATTAAATGCACTGTTAAAAAATGCTATGCTCTTTGGCAATCTAATTAATACATAGTTACTCCTGTTAATATTATTTTGATCTGATCGGGTGTTTTCTTTGATTACCCTAAATTTGTTGAAATGTTTTTTTTTTTAATTGAAAAATCTTTTATATTTTAGATATAAATTCTAAAATAATACAATTAATTTTATTAATTTTATAATATTTCAAATATTTCCTTGCTGATATTATAAAAAAAAGTAGACTCCGCTTTTAGTAAGTGTATCCAAAATTGTTATAAAGACATAAATGCGAAAAACTACAAAACAAAAAATGACTAAAGTCGACGGATTGAAAGAAAGGGGGAATCCATTGGTGTTCAGTAGGGATAACTTTGGCCACTGTTTGACCGATTAAAGCCGGCAGCCAGATTTGAATCCGTCGTCGTCTGCTCGTCGATTTGCCAAAGCGGCAAACTTGAAAGCCCAAAGGCGTCAACATTGAGATTTGGGCACTGGGATTCATAGAGCCAATGCGCCAGCCGGCTTAACAAAAATTATTTGCATAAAGTCAGCAAAAGGTTCGCAGTCGATATTTCTTTTATTGGCAACTGCTGGTTGACTTATTGAATAAACACGACAGTTGCCATAATCTATATATATATATATAGGAAAAGTAAGCCCTAATCGCCCGATTGCATATCCACAGCGACCTGCTGAAGAAGCTGTCTGTGAAGGCTGGTCTCATTGGCTGTTTCCGTGGCTTGGTGGTGAATGGCGAGATACTTGACATCTACAGCTACATGTCTGTGCATCTGTCGGAGATTATTAAGGATTGCAAGCCGTCCTGTGTCCCCTCGCCGTGTCGCAACGGTGCCCAGTGCAAGGAGCTGTGGAGCAGCTTCAAGTGCGTCTGCAACAATCCCTGGGCACACATTGGCGAGTTCTGCGAGACAAGTAAATAAAATCAAAAACAGAAACAGACAAACTCAATTGAATTCTCCCCTTCCTTTCATAGATATCAATGAGAAGGCGTTGACTTTCATCAATCGGGAATCGTTTCTGATGCGCAACTATCTCAGCGTGACCTCGACGCCAGCGATACTCCTCCATGGCACTGAGGATGAACGAGAGATGCTCAAGGGGATTCTCAGCCAGAATCTGTTGATCAATTTGCGCACCTACGACACAAATGCCTTGGTGCTCTATGCCAACGACCATTACAATAATTTTGTGCATCTGTACATCAGTCAGGCCAGGGAGATTGTCTTCCTCTACAACTATGGCGATGAGATTGTCAATCTGACGCTCCTCGACGAGACCCTGATGAGCAACCTGAAGAGCATTCAGGTGGCCATTGTGCGGGGCGAGCAGGAGACTCGCATGCATGTCAATCAGCGCAGTGTCAGCATAGATCGGGGCACCCTCCTCCTCGATGAGTATGCCAACAAGCCGTGGAGTAATCCAGAAAAGGGTAAGTCAAAGTAAAATAATTCCAAAAGGAATTCAAGTTATTTTTCTTATTTATTTTTTCATAATTGGGAATTGGGAATTCAGGGTATATTTATTGAGTGAATATTTATGGTTCATTAACCGCAAATTCTAATTTATAAATTTATTTATGCAATTTATTTAAATGGTTTTTTAATTACGGATTGGTCTCTATATAAATCCTAATTCTCGATATCAAAGAAAAAAATCATAGGCACAAAATCTACATTTAATATTTATTTCGTATTTAAATTCAAACAATTTCTAAGTGATTATCCAAATGGTTATCCAGTTACAAGAAACTGATCGGATTTTGAAAATGGCTGAGCTGCTTGAAGATTATTTTTGTCACTTCCAGCGACTGCTGAGTTTTGAGGACTTCGCATGCGAAGATGAGCTGGTGTTGTTCTGTGCCTCATCCTGAGCCGCCAGCTCCTCGTCGATCAGCAGCTCAAAGTTGCCCAAGGCATCCGCGCTGGGTACCTTATTCCAGCGGACATCCGGCAACCCATCCGGAGGCAACACCACCGACAGAATGTTGTCAATCAACTTATACTTGAGAATGCGATCATTCACCGTTGTGGAGGTAAGGGATGGGGAGGCGTTCACCTCCACCAGCCAGGGCTTGAGAGCATTGTCAATGATGATGTCGTAGCCATAGCACTCAAAGCAATGCCTGTCGCTGGCCATGACGGGAGCCACAGCGCGCAGCGAGTGCACAATCAGCCAAGAGATGGCGCCAAAGAGTCGATCGGTGACCTCCTTGCCACGTGTGCCCTCCAAATAAAGGGCCAAATTCTGCACCGACCACTTGCCGCCATGCAGGGTATTATACTCTCCACCATGTTTCTGCACACTCACATTGGTCAGGTGGACATACATGTTGTCCAGTTCGGTGACACTTGTATCGTATTTCACTGTACAAAAGCGACAGAATCCCTGCTTGAAGAGATACGCTTTCAGGGGTCGAAAGGAGGCAACCAGCACATAGAGTCGCAAATCGAACTTTTTGCCACCGATCAGCAACGGATTATCAATATATCGCGATATGACATACGATTCCTTGGCGATTTGCGGATGAAAAGGACCCTTCGCCTCGCGGGACCATTTCTTCAGCTTGGACAGCTTGTTGATGAGAAAGATGCCAGCACCTTGGGACTTGCCACATGGCTTCATGATCCACGTGCTCAGCGGAAACTTGCGATACTCCTCCACAAACATATTGTAATCCGCCGGCAGCACAAAAGTCGTCGGCACAAAATCCAGATAAAGATAGCGAGTGCCACTGGAGTTGTTGGATTCAGTTTTCTCAGCCAGGGGATTGCCATCCCGTTCGAGATCCTTGCGATAGCGTTTGATGTTCTTGACGAGCAAATCCTTGCGTGAGAGCTCATAGTGATTGGGAAAATGATTGATCATCTGATTGTCGTGCATCCGATAGCCACTGTCCACACTGAAGATATTCCGGCACGTCTGCACCCCAGCCCAATAGAAATGCCAGTCATCGTCGCCATTCACCTGATGCCAGCCACGCTTCTCGAAATTGTTCACCAGCACTGACTTGTCCAAATCCGTGCAGAAGCCTATTTTGATCCGGTCATGACCCTGCTGATTACCGCCAGCACCCCCGCCACCACCTGCTCCAGTACCAGCTGCACCGTTGCCAACTGTGGCTGGCAGACGACCGTACATTGCGGCAACACTCCGGTCGATTGTCGGCTGCAGACTGGCAATGCGCTGCGTCCAATCGCTCACTGGTCCGGCGCAACCATAATACACGTTTGACTCATCCCCCCTTTTCCCGTACGTCCTGACATGTCCGTGCATTGCCAGCCGTCGCTTAGCTGCGAGTCACTTGTTTGATTTTGGGGCACTGCGACTTTTATTGAACCAACAAATCTCTCTCCCACTGGTTGCCACTAGCAACCCACCCTTTCTCCTACCTCCCTCCTCCTCCAGCCAATCCTTAGTGTATGCTTATTTTTTTTCAAAGTGCCGCCAAGCGCGGCATTCTAAATAGTTTAAAAATAGTTTAGCAAGCAAAGTTACAAATATGCCAAAAATGTCCAAACACAGACAAAAAAAATAAATGGAAAAACACACTGGGAAAAAACTTCTCTGCACTGCGATCTCCAAATTATTTGAGAGTGTGGAGTCAGTAAAAATCACCAAAAAATAAACTGTTGTATAAAATGAAAGCAATCCGAAACTGGCTAAACTTTTCTCAATGGCATAAAAACATTCAGTTGCTTTATAGTTGTTTGGAAAATGTTTTCCTGAATATGTTAATAAAACTGAATTGTTGAAGCGGAAATCGCTTTTTCACACACTCCAACTGTGAATGGGATTAGCTTTTAATAAACATTGTATTTCATTGAAATTAAAATCAAGCCCAATTTCAATAAAACAGCCATATAAATAGATATAGTTGATAACTTTTGCATCTGCTATTTTCCTACATTTATTAATAAATAAAAAAAATGCAGGTATTTGCATAAATTTGCCAAAAAGGAAAGCTGAAATTTAAAAGGATTTGTTATGGAAAATCATATAGAAATTCGAAAGCTAAAAAGTTTGAGAGAGATAGAAAGAAAGTTTGACTAGGAGAAACATCTATTAAATAGTTCGAAAAGTTCATCAAAAAATATGACTGAGATTAATAAAAATATTTTAAATGGATTCTATAAATGGTAGTCTACATTTTATTTATTTTAAATTAAATAAAATAACAATTAAACATATCTCAATATTTAAATTAATTAATGAAATGCAATTAAAAAAAACGCAGCAAACCTTTTCAACTTACATCAATTTAGTAGTTGAAATCAGCTTAAAAATTCATCAGTTTTGATTCTGTTTAACTGCACTTAAGACGGCTCCTCGATTAATAAGTCCAGGCAGGCATTTTGCTCCTGAGACCACAGCCAAAGCCACTTGAAATCAATCAAAGAATTTGTGTTCAGCACAGCAAATGCAGAGCAAATTTCCAGGAAATTTTGGTGTAGCTAGTCAGCCGGCAGAGAATCAATCATAATTAGACATGGAAAATTGTGGTAGAGAGAGAGAGCCGAAAATCTCCAATACTTCTGCAGGGAGAATAACACATGAGCACTTATGCAATTAAATGCGTTAACTGGAAATTATAGACAGGCAGACATAGAGGCAGAGTCAGGACCAGGAATTGACTGGCTAGCTGCAAACATTTCAATTAGACAAACTCGGGCTCGAAACGCCAAAGCGGACTCCAAACACAAAACCCAATTGCCACACAGCAATGAAGGCTCATTTCCGCAGTGGGGCACACACAGAAAGGGGGGGGGGGGGGGGTTGGTGGTAATTGAAACGCTTTAACTGGTTGCCTCTCATTGGATTTTGTTGTTGTTGTTTATTTGCAGAGGTTCTATCGCCGCATCGGCCGCCCGCCCCGCCCACCGAGTACTTTCAGTTCCATGTTGGCGGCTACGATCCCGCAAATTTGCTACGCCCAAATGTGGATGCACCCAGCCTGGAGGGTTACATCGGATGTGTGCGCGGCCTCAAAATTGGCGCCCAGTTGATCGACTTGGCGGAAATCAATGAAAGGAATATTGCGCCCAGTAAGTACTGCTTCGAGTAGGAGTACGAGTATAAATCACTTTACACTAAGTGCCACAGCCGAGCCAACTAGCAGCAGCAGCAGCAGCAGCCTAATACTATTTTCGGCTATCTGCCTCGTGTTGTGGTTGCCACACACTGCTGCAACTTAATATGCAGGCAATTTCCGCAAAGTGCTGCCACTATTTGGGCCTGCTCCTGCTGCTGCTATAAGATTAATGCCAATACGATAAACGCAGCAAGAGCCTCCCGGACTACGCAGCGTATGATTTATGCAGCCACACGGCTAGAAACGGCGCGGAAATTGCCTACTGACACTGATACGATTAAGTATCACGTATTGCAGCCATATAGTCCAACCAGCGATGAATTATCCTTATCTCTAGCCAGTGGAATATGCTGACTCAACCACTCACTGGTAATCAATTTAGAAAAAGTTGAAAACTAACAAAACAAAATATTACTTTGAAGCTTAAAAAATCTAAGTTTTCTACTGCCTAGAATAGTCCAACTTATTAATTAGAAAGTGTTCCTCTATAATCAGACTTTTTCATTTCTTAATACTAGAATAGATTCAAATACAATTTTAAGAATTTTGATATAGAAATAATATTAAAAAATTATAGAAAAATTTTCTACATTTAAAAGCGATTTTTAAGTCATTTCTTAAAATAAATTATTTTTCACATCTTTAACCATTTTAACCATTTGTTTTGCTAATCTTTAACCAACGCCTTCATGCACACAGCGTTGGAAGGTGTACTGCCCAATTGCCAAATCAAATGCGATGCGGAGCCCTGCAAGAATGGTGGCATCTGCAAGGAGCACTTTGCCGAACAGATGTCCACCTGTGACTGCGAGCACACCAGCTTCCTGGGCGAGTTCTGTTCTGTGGAGAAGGGCGCCGATTTCAGCGGGGAGTCGACGCTGCAACGCAAATTTGTGCTGCCCAGTTCGGGCAGTGTGAACTATGTGCGCCTCCAGCTGGCCTTCTCCTCGTTCGACTTGAGGCGCGCCAATCGCATTATGCTGCTGCTGCAGACAGCAGCGGAGCGTAGCTATTACCTGCTGCTGGCCATCACCTCGGATGGGTATCTGCAGTTCGAGGAGGATCGCGAAAGGGGCAAAACTGTGGGCGCTCGCATCGATCGCAATTTCCTCAACAGTGCCAGGCACTCGATTTACTATGTCCGCAATGGCACCCAAGCCGTGCTCCACATCGATCGCGAGCAAGTGCCTCTCACGGACTTTGCGGCCCGCGTGCTGACCACCACCTTGGATGAGGGCGCCAATCGCGCCCAGATCGGCGGCATCAATACCACCGACTCCCGTTTTGCGGTCTTCAAAAGCTACAGCGGCTGTCTGTCAAGTGAGTAAAAAGATCCCTGGAAATGGAGTCATAAATTTGAGCTTGACTTCCCATTAATTTGTACAAAATGGCAGCAAGTTCTATGGTTTCGTTACCAACTGAGTAAAACTTGTAAGAATCAACTCTTTTTTAAATTGGAAAGCTGAAAAATAATTACTTTTTGAAGAAACATAATTTTATTTTCGACTCGCTGATAATGAAATAATTTTCCTTCTAAGGGAAAAATATACTTGTTAATATTTTTATTCAGTCGAATTCTTTTCCACAATCTGCAAACTCCTTTTCAGAATTTCATTTTCGATATAATCGAAATCGTTGTATTTAATCAGCGATGCCCAACATACACTCAAAAAAAGTGTATTTAAAATTTTGCAACAACCGAAAAAAGATTTCAAATTTTGTTGTCTGGTTTTTTTGTTATACTCAAATTGCGCAGTTTATTGTTTTTCTTGTTGTTGTTGTTGTTGCTGTTATTGTGTGGTCTCATCAAGTGGCACGGCCAGCGGTTGCAAGCTGACAAGCAGCGAGACGCTGCAGCACTCTGCTGACCAAGAATTAAATTTATTCGCTGCCATAAAAAGTCATTTCCGTGGCTGTTGCCATAAATTTTTGTCAGTTTTTGCGCTCCCAAGATTTACAGTGCTTCATATTTAAATTGTTGTTCCTGCTGCTTTTACAGCAGCAGCAAACCGCACTTTGATTAAAATTCTCAACTCTATCTCCCGCTCAACTAGCCAGTTGTTAGTAGTTTAGCTCTAGCCACGCCCCCTGCACCGCCTTCTGGATGTGTGTGTGTGTGTGTGTGCAAGCTGTTAAATGGACCAACTATTAAAGTGCTATCGAATAGAGTTTGTGTTTGCCATTGGCCATAAAGAGAGCAGTCGAAAATGTTGCCTCAAAACCCTCCCCGAAAAAAACTGCAAAATTGCATATTGGAAAAGTTTTTCCGTTTTCCAAACTGGCTTAAATGCAGTTAAAACCAATTGAAATTTTTGTGCAACGACAAAAAATACTTAAAAAGCAGACTTTAATTTTTACCACAGCATCATATAATCTGCTATAATATATAATTTTTCATATTTGCCTAGAACTTACTATTTATCAATAGTTAACATAGTTTTTGAGCAGTGCAGGTCGCAAGTCAATATCAGCGGCTTTTAACGTTTTTGGGGCATTACAAATTTGATTGCTAATTTCGGCAAGTCATAAAATATGCACGAGTGGTCACCCTGGACCCAGGATACCCAGACAACCAACAACAACAACAACAACAATTTCGAGGCCAAGAAGACGATGCCCAAATTGACCGGCAACACATTTGCATTTCAATTTGAATTAATGACCAATACTAATGAGAATTTCATCAATATTCCCAATTGGCACCGCAACGCACCCCAGATATTTACATCCAGGTGAATGGGCACATTATGAAGCCACTCGAGGAGTATATGCTGTTCACCAAATCCGGCGCCGACAACATTACGGTCATTAATCCGCAGGGCGTACGCAGCGCACAATGCAATGCCAAATTCGATGTGAGCGAGCAGCCCACCCAGGAGCCAATGGTCAACGTTAGCATGGTAAGTCAAGTGTACACTGCGCAAAACTATTGAGTATAATTTATAATATACTAGCTAGCTATATATGTATACCATCTGTGTAACAATTAATTATATTTCAAAGTTATTTTTATATATCAATTTAACTTTCGAAATGCGCATCTTATTTTTTGTATAGATAAACGATTTGTTTCGATATTCTGTGTATGGCAAAAGAGCGCTTACACTCAAAATATAATCAGATTAAATATATATATGTCTCTATATATATATATATATTTATTTTATCTTTTATCTTTCGTTTCTTCTCGTAACTTAAATAAACAAAGAGAGATTAAAACAATAAGCCAGATTTCAGCGCTCTTCACAGCCAATTATTTTCTTTAAATTCCCATTTCGAGCTTAATTTAATTTATCCCAGTCACAGCACAGTGAAGCTTCTGTGTGCCGTCCATTATGTTGGGCTGAGTACTGTTAAGTTGATCCACTTATCGTTTCAGATACCCGAGCCGTGGGTCGAGGAGCCGCCACAGCGAGTGCCGTATATATCGAAATTCGTTTATGATGTGGACAAGAAGGAGGACTCGACCCAGGTGCTGTTCATAACACTGACCAGTGTGTTTGTCATCATTGTGGTGTGCTGCCTGCTCGAGGTGTACCGCAGCCATTTGGCCTACAAGAAGCGCATCGAGCGCGAGACTGACGAGGACATCATTTGGTCCAAGGAGCAGGCAACCAAAATGCACGAATCGCCGGCTGTGAAAGGGCCATCATCCACGGGAATTAAGGCTGGCCACAACAGCAGCCTGCCCGCATACAGCTACAAAGCGGTATGCAACATGTTGTTGATGCCGCAGCTCTAATGAGATTTATTTGCAACTCTCTGTTTGTCTCTTTCTCTTTGTTGCAGCTGCCGCAGGAGGACAGCAAGAAGCCGGGCAATGGTGCACCCTTGGTAGGCATACTCAAGAATGGCAGTGTGACGCCACCAGCGACCTCTGCACCCGGCACACCCATACCAACCCATGCAACAAAGAATGGCGACATTACCACGCGCATCGAGGAGGAGCAAGAAGATGAAGAAGAGGACACAAATGGGCAGACAAATGTGCAGCAGCAGCAGCAGGAAACGGAAGAGGAAGAGGAAACGGCCAAGCCGTTGCAGCAGCAGCAGCTGCTTAACCTCACAGAGGATGCGCCTGCCACAAATGGTGCGTCATGTAAATTACTTAAAAACCCATGCAAAATTATGACAAGCATCTTCTCTTTGCAGCTGTCGAGTCAACAGCCATCACACTGCAAAATGGTCAGTCGGATGTCGCAGACACAACAACAACACCAACAACAGTGACAGCAATACCTACAACAACAACAACACCCACAACAACAACAACAACAACAGCGCTACCGGTAAGCCGTGTAAATTTATACAAATTGGCGCCCCTCGTCACAATTAGTGAGACGAATCTGCATGAGCTGTAAGCAGAGTCAGCCCAAGTCAACCCCTCCCCCCTTTGCCAACAACCATGTAAATAACATTAAAAAAAAAACACGAACACAGCATGTCATTACATAATGCATTTACCAACAACAAAAAAGAAAAAGCATCCTAAAAATAATATTATAATTGAATATTAAAATCTATATTTTTTGCCTGCTGCTTGCAATTTTATTGTTTTATAATTATACAACTGCAACTATTACATCTAGTCGATTGTAAATTATTATTATTATTAAATTATTTGACATTTTAACAACAACAAAAACTGCCATTTTATACGCATTTTCTTCTGTTCTATTTTTTGTCATTATTTCAATTTGGGGTTCTCTGATTTAGTCAGAAAAAATTCATATTTATTGCATAAGTTCAGCAACTCTTTAAAAAATCCATTTCAATTTTGCAGTGCATGTTGATTTTCGCTGAAATCCAATATTTGGCTTTATTAAGCTAGATTAGAACAGCTTAAAATTAGCTAACCAAATTTTCTATGACCTTGCAGAGGATTGTATAATTTTCTCGCCAACTGTTTGCCTGTTTCTATTTCTCAGTTTTAAATCAAACTTAAATAATAATCTTAATAATTTGTATTACATAAATCGGAGTGAATCGAATCGAATGTCTATTTCATATAGCTGTGATAGGAACAAATCGATAACAATCGATGAATACATTCCAAGTTGTGATTTATTGTCCATCCAATTCAATTAGAAGTGTTGCTTAATTTTATTGATATTAATTAAACAACATCAATAAATATATACAAAACCAATGCAAATTCAATTTAAGCCAAATATTTTCTTCGCATACTCAATGTGTTTTTGTTGTGTGTGTGTGTGTGTGTGTGAGTGTGTGTTATTTTTAAAGCCAGGCAAGTTTTTGTTGTTTATTTTGCTTGCATTTTGCAAGCACACAAACAAAGCCAGAGGAAAAATGCAAGAATGTTTGACTATTCGATACCCTGTAAAAATGATGTGCCAAAATTAAAAGCTCGTTTTATAAATAAATAATAAAAAAACAAATCGACAAATAATAGTCGCTTAAGCTATCCCATTTCACTTATTGCTGAGTATTCAAATTACGTGAGTTTAATTTTGATATAATCATAATTTAATTCCGCCCAGTGTATTTATGCCTGTTGTTTTAATTGTTGTTTAAATATTATGCGAATGCTTAATTAAAATCAGCTCAAACTCATTTGTGGGCGTCAGTGAAAGGGGGCATGGCGCTGACAAAGAAAATATAACTGTTCAACTAACTTAACTGGCAGCAATGTGGCATAAACAATTGTTGTTGCATTGTGGCAACAATGCTATTTTCCTTTTAAACATGCATTTTTTATAAGCCAAAAAATACATGTTATGCAAAAATGCTTTTATTATTTGATAATAGACATCGTTTAATTTAATGGAATTCGATTTGTGAGCTGTGCAAATTTCATCTCAAACAGCAATTATTATTGTAAATACGCTTTTGAATATTTTATAGGACTCTTTAACTGCTTGACCCGATTTACGACACCTTTTGTTGCATTTTATTTTTTATGAGGCGAGCAATTTATTTTCTTGGCCACAATTCTTCGCTTTTGTGGCGATTCTTGCCTGCAGCTGCCCCCTTTTTAAGTGTGGCCGAGCGCACTCGACTAGGAGTTGCCCTGCAACAGTCTTGCCAAATCTGTGTTTCTTAAACGAATCATATTTTTATAGCTAATTTCTGATATAACTGCAATTGTTATTTATTAAGGGGAAGGCTAAATCTTAATAATTATGTCGATAAAAATAAAAAAAAAAAACTTTATCTGTCTTTGGTTAGCTGATTCGATTCAAGAATATATATATATATGCATTCTTCTTCGTTCAACACAATTTCAATATACCCTTGCCAGTTTTTTTTAGGGTATTCAAAACGACCATAACAAAAGTTCAGCAAAGCAAGTCGCAAAAATTGAACTGCATTTGTGGCATGGCTAGCTGCAATTGCCTTTTGTTGCCAAAGACATTTTCGAAATTAATATGCGTTGGGGCAAGTAAAAATAAAAATAAGAAATAAAACTCAAGGTAGAAAATGCGAACAAAGACCGCTCCGAAAAGAGAAAAACGATGCTGCACACAAAGGCAAACAAGGCTAAAACCAATAATAGCAATTGCTGCAAGCCAAGTCACAAATTATACAATATCAAATTGGGGGGAAAGGGAAAAGTTGATATATTTAAAAGGATGTAAAGAGGACTACCTGCATATTAAGGAATACTCATGATTTATATATCGATGACGCAAAGAACTTGAAGAAACTTGAAACTGACTTTTCGATACGACTAAAAAACTAAAAAACTATTGTTTTCCAGCTCTGACTGGGTAAAAGCAAAATATTGAACTTATTGGGGGGGTGTGTGGAGGGGTCAGAGGGTGTGCCGTGTTACTTTTGAGCTTACTTAGCATGTACTTTTCCCCGACTTGAACTTAAGCTGCAACCAAATTGAATTTGCCCAAGCTGCTTTCCCAAAAGCTAGTCCCAATCTTGAATCTCGCATTGCAAATCTAGAGCCTTGAGCTCAACGACAGTGGCTGTGCCACTGATCGACTAACAGTTACCCTTTAGCCCTGGCAATTGCCACAGCTACCACTTTACCAAGTTTGCTTTAAGTAACCCATTTTCGAATTTGCAACATTGCTGGGTATTTGAAATGGCGAAAGTTGTGTGGGCAAAGTGCGTGCGGCATTGTCTGAGTACCATTGTGCAACACTCGTCCTTGCAGCCGTTTCCGCCTGACTTGCGGCGTTTGGTTGCGTCTTCCTGGCTGATTGCAACGCCAGCCCGAAATTGAAGCGCATCCTAAAAAGTTTCGGTGTTTTTTTTTTTTTTTTGGCATCGCACCCCAAATCAAAAAGTTTCGCTTACAGCCGCAAGGGCCAGGGGGGCAGTTGAGCAGCTGGGGAAGAGTGGCAGCTTTTGTTTAAGCGGCAGCAGCTAAAAAAAGGACAGCAAGTGGAAGCAAGTGTTGTGACTCCTGCTCTGCTGCCGCTGCCTTGATTCGAATGTAGTTTTTTTTCCTTGTAGCTGTTTCTTTGCATTTTCTTTGCTGCAGCTCCTGTTCATTTGGGCCTTGCCACAAAACGCTGCACGCACTTAACTTTTGCTGCTACCAGCTACCACAATGCTGCGGTGAAACTCATTACGAGCTTAGAATGCAAAAAGCCAGCAAAACAAACCTCAAGCAGCAGCAGCAGCAGCAGACACACAAATTAACAAGGGCAAAAAGTGCAACAGCAACTTTCAGTAAGTGCATTATAAGTGTGTAAATGTGTGTGTGTGTGTGTACTTGCTACTCATCTATAAGTCTTCTTAATGAAGGCACAAAGTCTGGCTAATGATGTGTAAATAAAAAATACCCAGCCTCACACAAATAATCAATAAGCAGGCAACACGGCGTATGCGCAATCAGACCACAAATCAAACAAAGCCGAGTTCGAAATCAATGCAAAATTCATATGTATGTATGTGTTAGTGCATGTGTGTGTAATTGCGTGTGTGTGTGTGTGTGTGTGCATGTTAACACAAATAGCTTATAGCTAATATAAAAATTCCATTTTCTGTTCAGTTTCTCAATCGATCCTAAGCGCATTTTTACAGGCTATAAAAATTGTGTGAAACTAGCGACATTTGTGATATTACAAATTGTGCTTTTTATTACTATTGCTAAGCGATTTCGATCGATTTTGGATAAATTGAAAAGATGCTTCCTTCTGCTTGTTACACACTTTTGCACCTCATAGCGATTTTCAATGAAAATATAAATAAACTAGAAAAAATGTAAGCATCTTCATTGTAAAGTTTTTACCGATTTTAAAGTATGAAATCGGCACAAAATAATAGAAGCTTAATTGAAGCAATTCAATTAGCTAACACTCCAGATATAAAGCGCTTGTGGCATGTAAATAAATAATACACGTTTTGTTGCACAAGATTGAGTTGCAAGTTAAATTGAGTTAACTCGACTGCTACTTCCAATTAGGGGTTCATTAAAATTTGCGTTTGACTCAAGCATGCGGCAAAGAAGGGGCACACAGGTTGGTGGCGCGCCAGTGGAGGGGGGAATTGGCTGTTTGTGGTGTAAATATAAGGAATGAAGCCATTTGAACTATGTGGAATATAACAATGCATGCCACATGAATAGAAGCACGGCTCATATTGTGTGGCATGTTAATTAAAAATAACTCTGCATGACGGTTAACAGTGAACTGAATGGAACAAAAAATGCTAGCATGCAACAACAACCACAATAACAAAAACTAATTAAAGAAGCAAGACCCGACACAAAAATACACGAGAATGCTGCAAGAATAATTAAAAGAAAATATTAAAACGAACAAGAAACGATTTAAATAAAAAATGCAGCAGCAGCAGCAGCGACACAAACATGAAAATCAAATGCAACAGACGACGCCGACGACGACGACGACGTCGCAGCCGCAGCCGCAGCAGCAGCCACAGCCACAGCAGCATCAGAGACAGCCACTACAAAGAGCGGCAACACTTCAGCAGCCGAGCACAAAGGGCAGACGTAAGGGTGCAATGAGTGCGGCGCCAACAGTGCGACGACAAGTCTCCTGGGGACCTCCAATCGTGGCGGAAACGGATGTAGATTTGCCAGCAGCTCCCACAAGCGCTGGCAAGGACTCCTCCACTCGCAAGACGACCAAGCAGAATGGCTACCATGGCGTCAATAGACGAGCAGCAGCAGCAACAACGACTCGAAACTGAGCATAACAAAGGAAATATGCATAAATATATATATATATACATATATATATATATATCTAAATATATATAAGCGTGTACATAAAAAAAATCATAAATATTAATCGAAAACGAAAGTCGCAAGTCGAAATCGAATACAAACAAAAAGCAGAAAGAAGAACAAAAAAAATGGAGAAAAAAAAATATCCGTAAACATATTGAAAATATAATAAAACGGAGACTTATGAATATTTCAAGATGTTTGTTCCGGCAAAATAAACAAACAATATTTTTATACTTTTCTTCAGATTTTTATTTCATGAGAAATTCATGCTTAAAACTTGCGACTTATTTAAAACTGATGTGGCAGTTGCAGCAAGTTTCAGGCTTAGCATAATAGAGAAAAAAATATAATTTAACGAGATAAACTTTAGACAAGTTAACTACTAACAAATATAGAAATTGAATTAAAACTGTATTTTTGCAGCGATATTTTGAAAGCAGGTAATTAAATATTAGAGATAAAATTGTATACATCAATTTTAATTGCATCTTTTAAATATTCAAAGTTTTAATAAACTCTTTGTTATAAATATAGTTAAATAAATCCTTTGTATATAAAATTAAATTCGTAGCACAGCTAAATAAGTTTTAAAAAAGTTAGCTGAAAAGATCTTTTTGTATAAAAGTAAACAAGTAAAATCATTTATCTTGGGAATGCCGATGATTAGATACCCTAACAGAAAAAGAGAACAAATAAATTTAATTATTAATTTATAAAAATTAAACAATTGTGCCTTTGAGGAATTTTAATTGTGTAAACGAAAAAGTTATGTATTTAAACTCAGCACTAAGGTAAAAATTTAAAAATTATAATTTTATAATAATATATAAATTTAATTTCAACTCATTTTCTTAAATTGATTTTTATTTACTTTTGAGCCTCACACAAATAAGAAGAAGAATATAAGAATATATATTTATATATATATTCATATATTTATATATTTATATATATATATATATATATATATATATATACTTATTGTAAGACCCTTCTCCAAGTCTATATTATAATTGCAAAACAAACTTTTAAAATTTCATATGTTGAAAGTTTTTGTATTTCGAGCCGAACTCTGCACATGACTATATATAAACATATATATATATATATAAGCATTTATGTATGTATTAATATATATGTATATATTTTTTTTGGCTAAAATTTTATTTGCATGTGTATTAAGTTTAAGTAACTGTCTTCCTGAGTTGTGATACATTTTTGCTTGTATTTTTGGAAAGGTAATAAAAGTTTTTTCGCTTGCCAGCGAACCTTGCGAAACAAAAAGCGCAACTTTAAATTGTTTCTTATTAAACAGAATTACACATTGAGTGTGTACACACACACACACAGGAATATTAATTTTCATTCATTTAAATGATTTTTATTAAAAAAGTTTCAAGTTTCGACGACAGCAGCAAAAATGAAAAAAAAAAAATTAAAATGAGCATGGAAATATTTTTGCACACATAATGACACTTCAATATGTAAGATGTGTAACTGTGTGTGTGTGTGTAGTGATAGTGAAGGGAGAGTGGGAGTGGGCGTGGCAGGGGCTAGGGGCAGAGAGGCAGGCAACCAACAGCTTGTTAGTGGCATTGTTGGTCAGTACTTTCAACTAATGTGTTTTGTGCGACCATACAAAATCTCAAGCACCCATTTACACATACCCAAACACACTCGTACACACACTCACACACACACACACACATGTACACTCAATGTACTTAAATTGCTGTTGTTGTTGTTGTAGTTTGCAGCTGCTGCTGCTGTTTCCCCGGCTACCATTTGGGATGCCAACAAACCGCAAAGCACAAGTTGTGTGTGTGTGCTGCTCTGTGTGTGTGTGTGCGTGTGTTGAAGTGTGTACTCTTGGGTGTGTGTGTGTGTATGTGTGTCTGGGTCAGAATGGCAGCTAGCTGTATGCTTCATCGCCTTTAGAGCGCTGCCTGCATAAAATAACCGCATAAA
Organism: Drosophila demipolita; assembly: GCA_035042405.1. Classification (NCBI taxonomy): domain Eukaryota; kingdom Metazoa; phylum Arthropoda; class Insecta; order Diptera; family Drosophilidae; genus Drosophila; species Drosophila demipolita. The sequence continues at coordinate 5,442,486 of JAWNLI010000059.1, read as the reverse complement.
ATGTCGTTAAGCATAACGAAATTGAGTCTGCTCATAAATTCAGATTATAAGATTAAAATGTTGTGATTTTCGCACGCAAAAGAGGAATACCCCTTTTCACCCTTTTGCCGACATTGCCAACAAAAATAATGAAATACAAAAATTGGTGCAACGAGCTGGCTTTTCTTGGCCCTTTTCTCCTTTTCCCCCGCCACGCGGGCTTATTGAAAACTGCTGCTGATATGAGCCAGGCGATGCCAATGACAAGGATGCCAAAAATTAATGAGTTTACGACTTTTATCGCCCAAAATGTCGCCACCTTAATACAAGCACAATTTATGCAGCTGGCGACAAGCGTTGATAAAGCTGAAAGATTTTTACCATCGCAAGAAAAAAAAAATTACTTTGTCAGCTTTGAAAGTTACCAGAAGGGAAAGGAAGTATCTACAAAGAGTGTAGATTATCAGAAAACAAAGATGGAAAATACCCTGTTTAGAGTAAGTGCAAAAGAAAGGGAATAATAATATCAAAGGAGAATTTTACCGGGGAGATAGGCTAGGATATCAACGGGAACCGGGTTTATCAATTGCGCAGGAACTGAGCTTGTTTATTTTTATATATATTATTTGAGGGAAAAATTCCATATGCATCAAGTTTAATATACTGTCTTCCTGCACCCGTTGAGTGTGTGTTTTGACATATTTTTGTTTGTATTTTTGAAAAATAATAGCTTAGAATATCATTGCGCACCGGGTTTATGAATTGAGCAGGAATTGAGCCAGTTTATCATTATGCTAATTAAAGTTTTTGATAGCCAACGAATCGAGCAGCGAGTGGTTAATGCCAAATATTTGGTTAGCTGTGGCTAGCGCTGAGGCTGGCCAACGAATTTGGGTCAGCTGGCAGCGTTGGCCAAAAACACTTTTTGGTCAGCCGTAAAATACCCAAAAACTAAAAAGCTGCCAGCTGTCGTTTCATTATGAGGCTAATTGCGAGTTGACCCAAAATGAACAAAAAATGAGTTAGAGTGAAATGTATAAGCTAACAAGGCACAAATGAGGTGCAACGTGCAACGTGCAACGTGCAACATGCAACGTGCTAAATGCTACGTGTGTAACAGGCATCAAACTGTCACTTGACCCATAAACTCTACGCTGTTTTGGCCTAATCCGGAGATTAGCGTGTGAAGAAGCAGCAAAATGCGAGTTGTTGCCACGTTCTTGTTGTTGCCACACCACTGTTGCCTCGTTGTTGTGGTTGTTTGCTGCTGCTGCTGCTGACTTTACGACACTTTTTAGGTAATGAATGGGATAACATTTTTTAATCCAGCTATAAAAAAAAATGCAACGCTTGCCACAAGGCTGCGCGCTCATAAAAAATGAGACAGCGGCTACCTCTGACCCGACACCTGACCCCTTCGCTCATGAATGGCCGACAGGAGCAGGTCAGTTAAGTTGAACTTGGCTATAAAAACAAACGGCGACGCCTCGAACGGCAGCAAACGCAATTCAGCATTCTATCAGCCAAGATGTGCAACAAGCAGAAGATGATGAAGCACCAGCCGCAGAATCTATCAGTTAATACATCGCCCCCCTCACCCACTGCTGCGTATGTGTTGTACTTGCACCGTGAGGAGTTGAGGCGCCACAAAGCGCGCTCGGCCCGCGCCTCAGTGACAAAGATTCAGTTGACCAGCGAATTGATTGCGAGAACCAAGGAGAACATCGGCAAATGCAGCCACGAGGATCTGCAGATATTGGCCAGAGAGACGATCTTCAAGAAGCGGATGCAACGCCAATTGCACTACAGACGCCAGCAGTTGCTGGCCCGGTTGGAAAGAAAACACAGTGCGAAAGAGAGACAGCAACAGTTGTCAGAGGAGAGCAGCAAAAACTGAACAGAGTTGATGAAAAGTGGATGAACCAAGGATAGCAGCCAAAGTGATAAACTGACTAAAGAAACTATGAAAACTTCATTCATCATATTGTATATAAATTGTTGTAAATAATATTAATAAAAGTTAGGATAAATTTTTTAAAGAAATTGATGATAAACTATGATAGATAAAGGGGGGAATTTGGTTAACTTGAGAAAGAACTCAATAGAAAACTTGATTAAAAAATCGAAAAATAACGCTATAAAAATGTTTGCATCTTAAATAATTATTAAATATGACAATCAGAAATATAAATTACAATCAACACACTATAATTTCTCTAATCTAAAATCAACTCAAATAACAGTAAAAGTATAGATTTAAACAATTCTGGTTTCTACTTGAGCAGCACTTGACTTGGTTGATTATCTCAAATAATCTTTAAGTTAACAGAGGGAGACGGCAATAGTTGCATTCTGCCTTCTCCAGTTATGCAGCTGTACCAATGTTAACTGCTCGAAACACACACACACACACTCGCACACTCGCACACACACAACACATACATTCCTAATGCAAAGTGTAATTATTGTCCTAAACATACAATTTGCCCATTTAAATATTAGAATATTTCCAACTTGCTACACTGCAATAATAATGCATTCCACATTGTTTCTCTGCCACACACACACACACACACACACAGAGGAGAGAAGGTCACAGCGTTGGAATAGGGTGTGTGGTAAGGTAGGGGTACTCACTCACGCTTAACTCCCTTCGACCTGTGCTCGTTTTTGCAATCTACCAGTGTGAAAACAAATTTACACATGATTACCAGCCGAGTTACAACTGCCAACGTTTAATAAAACTCAAACAAAATGGCGCGTTGCATAAATTTGAACAAGGCGCAGCAGCAGCAACAGCAACAACAACAACAACAACATCAGCAGCAACAACAAGAAGAACAAGACGTGTGCCAACAGAGTGCGCAAAATGCTTCTCTCTTCGTTTTTATATACCCTCAACGCATTGAAAATGGCTAAAAGGGATATAATTGGCATATACATTCCAGATCAGCATCAGCAGTTGAGTCGATTTAGCCTTGTAGGTTTATCTGCCTGAACTAACAAGTCGATTAAAAATCTTGCCTACCATTTGCAGAATAAGATTATTTCATTTGATCGATAACTGCGCTCGATAAAAATCGATTAATGTTAGCAAAAACAATCACTATTGTAGAAATAAAGCCTTTCAGCACCTATATAAAATAACCATGCATATTATTAATCCACAGCTATAATTTCATTAAGATCGGTTAAAAAACGCAGATTTTGTTGAGTAAAATATTTATTTATATTTTTAAACTATTATTGATCAATTTCTGATGTCTGCGAGGTATCTGCTCGTCGAGCACTTTCGTCTGTCGTTTTCTAGGTTGTTTTCTTCTTTTTGTCTATCCTTTTTAGACTGCATAAATTTTAATTAAATGTCACTCATACGCCATGTATGCCAAGTACAATATGTGTGTGCAGCCTGAGTTGTTGTGTGAGTGCAATTGACTGTGTGTGTGTGTTCGTGCGACAAATGAATGCACACACACTCGCAAACACACACTCGCACACACACACTCGCACACACACACTCGCACACCAAAGTCGCACGAAATTCAGTTTATTGAACAGCAACTGCAGCAAACCGAGCCAAAAAGGAAGAATAAAGTTAGCCCAACTTGGAGCTAAAACTGTGCCCTGTGCAGCAGCGAGAAGCATTCATTTATTGAAGTGTTTGCATCTTTCCTAATCTGAGTGTGTATCTTCCAGTGAGAATATCTATTCAATCTATACATTATTCGCACATAATTCCCATTTTATCAAGTACTCCCTTTTCAAAAATATATTATATTTAACTAGAAGTTTGAGAAAAATCTGTTTCCAATATGCAGCAGCGAGAAGCATTCATTTTATCAGGTGGATCATAGCTTGCAGAGGGATTATCTATCTTTTAAAAGTTATATTGTATTTCGAGAAACGTAAAATATTAATAAAGATAATATTACTGCTCGAAAAGCGAGAAAACATCAATTGAAAATAAATATTATCTCCAAATGGAAAAGTTTTTAAATGGTTGAAAAACTGACACTTAATATAATCGTATAATCGTAGTCTATTGGTTATAATAGCTCAGCTTTATAAACTGCTCAAAAAATAAAAATAAAGTTCGAAGAAAAGTTAAAAATAAGATGACAATTTTTATTTGAACAATCTTATTCTGCTACAAACACTGATTACAGTTTCCAACTAAATTCATTCAAAGTTCCACTGAAATTTTGTACAATTTAATTAAACGACCAATTTGTCAACGAGTTTGTCCAGCCAAAATGAAAGCAGAATACCAAAAAGCCAAATCGGAAACTAACAATATAAAGAATATGGTGTAAATGGACGAAGCAGAAAGAGAGAGCCAAAACAGAGACAGACAATACAAAGAATACAAGAAACAAAGAGTTTGTGAAAAACATAGAAAAAAAAACCAATTGCTTTGACTGCATTCGGTTAGCATCAAATTTAGACAGCTATAAAATTCGAGTTTCTCTTTCCCTCGTTTTTTTCTCTTTACCCTTGCAGAGGGTATCATAATTAAATCGTAAAGCATTCATGGAGCCATCGTCATCCTCATAAATTATACACACAGAGAAATTTCCTTTATAAATATTCTTCAGCAGCAACAATAACATTAGCTATCTGTAAAAAAAAAATCGGGCTAAACTTGTTATATATTCATTATACTACCAGCCACACTGCCATATTCAAATTATAAGTTTTTATACGATTAAGTAAATTCATTAATTTCGTACTGTCCTTAAGGGTATTCAAATTTCGGCTTAAGCCAGTTCCTCTCTTCTCTTTCATTTGTTCTCTTTCTGTGGTTTTTATGCATTTTAATAAAAGTTTGGGGAGCATGCATTATTCATGTTGTACAACAATTGCAATTACAAGCGTCGCGTTGGTTTGGTTGTGGCTTTCGTTGTGGCTTTGGTTTCTTTGGGTGTCGTCGTCCAGTCGAATAAGTCGCAGCCACTTAATGAAAAGCCATCAAGGATGTCAACGCGAATGTTTTGCAAGCCACTTCAAACTTGAAACTTTTTAATAATTTTTTTTGACGACTGCTACTTGACAAATTAACTCAAGTGTGCAATGAAGTGTTTATTGTGGATAAAGTAAAAGTTTTTCTTTTCTTTTCTGCCACGCCACACTCGACACACACCCCTCGCCCCTCGCTAGGAGTGTGTGTAATCGTCACGTTGCCTTAAAGCAATTTGTTATTAATTTCCGTGTTGAAAAAGAAAGTTGATATACAAAAAAAAATATGAAACTTTTGCTTTTCTCTCTTTTGGCCACTTGTTCACGCACTTTTGCTGTCTCGCTCTGCATTTAATGTGAAAAGTTATTGATGTTGTTGTTGTTGTTGTTGTTGCTGTTGGGATATTAAAACATGGCCCATAATGGTTAACAAAGCATTTTGCTTGTTGACCATCATCAGCGATCCGTTAAGCAACAATGTAAAACATGTGTAATAAATACATTCAAGTGCCAAATGTGCTTCTCTGTATCTGCATCTGTGTGCGTGTGTGTTTGTGGGTGTGTACATGTGTAAGCATGTGTGGGTGTGTTTTGTGTGTTTTTGCTGTCAGGTGGGTAATAAATTGCAATACGAGGCTCGAGCAGAAACAACACAAAAGGAAGATGAACAACAAGAAGCAGAGCAGCAGTCAAGCAAATGATGACTTGCACAAAGTATTTGAAATGCATACCGAAAACACACACACAACAACTTGCTCTAACAGTGAGAGAAAAGTAATTTATTTGCATAATAATAATGTGTATGATATATAATTACAGTAACTGTAAATATAATATGTACATATATAAATCAACTACTTTAATTTAAAAAAACTAATTTTATTCGCTCAGTGATTGTTTTTCTTTTGCTCTCTTCCCCGCGCTGTATGCAATGAAAAATGCGCTCAATGTTAATATGGCCTCCATAAAAGTAACAGCAAACATAAAAACGCAAACACACCCACTCGACGAGTGCAGCATAAGGCGAAGAGAAGAAGACAAGTGTAGCTTTGTGTGTGTGCGTGAAAGTGCAAGTTTTGCTGTTTGCCTTTGTTGCGCTTTTCGCTGTTGTTGTTGTTGTTGTTGTTGCTGTTACAACCTTCAACATAGAACAATCAAATCGAGCAAAAATACAACTAAAATGAATTGAGTTTAAGCAGCAAAGCAAAACAGAAGCTATAAAAAGTAAACGAGAAAAATAAAGCGAGCATTTTCAAATGCGTTTTTCTGGAAAGTATGCCCCATTTTCTTAAATTTCAAGGCCTTGAGTCAACGAGCAATAAAAGTAGAGCGGCTTTAGCATCTATTTGATTGTTATAATAGGTTCTTGGTTTTTGTATATTTAAACAAAAATAATAACGTCTTCACAGCATGCTTGCTAAATAGCGAGAGCTATTAATAACTGTTAATTACAGTCAGACGTACTGTTACGATCATTGAATCAGGTTCTATTAATTACATTTTATACGTTTTGTTATCATTACATACGTTATTCACAACGTGCGCGCATCTGCATGTTTCTTGCTCCCGCACACACAAATTTGCACTCCTTTCTAGTATTGAAATGTGCCAATTCACCACAGGTGTTGAGATGTGAAAACTTTTCGCATATCACTCCCCCGACGCCCTCTCCCAAAGACTGATGTATATGAACAATTTTGAGCAAATCTTTTATACTTTTGTAATTACAATATATATAATAAATATATCTCTCTCTGGTCACACCTTCATTTTACATGCCATTTCAAATAATTACAGCCAAATCGAATTAAACCCTAAAATATTTGATATCTAAATCCGCACAACCCAACAAACAAAACAATGTTCCCTCTCCCCCTCCACCAAACAATCTATCGCAGCCGCAGCACAAAGGCAAATCCAGCGTAGAGCTTCCCCTTGATGTTAACATCATCAAAGCAGCCGCAGCGAGTGCAAGTGAGAAGGCGTCAATAACATTTTCCGAACTCACCATGCGTCGAACACAACGCCACCCACCACCACCGACGCTGCCGACAATTTATTTAGAGAATGCATTGCTGCAACGACAGTTTGCGAATCCAATTAGTTACTTGGGCGGACCGCGTCTACAGGCACGCAGTAATCGCAACAGCCTCGACTCCATATTATCGCTGGATTAGCGCCGCTGCTGCAGACAAGCAGCGAACACAACCAAAAAGCAACAACAACAAGGCTAGTCACAAAATCTCATCACGTGCTCCACACAATCCCACCCCCCACCACTCGCCGACAAACTAAAGCTTGAAGGAATTTTGACTTCTGGATTCCGTCCTCAATTAATTTAGCTAGTTTATTTTTTGGAATTTAACTTAGTTAATTGTTGAAACAAATTGTTATTAAACTTCCTTGCTCTAATAAATAAAAGAAATTTTTTACGTTTGTCTATTATTTAATTGGAGTTGGATGAAAGTACTTGGGCAAAAATTAAAGAAATTAATTGAACGACACAAGTCCAAAAAAATAGTCAAAACTATGCTATGACAATATATGGATGTATATAAATGTAATGCTGCTATAACTTTAACTTAATTCGTATGATTAATATAAAAATACAGAAAAGTGGACTATGAATGTGTACCATTTATATATATATTATATAGGATAACTAACTAACTCAAGTTGCTGCGAAATATATTGTAGTATACTTAGAAAATAGAAGACATAATTTCAATTTATATTATTATAGAATATTGGCTGAATAAAGTAATATAATCCATAAAAAGAATATAGAATAGAAAACCCTACTTAAAATTGAGAATAATCCAAATAAATACATTGTATTATATTCCTATATAGTTTATATAGATGGAAAACAATATTTCCAATTTTAGATTTTTATAACTTCGCATGAAGAATTTAAGAAGATAGAAAACCAAAAATATAATATATATAAATTAAAAATTTGTATCATAGTATTCACACCCAAAGGTAAGTTTATAATTTATTTGTTTATTAAAACTTAGTTGTATGCAATGCCAATGCCACCAAAAATGGATCTAGCTTATATTATATAGTAAGAAATAGTATCTTTAACTTTAACCTTATCTGTATCTGTAAGTGTATCTGTAAAATGTGTGTGTATTGTGTAGTTTAAATTTATATGTATCTTTTTGCTTAAAAACGAATTTGCTTTACACTGCAATTACTTTTTGCTTACAATAAAAGTGTATTTTAGTTTACAATGAGTTTCAGTTTAACTTTCCGAGTGTGGAGAAGATGGGCTCGATATGGAGACTGCTTTAGGACAGCGGATCTGCTGATGAAGACTGGAAGAAAACTGTTGGAGACTGCGCTGAGTAGTCACGGAATTTCATGGGATTAGGGAAAATCGGGCGGTTTATATTTGGGCGGTCGCTTAATTGGCTTCTATAACCAATTGCGGCCGCCACGTCAAATGTTGTTCTCCTTGGCGCCCCCCTTTGTTGCGGAGGCGCCACCCGTTGTTGCCACACTCGATGCATCGTTCTCGTTGTTGCTCTTGTTGCCGCTGGTGCTGTTGTTACTGTTGTTGCTGCTGCTGTTGTTGGCGTTGCTGCTGTTGTTGCCACTGCCACCGCCGGTGTTGCTGCTGCTGTTGTTGTTGCTGTTGTTGTTGTTGCTGTTGTTGCTGTTGTTGTTGTTGTTGTTGTTGTTGTTGTTGTTGCTGCTGTTGTTGTTGTTGCTGTTGTTGCTGCCACCGCCGCCAGCTGTGTTGTTTGGTGTCGCCGCTGCAGTTGCCTCCTCGCCATCAACGGCCTCCACTGCAAAGCAAAACGAGGACAGTTTAGAGAGTTGTATATAAATAAATTTCAAATTTTGATTTTTATATCATTTGTAACTATATATATAAGAAATTATATATTATATAGATCAGATAAGTCTGTTTAGCTTACCCTTCTCCTTCTCATCCTTAATGTCGCTGGAGGCTTCCGAGGGTGTTTTGTTGCTGGAATTGGTGATAATGGGTTCCTTGTCGAGTCGTGGCCGCTTCCTCTGCCCCTTGTAGTTGCGATTATCTCTTCGGCCGCCCTCGCCCTCATCCTCAGAGTCAGAATACTCGTTCTCGGGCACAATGCGCTTATCCTTGTCGCTCTGTGGCAGACGTTCGTCCTTGTCGACCTTCTCATCGTCGTCGGACTCATCGTTGATGGCGTCCTCGGGTATAGCCGTAATCTGCACGCCCGGCGCATGTGGTAACATGCGCAGATTCTCAAACAGTCGGCTCTTGATCTTCTCCAGATACTCCGACGTATTCTGGTTGGTCATGTTGCTCGGACTGATGTGCAGCTTAAAGTCGGGGCCGAAATACTCGAAATAATCATTATAGGGCAACTCATTGGCGATTTCCACGGCGAGGGCCACAGAAGTCTCATAAGTCCAGCAGCGGGAAACATTGCGTATGGTGTAACCACCACCTCCAACCATGAGGAAGGGCAGATTGTATTTTTTCACAAACTCTACACACTTGCCATGCCCTTTGACAGTCAGATTGAAGCAGCCCAGCCGATCTCCCGTGAGGGAATCTGCGCCACACTGCAGCACAACGGCAGCTGGCTGAAAGGTCTCCATTACCTTGGAGATAATGGGCACAAAGATGCTCTCGTATGCCTCGTCGTCCATGCCGTCTCTGAGTGGAATATTCACAGCATAATATTTTCCCTTGCCAGCGCCAATGTCTCTCAAATCGCCTGTGCCCGGAAAATACTCGCCGTACTTGTGAAAACTGACGGTCATCACGCGATCTGTGGTATAAAATGCCTCCTCGACGCCATCGCCATGATGCACATCGATGTCGATGTAGAGCACACGCTGATGATATTTCAGCAACTCCAAAATGCCCAACACAATGTCATTTACATAGCAGAAACCGGATGCCTCCGATTTCTTGGCATGATGCAATCCACCTCCCCAATTGATGCAGATCTCCGACGCCTGTTTGTTAAGCTTGACGGCAGCTGCTACAGATCCACCAGCGGACAGCTGGCAGAACTCGTAGAGTCCATCGAAGACGGGACAATCTTCGCCGACATTAAATCTCTGCATTTGTTTGTTATATTCCGTCATATTATCGGGTCGAATGGAACGCAAAAAACGCACATATTCATCGGAATGGAATTTGGTCATCTCATCGGCGGTAGCCTTATGCGGGCGCTATTATAATAATAATAATACAAATTATTTACTTAGCAGCTCAATTAAATTCCCATTTGAACTTACGTAAATTTCCATTTTACGGTAAAGGCCGTAGTTGAGTAGCAGATTGTGCGTCATGCGTATGCGGTGCGGCTTCATCGGATGTCCCTGGCCATAATAATAATTGCCAATATCACCTATAGAACGAAAATAAAAAATTAATTTATTTTTATAGGTACAAAAAAGCACGCTTTGTAAAATGAAAATTTTATGGCGATGGTGGGTGAGGCGTCTGTGCGCACAGCGCACTTTGACGCGGACCACCGCAGTGCGCACTTTCCCTATACGAAACAAAGACCCACTGGTACACACACATATATATATATATATACACCAACACAACACAGAGTTGCATGGGCAGCGTTCGTTATGAAAAAGTGTGCTGTGCTCCGAAATGCTTGTACAGTCGCCGTATAATATGAAATTTGCCAAAATGGTGTACAAAAATTCCGATTTGACAACGTTATTACTAAATGCGTGTGGCGACTAATATGTACAATAATGCACTCACTTTGGATAATTTAATGTAATTTATAATAGTAATTGTTAACTTACTGTCGTAGTAATAACAAACTCGCTTTTTGCTATGCGATTGCATTATTTCCGGCTTGCTTTTAGCAATGTATTCTTATCGTGTTTGTGTTTGTCTGTAAATGTTTTCTTGCTGCTTTGAGCAAATAGTTAAGCTAATTTAAAAAGGCCAATTTTTTAATTTTAACTTCAATGGATAAGAGCAACCAAAAAAAACACAACCGCTCAGCTCAAGAAAATGCTGGGATATGACGTGACCAAGTGGCAACTCAGCACAGAGTTACCAGAAGACGCAATTATAATACCAATCGCAAGATAGTTTTTATTTTATTCTAGCATATAACAAATAAAAAAAAATATACATTAAGTACAATTTTTAAAAATATATTAAGATGTATCTTAAAACATCTGTGAAAGTATTTTGACAGTCATTAGTATTATGTAGTCATTTTTAGATATATGTGAAAAAGGGCTCTGGCCACACACATTTGGTTGTTGTGTTCACGAGAGAGAGATTGTGAGAGAATAGAAGTCAAAGACAATTTTAGTCGAAAAAAACCGTTGAACGAGTTGTACGCGTTTTGCTTTCTCAGTCGGCCAGTCGGTATTTTGCCCCCGCTGAAAAATAAGAATTAAAACCCAAACCAAATTGATGAATTATTGTGAAATTGTAATGAAAAGTGCAAATTGTACAATAATTTGAAGCGACGCGTAAGTTTTTATTGTGTTTTGTGTGAAGTTCGACGAGTGTGTATTGCGAGTGTGTGTGTGCGTGAAGTGTGTTTGTGTGTGTGTGTGAAAGAGAAAGAAGTTTCAGTTTCCAAGCAAAAGCAATGGAGTTGCAGTGGAAACACAAACAGAGCAACAACACTCACACCAATTCAACGAGACACACACACCTTAACACGCCAGCAAAAAAAAGAAGTGGGGAGAAATAAAAAAAAAATACTGAAATAAAGTGAAGTCAAAAAAAAATTAATGCAGCTGCTGCTTTTACAGCGTTGGGTTTTAATTTAAAGAATGTCCAAATTAATCTTAATTAATAAATAAAATGAAAATACAAATATGAAAAAGATAAGCGCCTTGAAATATCCTGCGCAGTGTAAATGCCGCTTGACTCTTCCTCTTGCCAACTTCTTCTCTCTTTGCTTTCCGCTCTCTCTCTATTCTTTTACCGACTGCAGACGTCTCTCCGCCGCCGCCCCCGCGACCAACGCCTCGCATTGAAAGTTTCTGTTACTTTTATGTTACTTTCTTTCCTTTCTGCCTTTTTCAATGTGCCCGCAGGATATAATTTTTCCCTCCTGCCCACCTCGCGTACGTGTTTAATTATAGTTTCAGCTATCTCAAATTCATCTCCCGTTCTCTGTCTTTCATTTTCCAATTAGCGCAATTTGGGTAAAACTACCATTGTTGTTATTTATTTCTTTTGCATAGAAGAACGTGCAGCAAAAAGAACAAAAACAAAAACAGCGACTGCATTTTTTTAAGTTGTAACTGTAAACACGGCTTAGCCGCAGTCAATAAAATACTAACAGCGCGCGAGAACCAGCCAAAAAAGTTGAATATTCTGTCTATTTATAAAAAGGTGAGTGTTTAACACGATTTAGTTTAATTTTTTAAGCTATTTTGCAGATGCCCTGAAAACTTGTTTCGGTTCCTTTCTACACACCTTCATCCATAAATCTGCTGAGTGTGGCCAACGCATCGTTCGAAAAGTGGCACAAAAATGCATCACAGCAAAGTGCCGTTACAAAAGCCAATGAACGCAGCAGCCAAATAAACTAAACATAAAAATATCAAGCAGAATACAACAAGAAGAGGCAGATGTAAAAGAAGAATCATTATAAACTATTATAAATTCTCCCGCTGAACATTTTCTATTTGCGCTGCTGCTGATAAAAGGCAAATTCATTTATACTGCTGCTGCGTTTTAAAAAGTCAAAGAGCAGTTTTTGTTGTTTTGTTGTTGCGGCTGCTGCTTTTTGTAATTGTCTGTAATTTAAATTGAGGACCAAAACCAAAAGCAAACGCAAATCAAAACCAGTCGAGCAACCAGCTGTCGTCGTCTGCGCATCGCACTGCGTAAGCGAGAAAGAGAAGGCACATGCACATTGCAGCTGCAGTTGCGCTCGTCCTCTCTCATTCTCTTTCTCTCTCTATCTCGCTCTCTCCCACTCTCTTGGCTTTTGTAGTGATTATGCTTTATGTTGCTTATTTGTTGTTCTATTTTTGTGCTTTCGCTTTGCCGCATTTTATTTATTTACCTTCTGCCGTTTGGCCTGTTTATTATCCCATCGTTTGAAGTTCAAGCTACACAATTGCCGTTATTTCTTCTATTGCCTTATACTCAGTAACAGTTTAATGTGATAAGAATGGTAACAGAAAATGAGTGTAGGTCTAGAAAAATGTTCAAACAGAAGAAAAATAATAAAAAAATCAATAATAGCCAATATATAAATTATCTGTACGTCAAAATGTTGTTATTTATTTTTTTTTATTATTGATTGTTTTCTCTTGTCAGAAAAATGTATATAACAGAAAAACAAAGAAAAAAAAATTAACTGTTAAATAGTGAAAAAGTAGCCGACAAGTAGAAATTTCCAAATTGCTTTGTGCTTTATTTCTTCTCTTTATCTCGCCCACTTACAACACACAATGAAAATCGGCATCGCAGCGGCTTCTTTTATTGATAAAAAAAAATTGAAAGTGTGTAGCAAGTGTGAATAGTTGTAGGAAGTTTAGAAAGAGAGCTTGAAGGAGAGAGATGAGCACGTTTACTGTGAATATATGAAAACTATCGATTGTCTAAGCTCAAGGGTTGATTACAGATCATGTGATTTCCTTTTCTGCAAATTCTAAACTATTAAATATTTGAAATAAAAGTTAAAAATTCTATTCAAACTGATGGTAGCCGTATTGGTAAAATGATATTGGTTATTACGTTTGCAACGCTGCACAAGAAGTGTTACTACGGTAAATACTCTCTCAACTTCAACTTCTTCTTCTTGCTGCCCATTGTCAATTTAGCTACTTACGGTTGACACAGTTCATTGATAGCACAGCGGGGGACTTAGAAGAGATAAGTATACTGGGTTGGAAGGAGAGGGTCTGTGTGGGTAATGAGCGTTTTATAGTTGTCGTTGCAGTTGACCCACGTCTGCCACGCCCACTTGGTCACTAGACACGGGCGAACGGACGTTTTAAAAGTTTCTTTCTCTGCTTTTTTCTGCTTAAGGGCAATTTAAGATTTTTTTTGGCACGCTTGACAGGTGGCCGGCAACAGTAGCAACATAAAAGTGCAATAAAAATTGCGACATAGAGAAAAAGTTATACTTGTTTTACTAGTTTTTTTTTTATTACTTTCTGTTGTCTATTGGATAATTTTGATTCGGATTGTTTTGCGTTACGGAAAAAGCTGTTGCAGCAAAGTTCTCTCTAATTTATATCATTACGCAAAGTTTGCAGTCGCATTTAATGGCCTGTTGCCAAGGGGGGAGTGTGGTAAGGAGGAGGGTATGAGCTTAGTTCTCATTTGACCGGCTAACCCATAAGCCAGCTTCTCGGGTCTGGTCAATTAGATTTATGGGGATTAGGACAGGTCAAGCAGCAGGACATGCTAGAAAAAAATAACGTGCAAAAAACATTACTGCTTCTTTTATTTGTCCTGCATTGTTTGCCGTTACAGTTACTGCTTCTGCCCACTTCCCACCACAAGAGCCAGCCCCTTTTCCTATCGCCACTTCAGGCGCACATCCGGCTTGGTCCAAACAAAACATTGCTCGGTGGTTGTTTCGCACTCGCTGAAAGCTGCGGCAACGTTTTCCGGTTTGCCCCCTCTACCCTGCTCCACCCACTCTCCTCTTCTCCACACCTTGGCCCGCACACACATTCCAGGCCAGGTCTTTCTACTCCTGGCTCAGAGTCGCACGGGCGCACACACATTTCCGGGCCGATGACGAGCAACAACTCTCCATGTGCCCAGTGTGCGACTGTGTGTGTGCCGCTGTGGTGGTTGCTGGCTACTGGCTAGTTTTCGATTTTATTGATTTTTATTCAAGGCCCGGCCAAAAAGATTGCGACTTCACTCGCAAAAAAAGAGACCTCAAATAAAAATAAAAAATATTTAAATTCTAAGAGCAATGAAAGTTTTTCAGAGTTCTCGAAATCATTTCAAAAATTTCTTAGAATTATACACGCTATTTGTGTCTAAAATGATGACAAACCAACTACACACTGAAAAACAACTTCAGTAAGTTTTTTTCTTTCAGTGTACGATATATTCCCAGTTAATTGGACTCAGCTGTAGATGTTAAAGTTTCAACCATTTGCATTTGGGTTGTATTTCACGACCCGCTTAATGTTCCTGTGTGGCATGCAGCATACGCAGCAGTTGCAACTTCCAACTAACTATATCAATTTGTGGCTTCAATTTTGATATATGTTTGCACTAATTGGCAAAGCATTGAAAATGCTTCCTATTCAGTTTGAATTTTTCTTTTGTGTATGACGATGAAAGGGCAAAGTGAAATTTTTGATTTTATCTCTCTGGATTTACATTTTTTAGATTTTTAACTTGTCGATTTAAAAACAACTCTTAAGCTACAGTTTCTTTTCATATGGAACTTAAGTCTCTTTAGAGTGATAGTTAATGAAATTATTCTTGTCAAACTCCTCAGATTCATCGCCTCTCCCTGTCCACTGCCCCTTCTCTTAAGTATGACCCACTTTTAAGGGGGTAAAAAAGAAGACGCGACTTAAAGTTAACCATAAAATAATTCTGATTTGAGGGAAAACTTTTTAATTACAGGGTTCAGCAGTAGCGCAATAAAAGTTTATTATGCGAAAAGTCCTCAAAGCGATTTTCTTTATACCACAAAAAACAAACAGCCGAAACTAATAAACTCAACTTGCAGTCAAACTATATAGTAAAAAAAAATTCCCCCAAAATAAAGCATGTATTTATGGACCCAAATTCAGTTGGAGTTAAAGCCCAAAAGTTGCAGCTTTTAATACCCCCAAAATCGCAGCCAAACAATAAATCGTTTGCGATTCGAGTCGAGAGTCGTGTGTGGCATGCGGCAATATTGTTGTTGCATGCACCGCCCAACAAACAGTGGGTGGGAAAAGTATGCGAACGGAGCATCGCATGTGACACTCAGAATGGCAAATCGATTCAATATTATGCCTGCTATTCTCTCTCCCTTTTTCTCTCTATTACTCTCTCTCTCTCTTTCGCTCTGCGGCATCTGTTTGTGGTAAGCTAATATTCAAATGGCATTTTTGGGGTGCATTGAACCCAGCACAGAAAAGCAGCAGAGGCCAAGGTGTGAATTTGCCTGGCAACATTTTCCCACTTGCAGTCAGTCAGTCAGGGCAGAATAAACATAAACATAAACACAGCAAACTGGAGCACAAGCAATAGAAGAAGAAACTTAGATATTTATCTGAAGATGAAGAAGAAGAGCTATCTAAAGAAAATGACAAAGCAGAAGATGATGATGAAGAAGAGCTACCTTATTAGATAGTAGAAGGTGATTACGAAGAAGAACAAGCGTAATAAATAAGATGATAAAGCATAAAGTTTATCGGTCTAAAGAAGAAGAAAAGCTATTTATCTAGAACTACCTAATAGTCTCATTCCACGCAAAATGAACAATTGCGTCAAAAAAATTGATTGTCTTATTTTTATTTGTTTTTGCGAAATACATCATAATAAAACTCGTTAAAATATGGGAGAGGTTTTAATAACTCTTCTGCAAACAAATAAGAAACAATTAAAAAAATAAATAACTAAAAAAAAATTAAAAAATATATTGTAATAAATTATATATAACAATTGAAAATGACTAAATTAAAAATAAATCATTTTACTTTATTGAAATACCTACTTAAAATACTGTAGACATTGAGGAATGCATGAAAGGTTGATAGTAGCTAGAAAACATTTTGCACAATAGGAAGCCTAGGAAGCCACTTCTTAGCATAATACAGTTGGAATTCAATGCAGGGATTTTCATGCCCAAAAAGAATCTTATCAACCCTCACCACTAGGAAATACTTGTGGACAAATTATAACCAAGAACAACCCCTTTCACACTTGTCCGGAATCAAAGAAAACACAACCATTCCATCCCCCACGAGTTCTTCAAATGAAATTAAAAAGTTTAACTTCAACTTTGGTTTTGAATGCCCAACCCCCCCCCCCCCCCCACCCTTCACCCACTATACCCAAACCCATTTCAAAAGAAAAGAACGTTTAACTAAGTCGAGTGCTTGTCGCTTCACAATTTTTGCTTTCTTTTCAAATTTGAGCTACGGAAAAACTTGGCAACTTGGCAAATAAAGAAATGCGGGGAAAACTAGACACTTGAACAGTTAGCGTAATTTCAGTGTGTGAAAATGTCACGAAAGAAAACTTTGGAAAACTGCGCAAAGTGGAAGAAACATATTTTATAGCATTTTTTGAAAGCGCTTGAATGACATATTTTTGAGAACATTCTGCTTGTTGAAGAACAGTTTTACTAGGTTAATTAGATCTTTGCACTGCTTGGCTAAGCTTTATTATACTATATATATATATATATATATATATATATATATATATATAAGTTTATACCTTTAATTAAAGGCCAGTTCATGCATCACGCTCTTTGAGAAACTCGCACAGCAATAACTTTTGAGCTAGTAACATATATTGACCAACATTCTTAACTTTCTTTGCTTGATTTATGAAAGCAGAGAGAAAAAGTTATGTGCATACCCTGTACTCATTTTAAAAGGTGTAATGGGGTTTCTTCAAGTTGCGCATAAGTTATGGGCAAAAGGAAGCATCTGTGAATCCCTATTGGGTGTATATATTTTTGATCAGCATCAACAGAGGATAGTCGATTCAGCTATAACTGTCTGTCCGTCTGCAAGAATAAGTCAATTTCCGAGACTAAAAGATAATAATTCATATCGTTGCCTTATTTGATTTCACAAATATCGATGCAAATCGATTATCGATATAAAATCAAAGCTACATATTAATATATATCAATAAA
This sequence comes from Drosophila demipolita, assembly GCA_035042405.1. NCBI lineage: Eukaryota > Metazoa > Arthropoda > Insecta > Diptera > Drosophilidae > Drosophila > Drosophila demipolita. The sequence continues at coordinate 5,424,745 of JAWNLI010000059.1, read as the reverse complement.
TAAAACTTACTTGGCTACAGGGTATCTCGTAGTCGGGGACATGTGTTGACTAGCGCCTTCTTTTCTTTCCCGTTCATTAATAATTGGAATGCGCTCTTCGGGACATTTACTACAAATTTAGCAAGCATATTTCAAGCGATGCTGCATGCAACGACTCACTCTCAAAGTTGCAACGCGACATTTCGCAGGGGGTGGGGGCGTAGGTAGGGGTAGGTGGAATTGTGGCAGCTAGCAAGCTGAAGGATGCCAGCTTGCTGGCAATTTGTCGTAGCGCCTGCTAAAACGTATTGTTATAGTCGGTGTCTGTCTTGCCCGTTGACTGTCTGTCTGTCCGTCCGTCTGTCTGTCTGTGTCTCCGTCCGGGTAGAAAATGTCACGCTGTGATTGCGCCGAGCGCAAAATCTCCGTTACATTTTTTTTTTTTTATGCAACTGCCGTCACAATTCTCAATTCTCAAGTCTCAATTCGCAATTCTCAGTTGCCGCCTGAACTCAACTATTTGTCTCGAGTGGATTGCAATTTGTTGTTGTTGCTGCTGCTGCAATTGTGTGTGGCATTCAGTATCATGCTCCAAGTGGCAGCTAAAACCCCTTCCCCACCCCATACCCCGTCTCGACTCTGCATCCCAACAAAGCACTTTGCTGATTATTTGTCTCAATTTTTTTCTTTTTTACTCATTTTGTGTTTTATTTATTTGTTGCAGTTTTTTGTGTTAAGTGTTGCAGCTGTGTTTTTTTTTTTTGCTGCTTGTTGTTGCTAGTTGCTATCAAATTGACACAGTTTCAGTTGCAGATCCAAATCAATATCAATTGTGTCAGGGCCTGTCAATCTCTTGATATCCCTTGGGATGTAATATGGCGCTGATTGTACACTCAGCGAATAACGCTCAACTTAGTACTTGATATAATTATAATAACAATAATAATAAATAATTTAATAAATTCTAGTTCTAGTAATAATAAAAAGTAATTAAAATTAAAGAAGTACGAATTTTGTTAGCAAAAGCGTTTATTAACAGTACAGGGTATCTTCTAGTAGAGCACTCTCTACTATCACAACAAAAAATAGATTTGTTCTTGGATTATTTCTCTGAAATTATCCTAAATTTTTAACAAATCTATATTTCTACAGAACATACTTAATACTTTTTTCTGCAAGTGCATAACTAAGTGCAATTAGGCAGGCACCTGTGTGTGTGTAAGTGGGTGCGTGACTGTGTGTGTGCCTGCATACAAATGAGTTTTAATATTTACAAACCAAACTGGACAACAAACAGCAAATAAAAATCGCAAATCGCAATTGGCTCTGAGAGAGGCTGTTGCCACTTTTCGCTGCTGCTGCCTAACTCAACTTCCGTTCATTACGAGAGGGACAAGTGTGTGTTATTTTCAATAGTGCAACAGGGGCAACATTTATATGCATTTTCTATTGCCATTCAATGCATGTGGCTTTTGTGCGTAGCCAATTTTCAAATCTATTTTCCCACCACATGCGAAAACTGTGAAAACGGCGAAAACAACAACAAAGCGCAAAAACCAAAAAACGGTTTCCATGTTCACATTTGTTGTGTCTGCCACACACGCATACACACACAAGCACACACACGCTCTCCCCTCTGTGTGGCATGCCATAAATTGCATGTTAAGTTATTTAGTTTGTTGCATTTGCTGTTGGGGATTTTGTAGAGTTGGGTTGGGTCTGCTTTCTCTCTCTCTCTCTCCCTCTCTGCTGTCAAGAATTGTGTTACCTCTATGTATATATGTATATATATATATATCTGTAAAATTTGCCGCTTGTTATTATTGCAACCCACTTCAGTCTTTGATTGTCCAACTGCGGCACTCGAGACTATTTCATCTGCGATTTGTTGTTGCTGCAGAAATGTTGCAACACTGCAAACCGAAGAGTTGCACATTACACCACGAGTCAATAACGCTTTTAATTATAAACACTGAACACGATGGCATAGAATACCCAAGTGGTTCTCCAGAGTAGCGCAAATATGTGCATAGACATATCGCTGACTTTGCTAGTTGGGTTGTCCAAAGGAACAGAACTATTCAGGCAACTCAACAGGGAGTTAGTTAATGGATACTGGAATATTTAACCATAATAATCACTGCCCTAGAATCAAGAGATGAAAGATAAAGTTTGGTTTCTTATTTCAAACTCGACTACATAAAGGAAATAATATCTGATATATAAATATTTATGCTCTTAACCTATAAAAATTATAAAAAAAATTATATCGAAATTGTGCAAAGTAAGTTGCAAAAAAGAGCATCCTTTACTTTCTAGAATAATACATTTGGCATATTAAAACTTGTATTCTAAATCATGTCTTTAGATCTGGATCGAGTTTATATAATTTAATTAATAACTCTTACAGTGTTGCTAATATCAATTGCAATTTAAAAAATCTATTTCACATATCAAGAATACCTATACCTAGACGTAATATTAATAATCTGTACAAATTTCGAGTCGGGCACTCTCGACTTTACAGTATTTTAACTCTGTATATCAACTGCATGTGTGAAATGCAAACACACCTCTGTTTTATAAATATACACATATATATATTTCCAATATATAACCGCCCTTGTTTGACCTTATGCGATTATTATCAGCAGCAACATTGACCAACATAGAAATAATAAGGGGTGTCTGTGCTTTAGTATTGAAATATAAATTGAGTGATAAAGATGAGAAGAGCGCTCAAGAGAGAGAGAGAGAGAGAGCGAGAGCGAGAGCGAGAGCGATTGCTCATCTGCTGACATGACGAAGAAAAATCGAAAGAAAAGAAAACCGAAAGTGATACATCTTAGCAAAGGGTCGGGTTCATTTACTTTGCTTTGGTAGGTCTAAAAGTGCAGTGCACTCTCCGCTTCGCCCTCTGACTCTATAAATACGAAATATGCTGTAGGCTCTTCAAATTGGGGAGGGGTGAAGTGATGAGAGTCACTGATGCGCATCCTGAGCAGAAGCGGCAACCGTTTCCTTTTGCGCCTTCTCTTTGACTTCGGTAAGCAGGTCACGTGGGCTAAATTGCTTAAAACTTATGGAACAAGGGGCAGGGAGAGAGGTGCCGTTAGTACCGTTGTTGTGCTTTACTCTCTTTCTCTCTCTCTCTCCTCCTCCTCCTCCTCCTCAATCAGTCAGTTGGAATCTTTGTTGTTAAGGCGATGTGGGGGCAGTAAATGTGATTGCTTCAAGCGCCAGTTTTTGCTGTCATTCGTCCTCTCTCTCTCTCTTTCTCTCTCGCTGTTTGCTCTGGCCTCGTGCGTGTTATTTGTTGTTGTTATTCTTAGGTTTATTTCCCTGCTTCTTTTTCGAATTTTTAATATATACACACATAAAATAAAACATGGTAAAAATGTCGCTAGATTTTATCGCGTCGCCGTTTTATTTTTTTGTGTCGTTTTTTCTTTCAATGTTTCAACGTGTTTGATATTTTGAAGCCTTAGTTTGTTGCTTGTTTTATGTTTTGTTTTGCTTTCGTTTTTGTTTTAGCCACGCATTCGCAGTTGGAAATGAAGTTGCTGCCTGTTAATCCATATGTATAATAAAACACACTCACACACAGTGACAGAGCGGAAATAAAAATCAATATTTGCACATTTTATTAGTATTTTGATTCTTCGTCATTGTTTGCGCTCGCTCGCTCCAACTGATAAGAAGACAGATGTGAAACGGATGCGTGTGTTTTGTCTGCTGTATTTATACGCCTATCAGTAGTTAGTTTATTATTATATCTAGTTTATCTATCGTACTTGCTTCTCTTATGCAAATTGAATACTAATTCGAATTTAACTCGGTTCAATTCACACACATCTGTAGAGAGCCAAGAGCAATGAGAGAGCCCAACTGGACTTTGAGCCGGAGTTCGCCGCAAGCATTTTTTAACTAGTTCCAGTAGTTTTTTCTCCTCTTTTTTTGTAAAGAAGCTTCCTTCCTTGCTTTGATCTCTGCTTTGTGGATGTTGGTGATGTGTGTCTGAAATTCTAAGAGTGAATTGGTTTTTGTCTTTACGTACACAAAAAACAAAATCTCCATACATTTTAGTAAATCCCCATTTTGAAAGGTTTGTCTTAATAATAGAAGATATTTCGACTGTAAAAAACTATGTGATGGTTTTTTTTAGGTAATCCTTTATAATTAAAAACAATGTTATTTTGTATTTACAAATTATTTCAAAAATATATTTATAGAAATGCAAACTCTATTTATTAGGTAGATTTATTTTTGAGTGTATCACACTGCCACATGCTGAATGATAGAGGCTTTAGTAGTTTCCCATTCTTTAGCTTGCTTTTCGCTGTGTGCCCAATTCCGAGCTAAATATAAAAAAGAAATAAACTTGGACCAGCTGGACCAGCTATATAGCCAAGAGGCTGCCTGCCACTCAACTTGCCTCGCGTGTGCTCCACTTCTTTTGCGGGTCGAGTCCAAAAACGAGTTTTCGGCACTTGCCCAGCCGGGTTAACAGCCGGGTTAACAGCAGCTAAAGTTGAGTTAGGCCTAGTTTTTAACTGCGTAGCATAAACAACTCCTATGTATTTTTTTTTAACCAGCCTCTTTTTTTTTATTTTGGTTTTTCCATCGCTTTTATTTTATGAGCTTTTGAAGCTGTTGTTTATAATGACTCTTTTACACAAATCGCTTGGCGTGAGTATAAAAAGTAACTTAACTGCAGAGCCGAGTCAAATGATTTGTTTTGATGGCCAAACAGAAAAGTGTGGCTAACTTTTAGCTTGGAGCTGTTTTAATAATCATAGCCACAGAGAGAGCGAAAGACACACAGAGACACAGAGAGAAACTGCATAAGGCAAGGCGAAGCTGGATACCCTTTTTGAAATTGAATCAAAAACTGTATAATTAATTGTATAAATTTAAGAAATGCACGAATTGTTCTTTTGAGTGCTATAATATATGATAGTTGAATGGTGATGATATTTTGTGGAAATGTTTCGAGCATTATTAAACTCATATTGGGAGAGTCTAACTTAGTTTAATCATCTTTCCATGGCTTCTATATGACATAGTATGCTAAATACCAACTTTTATCAAGTTAATTTTGAAAACTGAACAACAGACGGATAAAAATAACGATATTCACTCGAATACTGCTGCTGATCAAGAATGTATATGCTTTATGGTTTCTCTAATGTCTACTTAACTGAGTTACCAACTGACAAAGCTAAAATACCCGGCCCAAGGGCCCAAAAAGTAGAGCTGAATTTTGAATCAGTTATTAATTCCTGAACTGAACTGACATAGAAACGACCTTGGCAAATGAATGCTTTTGTGTTTTTAACTATTCATGAGATGCTGAATAATAATGAAATCTTTTTTTCTATCTTCACTTGGACAGTATATTATTATTTAATATGTGATGATTATTATTATTTTTTGATTAACCGCTAATGGCCTTTTTTTAGTTATTAATTAAATTTTTATGTTTTTTTTCATGGCACACACAACACGCAATAAATATTAATCAATTTCGTCGTTGCATGCTAAAATTGTGGAGTGTATCCCGACTGCCCCTTCCCCTTTGAGATTTGAGTAGTTTTGCTGCACGTGTCTCAAATAGCATATCTCTCTCACCCCTCGCTCGTTCTATCTCCCTCTGTCTCTTCTTTTGGGGCAGACGCCCCTCTGTGAAAGGTTTCCTAGATAAGAGACGACCCTCTGCGACGGCGGCGTCTCCAGTTGCAAGCTGCTCGGCTTTCCATAGCTAATTACTTGGCGTGGTCATCGCGATAGGGTCAGGGACGGGGTCGTCGGGCAAGGTGATAAGGTTAAGCGGGCTCTCGCGGTCAAGAATTCGAGAGGATTATATTTTTCATATTTGCATTTCTATTTCATATTGTTCTTTGTTGTAAGGGTGGTTTTTTGTGTGGGTAGTTGTGTTCTTAGGGTTTTTAGGTTCTTATAGATACTGTACACTTTGAAAAAATTTTATTTCTTCAATTTTTTAAGTTTTACATATGCGCAGAATTTACATAGTTTACATAGTTTCGTATTACTTAATCAGATTTAATTGGACTCAAATCCGGAGATGCTAAAAAAAGAGCAAATTTCATTACTGTTTTGTGAATACCAGAAATATATTTTTTGAGAATTCTTTAATTTCTTAAAATTTTAAAATATTTGGAAAAAAAAGATAGAAAAACTTTCTTGCTGAAGTTTGGCTCAATTTGTTGCCCTAATGAAGTTATGTATGCCCCATGGGGAGTCTCTGCCACAAGGAGTGGAGGAAGCCCTTAAACTGGTGTGCCGTTATTTGGTTTCATGCATAAAATAACGGCACGTAAGTGCAACTTGCTGTGCTGTGCTGTGTGTTGCAAGTGGCAACAAATTTAATGAAAACTGCAACCAAGGCAACGTCCCTCTGCATCCCCTTGGTCCGTCTCTCTCTGCTCACAAGGATTAAATCCAATTTTGCGCTGCTAGTTTTTTGAGTGGCAAGCACACGCACACACACACACACACGCGCACATGTAAGCACACACACTACACTCGCCGTCATTTGTGTACATTTTAATAGGTGTAAAAGCTTCAAGTTTATAATATTATGCCGCCTGCATAAGTGTTGCACAAGCTGCTCGCTGTTGGCAGGCTGGCTGGCTGTGGAAAGCTGTTGCATAAATCAACTTTAGCTGCAACGCTTGCTACACTTAACAAAAAAAATCACACTGCCAATACTAACAATAAATAATAATTATCATTAACAAGACTAATAAATAATAACTAATTTATACAATTGAAGGTTTTGTGTGCTTTCCAAAAATCAGAGTTTAATTTCTTAGTTTAGGATGGATTTTGTTCGGATTTGCCATTTTTTTTTGTGAATGTGATTTTTGGAAGTGGTGCGGCTGAAATGGGGGGATGGGTGGGTTTTGATGGGTAGAAAACTATGTCAAGTCGCCGCACCGAGCAGGCATTGAAAGAGCGTAGCCAAAGGCACCCATCATGTATGCTCTATAAAATATATTTGCCTGCAACTTGCTGCCAAGTGTTGCTGCTTGCACCTCTTGCTGCCTGCTCCGCCTCTGCTCATCTGGCAATAATCTCGCTTTGGGCGTTGATAAGCGCACTTTGAGTTTGACGGTGCACACTTTGAGTTTGGCATGCGACACGCGGCGTCATGCAACATGTAATAATCTCAGCAGCGAACATTGAGTTGAGTTGAGTTGAGTTTAATGTTGTTCAAGTGCTTGGCCAGGCTTACAAGCAGCTCCTATCTCCCCCTTACCCTAACTACTCAACTGCTCCTTCCCCTTCTCTTAAGGGTTTAGTTTGCTTTATTAGCGGAATGTTTATGTCTGCGACAGCTGTTGTTGTTTGTTGTTGCTGTTGCTGTTGCTGTTGCTGTTCGCTCGTCAACAAGCTGACAATTTGTCGTCTGAGTGTTGCCTGGCGATGACGACAGCAACAAACAACAAACAACAACAGGCAACAGCAATAAAAGTGCTAAAAAGTTTTATGCCCCTAGACTTGCATCCTGTTCTCCAAGTAGTAGAACCCATAGTCCGCACACACGCACAACACACACACACACCAGGCACACACACAATACAATTCTTAATCTTTATAAATCTGAATTGCAGTTGTTGTTGTTTGAAGTTGTCAAGCATAAAAATGACGCAACTCACCCGCAATTTGCCCAATGTGAATTTGTTCTTGCAACAGGAACAGCAGCAGAGGCAGCAACAGACGCTGCAAAAGTGTTGAGCTTTCTGGGCAAAAAGGGTATTCTTAGACTGAATTTGGTGACTAATTTTAGGGAGAATGTGACTAGACGGTATTTGGCGTGAATCTATAGCTATAGGTACATACATAGATACATATATTTGTTCAAAAAGATTCGCTATTCTTAATAAACTTTTCTAATATATATATATATATATAACAGATTTGAACTTATTTGAATATGCTTCAATAATCGAGTCTATATAGCCATGTCTTCTAATCTGTTTCGTTGAGAATAAGAGTATATCATATCGTAACATTATATCATAAAATTGCAATAGGAACAATCTAAAGAAAGATGATTTTTGAATGAGTAGCTTTTTTCCTTTACCAATTTATCCAAACCAATTTTCTCCTAGCAATTGGCAGATATTTCGGTGTAAGCTCTGAATTCAACTTGAATTCAGTTACTTTAGTAAAGTTTAAGTTATTCCTCTTTAAATTATCTGCAAGCAATTTTGTTGTATTGTTTTTAGTTTTGGTTTTTTTCCTCTTTATTTCTTTTTGTTGTTGCTTTGCTTATCTTTGGCTTCATTCATAATTTTAGCAGCATACGCGTGGGGGTTGTTTCTTTGACTATGTTGGGTATATCTCAGTGTGTGTGTACATGTGTGTCTGTGGGTGTGTGTGTGTAACTGAGTGTGTTGTATGCAGGTATCCTTGATATGCTTGAATGGTGAAACTTTGTCGCGTTGTCAGGCTTTGTGGCTGTTTCTATTTATGTTATGTTCTGGGACGACTACACCTGCTCCTCTTCTCCTCTTGCTCCCCCTGTCTGCTGCCTAGAGCACACCCCCCTCGCTCCCTTCACCAGCCATTTGAATATGCGACATCACGTCTGCCTCACGAGTCGCTGAAGTTGTCGTTGTCTGTGCCCACACGTTGCACGTGGTATCAACGTGTGGCGCGGAATGACATCAGTTGCCGGATTGCTGCAATGCGCCGTAAGGAAATTAAATACTCAAGTCGGATGTTGATGAAATTTCCGCTCGGAATGTTCTGCTTGTGGAGTTTTGGGCTACTAACTGGCTGACTCTCTGCTCACTTCTCGCTGAGTTATTCTATTCAATCATGGTCGATGTGGAGCAGAAGGAGTTTGAACGGAATTCCTCCATCAGTCCTTCCCCCTCGTCTGGGGAAATTTTCATGCTTGGCTTTATTAATTGCATATTTGCAAATTTGAATTTATGAACGCTTCCAATTTGAAATTACATTTTGGGTCTCAAGTTGCCTAGCTGGAACCTGCTGCAAGTTCGGCCACATTTCGTGGCAAGTAACACTTTTGCAACGGTTGCAAATGTCACAGAAAAGTGGGGCATGCCTTGTTTGTTGCCACTATGCATGCAAATGCTGCATGCCCTGATCTTCTTATACTTCTCCTGCTGCAGCTGCTGCACATGTTGACCTCATGCCGAGTAGTGGAGCTAGTTTAGTGCCACATGTGGCAAAGTGGCAATTTCACGTTCAATAATGCGACTTTGCCTTGTTGTGTGTTAGCTTAAGAAGATTTAGGTGCTTTTGGGCATACTCACCAAATCCCAATTTAATTCCAACACTCACTAAATTGTTAGAAAATCATTTAAAATAGATTGAAACTCGCTTGAAAACTAGTAAAAATATGCCGGGATTTATAAGTAATATTTTAATAATATGAAAAGAAGTATTTAATTCAATTTTTATTCTTTTTCCCAATTAGTTTTTTTAAAGAGGTTTTCTGTTATTTAGACTTAGCTTTAGGGGATTCTTAATAATCTAGTAAATTATATATATTTTTTCTACATTTAAAAATATTCGATTCTGGAATAAATAAGGAGCAAACCCTGGTTCTTAAAAGGACACAATCCTGTTTGGCTTTCTACAAATAAATAATATTTTTGTTTTCCTTTTTGCCATAATTCTAGCAATTTTATTAATTTTTTTGGAGTGTATTTCCAAATCTCCCGTTCTCCCTTTTGCGTTGTTCATTTATTTGTGCGTGTGATAAGAGTTTTCTTTTCCCCTCAACCCTCTGCAGTTTTCCACATGCAACTAACTCTGCTATCAGCACAATGAAATACCATTTTTCATTTGGTTTTTGGGTTTGTATTTGGGGTTCTTTTGGGTTTTGGGGTCAGCTGAGCTCAGCTAATGACTGCTCCGACTGCAGCAAACATTTAACCAAAAAGTATTTCGTTGTTGTTTTCCAATCGGTAGGCAGATAAAGCTGCTGGCCATAATTGACGCCGCAACGGCGATAACAGCAGTGTGTGCCCCCTGAGCCATATTGAGCGAGCGGTGTGAGGTGAGAAGTGGAAGCAGTGGAAGGGGTGTAGTGTGGTTTACATGCTCACGTCTGTATATGCCACGCTCGACCCAATTGCCTGTCGCACATAAGACAAATGAGGCACGGCTGCCAATGCTGCAAAAGATGTTTCAAACCAAAAAATCGAAACCCAATCGTAAAGCGAACTTTTTTTTTTTTTGACTAATTGCTGCACTTGAGAGACCCACAGCGGTTACAGACCCTTACAGACGACCACCTCTCTATAAATATAAAAATAGCTCGAGTCTTAAAATAGCCTCATTGTGTGTCGCTTAATTCTGACTCTGTCTCCTGGCTCTGCCTCGTGCCAGCACGATTAAAATACAGCTCTTGCTATGACCTCACCCAGCGCGATTCACACGCGAAGGAGAGAGGAGTCGAGTGAGAGCCGAAAGGGGGACATGGTCATCAACAGGATAAAAGGCAACATAATGGCCATAAACCGTAGAGATGTGCGCTTAATAGTAAATAAAATATCAAAAAGATACTATTAAGTGTGTAAATAATCTATTTATAAGAGCAGATACTATAAAAAGTGTATCTATAGAGAATATGAAGACTATTAATATTTATATGTCTGATCTATACTATTGTAAATAAAGTATCTATAGATACTCCATCTTATTGAAGTGTTTCTATAAATAATATAAGGATTGCACATCAAGTATCTATAGATTCCATAAAGAGTGGTAAACAAGTATCTATAAATACTGGAAGAATTGTATAATCAATAGAATCTGTAGATAACATATAGAATTTAAATAAAGTGTCTATCGTTACTATAAAGAGTATAGGAATCAGGAATCTATAGGTACTAGAAGGATTACAAAGTATCTACAGATAAAGTTGGCGTTTCAAATATTCAAGTCAAATTAGATTGCTTTAGTCGAGAAACATTTTTCTAAAAAAAACATTTGTTTTTAAACAGATTTTAAAGAAATATTTACAGATGATTAATAATAATTTTAATTTATCAATAATTTCTTTTGGCTGTTGTAGCAAATATTTCAATGCTGATTAGTTGGAAATTTAGTCACAATCAGTAAATTGGTCAGTCTTAGGTCCATCACTAGCTAGGAGAAGGAGTCACCTCGTGCTTGCTTCCTGCCACATTCCACATGCCACATTAATGCCGCGTGTGACATTGGACTCTCGGGCTATAAGCGACGACGTTGACCATTATCCTTGTCATCCTTGTTGTCCTTATTGTCGTCATGGCCAACAAGGGGACGCCAACGCAGCGCCATCGACTCTTGCCCCGTTTGAACAAATAAAGCGTGTAGATATTGCCACCTAACAGGACTCCTTAACTCATGTCCTGCCTGGCGATGTACAGCGTCGTCCTGGCGCCAAGGCGCCTATTAACGCTCCAAAGCAATTTTTTTTTTGTTTCTTCTTCATGCTCAGACGTTGCAAGCTTCTCATTTGCCTCGGTTGCCGCTACGCGCTTCAATTGCGCACAAATATTGTTTTTATAATTTATGTTTTTCTTTTTTTGCTGTGCCTGTTTAACATGCAATTAAGTTGAATGCCCCATGCAGCAGCTAACCTCTTCTCCCTCTTGACTGTTAACTGTTGTTGTTTGTGGCACCAACAATGGCAAACTAGCAGCTCCCTCCGACAATTGCTGGTTCCATTGCAGCAATAGCAGCAGCAGCATAGTGTGCTTATCCGGATCCGGCTATTTGCAGCTTTCGTCCTGGTCAATCCCCAGCGTAGGACGTGGCATGCCACTGCTCGGGTTACCCTTCAACACCCAACAGCAAGCAAACATGCGACAAATGACGTTTGCCCTGCTTCTTGCCCCCCCGCTCTTCGACTCTCCCGCGCTCTGTGTTGGTTTTTTCATCGTCTCAATTTCGTCATCGTTGAACACATCAACGCCCCCTTTTTTTGCTCTGTCTGTGTGAGTGTGTGTGCGTGTGTGTGTGGTGATATGTGCGTTTTTCTGTTGTTATTGATATATTCAGTAACAATCAGGCACAATCAGTTTGAGCAAATATTATGCAGCCATATTTTTTTTATAATTATTAACTATTAAAAGTTGTTTAATTATTTAAAATGCGTTTAATAAAAAATAATAATATGAGTAATTCATTTTTACATATGGCAATAAAACCTTTGCTTTTGAAAATCGTTTTAATTTCCGCAAACTTATAATTCTATCATTTCCATATTTTTAACTTGATTTTCTAAATAGAATCTCGTTTTCAAATTTAAATAAACAGTTTTAAAAAGTTATGCATTTAATTAGTAAAGGGCATCTGCTAGTCTGGTCAACTTTATTTTTGCACCCCTCGCTTAAACACCCCTCTCCAAATTCAACTTTTTGACCGTGTCTTCCTCGTTTTATCGTGGTTTTTGTTGTTATTTTTTCGCTAATTAGATTTCTGGGTTAATTTTTTTCTTTTTAATTGTTTGTCGGTTGTTATTGTTGCTTGTTTCTTGTTTGTTTGTTTGTTTGTTTGTTGTAGTTTGTTGTTTGTTTTGCCAGCTAATTACTTGGCGTCGTTGACTGTTTTTGGGTGAATTGCGCTCGTCGCCATCCTTTGACTGGCTTCCATTGACCCCGAGCCACTTGGAGCTGGCTGCTGACATAATGTGGCTAAAATCATTTTTAGACAAAGTAAAATGCATAATAAACAAATATTTCATTAGTAGCAACAAACTGCAATTGAGGCCACTGACTGCCAACACACACACACACACACAAACACACGCAGTGAACAGAGTCAGCGGGGGAAAAGGGGCTTTTTGTGTGTTGAATCCATTAAAGTAATGAGCTCATCTCGTCATGTCGCCTCGTTGCATGTTGAGGTTGACAAAAGCCAGCCACCGCCGACGCCACCACCGTCGCCACCGCATCAGCCACCCACAGAAAAATAAAACCACCCAACACGAGGCAGTCATCAGGCAGCAAGTGTTATGTGCCGCGGGCACGCAGCATTTCCTTCCTGCCTGGGTCACGTTCTCCACACTCTCGCCTCTGACTCCGACTCCGACTCTGACTCTTTTTTGCCTGCCTGCCCTTTTGCTCTGACTCCAACTTGAACTCCCTTTTGCTGCTGCTGCATTTGGCAAATTCACACGTTCATAACGACAATAAAAATGCGTCAAATTGTGCGTTACAAGCCCACAAATTACACAACCCCAGAAATCCCAACAGCCATCGTCTCATCCCTCACCTAATTTGGAGACTCTCCTCCTCTGGCTTGGTCACGTTCCGCTGGAGCAGCAGCAGCAGGCAGTGTCTGCATTCCAAGACTTTGACGTGTATTCTAGTCTGCGTCCAGCTGTGAGTTCATTTGTGCCACGCATTGTGGCGCCAGACAGGCTAAAAAGTATCTAAATCTAACATTAGCTTGGCCAACAGATACCCTCTAAAACGTTTAACAATTTTAGTAATATGTTTTTTATCATTTAGCGATTGCTTATAAATTTTCTTTAATCTAACTTTAAAAGTTTTTGCTTTATTTGAGACAACTATTTTTTTTTATTGTGTTATTTTTTTTTTTTTTTTTTAATGTTTTTGCTTTATTTTTAAAGCTTTCCATTTACTCTCTTCAGCTAGTTTTGACCCATCCTTTTCGCAGTATTTTAGTAAATGCATTATTTAAATGCATTATTGTGCTTCCCGTTGAATTTATTGCCTGCTGCTTTTTTTTGTTTTGTGCTCAACTACGTGACTATTTTTAATTGAACAAACACATTCGTGTATTACTGCTGCTGCCCCCACACTTTGCCCCTCACACTTGGCTTATTATATTGTAATCACCATATGGGTGCCGCCTGCTGCTGATGTTGGTTGCTGCTGCTTCCAGGGCCATCTGATTGATTCTGTCCCATGAACTTGTCACGCCGGCCCTGAAGTCGGTCATAATGTGTTATATACTTATTTATACAAAAATATATATGTAGATTATGTATGTTGTGTATATGATCTGCTCGTAACTCTGGCTTATTTATGCATATTGCTTTTTGAGTTCATTTGTTTAATGGCATTTCCAAAGCTGCGACAGCTGACGGCGGCAATCATTTTAATGTAATGTCTGCCCGCGCGTGGTTCTCATTACTAAAACTACGTAAAAGTTACAATACGACCCAGAGACCTTTCAGCCATTGACTCCTCTTCCCCTCCCCCGCTCGCACCATCGAGTGTTTACTTGGCACAACCAGAAGTTGAGTTGCAAACATATATGAAATCAATATGTTTCATCAATCTATTGTTCAACTGCAATTGGGTTTTTTTTCTGAGAGTATCCAACCCTTTCAGCCAGTTTCAATTTGCCATAATTTGTTGATATTCATATTTGAGTTTTTGCGCAACTATTTCTGTTCATCTGTTCATTTAAAAGTAACGCATAAAAAGTTTAACTTTATGTGTAATTGGCTCACAGCCATAGTAGCATTGCCCCGAATTGAATAAATATTTAATCATATTTATTTTTACACTCATTTTGTATTTTTTGTTTGCACAAAAACAACTTTATTCAATTGAGTTGGTTTTTATTTCAGACTTTTTATACACGCTGTTTTTTTAAAAGATTGAAAAAGAGTGCTTTGCACTCTTATCCGGAATTGGAATTTTTTGTTAAGCAATCAGTAACAGGAACCAATGTTATTAGTTCATCTACATTACCATATCGGAACTGAAAAGAGGGAATAAAATTTGGAACAGAAACATTTGCACTTTACAAGAACCAAAATCGAAAAACAATTCTGTTTGTGATTTTTATCTTAAATACTTTTCAAGGATAATAATCTTTAAGCATTGATTTAATTGTTTTACAGCAGTCTTTTCCAGAGTATCCTGTAGTCGGCAAATGCCCGCCACAATTGCGATTTTGTACATTACATTTGTGGAATGAAAATATAATTGTGTATTTGCTCTGAATTATTTGTGAGCATCACAAGCAGACGCATAAATTATGAAAATGCGAAAATATTTATTCATTGATATTGATGTTGATATTAAAGTAAATACATTTTTTTATTTGAGATAGATTTATGCATGCATTTATTTATTGAATTATAATAGAGATGCCAATGCCCAATGCCAATGTCGCAATCGAAAATAATATTTTATGCAATTTGTCCCCGTGACAAGTAAATTGAATTTCAATATGGGCAAATGCTGGGAAAGCTGCTGGAAAAATGTTGCCACTCTGCTTGCATGGGGCAACTGGGAATTATTTCACTTACTTCTTGCACAACAAAACCGAAGAAGACGAGAAACTTATTCGCAACCAGGGATAAATAAATCTACATTTATATTTGTTGCTTGCAACAGCAGCAACAGCAGCAGCTAGTTGCCTCACATTGGCCCACATTTCAACTTGCCGGGGCATAGTTTGTTGCCAAGTACAAGTGTGTGTGCTTGTGTGTGTGGGTGAGTGTATGATTTAATCGATAGCACGTGAAGCTTAAGGGTGAACGACTGTCAGATGAAAGCTAGACAGAATGCGGGGCAGGCGGAGGAGGCTTGCCACACGGCAACAGGAACTCGGCGACGTCACAAAAATTGACTTTTTAAGTAGGCATTCTCAACTCAGCTGCTGACAAATAGAAAAGAGGGGAGAAGCGGAGGAACACGGTATTGTAATAATGTGGCACAATAAAACTGAGCAGCACCACAACAACCACACACAAAAGCATTTACCACCAGCCCACCCCAAATGCTCAAATCTTCAAACAAACATGCAGATATTCATATATATATATATTTACATGTATATATATGTATAGATGTATATATGTATATATTTATATGTGCATATATAAATGGGCAGTGGGTGAATCTCTCCTTGTTGGGTTGTCATCAGGAAATGACGGCATTACGGCATTTACAGTTAATGCCTTTATATCCTCGAGAATTGCCTTGCCTTGCCTTGCCTTGCCTTGCCCCAAACTGTCGCACAGTCAACGCGCCCAAGTGTCTCCCCATGACCCCCCCCCCCCCCCCCTGCATGGCGTTTGCCTTCTATGTTTTGTTTTTGCTTTTTCATATTTGCATTTAATTTGATTTTATTGGATGTGCGGCGATTTGCTTTGTTTTGCCTCTGCCCCCGCCAAGGAATCGACTCTGTGGCACTCTCAGCTTTTTTTCTTGTGGCAAACAAACTATTATTGAGCTTTATTTGATACGCAAAAGGAATGTGCGAATTTTACATGAACAAACTTGGCAATACGCTGATATTGTTATTGGTCAAGATATTAACTTAATTAATAGGTTAGATTTTATAATAAATTTATATTTATTTATTATGGGACAACTTAAATTAAAACTTAAACCTTCAGATCGGGTATTACTGCCAGTTTATAGGGCGATTATGTTACGCATATATTTGTTGCTCTTATTATTTTATTTATTGTTAACCAAGAAGTATTCCTTTGGAACCACTTTGCCTTCTTCTATCGTGGGAAAAATAATAAATAACTCATTCCAAACACAGATGTAAAAAAAAATTATCTTTTGAAATATTTACTTCATGCTGAAAGAGCTTTATTTAATTCTTAAACGAATGCAAAATTAGATTGAGATTTGTTATGCTTTCCAAGTTGTTAACTTGTTTGCCTAGGAAATTACAAATTATTCCGCCATATTGTATCTTTTTCTATGTCGCAATACGATTCTGGTCATCTTAGGCACTCCCTGAAATATTTGTATGAATTCATTTTAAGAAAAGCTCTTTTAAAAAAAATCCATCGTTTCAAAATGTATTTAAAATGTAATTTAATTTAATCACTTCAAACAGCAGATAATTCGGCTTACTTATTTTGTCCATTTACAATTTTAATTTACCATAATTTGGATTATGTGGAACGAAGCCTTTTAAATGTTATTGTTGTTGATTGATCGACGCCTCGTAATTTATATTCCTGCTGACCAACAATAACAACAACAACAAGTAGAACATCGCATCAATATGAATTTCATGTCATGCATTTGCGATTTGCGTTTGTTATTGTTGCCACTGCCACTGCCACTGACGTTGCAGTTGCCGCCTTTCAGGCGCATTCAAAGCCACAATATCCAATTAAGTATTCATTTCGTTTTGTCAACTCGAACAGTGGACATTTTACCAAACAACAACAAGAGGCGACACCAATACATTGCTCAGCGTAAAGCTACAATTTGATGTCATATCCAAACACACACACAGAGAGACACACACACACACATACTCCCACAGAGTGTGTATATTCTACATACATGACAAAGTATGTCGCTGTCAGCTTTTGGACTTTTAACTGGCAACTGCCACAGAAACCTCCCTCCCCCCCAACCACACTCTTCTCTTCAATGTTTGCCATCAGAAGTAAAGCTACAGCTACGAAATGAAATATTCATATTTTCGGTTTCAATTCTCGTCCCTACATCTCTCATAATAATAACAACAATAACCACCAACAACCGATTCGAGTTCAGTCAGTTTTTTTTCCATGTCATGCGCAATGTTAAAGCGCCACCTGTCGGCCGGTGGAGCGTCATGTTTTGTGCCAATTATAAACAAGGTGTTCAACAAAAAATAAATAAATAAATAAATCGGACAAGACCAGACCAAGTGACGGAAATTATGAAATTACTGAATTATGTGAAAAAGCATTTTTGATAATACATACACATATATATATATGTATATATCCACTTTTGTAATTCCTTCGTTTCTGGGGACCATTTCACCCTTCGATGTATCTGTTTACACATATATATTTATTTTCATAATTTCATAATTTAATACAAAAAATAATTTAAAAGTATTCCATCGGAATATGGCTAAATTTATGTTCATAATTTGTTGTTAGTAAATAATTTAAATAAACTTTTTATAGTGTTTTAACTATTTCTTAAGTATTTTTAATACTTATTTAATTCGTACACATTTTTTTAAATTTGGGTACCTTTTTTTGGAGCTTGTAAAATGCAACAATTTTATTTGGCTTATTAAGTCTGTCTGCGTTTGAGTTTTTATGTTTTTTTTTATTCTCCTTCGTCGGGTCGCTGTTTTGGCCACTCTCCTGTGGCTGCTGCTGTTGACCCCTGAGTGATCCTTTGTGGCTGATGCTGAGCGCAGTTCAACAACTTGCCGCAAAAACAAAAAAAAACATGAAAATTTGTGCAAAGTTTTTGATTATTTTATTTGTTTGGCATTTGGAACGCGTAGCGTGCCGCTCGACAAGCGCAGACTTTAATGCCATTGTCCTCTTGTGCATTTGCAATCCATATTCATTGAACTTTGTCAATTGCTTTGTTGTCTCCAAATTTAATGCAGTTTAAGTGGCACTTTTGCAAATTGACTGGCTGGGCTTACGAGGCGATAATGCCAGGAAATTAGTTAATGCCTCAAAATGCATCCATTCCCTGCCAACTGGCAACACAATTTCATGCCAGCTGCACACAGACAAACAAACGCACTCGAGGAGCAGCCAACAAATGCGCAACGATAACAATTAAACTATTTTAGAGGGTGCAAGTGTGGCAACAATGCTGCAGTTAGTCAGCCAGCAGCAGCAGCAGCAGCAGTTGTGGTTTTTGTAGTCATACACACACAGACACACACACACACACACACGCACTAGCCCATAATTATGAAATTGAACAATAAACAGATGCCCGCCAGCCTTCAAGTCAATAGACAATGAGAAAAGCGAGCAGGACTCTTCGTCAAATTCACAGCTGCTTCAAGCAAGCCACTCAGGCAGACGGGCAATTGTAATGGTTTCTGTCTGTGGTTGTTGTTGTTGTTTCAGTTGCAACTGTTGTTGTCAGCACGATGACAACAGCAACTGTCGCTTGTGCTCTGGTCAACCTGCTGCCAAGCCAAGTGAAATGATGTGCCAAAAACGTTTATCTAAGGACCAGAGACAACCAGCAGGAGGCCAGAGCAGAGCGAGGCACAGGACTGCAGTGGCAGTCCAGTTTTTGCAACAGGACATAATATGCAGCACAGCAAGGCAAACAGAGGCAATTGCAATGCTGTCCAGCAGAGGCACGTAACTCTGCTCTGCTTCCTCTCTTTTCTCTTCTCTTCTCTTCTTTTCTTTCTCCTCTGCCCTGGGCTTGGGTCAGTGACTCCGGTCAGTCTACCCTGTTGCTCATTTTAGTTGACACAAAAGTGGTATGCTTAAGCTAGCAGTCAAAAATATAAACTTTATGCACTTGTATAATAAAGTTGTCTATTTTTAATGACAATTTTTATATAAACATAAGTTATTTTTGCTTGTAGGCTGATAACCTTTAAAGCACTTATCACATTTACTTCAAGTTAATAAGCCTTTTGGAAGAAACTATTTAATAGGAAATTATAGACTGAAAATTCACTTTATTGAACTCTATATTTTCAGCAGCGTTTACTGCTATTAAGAAGATTCCTCGAAACACACCATAGCAGATTAAATATTTTGTAGTATTCTGTAAAAATCATAGAAAATATAAATTAGGATTGTTCGGATACATATTAGCCTTAGAAGGCAGCAAAATAATAATAAACCCAAATTGAAATTCAAAATCTTATTTTAAGACCCTCACTTGTAAATTTAACTACTATTATTAATAATTTTTCCATATAGCTGCTTACAGGATAACTGCTCGTTGTTCCCTCTCGACTCGAGCGACTTGATTTATTTAACATTTTGTGTTGTTTCGCTTTGAAATGCACTTTTAATGAATATTTATAGAAGCTGGAAACTAACTAATTTTTGGTTTTATTTACTTTTGTTTTTGCTGCAGGTAGACAGGCGTGAACAATGTGCAGACAGTTGCTGGCTGAGGTCGCTGGCAGGACACCAACCGCAAGGATAATCAACAACAACGCACAACAACCAGCTAAGCTGTAACAACAACAACAACAACCACAACAACACCAACTAATTTTTTATACACGAAATGCATTTTTGAAAGCGATTATAAACAAAACCAAAACTCAAAAAAAGGCAATGCCCTCCATGCAACTTTTGATGCAAGTAGCTTAAAGGCAACTTTAAACACACACACACACACCCACACACACTATCACACACCCACACATACATAAACATCACACAACACACACAAATACACACAACTTGACTGATAGTTTAAACTACTAAATACAACAACTGAAAGCAGCAGCAGCAGCAGCGGAATAAACCAAACATTTTTTAAAAAATATTATTAAGTAAATATTTGCAAGGATATATTAATCCAACTCGTTATGCCAAATATGCGTTGCCGCTGCAGCTGCTGCTAATTCTACGTCAACAACAACATTAAACAACTTGCAACAGCAACAGCAACAACAACGAGCAACAACAGCAACTAGCAGGAGAAGCAACAACAACCACAATAAATCTTTAAATAGCAGCTGCAACATGGGCAACAAATGCTGCAGCAAGCACCAGGATCAGGAGTTGGCGTTGGCCTATCCCACGGGTGGCTACAAGAAATCCGATTACACCTTCGGCCAGACGCACATCAACAGCAACAGTGGCAGTGGCGGGGTGGCGGCTGCTCTTGGCCAGAAGCACAACAATGGCGGCTCGCTGGATTCACGCTACACCCCAGATCCAAATCGTGGCCCATTAAAAATTGGCGCCAAGGGCGGCGTCGACATCATCCGCACGCGCACCACGCCGAGTAAGTAGAATCGAAAAGAACACACTAAAAAAAAAATCACCCCGAAAAGATGAAAATGTTACTTGTTGTTTTTAGAAATAATCTCCAAAAATAAGCAAACATATTTCTTTATATTAGAAAGCCTTTTGACCTAAAGCAACAATTCAAAAAATATATTTTTAAACAAACTTTCGTTTCCAAAAAGTAGAATTGTAAATACAACTTTTTATAACATCTTTTCTCTCGAGTGCAATATTTGAGTACAGCTTTTGTCTGCTGTCGAGCTAAATTTATTTTATTATAATATTTTTATAATCGTGAAACTTACAAATATTAATGCTTAATAATAATTATAAGTCACAGAAAACCTGATATAATAATTATATTTACACACATAGAAAAACTCTCTGTTTTTAAACATATTGTTTTCTAGTTAAAAAAAAAAATACGCCCTGAAATTAGAATATGCAAATCCTGGTTTTTGGAAAGCACACAATCTTAATTTTTTGAAATTCACTTCATAAATAATAAGGAGAGGGAAAATATACGGGTGTTTTTTTTTTTTTTTGTCTAAGTGCACTATGCCACCCACCACCCACCACCCACAATTATAATTATGTTTACCTGGGGACCTTCTCGCTTTAATTAGCTATTTGAGTTGCTTTCTTTGTGGTTTAGCCAGCTGTTGCCTTTTTGACCTGCTCTGAATGCCAACGTTTCTATTTATAAAACACACATTTGTAATTAAAGTTGCGTCCCCTCTCCCCGGGGAAGGGAGTGGATTGATCCGACTTGTTTGCATATGAGCTAAACTTGTCAGTTGGTGTTGCCGAAGGTCACACTCATGTTTGCCATTTGCGCCAACCTTGACCAGTCCGGTGTGTGTGTGTATTGGTTGTGTGTGTGTGCGTGTGTTGCTTGACAAACTTAGCTGCAAATTGCATAATTACAGTTCCACTCTTAGTCGACAAGTCGTTAAGGAATACAGCCAACAGGAAATGAAGAAATGTTTTGACCAATGCAACAGCAAAAGCAATTTACTTAGCAATTGCCATTTGGGTTTGGTTATACAGTTAACCACTTTAGTATCCTTGAACGTCAAGGAAAAGTTCTCTTTGGCAAATTTGCATCTAGAATTCTTGATAAGCTGTCATTTTTTAAACCGTCAACGTCATAGAGAGTCTAAAGAGAAGTTGTGCCAAACCATAATAAGACAAATTAAATTTTCTTAAAGAGTATTAAACAGTCTTTCTAGATTCCAACTTTTCAATCTTTAAAGAGGGCTTGGTACTAGGAGGAGGTGTCTTCTCCAGCAGTGAGTGCGCCTAATCAGAGCTGTTTGATGTCGATTAGCTTGGCCATTTAGCATTGCATTTTATTTGCGTTGCGTGTGTGCCCAGATTTCGTGGAGGGAAAGCGGCTTAGGTCGTGTAAACCCGACAAATACGTTGACAAAGACTGAGGTTTAAGCATTTGGCCCGCTGTCAGCATTTAAGTTCAAAATGGAGGACAAGGCAACAACAATAACAATAACAATAACAACAAAGACAAAACAGAGCAGAAAATCTACAGGGCAGCAAACCAAGTTGTCCCCGCGTGGACTAAATCAATTAGCCAATTGCATTTGCAATAGCAATTCAGTGCCAAAATGGGGTGGAACAAATGAAATGAACAAATGTGGCTTGGCAAGAAATGAAATGAAATTATATTGTTTTGGCCAACTAGCCTGCTATTTTTTGATGCTTGACAAAATTGAACATTTGCCTTGACTGCCTGCAGTATTGCGCTGTGCCGCAAATCATTAACTTCCAATTAGTTTCTGACTCGATTTGCGTGCGGGGCACGTTATATAAATTTATATTTGCCAATTTGTCGCCCGTAAATTGCACTTTAAGGCAACGACGCCTTCCCTCTCCTCGCCTCGCCTTGCTGATGCCAAATCAAATTTGCCACATCAGCCAGACGAAAATTGCCACTAACTTAACATCGACGTATTTGCCGCGAGCAGCCAACTCTTGCCACGCTCACATAAAAAATTCACCCTAAATTTAAGAAACCTTATTAATTTGAAAATAAATTTAAAAAATTTTAACCAGAGATTTTAATTCTTAATTTCATAATTGAAAAAAATCCCTATAAAGCAGTAAGAAATACAACTTATTTGGGATTGTCGATTTACGGGTCTTTTTCATGATAAGAAAAATGTTTTCTTGTATTTTGAAATTTATTTGTATTATATTTATTTAAATATTTGTATTTTTTCTGATTTCATTTTAGCTGGCGTGCCTGGTGTTCTCCCAAAGAGACGCGTTGTTGTCGCACTTTACGATTATAAATCGCGCGATGAGTCCGACTTGAGCTTTATGAAGGGCGACCGCATGGAGGTCATCGATGACACCGAGTCGGACTGGTGGCGCGTCGTCAATCTGACCACACGCCAGGAGGGCCTGATTCCGCTCAATTTTGTAGCCGAGGAGCGCAGCGTTAACAGTGAAGAGTAAGTTCAAGTTGCAAAGATTCAAGATTTATATAAATATTATGTGATCTCTGCTCTCCTCCAAATAGCTGGTTCTTTGAGAACGTGCTACGCAAGGAGGCGGACAAGCTGCTGCTGGCTGAGGAGAATCCGCGTGGCACATTTCTGGTGCGTCCATCGGAACACAATCCCAACGGCTATTCGCTGTCGGTGAAGGACTGGGAGGATGGGCGTGGCTATCATGTGAAGCATTATCGCATCAAGCCGCTGGACAACGGCGGCTACTACATAGCCACAAATCAAACCTTCCCGTCGCTCCAGGCCCTCGTCATGGCCTACAGCAGTGAGTACAACAGAGCAGGTCATCAATTACCAGACTTCATTTTCATGCTGTTCTACTTGCCTCGCAGAAAACGCGCTTGGACTGTGTCACATTCTGTCGCGTCCCTGCTCCAAACCGCAGCCACAGATGTGGGATCTGGGGCCCGAGCTGCGTGACAAGTATGAGATTCCACGCTCAGAGATACAACTGCTGCGTAAACTGGGTCGTGGCAACTTTGGTGAGGTCTTCTACGGCAAGTGGCGCAACAGCATCGATGTGGCAGTGAAAACGTTGCGCGAGGGCACCATGTCCACGGCGGCATTCCTCCAGGAGGCGGCCATCATGAAAAAGTTTCGACACAATCGCCTTGTGGCCCTCTATGCTGTCTGTTCACAGGTGAGTAATGTGAACTTCCTCTTCTCCATCAGTTTATTTAATATCTAACATCTGTTCTGGTCTGCAGGAGGAGCCCATCTATATTGTGCAGGAGTACATGTCCAAGGGCAGCCTGCTGGACTTTTTGCGCGAGGGCGACGGTCGCTATTTGCACTTTGAGGATCTCATCTATATTGCCACGCAGGTGGCCAGCGGTATGGAGTATCTGGAGTCCAAGCTGCTCATCCATCGCGATTTGGCGGCGCGCAATGTGCTGATCGGCGAGAATAATGTGGCAAAGATATGTGATTTTGGTTTGGCGCGCGTCATCGCCGATGATGAGTACTGCCCCAAGCAGGGCTCACGTTTCCCCGTCAAATGGACGGCGCCCGAGGCGATTATCTATGGCAAGTTCAGCATCAAATCGGATGTGTGGTCATATGGCATACTGCTAATGGAGCTGTTCACGTATGGACAAGTGCCCTATCCGGGCATGCATAGTCGCGAAGTCATCGAGAATATTGAACGCGGTTTCCGCATGCCAAAGCCAACAAATCACTATTTCCCCGACAATATCTATCATCTGCTGCTCCAATGCTGGGACGCAGTGCCCGAGAAGAGGCCAACGTTTGAGTTCTTGAATCATTATTTTGAGTCTTTCTCGGTAACGTCGGAGGTGCCGTATCGGGAGGTGCAGGATTAAGCAACAAAAACAACGCTCACATCACACACAAAAACACACATAAACACACACACACATCTATATATATATAAACATAAATAATAACGTTATATATATGTAACGTAAACATTTATACATATTTACTATAATTCTTAAGACTTTTTAAAATGGCAAGGCATTAGTTGCATACACAAAAACAACAAGAAGAACAACAACAACAGTAACAAATAACATTTACATAATTCTAAATGTATATGGTATATATATATAAAAATATATATATATATATATATATATATATATATTATGTATTGTGTATAAGCGTAAATGATAAAGAATTTCGGTGGAAATGCAACATTTTATATTTTACATGCAAAAACTATTTTATAATTTATATACCAACTACTTGTACGTACTATTGAAATAGCAAGTATTTAACTAGTTTTGTAAGCTTACCAAAAACAACAACAACAAGAACAACAAATCCAAGAAGATGATGAATAGAAACAAAACAAACAATTATATGAAACGCAAAAGGCAATTCGATTTATTTTTTCTAATCGAATGCAGTTGAAACATAAACATAAAGAAATCTTTACAACAACAACAATTTAATATGCTACTTTAATCGGTGCTTAGATTTTTGTCAATCTATTTATCTATCTATCAATCTATTTATCTATTCATCCCAATTATTATCTTTAACTCTACTGCTGAATTTTATTCCTGATACTTTCCTCAAAACTAAAACCAAGTATTATTTAACACAATCAAAAAGTTGTTGGATCTTTTCAGCTAATAGGAAATCTTGCAATGATGGCATTTAAACATATTATACGGCGCCTACCGATGCGCCACGCCCCTATCTCTACTTCGAAGTCACATCATTGTTTTCAATCAAACTCAAATTGATCACAAAAAAATATGTCATTAAACAAATTCTTTTGCTGCTGCTTCTACGAGTAGTTGAGGCTAATAAATAAAACAAAAAAAAAAAAAAAAACAGCATCAGTCTGAGCAGTTGCTGGATAAAAATCCTCCAATATAATATATAATTATATTATATAAATTTGTAAAACATTTTGTATAAAACATTACACAAAAAAAGAATTCACATTTACGAACACGCTTTTGTTTTTATTAGTAATTAAACCAATGAATGTTTATAGTACATTTAAGTTTATGCCAAAATTATAAGAGTTTTTCTATATATATATATATATTTAAGCACAAGTGAAATTATATAAAATGATGTTAGAAAAACGCACTTTCAGTTGGGCACAGTCCACACACAGATATATATATAATATATATATATATATATATATGTATAGCCTTATCTACATTCATGTACTAATTGCCAGCTCACATTTAGTTCCTCTCCAGATCCGCTCGACATTGTTCCACATTAATAGAACCCAAGTAAAAAGCCATGATGAAAGTTGATTGCAGTTTCAAGGGTTTCAAATGCAACAAGATAACAAACATATATCAGATAATGATAAAAATATTTCTTACCAATCAGTCAATGGGCACATAAACACAGAACAATTAACAATACACAATTACATCTATATCTTAGAGTACAGTAAATATATATATATATATATATATATATATGTATTTATATATATGCAAATTGTGTTTCTTTTAATTTATTATATTATTTTTGTTGTAGCCTTAAGTTCGAGCGTTTAATTTATGTGTTGGCCATTGTGTGCACATCTGTAGCATAAAACCAAAGTTTAGCATTTCGTATTAAAATATATATATATATGTATTTGTAAAGAACAACATTTATACGGCAACTTAATGCATTTCATACACACACACACACACACACACAAACATACACACTCACTCACACACACATACACATAGAGAAGATAAGGCAGCTTAAATATAAACGTGTAGCAAGAAATCAATTGTATGAAATTGCATTCAAAGTAAAATTAAATCTAAACGAACTAAAAATCATTACGATAAAACAGAATAAATAAAAAATATTGTTATAATTAAAAAAAGCAACACTGAAATTGTTTAGCGTAGTTGATGAATTTTTGTATATATATACTTGACATAACGTGTAGCAATAAATGAAATTGAATTGATTTAACAACTAAAACTTAACTAATATATAAAAATAACAATAACAATTACAATAACAACAACAAACAGCGGCATTTGTGGCGCGCAATGTGGCAAACAAAACAAAAAAACAATTGACAATTTTTTATACAATCAAATGGACAGATTTCTAAAATTTTCCAGCCTCGGCCTTTGGGAGGCGTGCCGCCAATGACGTCATCGTTGCTTGTTGTGGTTGATTAAGCAAAATTGTATAACTAAACACTGTCATATGTTTAATTATAAATACTAAATAATATCGAGATCCACTTTTGCATAACAAAACTGAAATCGAGTTACAAGACTCGCCCATAATAAATGCAAACTGAATTTAGCTGAGATGTGTAACGAAAATGCATACAAATAAATCAATAAAATGAAAGATATGTAATAAAATAAATGTGTTTTTAATCTGATCTTAACTTACTTGCTTTCTAGTCACTTGAGAAAAACGAACTCACTTTTCTTTTCGGGTTTTACTCTCTTTTGGATACCAAAAAAGTTGAATTTTTATTGTACTTTTCTAATATGTATATATATAAGTATATAAGTAATATTGAAATCGTTTCATTTAAAAAATTTTCAAAGGCAAAAATTACAATACATTAATATGTATTGCTCTTTTTTATTGTGTATATATATATATATAATTTTTCTATTATTTTTATTCAAGTTTGAAACATGTACTCTGGCGTCTAATTTCCTCCGTTCTGCATACTATGAGTTCTGAATTTCGTCGAAGCCGATGTTGTTTGAAGCCGAAGATGTAATTGGCTTTTGCCTCTTGGAAATACCAATATACATTCGAATTTAAGTACTATATATGTATCAATACTAAAATGGCCCTCTATATAGAGTTCTATCTGAGTAATGGGTAAGCAGTTCAGTGTTTTTGCCAGCTTGATTCGGTTACAATCAATTCATGGGTTTTCCGGTTTTTTGAATTTCGCTGCTGTCACCAAAGGCTGGCAATATCAACAGACTCTATTATCCATGTAGATATATAGTACTAAGCTGTTTAAAAGGGGTAAATTCTTCGGTTGTTGTTTTTTTTTTTAAATTCAAATTAAGAAAATGTTATTTAATATATTATTTATTTAAACTTGCACGTTCAAAAATTCAAAATTCTTCTGTGTATTTGATTTTCAAATGTGATAATTGTGATAAATGTTGTAAAGCCTACTAAACATCAACTTCGGGTCATGCTAAACACCAGATTTACAAAAATTCAAAACCAAACCAACCATTTTCGATTATCTCAAGTTGCATTGGCTGAGAGACGGCCATAAAAATCTCTCGTCCAATCCATTTTGATATCTTCAAAACTGGTTGGTTTTAGAATTTTTCACTAGCATTTCAACATGTACACCGGAAACACATACAATATATATATTTATGTAACTGTTTTATAAGGACGTTATATCGCCATAGTTCCAAGATTTGGAAACGGATATGAATCGCACTTATTGGTTTGTGTGTTTTTGTCTGTTTGTGTGTCTGTTTGGGTGTGTCTGTTTGTGTGTGTGTATGTGTGGTTGTGGAATGCGCTGCACGAAATCCTGAGTACCCCTAATTTGCTGCTATATTTGGCTATGTTGATCAACATAGCAGTGTTGCAGCTTTAAGTTCGGTGCCCGCTTTATTTTGGATTTTTCTGTGAAGCGCATTCAATATTCGGCAATGCCGAAAACGTAATTAATCAACCATTTTACATGGCTGATGAGATTTGTTGCGTCTGCTGGTATTGTTGCTGTTGCTGCGGCACTGTTGGTGGTGGCTGTTGTTGCTGTGGCGTCAGCGCCAGCGGCTGTTGCAGTTGCAGTTGTTGCGGCTGCTGCTGCTGCTGCTGTTGCTGTTGCTGCTGCTGCATTTGAGCTTGTTGCTGTTGGAATTGCATCTGCATTTGCTGCATTTGCATCTGCTGTTGGGCCGCTGCCGCAGCTGCCGCATTCTGTTGCGTGGTTGCCTCGGATGTTTTCAGGAAATACGTTATTAAATCGATGGGCAGCGGGAACACAATCGTCGAGTTCTTCTCAGCGGATATGGTGTTGAGTGTCTGCAAGCGAGAATCAAGTTGCAATTACATCATAAATGGAGTGGTGAATGAAAATCATTAATCAGAGAAAAATGCCTTTTCTGCCTTATAAAGGAGTCTCCTTTGTTTTCTCTGAGTGTTATACATACCTGCAGGTAGCGCAGCTGCAGTGCTGCTGGTGAATCGCCAATCACCTCGGATGCCTCGCGAAGTGCTCGGGACGCCTTCTGCTCGCCCTCGGCGGCAATAACTTTGGCGCGTGCCTCACGAGCTGCCTCTGCTTCGGCGGCCATCGCACGTTGCAGTTGCACCGGCAGACGCACATCCTTGCTGTTAGGCGTCCGGGATAGAAGAAGGTACATTAGCCACATCGTTACACCGTAGCGCACATCCCACAAATCGCAGCAGGCATTTGCACATTTCTTGCTGTAAACTCATTTAGAAAACAGTAAGCGATTTTCAAGTCCCAACTAAAGTCTTTTTGACCCACTTCTTCTTGTTATTGTCCAACGTCTAAAAATGGCTTTTATTTAACTGAACTGAAAACTTTCTGTTTGCTAACTGAAACACGTTTAAGGGTCATCAGCCTTTGGGCCAGGGACTCCACATTAAAGGTCATTAGAAAGCTGCTTTTTTCTCTAACTGGATTGATTTGAAGCTTGAAATTGTATAATACCATTGATATGTCCCCGAAGAGAATAAAAAATAACATTGTAGGGGAAAAAGGCATTAAGTAATCTTGACCAGCATCAATAGTCAATTAACTAGTCTCAATTAATTTTCTATATATAACAATAAGTAAAAATTCTAAGTGGATTTCTTAAATGTGCAACTAAAAGTCTAATTTGCAAGGGTGTGAACTATTCGTATATTAATTTCTAAGATGCCACTAAATTGTTGTCTTCTCGTCAAACTTCTGATGATAAAATGTCGAGCATATTTCGTTGGCCATGCCAACAAAAAATGTATCAGTTGATTAATTTCATCAAAAAATCGAGAGTGCCATAAGACTGTCATAACAATGAAACAATTTTCATAGGCACAACAGCAAAAAAAGCGTTGACAAAAGAGCCGCTGGCTGCTATCCACAGCTAAGTCCCAACAGCAACAATAACAATAACAACAACAATAACAACAGTAAACAACAGCAAAAGCGTCAAGTGTTGTTTTGGCCATTGCAGCTGTTCCCCATTTTGTTGGCCATGTATTTGACAAGCTGTCAAGAGTTGCAGGGAATAGCAGCTGTATGATGCGCGAGAGTCGGTCGGAGTCGGTCGGGTAGAGAAGCATCCCACTTGGCTAATAATAAATTACAACAACGCATCAACTGTGACAGCGGACAAAGGCCAATGGAGCGTCCCTCAGTCCGTGTTCTCCCTTGGCTGTAATAAAAAGGGGACCCCGAACACAAAATGCCAACCACGACCACCTACTACATTTTGACATAGAAACCCTTATGCATGAGAGTGTGTGTGTGTGTGTTTGTGTGTAGGGAGTGTGTGTGTGTGATAGAAAAGTTGCACTACTTACATTTCAACACGTTCAACTTTGATGCCCCAAGCATCGGTGGCTTCGTCGAGCTGAACCTGTTTATGATTTGGCCCACATAAAGGTGGAAGGTGTGTGTGTGTGTGTAGGTGTACATGTGTGTGTGTGTCAGGTGTGTATTTGTAGAATATCGTGAATATGTGTGTGTGTGTGTTAAAAATAGCAGTAAAAACACATTAGTTTCTGTTTACACACGTTTTTTTTCATTTTCATTCTGTTAACTGTGATGGTTATTTTTTTTACTCTTTTGCCTTTCACATTTTACATTTCGCATTTCGCATTTTTCTTCATATTATTTTTTTTATCAGATATATGTTTTTTGTGCTTTTGTGGGTCGCTGCAGCATCCTTGAAAACGCTAAACTGAAAAATGCAGTACTTGCTGGCGTCTAACGGAGTGGAAGAGCCAAACAACTTTGCCAACTTTGGCATTCTGGTCATGTTCGACGCCAGCATTCAGCTAACATGATTTTTAGCCATTTTCTTTGGCAGGCGATAGAAGGGTTTGAGTGAGAAGGGGGGTGGATTGGGATGGAAACGGATTTTCAACTATTTTTTTCATAGTCAGGCCATAAAAATAAATAAATAAAGTGCAGAAAAGCTGAAAAGCTAAAAAGCTGAAGCTTGAGCTAAATTTGGGTTAAGTTTTGGCAGCTGAGCTGCTGCCTCTGCTGCTGCTGCTGCTGCTGCTGCTGCTGCTTCGGCAGCTGGCCCAAAAGATATGCGCATTCAATTTGCAACTTTAGTATTTTTTGTTTAAGGAGACATGTGGATTATATATGACAGCTGCTGCAAGAATGCATGCAATTAGCAATTAATATTTGTAAAGTTTTGCTGCACAACTCGCTGCATAATTAGCAACAGCAGTGCCAAGTGGCAAGTGGCTAAAACGGGGAAGAAAGAGTTTTAAGGGCTGAGGGGGAGCACACATAAGTCAATTACGTGCTCGAGGGTTGGAGTTGAGGGCTGGGGCGGGGGCGGGGGGGTGGTTGGTGGTTGTTGGTTGTTGGGTTTTTGCAGGCAGGCAGACATAGTTTGTCTTGCTGTCAGTTGTTGTAGAACTCACCTGCATGGTGCCGGAAATCGTCATACGCTCGCTGAGTATCTCATGCAAATGCCGAGTTCCCATTGTGTTTCGTAGAGTAGTCTGTGCCAGTAGTCTGGTCGAATGGTGAGCATTCTCCACGTTCGCTATAGAGACGGTTGCATTTGATACCCGATAGTAAACCACTGCATCCACCGAAACCGTAACGCTATCCTTTGTGAGCACCTACAAGATGCAGTGGGTGGAATTTTTTTTGTTGTTTTTCTGTTGTTTTTCTTATTTTTCTTTTTGTTTGTCTCTACTATTTTTGTGCTTTCTTTTTGGATTAAATTTTTGTTTTGTTGTTGCTCTATTGTTGCTTTGTTTGCTTATTCTTTTATTCAGATTATGCTTGTTATTGTTTGCTGCGACTGTATACATGTGTATATATATATATATATATATATGTATGTGTGCTTATAAGCTGAAGTTTTCTGTATCTGTATCTGTAGCTGTAGCTGTGCAACTATGTATGAATAATTCAGAAGCATTTTGCTTAGAATATGCACTTGACTCGTGGTCGTTTTCTTTATTAGAACTAAGTGCAGAGTGCAAACTTTCACGCCAGACAGAGACGCATACAACACGGCAGAGAGAGCGAGAGAGAGAGAGAGAGACAGCGAGAGGGTGTCATTGCTTTTATTTTGATTATTTGCTTGTGTTTTGTTTGTGTGTATTTTTTTTTTCTTCTTTTTCCTCAAGTGCCTGTGTGCCATACACAAAAGCCATTTTGCATTATTTTTGTGGATATTGCAGTTTGCATTTTAGATTGCGGATTTTGGGCAACTTGAGTCAAGCGCCGTTTTGCACACAGATATGAATGTATTTATACAAGATACTCTATGAAAGCAGCAGTTTTCTTATTTTTGTGTTAGTTCAGTTTTTTGTTGGTTTCATTTTTTTCATTCTTTTTTGTTTTGTTTTTTTTATTTTTTTGTGATATGAGCTCGATAGCGATACGTGGAGCAAACTCAAGAGCTTTGAAGTTACAGTGTATAAGATATAGGTATGGGTATATTGCACAAATCATATACATATATATATAGTACATATGTTGTTGTAGTACATACATATGTTTCATTTTTTTTCTTTTTTTGTTTATATATATATAGGAAAACGATTGCAAATCAAGAGGCAGACTAAACGACGAAATCAACTTAAAAACCAAATGCGTTTAATTTGTTAAAGATATAACGAGAATACTCACAGAAACAGAACAGATAGAGAAATAGAGAAGGAGAGATAGAGAGATAGGGTAGGGGTAGATAGATATAGGTAGAGAGAAAAAGAGAAGTATATTTATGTATATATATATATATATATACATATATATATATATAGAGAGAGAGAGAGAGAGAGAGAAAGATTGCGATAGAGAAATGTTTTCGTTTGTACAATGTTTTTGGGGGTCTTTGATTATTTTGGGGGATTTTTTGGTTTTTCTGTTTGTAATACGATTGCCTTTCTGGTTATTCTTTTCTCGTCCCGTTAACTCCAAGAACTCAAACACAAATTCAACAAAGTCAAACTCGCAGCGCCCATCAAAACTATTATTATTATTCGCATACACAAAAAACGGCGGCGGCAAAACGAAAAAGTTTCTTCCCATTTATTGGGGAAAGCTGTGTGCACAAGTTGAGATGGTTTTTACGACCTGGGCAAAGATTCAGCTTTGCGATTCATTCTTTCGATTCAGCTTGGACCGTGTCTAGACCACTTTTTGTTGTGCTCCCTGGGCTTGGTGTCAATGTTGTTAAGTGTCGCTTCGTCCTGATGTGCTTTAGAGTTTTTTTTTCTGCTCTTGTTCACATTATCATAAGAATCAACTAAAAAGCT
Organism: Drosophila demipolita; assembly: GCA_035042405.1. Lineage (NCBI taxonomy): Eukaryota > Metazoa > Arthropoda > Insecta > Diptera > Drosophilidae > Drosophila > Drosophila demipolita. Next base: position 5,391,607 of record JAWNLI010000059.1, on the reverse strand, counting down.
TTAACGCTACCCAATGCCCAACTGAGCGCATACTTTATATACTTAAAGAGCAGTTTGTTTGTTTAACAATCTTGCGGAGAGATTGGATGGAAAAGTTTGTGTGCTGCTTGTAATTTATCAACCATGAATAACTAAATTATAAGCTAGGTCAAAAACTTGCCAACTAGTTTGGCTATCGTTTCAAGTTCTTTAATATGATATGCAGCCCAGCTCTGAGTTGTCGGTTGAAGGGGGCCGATTTGAATTCCCCCCAAAAAGAGCTTATTCTTAACCACAGTCATTTCTATTCAGTATTCTAAATCAATTTGCAAGAACAATGGCTTAAAATTCGAACAATAGTCGAATATTAAGCCGGTGCTCAATGTGTGTAAGTGTGTGTGTGTGTGTGTGTGTGTGAGAGAGAGTGTGCGTTTGTGTTCGTGTGTGTGTTCTTGGGAATAGTAGGTGGAATAATTGGATGATAAACTGCAATTGTTGTTATGTGTGTGTGTGTGTGGGTGTATGTGTGTGTATGTGGGGTGAGTGTGCATGAAGATTAAATGAAAGAACAATGCGACGTAAGTGAATAATAGTTAAATAATAATAATTGATTCATTTTAATTGATATGCTGGACAATAATCTCATTGATTTTAATTGGAAATAAATGGAGTTGATTTATTTTTGCATTTTGTATTTTGAATTTAACAATTTTGCATACATATTTGTTTATACACTGTAACAGCTAAGCTAATGAGCTTCAAAAATATATATGGTATATAATTATTATCATTTATTACAATTTGCAGAGTTCGATTTGTTTCCGATTTCGTTTCTTTTCAATTGGTTATTTTTTGTCGTTATTTTTTTTAGTTGCATCGAATGTAAATCATATTTCAACTGAAAATTATATATCTAAACTGGATGCACTGACTATAGTGAGTGAGAGATAGATAGAGATAGAGATAACGATAGCGATAGCGTTAGAGATGGAGAAAGAGATAGAATTTGAAAGACTGAAGGGAAAGAAAGAGAGGGCAAACTGATTTTGCGCAATGGCATCGCTGTGAAGCCGAAGTAATTCAAGTTGCTTGATTCTATATGCTATATGCTATATGCTATATGCTATATGCTATATGCTATATGTATTTACTGTAGTTTTGCTATTGCTACTATTTTGGTTGTACCAGGCTAACGGTATTTTCATTATTGTTACTTTCAACTAGACGTTGGCGGGCGGCGGCGGCATTTTCTTTTCTTTTTCTTTTTCTTTTTCATGCGTGCGATTTTCTTTTTCGATTTTATATATTCTTCTTGATTTTTGTTTATTTGTTGATTGTTGTAAACGAGTTGTAAACGAGTTAAACCCACATTTAAACAGCCTAAACCACGCAAAACACACATAGATGAACTCGACATGGATTGCTTGCTTGATATAGATACGAATATATATATATATATATATATACGTGTATATATATATATTTATATATATATTGTATACTGGTGTATATAGATATATATGCTAATTCATGATATATCTCTCACTGATTGTTGGGGTGCGTACGTTAAAGCGTCCTTCGCTAGTGCTCGAACAGATCAAATGTTAACGGTTATTTAGTAAGTGGTATAAGTATATATATTTCATATACGAGTATACGAGTAAAAATCTTTGTTTGTTTGTTTGTCGTAACTAAAAGCATGTATTAACGAGTGTCTGAGTGTCTGGGTGTCTGGGTGTCTGAGTGTGTGTGTTGGTGTTAGTTAATTGGTGAGTGAGTACTAAACTTAAATCTGTACATTTAAATGTTGAATATGTTTTTGTTTCTCGACTCATTTACGGCATGAATTGTGTACTTGTACTTAATAAGAACCAACAAATATATATATTGATGTTTGCTTGTGTGTATGTGTGTGTACGAGTTTTAAGAATTTTTCTTAGAAAGCTTTTTAGAATAGACACTTATGGAAATATATACTTAGCATGCTCTCAAAAATTATTCGAACTCTTATTCGAGAGGAGGAAGAGTGGGGGTGTCAAAAAGTAAGTGCATTTGGGTGTTTTGTGTTATCTATTTTTTGTTTTGTTTTTTTTTTTAAGGGTTGTTTCTTGTTTATTTTTTGGGAGGTTTTTGTTTGGTTTCGATTGGTTTCATATAACAAAAACAATTGTTTCGCTAAACAAAACGAACATAGCTCAAAAACAAAATCAGTATATATATGTTTAGGTATATATAAAGTAAGATATAGAGCGTGGGTTAGATAGACAGAAAGAGACACAGATATAGTGATAGACAGAGACAGAGGGAGAGAGAGAGAGAGAGACGGAGAACTAAACAGTTTATTAAACTATTTAGTGTTTTGTTCGAGCGGGCGAGCAAGCAAGACAGAGTTTAAATTACATATAAAGAGAGAAATAGAGAGAGAGAGAGACAGGGAGGGAGAGAGAGAGATAGATGTGGACGCTTTGTGTGTGTGCATTTGAGTGGTGAAAGGTATTTCAATAATGAATATTGTGTGGCTTTTGCTTTCTGTTGCATACTTTGCAGCTACACAAGAACTCAGTCTGTGTGTATCTGTGGGTGTGTGTGTGTGTGGGGGTGTGTGTGAGAGAGAAAAAGAGGGAGTTTGTGGGTGTGTGCCGTTGGTATAGAGTGAGAGCGTGTGTGTGTTTTTACCCTGTGTTCAGTGAACAAACATTTTACATTCGAGCGAGCCAATTTTGGTTTGTGCTGTTCATTTTAGGTTTTTTGTTTTTTTTTTTTAATTTTTATTCATACTTAATTTTTGATTTGCCCCCTGGCCCCCGCCCACCAATTTTTGAGAGAAAAAAAGAGGAGTAGTCTGTAGTGCATTTAGGTGCTCTGCTGAACACAGAGAATCAGAGATAGATTGACAGAGAGAGAGAGAGGGATAGAGAGAGAGAGTTGAGTTTCAGTTGATATGCTTTATATCATTTGCTTTTCATATATTTTTGTTTGGGTTGCTTCGCATTCTAATTGCAAGTAGACAATCAGAGTTGTATGCAACTATGCAAATTGTAATAAGTTGAAGTTAAAGGCACGTAACAACTTAAATCAAGATAAATTATAAATGAACACACAACATCCATGATATCATTTCGTATGCACTTTCACACAACAACAACAACAACAAAGACAGCAACAACATGAATATCGACAACAAGAAGACTCTTCACATCAATTTAAGAACACAAGTAAAAAAAAAATAAATGGGTTCAGTTCTGTGTTGACTTAGTTTCTGTGTGGATGCTGGGGGCATTTGCCGCAGTGTCCTTCATGCGTTTTGAGCAAACAGAGAAAGGGAATTCAAAACCAACTGAACTAAAAACCGTAATGGAAAACGCTGCCGAAAGTAAGTTGCAAATGTGCAGGGGAATCCATAAAAAAATAAATGAGAAAAAAACAGCAACAAAAAAAGAAGGAAAATGATTATCTAAGTTGGGCTGGGAAATAAGCAGCGACAAATGGATAAATTATTTTTTTTCGCATCTTGTTTGCTCCACGTAATTTAATATGGCTGTATTTGTTTTTCTCTCTCCAAGATTAAACTTATGCAATGAGTTAAAGTAATAATAAACAAATTTGGGCACATTGAATAATAATCGTATAAATGGAGGGAGGTTTTTCTATGTAAGAGGATTGTCAGAGTGTGTGTGTCTGAATGTGTGTGTGTGTGATTTTGATGCAATAATAATTATAATTAAAACTGCAATATTTTACGACAACGAGTACCATAGTTAAATAGTATATAAGACATACAACAGATACAGCAAGACTACAAACAACAACAACAACAATAGAGTCTCTGTGGGGTGGTGTGTGTGTGTGGGTGTGTGTGTGTTTGTTTGTGTGTGTACATCAAAATGCAAAAGAAAAGTGAGCAAATGCAACAAGAATGTAAGAAGAGCTGCTGCTTCAGCTTGTTAACAAGTATTTGCTGTTCTTGCTGTGTATATAACGGTGCCTCTTTGTGTGTGTGTGTGTGTGTTTGTTGGGGCTCAGGAAAGTATCTGTCAAAAAGTAGTAGTAGTTAGACAGAGAGCGATAGATGTACAGAGTGTAAAGCTGCTGCAGCAGAGCAGAAAAAAAATCACAGTTACGCAGGAAAACGCAAGTCCAAGAAACAGAAGAAAAAAAAAATAGCAAATCAGATATGAACGCCAAAGCAAACAGCATGACATGCGACAACAACAACAACAACAACACACGCAGGCAAAAAGAAAGAATAAACACACACATTCACGCACACACACACATACACAAAGAGGTATGCCAAAGGAAACGTAAAGAAAGAAAGGCACAAAAAAAAAATAACTTTGCGTATGCGTAATTCACGCTCTAGTTGCGTATCCTGTGTGTGTGTGTGTGTGTGTGTGTATGCAAGTGTGCGTCTGTCTGTCTGTGTGTGTATGTGTGTGTGTGCGCTTCGTCAGCCAAATCAACAGAACAACTCTGCGTGTGTGTGTGTGTGTGTGTGTGAGTGCTTTGGGCCAACACAAATCAAAGAAATTGTTGGTTAACAAATTGTGTGTGGCTTGGAATAAAACATGTGGCGAAGCTAACAGTTATTTTTTTCTTTTCTTTTTAAATGTTTTTATTTCATTTTTAACTTGTTTAAGTTTAGTTAGTGTTGTGTGTATCTGTATGTGTGTGTGTGTGGGTGTTTGTGATAGAGTGTGGGTATACATTAACAACAGCAACAACAACATACACATAAAGAATATATAGTTGTTGCTGCTGTTATATATCTCACTTACCTCCTGCGGCGGCACATCGTAGGTGCGAGTTCGCAGATCCACTCGTGCATACGAGTCAATGCAAGGCAGGATGAAGAATATACCTGTAGAGAGACAGAGCGAGAGAGAGAGAGAGAGAGAGGGGGAGACAAAAAGAGAGACAAACAGAGAGGGGAAAAAGAGAGAGAGAGAGAGAGAACGCATTGAGTCATGAATTATGTGGCAAGCGAGTACAGTTGTCGGCCAGTTTGGTTAATCTGCGACAAATGTGTCGGCAAAATCACTTAAGTGTTGCAGCAACCAAAAGCTGTGCGCTAATTTGGAGCAAGTGCAGCCATTAACACAAATTCTCGTCGCCAGCCAGCTAGCTAACACACTCAAATTTGCATAGGCAACAACCCAACAAAACCCACTCCCATCCCATCCCATCACAGCCGGCCCCGTGTCCCCATTACTCACCTGGACCCTTTGCACCGCCCTGCATAAGGCGACCCAAACGAAAGATGACTGCTCGCTCGTACTCCTGAACCACCTGCAAAATGCGGGCAAGACAGAACAGAAAGAGATGCATAGAGTATATAATAGAGAAAGAGAGGGAGAGGGGAATATAGAGAGAGAGGTAGGTTGGCAAAGAGAGCGGTAGGAAATTGAATACTGGCCAAGAAGAAGCGGCCAAAAACCCAGCCACAGCCACAAACTGCTGCGGATGCTTTTCGCATGATATCATCTAAAGAAATTGCATTCTTTCAACGACAGATGGGAATTTAAACCATGATTTATACCTACAGATATTTATTTTACTTTTACTTATTCTCTTGTTTGTTGTGATTTAAACTATTATTTTTACATTTCATTCCAAAAAAAAATTCCTACTGATTTAATCTAAGGAAATTAGTTTTTATTTTTTGGTTAATGTTGGCATATTTGTTGGCCATTGTCGAAATATTTACATTAGTTTTCATGTGATGCCAATCTACGAAAAAAACGGTGAATATATATTTTCATGGCTTCTGAAGTAATGAAAAAATTCTGAATGCAAAGTTAATTTTAGTTTTGCATAAAAGTCAGGCTCAGTTTTTCGTTGATGCTTGTTGCAATTGTGACTATAATTTTTTTTATGTAATCACATCAAATTAAGTTCTGATTTTATCTAAGCAAATTAATTTCAGATACATATTTTTGGGTTAAAAACAGTAGACTTACCTTGAAACAGACGAAGAGACTGAAGGGCAGCGTCATTATCACAAGTGCCACGGATAAAAATATCAGCAACTTGCCGCAAGTTGAAGCTTTGTCACTGATTTCCTCGTCCGCTGCGGGAAAATTGGTCAAGAATAGAGAAAATTATAGCGCAAAGTGGCAACAAGACAAGAGTATAGAGAAATATGCTGCAAATTCCACTTCGGTTATACACACACAAATTAATCAGTTCATTTACTTGCAATTTAAATCGCGTTTGCCAAAAATAAAAAAAAATGTATTTTAAATTTCACAAAATTTTACTCGCTTTTAGTTTAGCCAAAAATGCAAAAAATTCTGTTGAGGGCAACAAGTCGCCCATTTGTAATCCCGAAAGGTGCTGTGAGAGCCTTGTATCAGTCAACAGAAAAGAAAAAATAGTTCTGCACTTGGGCACATTAAGAAAAAACCAAAAAAAAAAAAAAAAAAGAGTAAAATAAAAAAAGAATTATGTGAAACTGTAGCATACTTAAGTTAAGAGCGCGCCAGTTGGCCATAAGCAAAATGGCTTACAAGTAGAAGAGATAAGATTTAACTTTTGATAGAGAAATAATCGGAGATTGTTAAAAGTTAAAGCGTAAATTGTAAATTGTAAATTGTGTGTGTGTTGTTGGGTTTTGTTGTCAGAGGATGTGGGGAATTATGTTTTTGGTTTTTCTTTTGTTTTAGTTTTCTTTTTGTCGATTTTTTTTTTTTTTTTTTTTTGGTTTTTATTATTTTTGGATTTTTCCAAATTAGTGCGACTTACAATAGAGAAATCCATGTGAATGTTTTGCTTGTGTATCTGCAAGAATACGATAAACCAAATGAATTGTAAAAATTAATTGGACTAGGGAATGGACATGGTTTGCTTCTACTTTTGTGGTTTATTCTTTTGGTATTTTTTTTTTTTTTTTTGTGGTGGAGCTGGTGTCTGCTGCATGCAAAAGCCACTAATTAGTTAACCGAACAAAACTAAAAGTAAACTTCAAATGAAATCAGAGTTGATGCATGCCATGCCTGAATGAGAATGAATACAACGAGAACTCGTATCGCATTTATGTTTGCACTTTTGCAATTGGAATTGGTGTGTGTTTTTTTTTGGTGGGATTGTGGCAATTAGTGTTGCTGTTTCCATTTCGGTTTCAATTACAGTTCATCGAGAGGTTGCAACAACGCCCCAGTCTCAGTCACAGTTGCTGTTGCAGTTGCTTCAAAGTGTTTTTAACGAGCTCCATTCGCACAAGCAGACAAACAAAAATTGTGGCTCTGTGCAACTCTCGTAGTTGCAATTTACGCTCGGCAACTTTGATGATTGGAATGTATTTGGGTGCTGGCACCTAAAGAGGACACGTTAAGCCAACAAGCTGTTAAAACCTCAGCCACCCTTCATCCCCACCAACCCAAGCAAACTTTTATTGAAATTGATTTCAAAATAATTGCAATGGCGTTGACGTGAATTTGAATGTGCGGATGCGGATGCGAATGCGGATGCGGATGTGCGGATTACAGGGTGCGGATGAGGAAAGTTGTTTTTGTGGTGCTGCTGCTGACAAATGAGGGTCTGTTTAAGTGTGAGTGTTAATGTGTGTGTATGTGTATGTGTGTGTATCTGGTAATAGATTTATTTGGAAAAATTTGTTACCTTTCGTGTTGTGTGTTCAAAATGTAATTAGTAGGCATGGGTGAGAGTGTTTTAACGTAAGCGAATAAAGTATTCGGGTATAGCGGGTATAAATTTTAAATCAATTTAAAGTGTAGACCCACGAAGTTTAGCACCAAATAAAATAAGGCCCAGAGAAAAATAAAAGTGTGAGATAATCATAATTCTTGAATATAATCTCGGTGCTTAATTCACAGCATGGCAGCCAGTGTGGCCATAATTTTTTAATGACTGGCCATACGTCCACCCACTTGCACCTCCACTCCACTACCACCCACTCTCTCTCCCTCTCCCTCTCCCACTTCCACTCCCACTCCCGCTTCTCCTGCCTTGTCGACATCCCGTCGCATACGTCATAGCAACAGTGGCAGAAGCAGCCCCTGGCAAAAAAGCTTTGCACTGAAAATGGGTCAACGCGTTAATGTTGTTGCTGTTTTTACCGTTGTTGTTGTTGTTCTTCTTATGTGTGTGTGTATGTGTGTGTTTTTTTTTTTGTTGTTGTGTGGCACTGATTGAATTTTGCATGCCAAATGTGAAGCGGCTGAAAATGTTGCTGCCACGAAACCCCCTTTTTTCAGACAGAGCGGCTAATGAAGCGATTAGCGTGAATATGCAATGAAATAGCACACACACTCCCTCACACACACACACACACATACACAGGCACACTCTCGCATATTTGCATAATAAAGTTCAGTTTATTAGATTGCAAAAAGTACAGCTTGTTGCAAGCTTTTTGCGATAAAAGAAAGAAAAGAAATTAATATCAAAATACCTAACCAGCCATTTAGATACACATCAGACACACACACAGACACACACCCGCACATACCACACACAGATACACACATGAAAAGTTGTTTGCTTGTTTTATGTTTCGTTTTCGTTTGCAATATTTTTTTTTTCGTTTTTTCGATCAGTTGGCAGCCAAATTGCATCAATAAATTATGAGCCTGTTGAGCGATTGGTTAGCGTTGTGCTGGCAAAAAGTGATTTGAAAGCGTTTTTATTGTTATACGTCGTGATAAGTAATGGTCATCAAATGCAAAATGGCGGAAGTGAAAATTGTATATTGAAAAAGTGAAAAAGTGTAGCATACTTTTTAGCGCAGCCACGCAACAAGTCCAGAGGAAATGCATATAATTTAGTAAATTGAGAATAAAGCACAGAGCCCAGCATCAGTAGCAGCAGCAGCAGATCAAGTTATGTGGTATATACAATTAGGACTCTATACTATATGCATATACTATACATATATATACTATATAGATTTATGTGTATACAGGCATTTCCCCTGGCAATTCCAGGAATTTGTTTATGGGCTGAACTCTCAACTTACCTCGTCGCTGCTCGGCTCTGTGTATCGCCTGCTGCTGATGCGACTGCTGCATAAGTGCATGATGACTGTGTGGCAGGGGCAACTGCTGCTGCTGTTGTTGTTGCTGCTGCTGTTGCTGCTGCTGCTGTTGTTGTTGCTGCTGCTGCTGCGGCTGCTGCTGGTGGTGATTTTCACGTTCTCTTAACTGCGGAGGTGGCGGTTGCTGTTGTTGTTGTTGTTGTTGCATGACGGGTTGCTGCTGCTGTTGTTGCAGTTGTTGTTGTTGCATGACGGGTTGCTGCTGCTGCTGCGGCTGCAATTGGTGATGCTGCATGCTTGGCGTACCCGTTATAGGCAGCTGATGGTCCCTATCCCGATCCCTGTGCTCATTATTAGCTACGGCTGATGTTGATGTTGGCGCTGGCGCCGGTGGTGCAAATGTGCTTGTGCTTGTTGTGGCAACTATACGCTGCGGTTGCTGGTGCCGATGCAGCTGATGATCCCGATGCTCCATATCCATCATCGAATCCGGCATTAAGCCGCGCTCACAAAACGACGCCAGGGCGACGGCTGTGGCAGCTGGCTCGAGCTGTGCGTCAAGCAGCCTCAAATCAAATCTGGAGGCTCAGGCCTCACTTAAGTTGCTGATGGTGTTGCTGCTCTGGTGTTGGTTGGTTGGTGGGGCAGTCTTAGCTTTGATGCATGGCTCGCCAAGTCAGATGGAAATGATGCATGGCACACACACACACACGTACAAGCGCACACTTATACACACGAAAACTTTTGCACACTTCTTTGCACAACGGTTAGCAGTCGCAGTCAACAACACTAATACATTGACAGAGCACAACAAATCTGGCTAGCTTACTCGCTGGGCTTAGTATGTATGCATATATGTTGCACGCACATTCCAATATACATGCAAACAGATACACGCATACACACTACTCTGAGCTAGTTTTGCTAGCACTCCTCCTCTCCACTCATCCTCATCATCATCCTCAGCTGGCGTCCTCTGTGTCCGTTGGCTGCTCCAAGTGTTTTGTCCCGTTGTTGTCGCTGCCTCGTTCAGAATCCAACTGAAAGTGCGCTGCTAGCGTGCATCCTTTTATAGCAGTTGCCACAGACACAGACACAGCAGCAGCAGCAGCAGCAGCAGCAGCAGAGCTTTGCGTGAGAGGGTACAAAGAAAACTTTGTTATCAACGGCAAGCCGCATCAGCAGTGGCCGAGAGGGAGACGGCCAAATTGCTCAACGTATGCTAAATGGCAAATGATCAAAGAGCTTTTTCATTGCGTCGTTGCAGCTGCATCTGGGCTGCTGTTGCCATGGTTTTCACTGATGTTGTTGCTGTTGCTGTTGCTGTTGTTGTTGCTTTATTGCATAGCTACCCCTGCCAGCTGGCTACCTTTTCCTTTTTTTCCAGCTTGCACTGACCTTGCGCACAATGCGACACGTTAACTATGCCCCGGCTTAAAACTTCAGGAACAAAGCTTTTAGCAGGCGCCAAGCTTTCTTTGCCTGGGGAAATCTTTACAAGAGCGAGAGAGAGAGAGAGCGGGTGAGAGCGGGAGAGAGAGAGCGGGAGTAAGAGAGTGAGACTAGTAGCGGGAGAGAGAGAGAGAGAGAGAGTGTGAGAGTAGAGTTGGTGAGTTTTAGTACACAACTGTACTAAAAGTTGTTAAAAGTCTGAAAAAATACGAGTTGCCTTTTTGTCACCTGGCTCGATTCGTGTGTGCAGGTGACAAAAATATATTTATGACATCCTTCACATGCTGCTGCTGCTGCTGCTGCTTCTGCTTCAGCTGCTGCTGTCAACTTTTATTGTAGTGTAGTATCACCCACTTGAGCGCCGCTTTTCAATTTGTGTGAAAACATCATATTTTTTTTTGTATTTGTTTACCAGCTTGAAATGGATGTGAGTGGAACATCGACTACTCGCTATGAGGGCACAGCCATCATATTGGTGGCATTCTAATGAACGTACTTGAATCTTCTGTCAAACTGTCGCCCATTTGGGTCACACATAGAGACAGTGAGCGATAGAGATGGAAACAGTAGTGATTCGGTGACGTTGAGCCTCCAATTACCATTTACGCTTCATTAAATGATACTCACTCTGGCAACCAGGCCAAGTCTTCAAGAGGCACCCTCCGCTAGCTGCCACACCAACTCCTATGCTGGAGTGCCGTGTTAAATGTGGCACTACAGTGCGTATGAGTGTTGTTATGTGTGACATTTATGCATACACAATACTTTACTGCCCCTCCCCCCCTTCACAACCCCTCTGCACTTGAGGTTGCAGAACACAACAGAACAGAGTTGGATCGGTGCCGTGTGTGGCACAGCAGTTAATTAATCTCAGTCATTTGATTAATGTGCGAATTGATTTTGGCATCTGTCTCTCTCTCTCCCTGTCTCTTTCTCTCGAGTGGCAGACAAATTGCTAGAATAACCTTTAAATATTCCTCCAGTTGTCTACGGAGGCACAGACATTCTCTAGCTTAAACATTGGGAATTTGTACACGTGTCGGCTCTCAAAGATTGCCTTCTTGCTGAAATTGCGCTGCTCAGCTTTGCAAAGATAAACTTGCCCGTGACACTAAAATGTATAGAGAAAATGCTGCTTAAAAGCACTTTTCGGCATTTTTATAGACAAACATAAAAAGGCGCTAAAACACTTTGTGTATTGAAACAAAGATTTGAGTTAACTGGCGACACACAAACAAACCAAAGAGGAAGTTGAAGACGAAGGCGTTTTCAAAGCAAAAGAAAATAGCCCAAAACAAAAGCTACACAAAAATGGCACATAAACAGATTGCTGACTGACAGCTGACTCAGAAGTGAAGGGAGAGAAGGGAGAGAAGGGAGAGAAGGGAGAGAAGAATAGGGACAGTTGACGGCTGTCCCATATCGAAATACGACGGAGAACGTGGAATGACAATGAGCAAAAGATGACAACGAGAAAAGAAAGCGTTTAAGGAATGCCAAAAAAACACAGCTGATGGTAAAATGTCCTTTAAGATAAGAATCAAATACAGTTAAGAAAATTAAGGCTTTAGCAAAAGAACCACAACTACTTTTTGAGGAGCATAATAAGAATCGTAACTTTTAGTAGCGATATATTACTAAGGATTGTAGATGCTGATCTAGATAATATATAGATTATTTATGGATAAGAGTTGAGCTGCCCTTAATTGCATTTACTTATTATTTTAATATAATCAAAGCTTGAAGAAATAATCGACTACTTATATAAGCATGAGAACAATCGAAGCTAGTCAGTTTTTTTTATTTTTGAACTATTTATTATATTAGTTTATGGACTCAGTCTTAAGGCATCGACCATTTCGTGATTCGCCTACAACTCCGTCTAGGAGAATAGTGTTAATCGAACTAGTCTGTTTGGTAAGAATAATCCCAATAAAAAAGATCTTATAGTCTGCCCCAAAGCACCAAACATATCGTGACTCAATTATAAAGCCGTCCACAACAACTGGCATAAAGAAGCATAAAAGAATCTAGCCTAGTCAGATTACAAGTTTATCAAGCGATGTGGCTAACAGCAGATGGCAAAAGCTGGATATGCCTAGGCCTAGGCCTAGGGCTTTGAACCGCATGTCCTGCGGCTGTGCTCAGCAACTGAAATTAGCCAGGCAAATATGTCGCACTTAAATGCTAACGGAAGAACTGGCAAAAGCCTGTGGCAAAGTTACCCAAAAACGGACACGGACACGTACACGGAGCGACCAACAGATTGCAGACGGCAGACGGCAGACGGCAGACAGAACACACAATGTGTCCCGGCATGGCAATTGGCCGGGTGGGTATAACGGGTGGGTGTTGCTGGTGGTGCAGGATGCTGGGTGGTGGGTGGTGTTGGTTTCTTGCGCCTTGTAATTGTTGACGTTTGCGCTTTTTGTCGTCGCTGGGCGGCTTGGGGTGACTTGCGTCGAATTATTGTCATATGAGGTCACTGTCCCTGTCTCACAGTGAAAGTTTTTTGCCAGACACACCCGCACACACACACATTTTGGTTTGTTTGCATACTGAGTGTATTGTGACTGTGGCAGTCAAGTAAATGTTCGCCTGAACAAGAGCAACAACTTGTGGCCTTGTTGCACTTTCAAGTGGACATCCTAAACACATTTTGTGGCACAAAAACAACTATACAACCACAAATTGCTCATATGCCCTGTGGTCCGCTTGATGAACTATTGCGCTCGTGAATAGTTTAGTAGCTAAGAAACCACAGCAACTGTTCAAATACAAAAAAGAAATGAGAACAACAAAAAACACTTATTGATTGTTGCACAAACTGTTGCACTCATGAATAGCTGAATAGCTGAATAGCTTTGCAATTTTAATCCCTTACTGATTGTTCATTTAGTAAAGTGAGCTGATTGCCAATTGTTCATTTTCTTCAACTTATTTGCCTTGTCTTTTCTCATAAATTATGATAGCCAAGTGAAACCCACCAAAATGAAATATGCGCATTCAATTTTGTGGAGCCTGATTGGCCTCCAGAGACAATTGTGGGCGGCATTTAATGCGGCTCCTCGAACTCCTATCGGGAACTATAGTTGCCTGGGGGTCCTAGTTAAAGTTGTATGTTGCTGCATATCAGTGGCAGCTCTCGAATTGCAGTCAGCTCTTGATATTGGCCACCTATCAAACTGTCAGGGACACTTTGAAGGCAAACAGTTGTTAAGTCTTACAAATGTCCGGCTTAGGGAAATGTTCAATCAATAATTCATAACTGCACATTGACGACACATTTCGTGGCAATAAAAATGAAAAGCGAAATGAAAAATGAAAAACGATGCTTGCTGCAAAGACTCGAAGCAATATTTTAGCGTGTGGCAGCCTCAGTGCTCACTTCGCAGTCGATTGTCCTGCTGAGGTCCTGCCACTGGTTCTGGCAACGCGTTGTACTTCTGCCATTGGACATGAACATGAAATGACTTTATCAATGCTGACTTCCCTGCCCCCCAGTAACACTCATTCACATACACACACTATACACACAATACACACACACACACAGCCACGCATAATAAATGAATGACAGGCGGCGCCAACAGCAAAAACGGGCTTTCAATTTATTTGTATCTTTTATTATGAATACCCTTGAGGAGAGTATTTTAGCTTTGCAATGTGTTCCGAGACGAATTTACGCTATTTATATATTTTTAATATATATTTCTAATAATTAAATATTTTATTTTTCAATATTAGAAGTTAGGAATAAGGAACTAATTACAATAAATGTAAGTATCTTACAAATTAATAGGAATAAAATTGAATATTTGTAATCTGCGATTTAGTGCTTAAATATGCAAAAATGTAAGCCACTAAATGAATCTAAAATAGAGTATTTAATCTTCGCCTACTTTTTGCTTATTTTGTTTGATTTTTTTTGTTTTTATTTGGCGGCTATCAGTGGGCCTTTTTTTGAATGCCTTCCAATGATGTGGTGCGGCACTGCGAGTGTCCTTTACTGGTACCCCGAGCCATGAAATATTGATGCGAATATATATCGGTGTGTGTGTGTGTGTTGTGTGTTGTGTTTTACGGTCTGTATAAGGTCACATTGAAACGAGCGAGTGTCCATTTCATTGATTTGTTCCACAAGCAACAAAATAATATTGAACTAAAAGGGAAGTGCAGGATTATTGGTAACTCAAACTAACCAACTGGTTGCTCATTAACTTTTCCGCAGGAAATCTAATACAGCCCAAGGCTGTAATTAATACGCTTGCAAAAAATTGAAAGAGTGCGGTAGAAATGCAGTCAACCAGCTGCTGACCTAAATGGAAATTAATTAAGATTTTCTCGCTGGCGGCTTCCACGCGAATTTAAGCCAAGTCTCAGGGTATTTGTATTTGTATTTGTATTTGGATAACGCTGCACGTCATGTTAAACAGAATTGTCAACAGGCGATGAAATGTGGATAAACAATTGAGCCGCCGGCAAAGTGGCAAAATGGCAAGAGACTGGTGGCTGGTGACTGGTGGCTGGTGGCAGGTGGCACATGGCAGGAGACAGCTGCATTCAGTCACATGCTGATAGCGTGGCCATCTGGAAAATCAATTAAAGCGCAGTCCAGCGGGCACTGTCAATGTATGTGGTGCGGTTGGTGTGTGGATGCGGGTGGTGCATGTGGTTTGGCTGCTTGCTTGCAGACTTATTGCGCCTCACTTCTCTTCTGCCATCGCAAAAGCCAGACTATTTCAGCTCTCCTCTAACCTCATTTATATGCAACATACTTCACCAACACTTTGCCAACTTAATTATCACGAAACGAACGGATGTGGCGTTGCATGCGGCGGAAATGTGTGCTTCCACACATGCAACGTGCAACCACCGCCCCGAGCCCTCCCACACAGCCCGCCTACCTTCGTTTCCCACCCACCGTTGCCACTTGATGTTGCCAAACACGCCTCGGCAATTTTAAAACACATTTCACTTGAGCGCATTTCCTTTGCCTGCCCAAGTAAAAATCGTCGTCGCAGCCCAATAAGTGAAAAAGCAAAATAAAATGTGCAATGGGAAAAATGAAAAATGAAATATTAAATGTAAAATATAAAAACTGAAATCTGAAATGTTAACTGCGACTAACCAAATTAATTCATTGACTGAAACATTTTCAGCTGCACATCTTGTGTCCACTGATGTGAACCAGTTTTATTTAAGGAGTCACTCAGGAAAATTATTTAAATATTTCACCTGTTTTTATATTTATAACAAAAATTTAATTTGATATTCAAAATGCTCTCTTTATATATGAATTTTAAAAATGTGTCGGAAAAATTCACCCAAATGAATTTTATATGTCAAATTTAAAGTAAATCTCAACAATATCAAATAAATGAAAAACAGTGATCCGAAAAGCTAATAAAAACTAAGAATTTAGCATGTCTGTCAATCAACCAGGTTTTAATCAGCATAAATTCAATTCCTCATGCGAATATCATAATTCTAAATATATACAAAATCTGTTTAAGTCAAACCTTTGATTTACCCATTTTTTTTTATTTATTCCCATTTTCTCATTATCTGTATTAGGCAGAATGCTCATCGAAGAGGTCAGTCCAACTAATCTCAAAGTTTTTTAAAACCTTACCTCGACTGAAGCCAAAGCCGCTTGTGGAGCCATTTGAGGCGGTTGTGTCGAGAGCCACCCTTCTGGGCGAGGCACTTATCTCGCGGGGACTACTGTGGTTGCTGCTCAGCATTTTGTTGTAGTTTTGTGGTGCGGTTGCACGGTGCTGTCCGCTAGTGCGTTGGTGCTGTTGGTGGTGCTGGTGGTGCTTGTTCAGTGGTCGAGCTGCATGTCGGTGCTGAGTAGCTGCCACTGGCATGCTGGCAGCGGTCGACTGCCACAAACTATCTGTGCGGTCCGATATTTTGAGGCCGTCTCAAATTTCGAATTCAAAAATGTGCAACTCTTTTTTTTTTTAGTTTTTGTGGTTGCTTAGGAATTGGTGTGCATGTTTTATACGAACAGATAATTATTTGCCAGGTCAGCTTGCAACAGAGTGGCATATATATAAATTAAGTTTGTGATAATTGCCACAAGTTGCGGGGTTCCACTTGGCAACTGCCCAACTGGCCAAGTGAACGCTTTATTTGAGTTGCGCTTTAAACTAGCCAAGAACTCGAACTCTATTAAAAACTTTTGCCTATGCCACACACACACAAACACACACACACACACACAAAGTTGTTAGCCACGCCTCGAGTTGCACTCTGAATGCGAGCCGCATTCGCATTTATTCAAATTAGCACAACAAGAAGCATTAAAACACAAATGGAGGCACTCAAACAACCGCAATTATTATTATTACTTTTACTATGTAAAACTCTATTTATTTTTTTGAATTTTATTTCCCCGCAGCGTACCCAAAATCGCCTCAGTGCTGCGACTGTTGGTGCTCATTGCGAAAACACGAAAAACTAATTTAATGAGCAGAGCAGAACTGGAGTTGGAGTCTATGTTTTGTTCACTTTTGTTTTTTATATATATATATATTTTGTATTTATATTTTTTTATTCGTTTTTCACTCGAAGTTGAAGTTGCTCTGTGCTCGATGTGCACTGACCACCAACCAGCTTAGTTTATAGACCAGGCCAAACTGAGCTGCGAGTAGTGTTATTAAATTTATTTATTGCGTTCTACCATTGTGTACTGCACGTTTTGTTTGCGTCACACACTCACACTCACACACACGCACACACACAAAACGTGGTCTGGCCCAGAAAGGTTGTGATTATGTGGTTGGAGAGGGGTGGGGAGAACCTTTAATGGACGTCCAATTTGTGTGAACTGCCATTGACAGTGGACATGTTAATGGCTCTGGTTTTTTTCATAACGAATAGGGTTTGAAGTCGGACTGCGCTCAGGTACCGTATTGTAGCTCAAGGATGCAGGATGTGCACTGTCAAGTCGCCTCGGAAATGCCAAAAAGCATCTTTTGTGTGCCAGAGCTGAGAACCTCGAACCTCGAAACCACATAACAAATACGAGCGGAAGAGCGAAACCTTAACCGAAACCAAAACTGTAATTGTATGCTTTGTAAATGCGATGAGCCTATGAGTCTACAAGTCACAAACACACACAAAAGTACACACACACACACACACACCCCTCGGACTCTTGGACTTGTTGGCTACCATCAAGTCGAGTCGAGGCGAGGCGAGGCAAGACACGCCAAGTCAAGTCAAGACCCAGCCAAAAGGCAAACAGCAATCGGGCAAGTAGGCCATTTGCATGTTGCTCGCTGCAAGAGCCAAAGTGGGCAAAGGATAACGACTTTCAACCGGTTGCTCCCGTGGGCAGGTGGCAGACTTGCAGGCAGTCAGGCAGGCAGGCAGGCAGGCGGGTCCTGCGAGTGAAAGTCTTGTAAGGACACTCTTGACGCTCTCGGCTCTGTCATTTACATGCTTGCATAAGCCTGAATATTTTATAATGCAACTGAAAACATTCAAAGCCAACTGTCAGCTCGTTATACCCCTCCTCACCCCCTGCGCTACTCTACTATTGAATTCTAAATGCACTAGAAAAAAGTACACCTGATTTTAGTAAGTAACTGAATATAAACCAGGTGTTTGCTATTCATTATTTATTTATACATTCTCATTCATAAAATAACGGAAATACATGTATATTTTCGTATGTACAAACAACTCTAAACATTTTCGTTTTTGTTGATAATATTACTTATTAACTTTAGTATAAAGTAAACTACAAATATTTAATATAGTTCAGAAATTCATGCGACAGCTGAAACTTATTGCATTTTTTTTTTAATTTTAGTAAGAATTTGTGTTTTATAAATTTGTGGCATTTCTATATTTTTAACATATAATTCAAAATAATATTACTAATTAATTTGAATATACTTTCAGTTTTCACATATGCAAACATTTAATAAAGTTCACAAATTTATTGGACAGCTGAAATTCGATTTATTTTGAATCTTAGAAAGAATTTGTTTTCCATTTGCATTTGTAGATTTTCAAAATATTTCTCTGTGTATTTAAGTGACTGCATTTTGAAAAGAACTTCAAACTACTCAACGAACTCAACATTCAGCTTATAATAGTCGCTTATATAAAAGTAAGCATTCAAATGTTAAGCAAGTTGCAGTCCTTATACTTTTCCATACTTTTCAAGATTTAAAGCACATTCTAATTAAATTTCCCCCTCCACACTTGTCTGACAGACGCAAAGGTTTCCATGGGGACTTTGTACCTTTCAGTCAAATTGCAAAAGATTAATGAAAACAGATATGTGCAGAATATTCAGTCCAGTTTTGCGTTACATTGGGAGTGATGAGCAAAAAGTGTGGGTTTTGTGTGCAGTTCAAAATAATTACACTAATTGGATGTTCGTGCTGTGGCCATTTACTTACGGTGAAGCCAACAAACCACCGCAAACCACCTTCGCAACTTGGTCCTTTCGCGTGTCCATTGCACTGACCAATAAATTGCGCAGTTTAATTGGACAACCAGGAGCAGAGGCACCCAACCCAGCGAGTGAGTCCTGTGTCCTGTGTTCTTTGGTCGTCATGTCAACAAGTTGAAACTTGCCTTTGGGAGCACACACACACATGGTGCATGCAGCTATCAATGGGCCCAGACGTCTTTGAAGTAATTAAGTGTCGCATTCGTCTACGCCCTGTTGCGCCACGGAGCGCATCAGCATTGGCGCCACTTGTGCCCATTTTAGGGACAGCAGCAGCAGCAGCAGCAACAGAGACAAAAACAACAATTGCGAGACGCCTTTTGTGCGTCAAATTAACAACTTCCGCATGAGGCCACATGCCACTTGCCACTTGCCGCTTGCACCCAAATGCGTCATTCTCTATGCTCGGCCTTTGTGCTACGTGCGATTTGTGATTGCCAGAGAGAGAGAGGGAGATAGCGAAAGACTATGAAACTGTGAAACTGTTAGGAGCACTGGCCACTTTGGCCATATTGTCATCGCTTGGCCAGCTGCCAGCCGCCAACCCCGACGATGAACAAGAACAAGAAGAAGCAGAAGCAGAAGTCGTCGCAGACTAAAACTGGCAAAAGCCATTATTGTGCTTTAATGACTGTTAAACTGGCAGCAGCTTAGCAAACTCGCCGGTCTGAAATAGGACATTAATTAATAAGGGCTTTCACGAGCCGACCGACTTTTCCACAAGCAAACCTTTGCACAAGTCGCTCCTTTGCTGCTCCACAGCCACTTGGCTGGTCTATCTGAGGATGCGAAGAGAAGCCATTAAATCTACACATTTAGCGCATTTAAATGTCCTGTTTCCTTTTTACCTTTTATCTAAATGCCACTCACACATTGTCCGGAATCGATGCCTGCCACAACATGCAGCAATGCCAAAAGTTTCTGCAAAATGGCAACTTTCAAGCAGCATCAACAGAAGTTTGCAAACATTTTGTGCGCCTCAAGCATGCTTCAAATTTAAGCGAAATGCCATTGGCGGAACCAGTCCAAGTGCTTTCCTCAGCAGTGCTCGATTTCAAAATTCTTTCTAAATATTCATAGAAAAATTTAACTTTTAAAAGAATAATTATTGCCATAACTTGTAACTTTGTGGAAACTTAACTACTTTTAAAGGAAGTGCATTTTTATCATGGTTGAATTTAAAAATCCTACATTAAAATCTGAAAAAATGCAGTTTGAAATCCGATCCCATAAATTAACTTAATGTGAAACCCAGAAGCGTTTTTCTTATAGCCAAAAATCTTTGCCTATTCGTTCCAAATCGGTTCATTTTAATTACAGTACGCTCTGTGTCTATTATACCCCATCAACAACTTTTAAGTGCAGGGTATCGCAAACAGGAAAATGAAATATAATAAAATATTCGGATCAAAGCATGACGGGAATTGGAAAAAGGCACCCGTTTATCTTGAGAATTCATAAGCGAGTTGAGAGGGAGAAATATTTGCTGGACAAATCGAGGAAAACACTAAGTGAAAAGCCAAAAGAAAACTTTTGCAGTGGAAATGCAAGCGGTCACATAAAATTACTTATAGAGGAGCGAACGGAGGACAAATCTTTGATGCTTCTGTGTGTCTGAGACTTGGTAGAACTTTTGCCATTGCTCTCAGGGCTGTTGAGTGGCAGTGCATTGAACTAGGCGCAAGTCTCAGTTCTTCCTCTCGTCTCCACTTGGTGCTCCTCCGCCGCCTTCTTCTCCTTCTCCTCCTGCCTTGTTGTTGGCAGCGAAACGAAGATGCTGGCTTTGACTGCGCTTTGGGTTTGTCTTTAAAAACCTCAGACGAAGGGTCATCAAAGTGGGCCGAGAAAAGTCTCGCAGTTTTAATTTCTTTTGTTTGGCCTTCTTTGGTTTGTTGGCCACGGTTTGTTAGCTTTTGTATTGTTTGTTTTTCTTCTTCTTCTTTTTTTTTTTAGTTTGCCTTTGCCTGCAAATTATTTGTTTTACTTCTGGTTTCGTCGTCGTTGCAAGACACGAGAATATCAGCTGCCAGCTGCTGAATGCCAACTTAATGCTAAATTAGACCGTTAATCAGTCGAACGAGGGGGGTCAGGGGCAGGGGCAGGTTTGAGAATAGCAAGACTAGAAAACGGGCAAATTAGCTAATGATGGAAAATGTAGAGACTTCTGTGTCATTTTCAGATATCCTATGTAAAGTTTACGCTTTGGGTATATGTGCATATAGATAATGTGAGAAAAAGTAACCTATTTAAAATAATATAAAACTATATAATAAAAGGTATGAATACAAATTATGCAATATGTCCCGAGCAGCCTTGAGAGTTACTAAAGTAAAAGAGTTCTTGTGGGTCGGAGTAAACATTAGAAGAAGTTTACACATTGGAAAATATATAATAAAATATAAACAAATATTTTTTATAGCTGCAAGTTTTTTTTTTACTGATTTCAGTTTAGGCAAGAATAAGCTCAAATTATTTATATGGTTGTCCGATATAAGTTTTAGTTAAGTGTTGATTTTATTTAACAGGGTATTTTACAGTTGACCACTGCTTTCATTTGCTTAGATTCCTCCCCCAAGCGGCGACATTATTCACACAGGTCAACGTGGTCATTAGAGTCGAGTGCAGATGATGCTTAATGTGTGCACTGTACAGTTATTACCAAGTATCTGGCACACAGCAAATAAATGAAGATGTCGTCTGTCGCTTTTGTGTGGACACAAACTTATCAAGATATATATATATATATATATATAGTCAAAGCTGGTCATACCGTACCCTGAGGCACGAGCCAGCTCAACTTGCAAGAGAATCCACATGGGAGCTTATACAAATATTAAGTATACGCCTAACTTACTGGAAAATGTTATGTTATGCTAATATTGTGGAGACACACACACACACACACAAACACGCATTTATGATTGCAATTGTTAATTTATGTATTGCGAATTTGCCAACTTCATTTTGGTTTAAACAAATGCAATTTTAAATCATGAACTTATTACGATATTAAATTAAATTTAAAAATCCCCATGTTTAGATTATAATACATACTTACACTGGCATCATTTGTGCATACATACATTTATATATTTATGCTTTTAGTTTTTGATTAAATTTAATTTTAAATTTCAGCACTCACCAAGTCTACGTACTACAGATGAACGAGATAGTTGTGAGAGAGAAGCGTTTTTGGTTTGTTGGTTGTTTGGTTGGTTATTTTGTTGATTTTAGATCGGTTTTTTGGTTCGTGATGCGTTTTTTGTTATTTGATATGCAAATTTGTACAGAGATTCGACCGAATACGACGAATTTGTTGAGCAAGCATCATGAAATGATTACGTTTATAGGTTAGTTTGGTTGCATATTTCTGGTTTATATATTTTACAGTTCATATGCACTCAGAGAAAAAACCAAAACTTAAATAGTTTACTCTTTTACAATGACAATAATTTTATATAGTTTCTGCACTACAAACATTTCTGATATGGCTTCAAGTTTAACTAGTTTTTTCTGAGTGCATATATGGCATATTCTAGATTATTATTACTGAGATTAAACATGCAGGCAGCGCATGCAAGGCGTGGGGGGGGGGGACGCGAATTTGTAAATACCGCTAAGCTAAATGTGGAAAGCTATTTATTTGCTACCGCTGCTGCTGCTGCTGCTGCTGTTTTTGCTGTGGCAGCTGCTGGTGCTGCCCACCGGGCGGCCGGGATTAAAGTGTGTCAACTGCAAAGCCACCGGGTCAGGGATATTGTCCACAGTCCCATGCAAAATCCCAAGCAGTCACAGGCACAGTTGCAGCAACAGCAGCAGCAACTGCAGAAGGATTTACCTTTCTATATATGCTGGCTCTTTGGGGGTTTTTCTTTTGGGTGGTGGGTGGTTGGATTAACACATATACACATGAACACATATACATACACAGATATTTAGACTGAGATCTGACACACTTACTTTTCATGATACGATTCCGGTATTCATCATCGCGCTGCATGGTCACACTGCCGCCGCCGTTGGAGACCATCGAGCTCACTTGCTCCATGGGCACAATATCCTGCAAATGCAACGAGAAAAAAGGATGCGATCAGATGGCAACTGCATAACAACTAACAGCGAAGCAATTTGCATGAGTTTTAATTTGTGCACAACATTTTTTAGTAAAGTTGGTCAAAGCTTAATTAGCAACAGGCAAATTGGATTTGTGCAATGCACATTGCAGGACATCTGCTTTCTGCTGTGTTGGCCATTTCATATCTGCTGTGCTTCTCTTTTCACACACTTTTCATGTACTCTGCTTATAGATAGCAAACTCAAACACTCAAAAAAAGTTGCATTGCATTTTAAAAATTCGCCATACTTTTACCTTTTACTTTAAATTAAAGTTCATAAAAAATAAAACTCAATTTCAAACTGTTTTTTTAAGTGAAAAAAGAAAGACAGAAAAGATTTCTAAAAGCAAGAATCACTTTTCTGTTTTTTGTATTTGCATTTTTTGTACAGCAATATTTTTTACAGTGTAGAAGCCAATCTCGACCAGCTTGCAATACGCCATTCTGTGCGGCTTTTCGGGTTATCCAAAAAAAAATATTGAATAGAAAATTTGTTTTTTTTTTCCTTTTTTTTGAGTGTGTATTGTGCCAAAAATAGCATTTGCCGTATGCGGTTTTTGAAAGGCTGCCACTATGTGAGCAATGCCCTGCTCCCGCACACAAACACCCTACTCCCCCCCCCCATTCAACCCCTTCTATAGATAAGCTTCAGTTACAGCTTTTGAGTGTCCTGCAGCAGCATCCGCATCAGCATCAGCAGCTGCGTTTGCCCAGCGGGCTGTGATATTCTCCAATGTTTATTGTTTGCATTCTGCTGCCACACGTACTCATCCGCTAACCTCGAAGTCTCACACCTCCCCACCCCCCCTGCCACACCCTCCTGCTGGGCATTGAGTAAAATGGATTATATTCAGTGAGTTTGCTCGACGTTTATTAATGAAATTTTCACAGAGACGCGTTTGGCCATTGTCCTGCTGGATTAGCATTGTTATAAACGTATTTTGAGCAAGCGGACTAAAATGAACAGATAAGAAATTTTCAGTGTTAAACCAGAACCGCAAATATATGCAATTTAAAGTAAATTTTGAAATATGTTGGATTCCCCACAAATAGCACACATTGCACATGTTTATCTGCTGTTCAAAAGTTTTACAAATGAAGCTATTAAATTGCAAATCTCATAATAAAATTTTTGCAAAAGGGCTGCAAGTGATACGCAAACAAAATCGAATGAACAAATATGAAATCAAAATGCAGACTGTAAATAGCCAAATGCTCGCTGGCCCATAAATCAAATACGCAGACAACAACAACAACAACAACAACAAAAACAGCAGCAACAACAACAGCAAATCAGAAATCGCATTATTTATTTTTTGGGTCGGTGCTCAGCAATCTTGGCAGCATCTTTTTAGCTGAACGCCCAACTGACAATAACTTAGAATTTAATCTGTCGCACAGCAGACGTGGCCAGTCAAAGATATATATATATACATATATTTATACATATTTACTATGTGTGGTAGTCATTTGTAGAATGCAGTAAAATGAGCATCACGTATGCGCCATGTATAATGCGCAATTCAATTTTCATCTAAATACGCATTATGCAGCATATTACGCATACGCCACGTGCCTCACACACAGAAAAATAACATGCATAAAACAGCAGCAATTCAAATGCCACGCCTCTGCGTCGACTCGTCCCCTTGTGTCATATTAACGACTTTTGCATATTGAAAATGTTTGTTCCGCACAAAAATTGGACTAACTTTGAACGACTTGCGTCGTCGTCGTCGCTACAGTTGCTGCTGCCACTTGCCACTTGGCAGGTAGAAGTTATCTTCTGGCTGCATGCCAAGTGCCACTTCATGTGTGGTATCATTCTGGATGACGACATCCAGCCAGGTAGGCAGCAACGGACTCTACTAGTCTTCAATTAAAATGTGCCCTCAAATTGCTTTTTTGTTTGCAAATAAACACACACAAAACACACACACAAACACACACACACAGCAGACAGCTCGACTAACAGTTTTTCAAGAGGCCACAAATCTATGTACCAAAAACTATATTTACTAAAGTAAACAGGGTCGTCAGACGTTTCCAGCCACAAATGCTGATGATGGGCTTGATAACGATGATGATCAATAATAATCACCAAAAAGTTGTTGCCACAAATTGCCAACAGATTTGCAAATAGCCATAATGCAAATTATGATAAAGTTGTAGAAGTATAATTACAATTTGATTTAAAAGCTCTTTGTGAGCATTAATTGTAGAAAAATTGAGTTGAAAAATCAGAATCTATTTATGGTATACACATAACAATTAATTTTGTGCAACTATTTTATTCCCACAAGCATTCAATTATTTATTATATTATAGATTATGAATAGACATAATATTGTAATTAGCAGAGTAAATTTCAAAATATTAATGGACTGAATTAAAAAATAATGTAATAGTTTTAATAATACTAATTCAATTATCAATTATATGTATGAATATAGTTGATTATTGTATATAATTTATTTTTGTATTGTATTTTAAATAATAAATATTTTAGCAATTGGAACGAAAAAAACGTTGACTAATTTGATTATTGATTTTAAAGATAAATATTTAAAATATTTCCTTAGCTATTTGTATGTCCTTCGTACCATATTAATATTTAAGTATTTGGAATTCATTTCCATCTTTCAATCGATATGGTGACATTTAACTAATATTAATTTAAAGTGAGGGAATTATGAAGTCCTTCCACATTCCATGACTAACTGCTTATGTCTTCCCTCAAACTTTATAATGATAGTTGGTTTTTTTTTGTTCCATCTGTTGTTTTTTGTGGAGCTTTCGCAGCTTATCTCACATGTAAATTAATGGCGTCAACGCGACCGCAACGAGTACAGCTAACAGGACAATGGCAGCACGGATTCAACAATGGGTGATAGTCCGCTGTGCACCCGCGCCCCATCCCCCGCAAACAATATCAAACAAAGGATTAAACACATGCCCCCAGACTGATGTGACTTAGTTCGAGTGAAAGTTTATGGCATGTTATATTGAATAATTAAATTTTATTGATCGCCACGCACATGCAACCATACACACACGCACACACACACACTACGCACACACTCACTTTGTGGCTGCCCCAACATGTTTATTAGTTTCAGTGTGGCATTTAAGGCTTGCAGCCAGCTGGTTATTGTTTAAAATACGAGACATAATTATGTAAGTAGAGATGATATATGTACTATATGCTGAATACCCAACTTTATCTCTGTGTGTGTGTGTGTGCGTGTTGTTTATACAGTAGTTGGGCGATAATAAAGTTAATATGAACGCTAAACAGCTCTGGCCATGACTTGATTTTGTTGTTGCTGTTGTCGTTGTCGTGATTGGGCCACATGACCCGTAAGAATGTGCGCTAATTGGCTTTTAAGCTGTTGACTTAACCCTCATTGGCTTTGCCTTTGGCATAGTTAACATATCGCAAGGATATACGCTGTCCGATTGTAATCTTAAGATGTTGATAAGTGTGTCAAGAAATACACAAGGGATTATTACAATTACCTACTAATTACAGTTCATCTCATTCTTATAAGAATAGTTTGACGAACGTATTTTTCCTTTTCAAGTCTATATGAGTCTACTTCTTCTATTTTTCAGAACAATCACCTGTCTTATTTGAAGTTAATTTTCATGATCTTAATTCACTCATTCATGTTAACCTTATGTTAATTGTGCAAAACAGCTGTTATTTAGTGTCTCGTGATGCAACCGTATCTGTTGTATTGCATTCGGTTATTTGCTTAATGCTAATTTTCCTCGAGTGTGTTAACATTTATACGCAGTGTGATCACCCATTCATGTTAAGGCTATGTTAATTACAGCAGCTTTCGATCTTTATGAAACTGAGTCTTCTTTATTGAATTTTGTTAATTGCTTAATGCTACTAAATCTTTGCATATTTGACATTTTATAAGTCTACTTTAGCGAAAGTTTTTTTCATTCCAAATACTTTATATGTCTACTGGTTATTTTCAATAATTTTGCACGAGTCAGTTTACATTTATACGAAGAGTATTCTTAATGCACCCACTCATGTTAAGATTATGTTAATTACAGCAACTATCGATCTCTATGCAACCGTGTATGTTAAATTGCTTGGTGTTATTTGCTAATACTCAACATACATTCTTTTCAACTTAAGCTAAATTCTTGTTAAAAAATATGAGTGTACTCGGTATTTCATAAGCTGATCCCAAATGCCAGGTAAGCGTCTCTCTCGCAGAGCACTAATAAATTATGAAGAACGACTAAATCTGGCTATACAAAGAATAAACGAGCAGCTGAGCAACTGACAACTGCCAACTGCCAACTGGCATTAAGCCGCAAGCGGAAGCCAAAAAACAAATGCGGCTGCTGCTGCTGACTAAGTGCAACGGTAAATGCTAGCAGCAACAGCAGTAGCAGCAGAAACTGATTAAATATCCGGCCTACATTTGCACGGCAGGTTCAGCTCAGAGTTAGCCAAGTGAGCCGAGTATATTGCCGTAGTTCTTGTAGGCAAATGTAATTTGTAGAACAAAACAAACAGCAGAACTGCAAAGCCAGCCAGGACGAAATGACGGCAGGACGACAGGATGTCGAGCAGGTGGCAGCCTGGCGCGAAACAAAAGCCGCCGCTGCTGCTGCTGCTGTTGCCACGTGGTATTTGTCTTTGTACAGCAGCAGCAGCAGCAGCAGTCGCAGCAGGAGACGCAGGACAATGCCTCGCAAAGCGTTTACCGGCACAAGGATATTTGGATTTTGTCAAAGCAACAAGGAGCAGACGGAGAGAGGAAGAAAACTTACCTCGTAGCGTGTGTCGATTTCAGGTAATTTCTCTAGAAACTCTTCAACCATCTTATGCTGCAC
Source organism: Drosophila demipolita (assembly GCA_035042405.1). Lineage (NCBI taxonomy): Eukaryota > Metazoa > Arthropoda > Insecta > Diptera > Drosophilidae > Drosophila > Drosophila demipolita. The sequence goes on along the minus strand of JAWNLI010000059.1, from coordinate 5,363,721 downwards.
GTGTGTTTACACAAACACACAGATATGCATAAACAAACAGCACACGCACAACACACACACACACACCCAATCAGAAAAGGAACATTAAGCAAAGGAAACTAGTTAAATAATGTTAATGTAAACGGGCCAAAAACACCTGTTGTCTTTTTATTGTTTGTTTATCTCTTTGTTCTCGCACTTTCTTGTGAAATTCGCTTGTTGTTTTTTTAATTAATTTACACTATTTTTCTTGCTTATTATTGTTGTCTTTGAGATTGTCTTGCTAACGAAATTCGGACAATATTTTTAGCTAGCAGGCAGCCAAAAAAAAAAGTGAGGCTTGCCTCGAATTTTGCGTCGTTCTCGCTTCAAATGAGTGGCGAGTGTGCGACTGTGTGTGTGTGCGAATGTGTGTGTTGATGATGATGTTGATGTGGCCAGCCACACGCTGATGCCCGTTCACAGTTCAGCACTAACAACAAACTGCAGAAAAACAAAACATTTATAGGCCTGCCTGGCTGCTTGGTTGCCTGGCAAACGAAGTCCTGAGCGGATACGAGCAGCAGCCTTAGTTGCCTCCCTGCTGCTGCTGCTGCTGCTGCTGCTGCTGCTCACTCAGAGATTACACGAAGCAGCAAAGAGTGTTTTGTGTACTAAAAACTAGCCAGCATCAGAGAAGTTCGACACTTTGCCGAACAGCAGCAGCAGCAGCAGCAGCCACAAACCGACACCATCAAAACCGACACCAAAAACCGAAGCAGCAACTGAAAATGTTGCATACTTTTCAGCGCCGACGCGCGCTTTTTGAAGGGGCAGCCAAACCAGTAGCAAATCGGAGCAGCAAAAGAGCAGCACTCGAAGCAACTCCTGTATGTATAATAACTTTTTTGCCTACTCCTCTCCATGACATACTTTTTTGCAACTTCCAGAAAGCTTTGCCCCCTTCAAAAAGCATCGGGAAACAAATTAGAGATTTTTTTTAGCACAAAACTTGCAATTTTTGGCCTGTGGAATGCAAACTAAAACATGAACTGAAACGCTACAAGCTTTAGCCTTAAGACTAAAGCTAAAAGCTGAAGTTGTTTGTGGACCTGCTTCCTGGCTTAGAGTGTTTTCCATCCACTTGTTCATAATTTGCAGCTAACGAAGGCGGCGCCGCCACTCAACTAAGGACAACGAGCAAACTCAACCCGGTTTCCTGATTTTGATGTTTTTCTTGCTGATCCACTTAAAACAAAGGCTGAGTACAGCTCGAGTAAAATTGTGTTAGAATTGGTGCCCTTTTCTGAAATATTACTATTATTATATATATATATTATTTGTATTGAAAAAATATAAATTCTCTTTGTTTAATCAAATCAATTGTAAAAGTTTAAAAAAAAAATATTTAATATGGTTTCGGACTTTAATAAATCCATTTTGATCCATTTAATAAAACTATTTTAAAAAACCATTTTGATCTATTTAATAATAGTCTGCTCTATCTATAAATACAAATGACTATTAAATGCACTTACCGAAACCATTGTCATTAATTTCAGTAAACAATGAAAATGTCAGTGTGTCCTCTAATCCTGTCCGCACGCGCTGACCCACGATAACAAACTAACATTTGACTTCAATTGAATGCACAATTGAAAGGCCAAGGCACGAAATGAGTCCCAATTGATGGTTGAATGTACGGCGCCCTACACGCATCCAATTATGACAACTTGCTATATATATTTCTGTATTGGCAACCACGTTTTTACAGTTTGTACAGTGGTGTTTGAAATAATTGGATGAGATTTTGCATGTCCTTCGGCCCAGCTGTTGCTTTCATGCGACCATTATATATTAATTCATAAATTCAGAATTTTACCCATCAGCTGTTGAGCAGGTCGACAAATGACAACTGTTCAGTCAAATATTTAAAATTTTAAATTTATTACTTTTTGAATTTTCCGTCAAAAATGATATGTCAATATGCTATAGCTGCTCGCTGTAGCACTGCTATATATTCGTAGCAGTATTTAAGCTCACTGTTTTGACTTCTTTCGAGCTGCTTACCAAGCAGTTCACTTTAAGCAGCTGAAATAAATATTGTTCATACATATTCCTACATGAAAGCAACTTTTTAGCACTAGAATCGGAATCTAATGGAAACACACCACAAACAGTTTCGCACTAGTGAGCTTTCTGTCAACAAACGAAAGAAAGTAGTGCAGCTTAGCACAGTTTCACACCTATTACCTTTTTAACACTACTAACGCAGTTTATTAGCGCGTTTTGCAAGCGTTTTCAGCGCGTTTTTCACTTGTGTATTGATATAAAATTCAAACTGATTTTCAAACATGTTCCGTTAGAAGCCCAAAAATTCAAGGATTATGGGTTCATCGAGGAAAAAGTGTTAATAATAAAGACACAAACAGATATTGAATACCAATTAAAATTCAAATATTTTCGCTTCATTTTATTCTTCCCTTTACATTGTACAATTTGTAAGTTCTTTCTCATATATATGTTTGTGTGTATATATAATTTCTGACAAACTTGAACATTTGGTTAATTTCATTAGACATTTATAAATTTCATTTGTTACAAATATTACTTTCTATTTTTGTTTTTCGTTCCTTTTGATATTTATGTTCTTGTTAACGTTTCCTGGCTTTTTAAATGTTCCCACTTGAAATCTTTTATCGCGTTTCATTTCTTTTTTTTGTTTGTGCTGCGGCTGAATATAAAATGTCCATTTTGCCAAATTTAACATGTAGTTGAAATAAAACAAAAAATTAAATAGTTTTCTAATTGCTATAGATGAATACAAAAAATACATTATTGATAAGTCTCTCATTGCCATCGACTCCATTTGATTTATAATAAGTACAGATTACAGATCGAATCAATTCATTTGAGTTGGACTAAACATATGTCATGCACATATGTTGCTACACATTTTATAAATCAGCTGCGGATCTGCTTTGGTATTATTACAGGCTATATATACGAAGGTTGTGTGTATTTTTGTAATTATCACCCAGAGTAAGGATTCTTTGTGTGTACTCTTCTTCTTCTTCGACTTATCGCTTAGCTTTATCTTTATGCTTCAGTTACACGCTATATCATATATGATACGAATGATTGTAGGCAGGTGGTTGGTGGTTCACTTGACTTACAATATATATCATCATCATCATCATCATTATCTACTTATCTTCAGCTCAGCTCAGCTCCACGCTAAATGCTAACTAATATTAAAAACATTCGCATGTGTTTAAGATCTAGTTTAACAACTAAAGTAAAGTACAGAGAAATCTTAAACAAAACAGCCAAAGTATAAATTTAAGATATTCCTATTTTCAAGCTTTTTAAGCTATCTCCAACCCTCATCCGATGTCTTTTCTTTGGTTCTTTGTGGTAACGTGTAGTTTTGTGCCACATACAGTTGCCACAGTGCCCCAATCTGGCGGGATGAAATTGTGGGCCACGTGAAAAGAAATTCCATCTGATCGATATCACGCTCCCCGCTCAGCAATCGCTCGCAATCATCATCTAAGAGGACGAAGGGCTTTAGCGTTGTGATCGTCGTGTTCGTCTGCTGCGCCAGGATGCCCGTGATGTGGACATCGTCCACCCAGAAGTAGGCCGTGCGCTGGGCAGCCTGATAGAGACGCTGCACCACATCCGCAGAGTAGACAATCCCAAAGCCCGGACAATACTCCGGATAATATTCCTCGGGATATTCGTGGAAGCTGACACGCCATTTGGACTGCAGATATGAGTATTAATTAGTTCAGGTATGATTATTATATATGCAGCTCAATACTCACACGATAGGATCGCTTTACGCGGGAGCCAATCACTGGACGACAGAAGAGTAGCTCTCGCCGCTGCTGGAGCAGGGGAGCTAAGGTTGATGGCGTCGCCGGTATCGACAACGTCAGATTGGAGTTAAGAGCGGGCGGCGCACGGAGGAGTAGCAATTTAATCAACTGCGGTGTATTCACAAAGACATCATCGTCCACCTTGATGAGCAGCTGGGCATGCGAGCAATTACTGTTGAACCATTTGAGGGCCATCACATGCTTGTACGTCATATTGCGATAGGCATCACGGAAATTGCCCTGCACCATGTCCTTGTGCCGGGCATTCTCCCGCTCCAGCGAATGCTGCAGCTCCAACTCCTCAGCGGGTAAAGCGCCGAGTAGGAAGACAACCCGGAGCGGTGACTGTGACGACGATGCTGACGTCACTGGTGCTCCGCCCCACGACTGACGGATCAGTGAACGTTTCTCTGCATTCCTCGGCGCCGTATGCACCAAAATTAAGGCGAGGATATGGGATTCACACGCCGGCTGCACCATCAAATAGCCAAAATTGTGCAAATCAATCAACTGATTGGCATCTTCTAAGGCCATTTCTGATGACTCAGTTGTGTTTGATGTTGCTGTTGATATGGGCGTGGCCGCCTTGTCTGCTAACTGACTAACTACTTGGCTAGGACTATTATAATAAGTAGAATACGAATAATAATAATGAGAAGAATAACTACTAAGGTTGCTACTAAGCTTGTGTGTGCGACTAGAGTCGTGTATTTGGTTTGCTTTATTACTACTGCCATTGGCACTCGATTGTTGCTGTTGCTGTTGCAGTTGCATGTACAGTGTGCCTGCCTCATCCGATTCGAACTGTTGCATGCTGACCATCCACAGCACAAAGCACAAATTCACACAGATGATGAGGTAGCAAAGCGAACGCTTTTCCATTGTAATATTGTTGTTGTTGTTTTTTGTGTTGCAGTTGCGGATGTTGTTATTTATTACTGAACCTATTTGACTGCTGCTGCTGCTGCAGCTCCAGCTGCCCCTTGGCCTGATAGCGTTTTCTGCGTGCCTTTGCCATTTAATAATTGACACTCGACGTAGCTAAAAAAAAGAAATTAAAAACACTCGAATTAATTGCGTCACATGAAAAAAATAATCCAAATGGATTGGACTTATTATTGAAATTTTATCGGCGTTGCCATCAATCAGACAACCACCGAGGTGCGAATAAGAACGCATTAATTTAATTGACCACGCAACATGAGCGCACAATACTAAAGCTACCAGAGGGTGTGCGGATGTGTGTGTAAGTGTGTGTGTGTGTGCGAGTGTGTGTTAACAATTCAATTATGTTTGGTCTTGTTGGCAAATAAATTGGATATTCGGCTTGTCACAAGTCGGTTCCTGGCTATTGATAAATGCGGCCAGTGCTGAGCACTTTAGCTATATTTCAGCTAAATTTTTGGCAGAATTAAATAAGCAAATAATATTTAAATATTTATATTTCAATACAGATTAATGCATTTTGTGATAGATTTAATAACTGAATAACAATTGTTTATAACTGCTTAAGCCTGATCCGTTCAAAAAATAATAATAAAATAAATATATAAAAGCTTAATCATTAAAAACTCATATTTCTTCTAGATTCACATTTTTTTGTACAATCTATAAAAAAAATTATGTAACTAAGGCCGCAGTAGCAACGGAGTCGATGATAACTTCTCCTTTTATTTAGCACTACAAAAATATTTTTCATTATTTATGGCGCTTACGCATTGATAATAATTTGTACCCAACTCGACGACGCTCAGCACTCAAGCGATAAGTCTAATCAGGGTTTTAACTTAACTTGGTATATAAATAAAAATATAAATTAGCGCAATCACTTCACATTAGGAAAACCACACCCAAATAATAAAAAAAATTAAGTTAAAAAATAAAATTACGAAATAAACTCTACACTCAGCAATGTGGGTAAATAAACACTCTGTCCACACTCTATGATAAATAAATCACTGTTCGTTTATCGCTTAACAGTTTTAAACAATTCCCATTGAAATATGAGGGCAAAATTACCTAATATGAAAATATAGTGAAATATATTATTTCTAATAACCGAGAGACGCCTCATTAAACGCATCAAACAAACAACTAATCAACAAATGGCAAACTTCGACAAATGCCAATTTAGGATAAAAAAAAAACAAAACCTATTCTTTCAATCACAATTAAAATGATAAACAGCAGCATAATTAATATGTAACAAGTTAATGGCTTTCCATCCCCGACTGTTCACACATTCCCACAAATTGGTGCTGTTTCTCAGTTATCGTTCGATTAGTTATTTATAAAGTGGAATTGTTTTCTCAAAAATAGTAATTTTAAGGCACAAGTACAACTGATAGGGAGAGTTGCAACAACACGACGTTGTTAAAGTGCCGAATGCTGAAACATTCTAAACTATCTTAAAGCTTATCTAAAATTAATCTTATCCTAACTAGGACGTTATCTAGGTAGCCAGCAATCAAATTAATTTTGCAACACAGTGCACACTTAAATATAAATATATATTCTAACTTATCAGCTTATCTTGCTTGCTAAATTGATTTTTTTTTGTGGGTTTCTTTTCGTTGTTAACGCAACCTGAAATAAATATTGCTATATATATTGATACTACAGGTGTTACAGTGGTTATCGCTTTTGCTAAGTGGCAATATAAATATATATATATATATATGGGCAGTTAGTCGCTCATGTGAGCGATAGTCGAGGTGCTAAATACATTTTATATTCCAGACCGAATATATAACAATTACTTTGCCAGCCAGACACAACAAAACACACACGAACACACACACACCTGTGCTGCACATGATATGGAAATGTTGTTGCTCATTGGGAAAACTACATGAGAAATGATTGTGAATTTGTTTTTCCCCGCATTGTTCCCCAGCGAGGCAGCAAAGTGTTTTGGCTAACAGCCAATTTATTTTAGCGAACTTGCAGGCAGGGCAGGCTTGCTGTCTGCTACAAGTCAAAGCCTCGATAAACAATGGACGATTGACGACAAAAGTTTAAAAAGAAAAATAAGGAGAGCAGCAACAACAAAGCTGCAGAGATATCGTGTAACCTTCGACTTGAATGAAAACCACACAAATGTCGTGTGCAAAATGCAAAAATAAACTGAAGTAAAGAGAAAACGATTGCCTGCCTGCCCAGCTACTCCATTTCAGACCACGCCCCTTTCTCCATGGGCGTGTTTGTGTGTGTGGCAACTTACGAGAGTAGCAAGAAGAGTAATTAATTGTTGCGAATTTATACTTAGATTGCAATAAATGCAATTCAAATGGATGTTCGAGTTTAATCACAGTGCGTGGCGTAAGTTACAAAACTCAAATATAATTTTTACAGTGAGTCACAGAGTATGTTTCAAAATGGTAATATTACACCCAGCTTGGAATAGCCAAAAGTTGCCCAATATCTTATATAATTGACCTAAGCTAAATTTTTGTTATGGTCTCAAAGCGTAATTGGAATCGCACCCGCATTTCTGCCGATTCAATTAGAGAATTGGAATCCTAATCAGAGCCAAATATAACCTGATATTATTTGTCCCGAAAATACCGTATCGGACCCAAAACAAACCGAAAGTTACCAGCAGTCATTTAAGCATAAAGTATTCATCAGCGAATTTCTATATCAAATAGCGACCGCTTGCACTTTTTAACTTATAGTGCACAAACCTAGGTGTACCTAAGATATTAGTGATAACTTTTTTTGGAACTTATCTTTAATAGGATTTGGCTTGCTTTCTTTTGCAGTCTTAAAAAACTGTCTCAATATGAATAGCTTTTAAAATTTGTAAGTGAAACATTATTCCTAAATCAACAACATATTTCGTCATAATACAAAATACACAAATTAAAAAATTCTTACTTTAAGAACAAAAGTGACTTAAAGACTATAGTCGCGCAGTAGGAAGTCGCCCATCTCGCAAATGAAGGGTCTCTGTACAAACATAAAAACACTGGAGATTAAACATTTTGATTTCTTGAAAAATGTATCCCGATATGAAGGAAAGAAAAAATATGTTTTCTTGGAAAGACACAATTTTAAAATATAAGAAACAAAAGTGAGTTTTAGAGGATTTATATTCTGATTATGAACTTTCTATATTTCTATATTTTAAGAGGGACAGGGAGAGAAAGTGGGGAACGAGAGAGAGAGATTGACCCCCCAATCTATCTCTCTGTCTGCCTCTCTCTGGATTTCTCCCACTCTCTTTCTCTCTCTCTCTTCTCGTATCAACAGACTAAGCTGCACATAATTTATCGAGGCATATTTCTTGGCACTGCAACTGGCAAGCGCACGCTTTGTGTCAAAGGTCACTCGGCTCGCTACTTGCAATTAGTTTTTTTGTTCTTTTGGCCTTAACTGAAAAGCCGTTTGCAAAATGGCGCCGCATTCGCTTAAGTCGTCGTCCTCCGGCGTTCGTTGCCTCAAAGTTCTTCACTCTCTGCTAACGTCTGACGTCATGGCTTATGCTCCTTGTTGTTTTTGGGCTGCTGTTGCTTTTGTTGCTTGTGTTTTATTTTTTGGGCGAGAACAATTGCGTGTCTAGGCGCCCTATTCCACCATTGCCATGCTTCGTCGCACCAGCAGCAGCAGCAGCAGCAGCAGCAACAACTACAACTACAACAACAACAATAACAGCAACCCTTGTATGTTATTTACATGAATGTTAAAACTTTATTACCTTTGGCTTCGCCTAGTCTCGCCATGCCCCGCTCCCGCAGCTACTGGCTCTGCCTGCTGGCGGCTCCTTTAATAACCATTGCCATGAACTTTAGCTTGTAACGGGTTTTAAAAACAACAAACAACACAAAAATAACACTACTTTCCCAAATAGATATTGATCTACATTTCCATATTAAACACAAGCGAATTACAAAAACTACTTAACTAATAAAATAAAAAAAAAAACTTTTCAAAAAAAAAAAAAAAAAAACCCAATTTTATAGTAAAATTATTGCAAAAGCTATATAAAGTATTTAGTTGTCAATGTATTGATTTCATTAAGATAAGGAAAAAGCACAAAAAAGACAGATAACTGCTATAAATTACATAAGCTTAACTTGATTGTAAATAGAGACCGATTACACCTATAAAATACACAAGCTCCACTTGAAAGAGTAAGTAGAGATCAATAACAACTGTTCAATCTTACAATGTTAAGATAACCAAGGAGAATTCTTATGGCGAACATATGTAAAACAATTAAAACAAAAGATTGTATTCCTTAAGTAGAACAAAATGTTTTTTTTTGAAAGGCCATCCTTTCAACAGGGGCCAGGGTATATAATCCTAATAATTAATTTTTTCAATTATTAAGTTAGAACATTTAATAATATCAAAAAAAAAAAAATATATATATAAAATTTTAAATATACATGTATAATCATCCTTAAAAGGCAAGCCTTTTAACAGGGGCCAGGATGTTCAATCTTACAATGTTAAGATAACCAAGGAGAATTCTTATGGCGAACATATGTAAACACTTGAAATGTGTACGCGGCACACATAGTGACCGTAATAAAACCTTTCACGATAAGTGTTCTCCGAACTGATAGGATAATGAGTCCAGACGCATTTGCTGCAGTAAATATGTAACTTGATAATGTCCTAAGTAAGATAAGTGTTCTCCGAACTGATAGGAGAATGAGTCTAGACGCATTTGCAGCAGTAAATATGTAACTGGATAATGTCCTAAGTAGGATAAGAATAATTGTATCTAGCTGTAAGATAATTTAGAAGTTTTCAATAAACCTGCCGAAGCAATTCGGCAGCAGTCTGTGTTCGAACCTTAAACAACGTCGTCGTCTTATTATTTTGCTCTTCGGATCACCATTCAGTGTACGTGATTATCACCGCTTGCCGTTTATATATTTTCTGTTATACGCAATTATTTAACAACTGTAACTAAAATAGGCTCAACTTGAATGCTAAGCATATCAGTGCATTATTTTGACCCCACCGAACTGAATTCACAAATGAGTTAACATTGTGGATTTTAGTTATACCAGAATTATCATTAACTTTAATTTTTATCTATAAGTGGGCCTAATCATGTGCATGCCAGAACGCCTGAGAGATGATATTGATTAGTTACTACAATAATTGGACAACAGAATCACCGTCAATAACTGTTATCGCTGATAATCTCTTGCGACATGCAGTTGACACGCGCAGCATTATCTTATAGCGACGGGAAGAAACAAGCCAAAACCAATTGAGGGACGCAGCCCTCAGAGGTGTGTTTTGTATATATATATATAAGCAACATATGCAATGTATCTATAAGTGTGTGGCAAACACATCTTTACAATTGCTTACTTAATAATGCAAACACCGCAAATTTTAATTACACTTCCAAAAACAAGACTGCGTGTGTGTGTGTATGCGTGTATGTGTGTAAGGACAAGTGTGTATATGAGCGTGTAATGTTGGCAAATACGTGCCTGACGGACAAAGGCAGAACGCAGTTCCCTTTTGTGGCAACACTTTACAAAGAAGCAGACCTGCTTGACTTGAACAACTTTTGCCAGAAGCTAAAAACTGTTTTTCTTCCTCTTCGCATTTCAGGGTGTTGTAATTATTACAAATTCTATTTACCAAACATAGCTCAAACTTATTTCAATATATCGAAAACTGCACAATTATCGATTTAAATCGATTTTCTGTAGCATTAAATGACTCTATAGTAAACACATTGCCTTCCAAATTGGATATTATGTAAAACCCTAGTCGAGTCGAGTTAAGTTCCCCATTTTCTTCTCCAGATGATATCCTCAGCAGCTGTTTGATGTTTTTGCTTCAAGTTGCATTTAAAACGCTGTGCCACAGATACAACCGATTGCAACATTTGCCTGTCCAGAACAGCTGTGTGCCAGATGTGGTTGCATCTGTCACAGCTCTGCAGAAGTATCTTTATCAATATCTGAATCTGTATGTTTACTTCGCTTAATCTCAAAGGGAAATGCCCACAGGAAATGCTCACAAGCCACAAAGCCACAACAAGCCGAAGTCGAAAGCAATCTGCCAACAATACATGTAATTAACTGTGCATAGCACAAAAATAATTGCCCTAACCAATAGAAATTTTTTTGTAGTTTTGTAAACAATTTTCAGAAAATATTAAGAATTTGTAATTAATACAAAAGTTTTAAATTTACCAGCGCGGCTAATATATATTCATAAGCTTTTTAACATAATTTAAATATTGTCTTGAATGTTTGCATGTGTCAAATATTATAATACAATTTTTTTTATTAATACATATAATTAACAAACAAAATTAATATGAGAAATTACTTATTAGACAGAAAGAGCATAGGAAAAAGGAAGTAAAGAAAAACCAGTCAGATTAGGAGCAACACCTATATGACAAGTATTACATTCAAATGGCATATATCATAGTGGTGGGGCCACGCCCAGTTGGGGGGCTGGGGGACGTAGTGGTCTGTTTAAAAGGTGAGTCTAAATAATTTATGAACATATTTCCTCATGCTTTTGTATGAAAATTTAATTACGCTCATTTTGTTTACATTTTCACGGCTGTCACATTTCACAGGTCAGTCACAGCCAAAGGCCAAGAAAAGGGGCCTTTGACCAGTCCAAACAGGCCACCGTCCCACACAAACACTCACGTAACTAACATCCCCTGTGAGGATCTTTAGCGAGTGGCACACACGCCGTCATAATAAACGGCGTGTGCTTTATATATATATATATATATATATATATATATAATTTGTGAGAAATACAGATACAAATTTTAATTAAGGCGTTGACAGAGGCACAAGGGCGATTATTATTATATTATTATTATAATATGTTTATAAATAAATAAGTGAGTAAGTAAATAAGCTGTTACATTCCTAACCTAAGTTGTATACAACAAGTGAAATTCGTTCTTACAGTTTCCGTCTCCGTATATATACGACAATTTGACGCTGCTTAGATGTTATATGTATATATATGTTTAATTACCTGATAAGACTAACGTAGAAACGCAGAAAGTGAAGTATTTCAGTTTTATTTTGTGTGAGTAAAAACAATTAAAAAAACTGCTGGCGGGGGTCAATGTAAGGCCAAGTCTTCAATAGCCGACAGAAGAAACAAATAGTAATAGAACAAAGTCAGCTGAATTTGTTCAAGGTCAGTCACATGACAACGCGACAGCCGACGACATGCAAAGAACTGTAATTTTTTTTAACACTAACGTTAAAACGGAGCATCGGAAGAAATTCCACGCATAACAACAGCAATCAGAAAAGAGTGGGCGAGAGGCTGAAAAGCAAGGTTGTGTTAGTGTACGAGAGACAACAATAGTTTCTCAGTGATGCTAAAATTACTGAAAACTAAAATAGATCACAACACACATACATTTTCACTCTAAATTACATTCCTAACTTAAATGCATGAATTTTAATCGAGATTCATTTCCTGTCCACACACACACACAAAAGACTTACACAGACAGAGATTAGTTTCACACCCGCACAAGCAAAAACAAAGCATTTGCAAAAGCTAAAAAAATAAACTGTTGAAGAATTGTATTCATTCAACACAAAAAACATTTTTATTTAATTTTTATATAGTTATTTACTATTTTTTCAAGCTGCTGCTGCAAATTCCAAGATATGTCACGTCATATACATATTCACAAGGACACACACTCACACGGTGGAAAGCGAAGAGAGAGAGAGAGAGAGAGAGAGAGCAAACACTCGCTCACACGGATGCTAAGTTTAAATGCAGGATGCTGCGCGTCGCTTCTGCAAAATTTTTCACATTTTTTACTGCTGCTTTTCACTAATTTTTTTCCTTTTACATGTTAAACTGAACACTATTTGTTTCAACTTGCCTTTTTGCAATTATTATAAAAGAAAGAAAACGCACGCAACTATCAACAGATACGCAAAAATTAGCACTTAATTTTTCGAAGCGCACGGGTTCTGTATTCTTGTTTGCGTTTTCAACGTACGTACTTTTCCTCGGAGCAGACGGCACAGAACTAACTGCCTGAGGGCTGCTACTTTACTTCACACACAGGCAACAGTGTTTAAGATTTATAAAATTTATCAGCAGCGTAAAGGCGGGGAACTAAAGAGAGAGTCGATACGCACGCGTTCTGCAAATATTTACATCTGTTTAGAGCTCAAGTCAGGCTATCGATATATCGACAAGCGTTTGAGTATTTATGGGTTTAAAATAAGGTTATTGATCTTATATGTTAAATAACGCAATTGCATTGCGATTTTAATATTAGCCACAATTTTTTTTTTGATGCATCGGCAAGATAAGCAAGTCAACATGCGACCGGTATTTAAATGTTATATTGTACATCGATATTTTTGCACACAAATATCTTGTGTGCTCTGTTAAAATGCCAACAGCCGTTATAACTGTTGCTAAATAATACCAAAAAATAACGCAATATAATTTTTGAAAGCCTTTGTTTACTTTGTACCTACATATATATATATATAAAATACGACTAAATTAATGATAATAATGAGTTGTGGTTGTTGTTTTTTGTTGTTGTACATGCAAAAGCGATCACAATTGAAATATGGAGGCATTCCTTATATAATTAAATACACAAAAGTTAGCATATTTATCAGGCACTTTTCCATTTGCTGCGCCTCAAAATCAAACTAGACAAATTGCTGTAAGGCAACTCAAAGGCAAGCGAAAACACAATGGACGCCAAATAGACGATGACAGCAAAGCCGCAGGTAACAACGCACTGGAAAATAATATATACATCATAAATATATAAATATAATATCAATAATAATAAAGTATAAATTGGTATTTTAGCTCACCAGCATTAAGGGATCTGCATGCGTGCTGGCGCTGGTTAAGCTGTAGAAAAATGCAATCACCAAAGGATTTAGCAAATAAATCGCATATGAGAGTCGACTTATATGCTGGAAGCCCTTGGCCTCCAGTAGACGTGACCACCAGACACCACGCCCTCTCGCACTACCTCCAATCATCCAGCAGACGCTCAACGAGAAAAACAGTCTGCCGAAAACAAAAAGCGAAATGGCTATCAAGGAACCCAGATCCCGGCGAATCGTAGAATAAATGCAAGCAAAGAACACAAGCAGCGCAAAGTGCCAGCAACAACGATTCCTCATCTCATTAAGCTCCACTTCTAGTTGCTTCGTCTCCTCCAGTAGAAACCAGGCTGTAATGGCGCCCAAAATGTAGGGAAGCACTCGAACAAATGGCGATGTGTAAATCTCTGTGCCAGTGGCAAAGGCCGCGTCAAAAGACAACTGAAATTTGATGCGAACACCAATAATGTAGGACCAAGCGATGGTGGAGATTAAAGCGGAGACAACGAGCGTCTTGGTGAGTCGGGGATGCCTGTAAAAAGCAGTACATTTTCAAATGTAATAATAATTTAATATGTAATGTAATTTAAATGTTAATTGCATATCGATATTTTTAACAGCAGGTCGTTATTTAAATAATAAGTTGTATATCGGGCATTAGTAATAAATCTGCTTGCGTTAAAATTCCAGCACTGAATGCTATTGAGATATTTCAAACTGTCCGCGCTCTGTTAAAATGCTAACAGCTGTTTAAGTAATACTAGGAAAATACCAAAAAAAAAAAAATACACTTACCCAAATTAATGTTCAATTCAGTTTATAGCTACAACTATATAGTTGAGCTAACATTTAGGTGTATCTCAAACATATCTGCCTTCTTTTAAAATTGCAATAGCTGTTACTACTTATGCTAAAAAAAATACTTAATTCACAAGTAGATTATACAGTAAAATGTTAAGTTGTCTATAACCATGTTCTTAAAATATCTGCTGTTAAAATGCACAGCTGTTGTTAAAAATAAAAACAAATTTATAGATGAACTCAACTCACTTTGCATATATAAAGAGGAGAAAATTTGCAAGAATGAAGAACTGCATTTCGCAGGCCAAAGACCAGCTCCAAGTGGCGCACATATCGCGATGATCGAAGAAATTCTGAATGAAGAACAGATTGCGCCACCAGTGCCTGGAGCACATCTCATCAAATCGCTCATTAATATGATAAACTGAAGTATCTCCAATATAAGCGTAGACCAAATCCACCGAAGCCATCACAACGAGATAAAGTGGACCCAGTCTTAAATAGCGATGGTAGAGCAGTTTTCCAAAGAGCTTAACATTTTTGCGAAAGCCATTTTGACGCACTGCGTCCAGTTGGGCGACGTTGCGAAGAAAGTTGTAGGTTTGCAGAAAGCCACTGAAATTATTGGTTTATTTTTATTTATATTTTATTTAAAACACATAAGCAAATTAAAGAGAAAGTAAGCAATTAAAAAGCCGGCCGGCATTGAAATGTTATGTCGAATATTGATGCCTTGATTATGTCTGCTCTCTGTTAATCAAACAGCTGTTATTACTGCTGCTAAATATAACCAAAAAATACCGACTGAGCGGAATTTTTAAATTACACTAAATTTTATTTCTTTTGTATTTTGTATTATTATTATTTTTAAATATTAACCCCCCAACCCTTTAGCAATCCAAATCACTCACCTGATGGTAAAGAAGACATCGACAAGGAGCGGCGCTGAGGAGACATACTGAAAGAACGCTTGCTCCGCGTAGGAAATGAGGACGGTTTTGTTGTGTACGGTGAAATACATGAACCACACCACATGAAAGACCATAATCCAAATGGCACACACACTCCTCAGTCCATTCAACACGGGAATCTCATTCTGATTGGGAATCGAGCGCACCGCAAAAATCTTTTCCCAATTGCCGGGCAAATCGTAGCAGCTGACAAATTGCTGCAGTTGCTCCCATCTCAGCAGTGAATGCAGAACACGCCACAGTTCTGATTCAGTTGGTGCCAGGCCAACAGTTGCATCCTTTGTCAAATCCTCACCGGCAGGCAGCAACTGCTGCTGGGCGCACAACATTAGGGCACAAGTGGCCAACACACAAATGACGAGTAGCCGGAAACTGGTGCGCTGATAAAAAACATTGCTTAGCTCCAGATCCTTTAGGTACAACACCTCCGGCCGTATGTCAAAGATGTCATTCTCCGCAAACATGCCACGGGACACATATTCCTCGGCCAGCTGTTTCACCTCGCCGCCGGTGCAGGCTCGTGGCAGGCAAAGACCAATGTGAATGATCTGCTCGGACATCAGCTTGATCTCCACTTGCCACGGTGAATTGTGCCGCAAATAAACCACGCGATAGTCCATCTCGAAGGGTGCCTGCTGGGTTATTAGTCCGTGGTGCATCACACGCTCAAAGTTCTTAGAGAGCGTTATGCCCACAGGATGCTGGACTCCTTTGCATGCCTCCCGACTGCCCAGCCAATAGTTTTGGCCATAAATAAATCCGGAGGGCTTTGTGCCTGATGCATCGAGTACTGCAAAATATTTAATTTTTGAACGTTTAAACAGATTTAATATCTAATCAGTTATACAATTAATAACAATAAACAAGTAATTAACTATAAGCTGTATAATATGCAAAGTCATCAAATGATCCCAAAGAACTAGTCAGATTGATTGATTGACTATAATAATAATAGTATAATATTTATTGTTGTCTCGGCTGGTCTATAAGATGGCGTATAATATCCCAGCTGGAATAACAAATTTGCTAATTAAAACTCGGGTTTAAATCCACTTGAACTCTGCTGTTTGTCTTTCATATTTATTCAAAAGGGAATATCTTATAATTTATCCCAATTTACTTTTGTATTTTTTGTTTAATCTGACTTTTATTAACGATTTACAAAGAGATAAACAAAATATATGAATACGTAATATATGCTAATATTATACATATAACTATTTATGACTATAGTTAATAAATATTGTGTCAACGTAAGCATCTCAGACACCATAAATCTTATATATTCTATTATATCAGCAAATAAAATAGGAATAATTGCATTCTCTTACTTGTTATTGTTATTTTAAATTCAATTTAAATATTTATATTTTATTTTATTAATGTTTTTGGTTGCTATATTTCAGAGTTCAGAGTTCAGAGCATCTCAGACAAACTTTATCGACCAGACTATTCCTATTAGCTATATTATATTAGTTATTTATCTTTAAAATCATTAACTTTTACGAGAACTTTAGTTGTGAGTCATACCTAAAATCGAGTGTCTGTCGCAGTACTGCACTTGCTAATATTAAGTAAACACTTGCTAAGATTGTCAATAGACTTGTTGCCAATTTTAATTGTGAACTATTGCGGATAGTTACAAAAATATTTGCATTTTCAATACGGAAGTTTTGAGACTCAACTGCAGTCAGCCAAAAAGTCGCCTTCAATTTTGGTAAATCGTAATAGTATTTTTTCTTATTTTTAGATATAATACTTAAATATAAGAAAAAAATTTTAAAAAATTGATAATCAGAAAATAAAGGTTGTTTTTTATATTTTAAACATAATTTCTATTATGAAGAAAAACTTTTATAAAAAGTGGAAAAACTAATTCTCATTATTTGTTTTCTGTTTTTTAATTTGAATTGTAAATAAATAGGTAGATTTCTTTGCTGAGTGTTCAGTGAAAATAACAGATGATTCACTCACCTTTCATTGCCCAGGGCTGTTTGCTGAGAATGCCGCGTTGTACTTGTTGCAAATGGGATTCACACCGAGGATTCACATTGCTCTCGTTGACCACTTTGGTCAACCCAAAGATGACCGAGCTGCGTGTCAAATGTGGTTCATGAAATTCGCCCAAGTTTTCAGCTACATTTAAATGTTGATACAACTCGAATTGTTGTTGTTGCTGTTGCCACGTGTTGCTTTTTGTTGTTCTTGTTGTTAATGGGGAGCTCAGATTGGTGGCACCGTTGGCAACGCCCAGCAGAGCCAACAAGCACAGACTGCGCCTAATTTCCATTACCTTGATTTCATTTGTTTTTGTCATTTTTATTTATTTATAATATTTATATACACAAATATAAAAACAGTTTGGCCTGGTTAACTTGTATTTGCCAGAAGGTCAGTTAACAATAACTACTATTTACTTTTTGCTATTTACTATTTATAAGTAATATCTCACACACAATTTTTGTTATGCGTACTGAAAATATACAAAATACAATGCAAATTAAGTTTTTTTTAAACGCACTAACTACATCTCCACTCTCTCTCTCTCTCTCTGTCTCTCTATCTTAGTCTATTTGCTAAGAACATTACGCATACGACGCTTCAGCTGCTGCTGCTTCTGCTGGTGCATTTAAATATATAGGTTTTGCCTATTTTGATGTTGTTATTGTTGTTTAACACTTATGCAACAATTAGCGCCTCATAATTTGCTTTTTCGTTTATGGCGTTTAACGGCTCTTGCACAAAACGCACGCGTAGTAAAAGTTTTCAAGCAAAATGCAAAACCAAAACAAAATAAAAAAGCAAACCAAAAAAAACACAAATAACTCAACCCAATTTCAACGTTTAAGGTTCAATTGAACAACAAAAACAAACCAATCGAGTTGAGCTTTTTTCTGCTGCTGCTGCTTCTTCTTCGACAAACTGACCAGGCGACTCGAAGTCAGACTCAAAAACTTGGAGTACCGTAAATTCGAATCGAGGGGTGCTTTCGTTTTCGTTTTGAGCGCAAAGCGAAACACACGTAATATAAATCCAAGTTTTTTTTTATTGCTTATTATTGCAAGAGCAGCTCAGCTTTAGATCCGGTGGACAACCGAAAAGCTGGACACGCATTTTTCATTTAAATTGCTGCGAGCGAGAATTTTTTCATGCTTTTGGCATTGCTTAAGGTCGCGTGCTGCTTCTCGAAACTGTAACACAGACTGGGCTTGATTTATATATATTTATACTTCTTTGTGGCACTGGGCGCAGTTCCTCAGCATGCGAAACACACATACAAGCAAAATTATTTGCATATTTGACGCGTTTGCATTTCGCTTTCCTCAGCGCTATTTTTTTTCTTGTTTGACTTTTGCATAATTGTTGTGTGTCCATCTTCTTTCTTGCCAGATGTTGTAAGAGTAATCAGTGAGAGATAGAGAGAGAGAGAGAGAGAGGGAGAAGGAAAGTGGAATGGGTGTCGGGGAAACATTTCGAATATGTTTGAATCTGCCTTATATAATATTATTTATGCTGAGTTATGCGGTTCGATTTCGAATTGACCGCAAGTTTTGAATGTTGACAGGCAGAGAGAAGAGTCACCGTAAGATGGGAATTTTTTCTTAACACTGCGAGAAATTAAAGAAAGGTAGAGAATGAGAGGTAGAAATAGAGCAGATTTTATACTAAAATTATTAGAAGTAACAAAAAATCTGGTTTCTTTTTAACGATAAGAATTTGTCTATTTATGAAAAAAAAGAGAATTTTTTGAGAAAATTTTGAGTTCTTTTTGGTAAAGAAATTATCCCCGCAGAAAAAGTCTGCTTTGATGTACACAATTCAATTAACAAGTTGTATTTTTATTATTGACACTGAGCACAAAACACTTAAGAGCAATTACTCTTATACCGTTTTTGGTATTCGATTTTTTTTTTTTGGAATTTTCAACTTGTTTCGCATTACATATGCATTGAGATTAGAAAACATATTCTTTCTATGCTTGTTTGATTGAGGTTCGTGCACATTACATTTACACTGTATTAGAACACATACTCTTATATTTGCTTTTTGATTGGTATGTTTGGGTTTTCTATTGCGGTCAATTTTCACTTTGTGGTTTAATAACATTTAAGCTGTAATTACGAGAGCGAGAGAAAGAGTGTGCAGGTGTGAGCAGGAGAGAGATGGAATCGAGATCAGTGCTTCTGTTTTGAACAGACTTTCGTTTTCGTTGCTGCGGCGGATGATGCTCAACTTGTTGTTGTTTTTGATAAAGCGCATAAAGCGATTAGTTGTTATTGTTGCTGCTGCTGCTTTTATGGCCCTCAGCCCTGCAACTCGTTTGCCGAGCGACCAAAAATTTCGTTTAACGCGGGGGTTGGCGGTGGTGGGAAACTGAGGTAGAGCAGGGAAGACGAACGAACCGCCTGTCGTCGCGACGTTGTCGAAGCAACTGTGCGACGCATGTGTTGAGGGCCCAAAGTTTTATAAACTTGGTCAGTAGTAAGTCGCAGCAGCAGCAGCCGCAGCAGCAAACGAAGCGTCGGCAGCAGCAGAGAGATAAATCAACAATTGCTTAAAATCCGCCACCCCCCGCGCAAGATCAACAAAGTTCCCCCATCGAACTATACTTTGCATGGTGTCCGAGTGCCTTAGTGCTTGCCTTTTGGGCGACGCATTCGTAATGTGTTCGAACACGAGTTCGAATTCGAATTATATTTTGCTATAAAGGCAGAGCGCCCCACGCAAATCGGTTTTATTTGATTTTTGTTACCTGCGCAGATTATATGTGGATTTTATTTTACGTATATTATACAAAAATAGTAAACAATAAATCAAATGGAGCTTAAAACAAACACACCTCGAAAAAATACATTTCTTGTTGATTCTTTTATTGTTGAGCGAGAAATGATTAATGATTTTAATAAAAATAACTTTATTTGTAATTTAAATGAATCAATTAATTATGATAAAAAATGGAAGGGAACTCATAGATTCTCTAGAAAATAATTTATAGCATGGCAAAGTTTGGAACGTGTTTGAAATTTCTTCTTTGATACATAACTTAGACTTACGTTTCTAAATTGAAACGGAGTATTGATGTATATGTTAAATCCTAGCCAAAAATGTGTTCCTTTTTGAAATTGGTTCACTTTTTACATAGTTAAAAGTTCTTAAAACTATTTCCTGGGGACTTGAGACATAATATTTAAAAATGTATCAATTTAGATATGATACACATCTCTACTCATCATACGTCATATATATTGTTCATATTATAGGGTGTACAAAACTCCATACGTCCGATGCCGTTATAAATTTTAAAAATTTTAAATTTAATTGACATTTATTTATTTTAAAACCCATAGCTTTTCCCAGTTCAACAAAGTCGACAGATGTCGCTTTACACTCCACTCGATGAAACATCGAAAACTAAGTC
Organism: Drosophila demipolita; assembly: GCA_035042405.1. Classification (NCBI taxonomy): domain Eukaryota; kingdom Metazoa; phylum Arthropoda; class Insecta; order Diptera; family Drosophilidae; genus Drosophila; species Drosophila demipolita. Next base: position 5,342,837 of record JAWNLI010000059.1, on the reverse strand, counting down.
ACACAAGTGAGCTTTAAAGCTTCGCTTAAAGCTGCAAGCATAAGGCACAGCTCAGAGCACCTGTGAAGAATTTGGTCGCTCAGTCGTCTCGCGCAGCTTGTGGCAAACAGTTCAAAAAGCAAAACGCGCGCAGCTTACTTTGCACGCCTACCCTCCCCGCCACGAGCAACACCCACAAACACAACGAGAGCAAACGCTTGCATTTAGAGTGAGGAGTGTAAGAGAGAGGGGGAGAGCAGCAGCAACAAATAAACATTCGTGGGTGCTAAAAAATGCGCGCGCGCAACTGAAAATTTCACGAAATTCATGAAAATATTATATTAGCCAAGAGCTGCGCTTATGTGCGTGTGTGTGTGGTTTAGTGTGTTAACAAAAAATAAATAAATAAATAGAAAATAAAAGCAAGTGGTAAATGGTACAAATCGAAAAAAGATAACGTGATTTTGTACGTAGAATAAAACGTCGAAATTCCACTTCAAAATTTAAAGTAAACAACTTGAAAAAAAAAACAAAAAAACGTGTCAAAAGCATTAAATATGAATTGAATCGAAGCCAAATGAAACAAAAAATAAGTAATATTAGAATATCCACGACAACAAGAAAAGGAAGTTAAATAGGCAATAATTAAATAAATTTGGGTTGTTTACTGCACAGTTTGTTTTTTTGGAAATACCCCAAACGTAATACAAAAAAAGGAAATAAAAGAAAAAAGCAAACAATCATAGCAACAACTGTTGCCATCCCGCTCGCACGCGTGCACAGACAAGCTGCGCCAAAAGCTCCGCGTAGTATAAGAAGTGTAAAAAAGAGAAACAAGAGAAACAACAACAGCAACAGCAACAAGTGAATAACTTCTAATCACAAAAACAACAACTAATCGAAAATGCTACTGCACTTTTTGTGAGCACCTTTTGCGCATCCACAAATGGCTAAAGCTAAAGTAAGTTGACAAGCAACAACAGCTATTTGAATTAATGATATCTTTATAGGCAATAAATTCACAATTTAATCGAATAACGAACAGCGTCTAACTGTAACTGTATCTTTATTTTACGTTAACTGTTGCCTGCGAGCGAAAGACACTTTTGCACTTTGGTTCTCACGCCAAAAAACAAGCGCCAAATGCACCTTTGAACTTTAAAACAGGAGTGCACAAAGCAAACAGCAGTCATCAATAGCAAAATACAAAACTACTACAACAACAAAAAACAAAAACAACAATTGCGGCAGTGAACTGCAATGCTTACAAAAAACCTTTTTCAAGCAAAAAAAAAACCAACTTTTTAAGCGCAGACATTGCACAGTGGGCTTACGGCGGGCAATCTAATGTGAAAAATTATTTGATTTATAAATGAGTTTTGGGTTCTTTGAATATAAAGAATATTAACATTCACGAGACTTACAAGTTTATCATTCTTTTGGTTCTTAGAACAAAAAGAATACTAATTTTTATTGTGTTCCTTAAGTTATTTGATTATTATTGTTTCCATTTACCAAACACTTTTTATAGCTTTAAGTTTTTATTTGTGTTCTTCAAAATACGATATTGTTATTATTAGAAGACTTGAGTTAAGTTAAATCTTCTTCTTTATGCAAACCATTTAACACCGTATGCGATTTATTTGAGTTCTTAAAACGAAAATGTTGTTACCCTTAAGAGACTTGTGTCGAATTAATTTTTTTTTATGTGTATGCGTTATTTTTGGGATTTTAAGATGAAAAGATCATTTTTATTATCGAGAGTTGTGTAAAGTGTACTGCATTTTTGTTTTTGTTAATGATTTATGATTTATTTATAAATCTGATATTATTTTTTTATTATAATTTATTTACTCTATTTACACATTTAAGACGTATACGTTATATTCAAATTTATATCTTCCTTAATAGACTACATAACTGTTTAGTTGATTTCTCTAATTGATCACGTTGTAAAACAAAAGTGGTTCCATTGGAAAACCCCAACAACATAAGACGAGTTGCAAATTCGTTTCCAAGTTGCTCAAAAGTAATATTTTTTGGCTTTGCTGTTACTTAAAAATATGGCTTATTTTTGCATCTGTGGCCAGGCTTTGTCCACAATAAAAGTCATACATTTATAACCGGGCCAAATTGGGCTTCGATTTCCACAGTGGTCACCAGCAATTGCAATGATTGCCAATGTTGGCCATGTGTTTTTAACCTGCACTATGGGCATGGTCTTATGTCTTTAGTACATGGCTCATAAGTAAGTTGCACTTGTCGCTGAAAAACGGGTTTTTTCTTTTGCATTTATTGTTGTTTATCTGTTTTTTTTCTTTATTATTATTGTTGTTTGCTTGCTTGGTTTTTATTTAACTGCCTGGCAGCATTTTTAATGGCGCTGCTTTTGCCAGCATTTTTCATGTTTTTCCGGCTGACCTCCGTTTCAGATCTGCAAGCGGGTAGGGTATAAAGCGGGGTGAGGGGTAGCCAGTTTAAAGCCAATTGAAACGACTTCTGGGCCATTCTAATTTGCCAATTGGCAATTGCCACTGGTTGTGCTTTATTTTTATTTTCCTTAACTAGAGCATAGCTAATGAGTTTGTTCAACAAAAGGTTAAAGTTCGCCCTCATTAGAAATAGGCGGCCAGAACTTGTAGCTCTTTAATATTTTAGTGCTGTTGGCAACATGTTTAACATATTTTTAAAAACTAACTTAAGATAAGGAAATAACAACAGCTGGTTGGCCTGTGAATGCAATTGAAAACTGTGTGAAACGGTGTGAAACTGTAATGAGATTGAAAAGTTGTTTGGCCATAACAATAACACACACACACACACACACAGTGGACAATTGGATGCGGACAGAGATCAGAAATCAACAATTGGTTAACTATTAATAGCAAACAACTAACTGTAAAAAAATGTAAAATGTGAGCTGTATGCGGTAAACGGATCAGTCTGCAACCGGACACCAACAAACCACCAACAAACAATCAGCCGTCTCAATAATGGTTAATTGTGGCTGTAAATGTAGCTCTTGTTGTTGTTGTTGTTGTTGCTGATGTTGTTGTTGCTGATGTTGATGTTGAAGTTGATGCGGCTGCTGTTGAAGCTGCAAATGTGCCGATCAATGAAGCATTAAGTTGCATTTTGTTGCGTTTAGCTGCTAACCGCTATGCGTATACGTTATGTATTTATTTATATATATACATGTATATATATATACATGTATATATATATATGCGTGTTGCGTGTTGCGTTATTGCTGCTGACTTGAAGATGAATGCATAACTTGTTCAATAAATTATAAATTTCTTTTTGTTGTTTATGTTTTCATATAGCAAGCATTATTTTTATTTTTTATTAGTTTGCATTTGTTAAGATTAATAGCTGCGCCATTCTTAACTATATTTGGCTGAAGGTGAATTGCTAAAAAAAAATTAATAACATTTAATAGCGACTCTTTGAATAGCTCAACGTTGGCAATGCTGACAATGCCGGGCAACGCCTTGCCAGTAATGAATATGATTCATAAACAGCTTTTTGTGCATTAGCACCTATGGCTTGGGTTATTAAATTATTTGAGTACACTTGCAGATCGCCTGTTAAATCTGTCGTTAAATTTGTTTAGCATTGAAGCAGACGTCGCACAGTAATTATAGTATATATTTTTCCTGATCAACAGCATTAGGCAGGTCGTCATAGCCACACTCATCTGTCTTTGCTATGCGAACTAGTTTCTCGCTTGCCAAGTTATCTCGATGAAAGTCGAGGTGCATCCGTATTTTTGCTGCAAGCACTATAGAAATAGGAGCAGGGCGAATCGGATTTCTTGTAGGAGAAACTTTTTAGCCTACAGAGAAATCTTAACGAAACCTACTCTATATATGCATTATTATGCCTCCCACATTTTGAGAATAAACTTAGATCCGACTACTTTATCTAGTTTAAGAAAGTTTTTTGTTTAATACTAATCCGAGTGAAAAGTTATTACAATTCTTACATAAAACCAAAAAAAACATTTAGATCTGATTATTAGATAATTTAGCTGTGAGAGGAAGAATCTGTTGAAAGTTATCTTAATATATTTTAATCAACGTCAGCAGTTAAGTTTGTTAAGATCTGCTAACTATATCAGACAGTTCCCATAGTAATAACCTTTTTTTCATTTATAGCTTAATTAAGTTAAGTTTTTTTTGCAAGGGTATTTCGACTTCGTGTTAGCCTTTCTTTTTAGTTCATTTCACTCTTATTATTATATTTTGTACTATTTTTTATACTCCTATTTAGTTTAGCATCTACGTAAATGCTATATTTAGATATGACTATATAGTTCAGAACTGAATTTGAAGCAGCTTCTAGTTTGGGCAGCGACACGTGCAACCTGAACTAATTAGTTAAAAGGCGCTTACATTGTGCAATGAATTGTGGTTACGCCCATTCATATTATATGTGAGAACGTTGACTAAATTGTGCTTATGGCCATCTGACAGCCGCTTTGAGTTTGAGCTGCGCCCCTGATTAATGGGAGCGTCTTTTAGATGCCACGCAAAGTAATGCAAAGCATTCACCCACATCAAATCACAGCTTGGCCTGCAATTAAAGCCTTGAGAATCTTAACAAGTAGAATAACAACTGAAAACTGCAAAACTGAATCCAATTACCAGTTACAGCAAGGAGTGTTTTTTATGCAACTAAAGTCTGAAATGTGAAATGTGCCAAATGGGTTATCATCTCCACTTCCACTTGGCCATAATTCAGTTGCGTTGTTTTCTCTCTGTGCCATCTCGATTGCATCCCGTTTTTGACAGTCGCCGCAAACGTTAACTGTGAATTTGTGGCTTAATGACTCGCTGGCACGTTAACTGTTTTATTGTCGCTTTGCCAACAAATTGCTGCAAATCAATTTGCAATGCTTTTTCGACATGTTGCACAAGCTGTCAGCTTTTTCAGTTGGCTTTTATTGTTTCTATTATTAATATTGCAATTTAAGGCAGCGGTTAAATTGTCTTGAAAGTGCTACTGTTACTCAATTTGCAATGATATGAAGCTAATAGTTAAAGAAATTAAGGTTATGGTTAACTGGCTAATAATTAATTAAAGATAATATTGAGTTATCATAAAGAGTACAATTTTTAATATAAGCTTAAACACAACACAACAAAGGAACTAAACACATAATAATAAAAAAAATAAATTCATGTAAAACTATTTTTAGTTATTATTTGATAAGAGTTCTGCTTTTTCAACAAATCTGCTTCTCTACTGGAAAATGACTCTACCAAAGTTATCTGAAATAGCAGAAAACCAGAAGAAGCTGAACTGTCAGCTAATTTAACAGAGCCCAGTTAGTAAAAAATGCTTAGATTAACTATTTTTAGACGGCAAAGACTAAGTCCGTAATTCACTTTACATTTGCATATATCCACTAATTTTACAGGTCGCATTGACTAACTAGAACAAGCTAATACAAACAATGTTGAACAACATGTTAAAATGCTTGTTAACCTCTGCGTTTGATATGGCTACACACAAATTTGTGTTGAGGTGGCAGTTCGAAGCTGGAAAGCCTGCTGAGTGTGCATTTCATTAGAATCGAGACGTGTAAAAATCCGATACAAATTATTGTAGAATAGCATTTATTATCCATGGGGGCAAACATAACAATGGCAATAACAATGGGGCAACAAGCATTCTTACGTGTGCTGCGATACTCAAGTCGACTTAAGTCGAGTCAAGTCAAGTCGACTCAACTTGCGAAGTGGGGTTCAGGGTCATCAGTTGTTGTTATTACTGTACGAGTATTGCACGATTCTCGGCATCGAATTCTGTAGTAATTCTGGCTGAAAATTATGCATTATTTGTATTATTAAGTTGTGTGCTTGTCTCGCTGCTTAATATTTGTTCTTCATAATAATTATTTTATTACACAACAAAAATGCAAAAGGAAGTTGACGACATCATCAGATGTCGATTTTGTCATGCGTGGCTTGGAATTAAAACAATCGAAACTAAAACTGAGACGACGTCAAAAACTCGGAGACTCACCTTCATGGCTGACAAATTGTGAACAAGCCATATATATATATATATGTATTTTTATCTATGTATGTAGAGAGAGCTATAAATATGCGTCTAATTGACAATGTGCTTATGAGCTTAATAACTATATTTTGTAAGTCGTGGGGGAAGCGGCTTTCTGGCTAATTGAAACTTGTTGGCCAGCAAATGCTAACCTTTGTCGGCGCTCAGTTGGCCAACAACAATTAGATATGCCAGTTGTTTTCAAGATACCTGTCTATAATTAGATAGATAGACATCTAGCAGCAACGATTACTTGGCTTTCTAATAATTAAAACAAATCTTCTGCTTACTGATTTGTGTGAGAACAACATTAACATTCTTGCCAACTAAATATTCCGAGTTGTACATTATACAAGTATTTACTTTTTATTTTATAATGCATTTATTACTGATTAAACTTTTAAGCATGTGACATCTTATATTATGTTTATTTAAGGCAACTGATTAGCAAGTTGGATTTTCAGCTGTCAACCAGTTTTAAGTGAATTACATCAAGCTTGTTTACAGCTGAGTTTTTTGCTTAGATATTTCGACGTTGATAAAAATGTATTGATATAAAATAAATATACATTTTTTTAATATGTGAAATCGTGTCGTGTTTGTTGTTCATCGCTTAGCTCGTCCCACGATTTCGCATCTTTGATCAGCGCATTGTTCAACACAAAAGGCGGCTCTAAGCAGATCTCAGTCTGGCTCTAAAATGATAAATATGCGTCTTTATACAGATATAAGAAATTAAATAAAATGTTAAAAACTTTAAGTGGGCGATTTTTTTTTTTTGCGAAGCTTGTTGCTGTTGGGATTATAACGTAAATTCTTTCACACGATTATTTTTAAATTTTATTTCTTGTTCAAAAACTGTCTTTGGCATCAAAGCTGCCAGTACTTAATTGAGCACTGAAGCGGGTCTCAAACAGAGAACAGAACTGGAGAACTCTAAGAAGCATCTACCACTTGAAACCCAAAGTCATCCAATTGTCAGGCACTTCAGAATTGTTCTTTACTCTGTTGTTGACGTTGATTGAGCTCTGCTCCACAGTTTTACCCCAGACCCAAAACAGTCCCAAACATGACACAAACCGCCAAAAAACAAAAAACCGTTCAAATGGTCAAAGCCGCAATCCGTAATTGTCTAAGCCGCTTCTCCGAGTCTCACTTGAGTCCGTCCCTGTTTTTGTAATCTTATTGTGCGCATGTTTTTAACTTTAGAACGCTGATGTTATAAGCAAATTACAAAAAAATAACTAAGAAACAAAAAAATATAGTAAGATTGCTACATGGATATAGGTTGACATGGCAGATACCCTGCATACCCAGATTCTCTGCTGAGAATTCTCAAGATCCACATTCAGTTCTGTATTAAGAATAGGAATGTAAACTTTGACAAGTGTTTAATTAAAGTCGGAAGACCCTAGGAATAGTCTTAGTAACTTTCTGCTTCTCAAAAAAACAAAATGAGTAACAAAATTATAATTTAATAAATAATTTCATATCGAAACTTTTTAAGTATCTGCTGATTATATAATAATAGTAAAGCTCAATGATATAAAAATAAAATGCATAATGTTTATATAAAACATAGTTCTCTTGAAATGCCAATCAGAACTATAAATCCCAAAAAAATAGGGTGTATAAAAAACGAACTCATCAACAAGCGCTGTCCATTTAAGAAGCTAAATAAAAAGTCAATGGCTTTCCTATAATTATATTTCGATTTTGGTTTTAATGTTGTTGCTATTTCGTTGACGGCAAATTAATGAGCAAAAAAAAATATTGAATAATAATGCATAAGAACATATAAGCAGCTAAAATTATAGGTTATCTAATATATAATTTGAGAATCTTAAATTCGGCTCATCTGTCATGCAAATCTCTTTTGGCTTTTCTTACAAGCATCCTGCTTGGCTCTGTCTCTATTCTTCTTCTTCTTCATTATTTCCGAACAATTAATCACCAACATCGGTCAATCCAGCAACAAACTTACAAATATATTGAGGAATCATTGAACTCTCGGGCTTTGTGAAAGGAATTTTGATTAATGAAATTAGAAATAGAAATAGATAGAAAGAAGATGGGAATAATGCTAATGAACAGTTTGGCAACTGCTTTGTGTTTTGGCCACTTCTTTTTCAGCATCTGCATGCCATCGGCTAAATTTGGCCATTTGGCTTAATGTTTCTTTCTATTCAATATATACAATTTTTTTATTTTTCTGCAACAAATTAAATATTCTAATAATATGTTTTACTCAATCTGCCCTTCAAAATCATTTTATGAATATGATTTTATGATTTATTTACTACTTCTATTATATAATATATTATATATTTTATATTTATTTATTATTTTTTACACAACCCGGCACACCTAGTTAAATTTGAGCTGCATTTTATAAACGGTTTATGCGGCATACCAAAATCAAAATTAAATTGAAGTGAAATTTGCAAACGTAATTTTGCGCAAGCGACGAAACCGATTTGTTGTTGTTTAATTGATTTCTCGACAGGCAATGACACACATTGCCATTAAAGCCAGGCGATTTGCTTATAGCCACAGCAAAATCATAGTTGCTTATGCCTACTTAATGGTGCGCCACAAAACGCCAAGCGCCAAGCGCTAAACGCCAAAATGTCAATTTCCATGTACAGCTGGGCGTATGCGTGTTTTTATTAGTTTCTATTTTTTGTTTTGGTTTTGTTTTTTTTTCTTATTATTGAGCCGGCGCAGCGACCTCAGTTATCACTCTTACTTAATGTGACTTATAATGATGTCGTTGCGAGTGTGCGTGTGTGCCTGGGTGTGCTTGTGTGTGTGTGTGTGTGTTTATTTGCAGCTACGCTCCGATGGCCAATGGGTCGCTAGATCGTCAGGCAAGGCAACAAACTGACACAACTCAGCATTGAGCCGCCGCTCGTTGGGTTATCTGCCCAAGAGCAAAATTTGCCAGCTGGCCCAAAAAATGTTTAGATCTTAATTTCGTACAAATTGCGCAATTTAATTGTGCAATCTTTAACTACATTTTAGCTTGTATGTGTGTGTTGGTGTTCTAGTTTAAGTCAATTATAAATATGCACATTTGTGTGAGTTGTGAGGTTCAAAAGTTCACAGCAATACTTTACCAGACTTTAAACTCACAAAACTGAACCGAAGTCCAAAGGTTCCGAACTCATTGCAAATGGTAAAAATAGTTTAAGTAAAATATAAAATAATATAAAATAGCATACATATTCATGCTGATCATGAAAATGCAGATCAAATCAGAGTCGAGTTAGGAGTACCCGTCTAAATGTCTTTTTAAACAATCCGTTCTTAGCGACTATAAGATCTAATCTCTTAAAATTTTGTATATAAATTAACTTATTCCATATGCAGATTAAGTTTATTTATTTTTATTGATTAATTGATTTCCTATAACAGTAATATATACAATTCTTAATGAATCCAAACAAACTGTAAAACTATCAAAAAGCTTGGATGAAGCACAGAATTTGTTAATCAAACACATATTTTATTTTGACGATGACAGTTTCTATACCAGAATATACATAAAAAGCTATTTGCGATAGCAGCAAAAGTCTTCCAATCGATATATAATATATTCAGACATATTATTAACAAATTGTACAACATATATGCATATTGATTATTATTTGTTTAATGTCAACCAATATTAATATTTAAATAAGGGTTAAATAAAATTAAATATTTGAATGTAGAAATACCACTTCCAGAGTAGATTAAAATCCCAAACTGATTGCCATTTAAGATTAACAACTGGTACGGGAATAAGTCAAAGCGATTTTCAGTGCTAATGGAAACACTCTCTTTTCACATTTCCGACTATTTGCAGCAGCAGCATCAAGGCGTACGATTTCCCAAGGCAGCAGCACAGATAAGTCGCCAGCAAGACTTGAATTATTGCACGCAACAGCAGCAACAGGAGGAAGAGGCAACTGGATTCGCAACTGCAACCGCAAGACGACGCCGACGACGCACAAACAATTGTGGAAAAGTGTGCAAACGAACAATAGCAACAACTATTGCTATTGCTACTGCTAGTTAGATAGAAAATCAGAAAGAGCAACAACAAAGAAAACCCCGACCAGAAAACAGTGCAACAGCTTAGACACAAACTTATACATAAATATATATATATATATATACATATATATAGATATACTTTTTGGTATATGCTTCGCTAACGATGTCGTTGATGAAAATTCATCGAAGCAATGAATCATTTTGGCGTTGTGGCACATTAATGTTGTGGTTGTTGTTGTCGCTGGCATTGTCATTGTTGTCGCTCGCAGAGACGACGGCAACATCGGCGACATCGACGACAGGCAGCGAAACGCAAACGAGTGCAACAAATGGTGCAATTAGACAGCATCAGCAGCAGCAGCAGCAGCAGCAGCAGCAAGGGGATCAACAGCAACAAAACAATGCAACTACAACTGCAACAGCAACTATTGCTGCTGCTGCTGGCAGCGAAAGCCAAATGCCAAATGCAAGTTTGCCAGAAATTTTGAGCGCCAGCGATGTGGGTAAGTAGATTTCTTATAACACATATTGCACACACGACTTTGAAGAGTTGCACTTACACTCAGAGAAATTATCGCTCTGAGTTTTACAAATCTGCCATATATTTTTTAGCCAGGCGTAACTCAACCTAATATTCTGAGAAAATAGGGATTAGAGTTTGCATTTCTATTTTATAGAAAGTTATATTGAAAAGCCCATATTTTTGGTATTGTCGATTTAGGGAAAGCGCTTTCAATTTTTAGACTATTTTTTGCTGAGTGTGCAATGCAAGAGAAACAGCGCCCCTTTGGCCAGGTAAAATTATTGGCTGCATTTCGGAAAATTGGCCGAAATAAATCTATGCCAATTATTGACCAACTGCCAGCAGCAACAAGCGGCGCAACAAAAGCTCCACAAGAGTTGGCTAGCTGCAGAGAAATACAATTGGCAAGCTGAAAGTGCGGCTGAAGAGGCAGCAGCAACAACAACAACAACAACAACAACTAAAACAACAACAAGTTTTGGCATTGGCTAATCTCTTGCATTTGAAAGACGTTCGTTAGTCAAATGGGGCTCAAAGTGGTTTCTTCTTCAAGCTTGTTGTTTGCATTACTCCGTTTTGGCCAAGTCTCTACTACGAGTATTTATTATTGACTCGTTTATCTAAGCTGGAGCCCAGCAGACGACTCTATGCAAAGAGAGATCAAAATCTATTTTGATTTTGAATACTCTTGTTAAAATCTCAAAAAGATGAATAAATACACACTTTGATGAGTTCGCCATGCTGCAAATAGCCTTCCTTTTTCCACGCTTCACTCTGGCTGTTGCAAGTGAACTTTGGGCCAAACTTCAGCTATGTACTTTAGACGTTTTAGCCAGTTTTTGTCCAAGGCACATTCACATATATGTTTAAATGTTATTTCTATCAAGTATTTTTATAAGCAATTACTTTGTTAGTTTCGTGGGCGTCAATTGACTACAAACGGTGGCTTTGCTACTATTGTTGTTGTTGTTGTTGTTTTTGTTTGGGCCTAGTTGCCAAGGCCTGCATTTTCACCTGAACAAAAAAATATTGTTGGAAATTTATGTATTTATGCATGTTTATTCATGAGCAAACTGCGGCTACTCTTTCGTGATGTTACCGAAAACTTACATAAACTGGTTATGGTCTGAGAGCAAAAATAAAAAGAAGAAACTGCGAAGTTTAGTGCATTTCGATTATTTGCTTTTATTTTTTTTTTTGGGTTAAAGTCTCTTTTGCTGCTGCATTAATATATGTATATATAAATTTATATTTTCATATATACATATATATTTTTTATTTTCTGATTTTTATAACACCTCGCAAAAGTTACGAAATGCAGTTCTTCAGTCGAAGTTTTCTGGTTGCTGTTGTTGTTGTAGTTGTTACTTGAGGTTGATCTCAAGCTGGCCAACAGCCAAAAGCAAAATCCTCCACTCAAATATCAATATTGCTGGAACTTGCCACTCTTTGTTGCCTCTTATACTGTGTGTGTGTGTGTGTGTGTGTGTGCTCATTACATTTACCTGTTGATTGTCTGTCAGTCCGTTCGTCTGTCTGTCTGTCTGTTTGTTTTGTTTGTTTGTCTGCCCGTTTGTTGCTGCTGCTCATGTGCGTTCATTGCGTAATCTTCCGACACATTTACCAGACGTCTTCAAGCGTTGGCCCGAAGCAGCTGTTGCTGGCGCAGAGGCAGAGGAGCGCCTCAAAAAATCAGAAAAGTCAACAGCCAAAACAAAACTGGCAACAGAGCAGTTCGGTTAACCAGCCAGTCAACCAACTAGCTGCCAAGTGCAGTGCTTGCAACAAGCGCAACAGCAAACAGCAAACAGCGAACAGCAAACAGCAACGTCTGCAATTTTCGTGCAGCATGTGCAACACAACAACCGCCAGGCGTATGCGCAATGTGGGCGGCCTGCCACAAACTTTATATATGTTATACGATTGCCAATTTTAGTTGAAGCTGCGCTTTTTTCACTTGTTTTTTTGGCGGCACTTAAGTGGGAGTAGCTCTATAGATGTGTGTATACACTATGTGTGTGATTATGATTCATTGTCTTTGGCCATATCAGCAAAGAGCAAGTGGGGCAGAGAGACCAAAACGATGCCTCACCAGATGATACCCTACACACAGGCCTTAATTTAAATTCATGGTAATTTATATGACTGTTGCAAATGGAAAAAAATATGAATATCACAGAATAAAACTTAGCCTCCTTTTAGTTTTTGAAATCATATTTATTCATTGCGTAATATTCCGACATCTGAAATCATATTTTTTTTAAGAGGTTTACTTATTCAAAGAACAAACTATATAGTTCACCTATATTTTTATCAAAAATAGATATTTATCGAAAAAAAAATAAAATATACTTCCTCAAAATACAATACCTCTTGAGTTGCACTAGTCTCTAAAATATTTACCTACAAAAGTCTATGTTATCGTAAGGTTTGACTTATCGATAAGCGCAAATATGCTTATACTATTATTATTCACAAATATCAATATATAATTAACTTATGTATCTTTGAGATTTTCTCCGATGTCTTTTGTTGAGGTAGCCACTGCGTTCATTGCCTTGTTTACAGGGCATACATATTCCAGTTACTGCGTTACGTCTTTTAGGTACCCAAAAAGATATATGATTTACAGACACATTCCCCTTCACCCAAAATCCCCCTCTGCAGTAAGACGTAACTGTTTAAGTAGTTGTGTGTTGAATCTCTTGCAACGATGACTGCCGCGTTACGTGTTTTCTGTTTGTGCCCAAAAAAAAAAAAAAAACACAAATAATCAATATAAATATTAGTATTTTATTATATGGTTTATTGCAGCGTTTTCTTATTTTTGAGCTACTTCAAATCAAGCGAAAGTTTTTATCTCTTTTGGAAACTTTCTAGCAGGCTTTCAGACTTTTCCCTAAATACCAAATAACTTTTCATTTGTAATTGCCCCAGCAATCCGCTCCCTTTTCCAAAGTAATTTTTCATTTAAAAGCGCATTTTAAATGATTATTTTGCGGTTGTTTGTTGTTTGTTGGGCGCAAAAAGGAAAAGGAAATGAAACGCGCAATTTGTGTGCGGTTCGCAGTGGCTATTAAAAAAAACTGTTGGCGATTTTTAGTTGGTTTTAGTTTCGCTTTTTTGCTATTTTGTTTTAGTTTCTGTTTTTTGTTTTATGCCATTTTTGGTTGTTTACATAAAATGTTTTTTAATTTCATTTTCATTAGTCTCTGTGGCGTTGCAAAATGCGGCTAATTTCAACGAATAACCGATCAGTTGATTGAACTCCGCATTTTGGACTCTTCATTTTTATAAATTTTCGTTCATCTTCTTCCTCACCTCCCCTTTGAGTTGATGACATGTGATTAATTAAACGAAGCTGACCCAAAGTCCAAGAGGGAGCGGGGAATTATGTAAGCGCTGGCAGCTTACATGATTTAGTTGAATCAGTGTAGGGAGGGGGAGGGGGGGTTTACACTTATGTTTTTGTGGCACAAGAGAAAGAAAGCCGGGCCAAAACTAATGATGCCAAAGTTGCAGGCAGGTCACAAACCAAAACCAAAAAAAGGGCTAACAACAACAACAAAAACACACGCTAAAAAATCTGTTTACAGTTGCGTAAAACTGTGCAACAAGCTGCTGATGCGAGTGTTGCTGCCGCTGCTGCTGCTGCTGCTTGTTGTTGGCTGGCTGATGATGACGAGCATGTGACACGCCCCTCAGCAATTTGCAACGCCTCAATGCACAACAACAATGTGCTGCGCGGGTGAATATTGAAAACTTTTCAGACCGAGCGAGCCAAGCGACTCGCACTGAATTCGTAAAGCCAAAGCCAAAGTCAAAACAAATAAACGGAAGCCCCAAACGAATCACAAATAACAAAAAAATATACTTGCAATTATCCAATGTGGTTGTTATTATTTCACTTATACTGCTGACGTCGTTAAACATTTGGTTAACAAAAAACAAATCACACCCATTTCGCTGCGGGTCAGTAAGGCAACAGCAGCAGCAGCAGCAGCAGCAACAGTTGGGTTAATAATTCTGTGAACAAGGCTGCCCAGCCAAGGGTTAATGCACAACCAGGAAACATTTAAACAAAAAAAAAATCACAAAACGAACATTTAGCGGCATTTCACGACAACTCTTAAAAACATTGTATTTCCGCAAAAGAGTTTTGCCATTTTTGCTATTTTTGTTTTTATTTTTACCTTTGCCATTTGTTACTTAAAGCTTTCTCACGTTTGGCAACAGAAACATTTCCTGCATAATGCATGTGCAACTGCACCTACGGCAAAACTGGCCCAACCTGAGCTGCATCAACTCCTTCTCTCGCTCCCTCTTTCTCTTCCCTCTCTCTCTATCAATTTAAGGCAAAATGTCACGCACATGAACTGCCAACTTTGGCAGTGTCGCTTGTAGTGTTGCTCCACTGTACCTCCGCCCTGCTCCCGTTATGCTTCTTGCTGGTTGCTTGTTGCTACGGCTGCTTTTGGCATTTTATTTTGTTGCATGATTCGATTTCACATTAGAAATGCTTTCGATCGTTTCGGTCTCGACCAAAAACGTGTCGGCCAAAAACAAGTTATAGCCAATCCATGCACATGCATTTAGCCAGCAATGCGCCAGCCGTAGGGTGCAGCACAAACAAATACCAATACAAATACAAAACGAAGAAATTGCAATGCAACAAAATACAAAATACAACAAAAATACGAAAAAAATGTACAAGCTGCAAGGAAAGCGCGCAGAGAAAGTTTTTTGTGGCCAAGGCGGCATTTAAAAATATTGTTCGTCTTTTCATGAAGCAGAAGAAGACAAAAAGCAAAAGTGAAGCTGGAGCAGCCAACACGTGAATTAGCCTCAATGAATTAATGAAAGTTTTTACTCTTATTGTTGTTGTTGTTGTTGTTGTTTGTGGCTTTTATTGGTTGCTTTGATTTGTGTGGCGGAAATGATTCACAATTAGTCACAATTTGTAAGCCAAACAATGCTTAGCTCGTTGTCAGGGCCAAATTTGTGGAAGCAATGGAAGCAAATTAAGAGTAGAGTCTCTCATCCTCCTCCTCGCTCACTTCTTCAATTCTAAACTTTCAGTTTTGCATTTGCAAACAATTCTGAGAATAATTGGATTTCTATTTTTTGCACATTTTTTAATACTTGTATTATGTACATTATTTTTGTTCCGCTGTGATTAGTAAAAATTTAAAATGCAATTAGTTGGCGAAAATTTCCCCCATCTTTTTTGTTATTGTATTAATTTCGACAATGCGCAACGTTGCGTATGATTGATAATTGTGTCCAAATGGAAATTTCATAACATTTGCGAGTAACACCATTGAAATACAGCGAATTTTAGTAAATTTTAGTGTGCATTGTATGTCGTTTGTCAGGTCAGCCTTTTGTCTGCTAATTAGCCAAGTTGACGGGCACAAAATTCAGTTAGCTACCCACTCGTGTTTGTTGTTTGGATTTAATTAAAAGTTCTGAAGAAATGACATGCGATTCATTGGATCGCCATAATAGCAGACAAGTGTTTGCTGTCTATATATACATATATATATATATATATATAAACGAAACACTAATGAGCACTCGGCACCGCATTCAATTGCTTGTGTTTAAAGTACGAGTTGGAGTAATTAAAACTTGAATTTAATTCTACGGCAAATCATCCAAAGGCCCAAAGCCAAAGACCGTACACAGTGGCACGTTGGAGCCTTGGTGTTTGTGGCCAAGTGAAGGGCATTCACAAAAAAAAAAAAACATAACAAAAAGGTGGCTTAGAACCACTGCTCGTCTATTGTTTGTTATGATCAGTCAAAATGGCAGCAATTAAATTTCACATCAGAAGCCACACAATTTCTGGTAGCATGTTTTGGGCAAATATTGACATTAGTCACGGCTCATCTTGATGATTAATAATATGTCGTTTTTTTTTGGTATTTGGGTATTATGTAAGCACTCGAGAGTTAGGCTGCTTAGAATTTGGTTTTGGCCAAATAAGAATCGGGAGAGTTCTTGAGTTGTTGAGTCAACAGCGCTTTTTTTTTGTGACTTGGTTTTGGTTCGCTTCGTGCAGTTGCCGCTGCCCAAAAACCAAATCGTGTCTATGGCTAAAATCAAATTAAAATTCCACAACGCATGCCAAGCAGCAACAGCAACAACAACAACAACTTCGGCGACGATGGTCACAGCGGCAGTAATGGCAGCATAGCTAATGCCAAGAAGTGGCTCGGCCAAGTTGCCAGGCTTGCACCACCAGCACTGGCACCAGCACCAGCAACACCACCACAATGACAGCAAAAGCTGCTACAACAAATATACAAAAATTTAAATGCACCGACGGCTTTTTACTCTTTCTTCATTATTTTTTTTTTTAAATCCAGATTTATTTAAAATAATCCAAGACTATTCGCAGTAATAAAAATGGCATACAATTTATACAATTACCGTACTTTTTTCAGATCTAAAAGAAATATTTAGGTATTTCTAAAAACTATGCTTTTTCTTTTCCTAATTCGATATGTATTTTTTTTATTTATTTTTATTATAAAGAGAAATAATTGATCATTTATTATTTTTATAATTTATTTATGGCCCAAACAGGCAGCAAATTATTCTCTCAGCCAGCTTTAAGGCTACTTTCTATCGGCTTTAACCATATTCAACACTGCTTTACAAGGATATTTTCCATTTTATATATACTTCCCTAATATTTATATTAATTATTTAGTTATTAAGTGGAAACTTCTAATTTGTATTTGTTTAAATCATTTTATATAGTAGGCTTATATTTATTAAAGCCAATTATTATTTTATTCTTCTCCTTTTATATATATTTTATAAATCAATTAATGTAGTCAACAATCTTTTGTTAAGTGTATCCGTCATAAGTAGGCATAGCAAACGCCTGCGTCTCGCAACACAGAGCAAAAATGGCAGTCGCAGTTCAAAGTTGTTGTTGCTACTTTGCTATTGCCGCTGCTGCTATTGGTGCTGTTGCTATTGTTGCTGTTGTTGTTGTTGTTGTTGCGGGTTCTGTTGAAGGCAGCAATGCGACGTGACGAGACGCCCAAATGGGGCGCTGTTAAACAGTGTTGTAGTCTTGTACAACGAAATAGGCAGCAAACACACAGTCAATGGAGCGTTATCCAAAATTCGAAAACTCAAATGCAAAAGTTAAGCAAAATAAGAAGAAAAAACAAGGAAAAAATACAATTGGCCAAAAGGCGGCAGCAGCGAGTTTTGTCGCTTGTTCTAGTCGCTGCACCGCGCTTCAGATGCCAGGCCTAACCTTGGCCTAAACTGCAAGCCAATGAACTAAATGCTTGTGAAGAAAAAAAAGCAACTGAACCAACAAACAGCAACAGACAACAGCGAATTGTGTGTGTTTGTTAACATTGTTGGCTGTTTTTTTTGGCAGTTTTTTTTTCGTTTATAATGGCAACGTGAAAATTAAACAATTGTGCAAGCAGCCGCTTGATAATCGCCACAATGATTCATGGGCCTACAACAGAATGAGATTTGGCCAAAAAAAAAACCCACTAACGAACGAAAAATGCACAATGGGCAGCTGTTTTGCCAAAGGCACACAAAGCACAGTTGCCATCAATTTGTGCTTAACTAATTACTCAGCTGCCTCAGCTGCCTCAAATACCCCAGCTGCCTCAGCTGCCTCAGCTGCCTCACGGCGCTAAGAGTTTACTCGGCTAATTGTCATCCAGTTGGTGCACAATATAAAACTCTTTCTAGGCCAAATAAGACAGATTAATTGTCTTTGGCCTGATGTTTTATTATTTAATGAATGAATTTAATTTTACTCAAATTTTTTAATTTTTAATTTATTAATTGCCTGCTTTAAGTGTGGGCAGTGCACGGAATTTAGATTCAACTTAATTTGACTAAAATTCGTAATCTACTTTAAATGTGGCTGATAAAAAATATAATTTAATGAAGTTCATTCAAAATTCCATTTTCTTAGCAAAAAGACTTTAAAATTTAAAACTAAATATTTAGAGTTTTAATCTACTGTAAATGGCTGACAAAAAAATGTGATTTTAATTAAGTTCATTCGAAATTGCTTTTTTCTTAGCAAAGAGCATTTAAAATTTAAATCCATGAAGTTTATATCTTTGGTTTTATTGCAAAATATCTTGAGTTTTTTAAAAAAGTATTTTTTTTAGTAACTAAAACTCCTCAGAGCTGTTAGACATAAATCTTTTAGTTTGCATATTAGGTCAACTAATTATATTTTATAAAGCGACACGTTTCTAATGCTGTCAAATTTACACTGACTAAAAAAATAAAAAAATTCTGCAGATAAATCAAGTTTTAAATAACACTATTCCAAATGAACACAATTCTGCACATTTTACATTTTGAAACTGCGCATTTGAATTGTGCAAAATTCAGCTTGAATATGCTAAATTTGTTGTGCACATTCAGGTACAGTGACCAGGCATGGGTTAAAGTTGAGCAAGCCTTGATTTGCAGATATTTCAACGCTGAAAACGCTGCTTAAGTTATTTGATTAATAAGCATTGATTTTCCATACTACATTCCATATATATATATATATATATATATATATGTAAATCGACATAAATATATTTATTTGTATGCATGTGTGTAATTTTTAAGCGCTTTTAAATGCGTTCAACATTGCGCAACAGAATATTTAATAATTTATGCCTGAGTAACGAAAAACGCACCACTTAACTTGGCTGAAAGGCGACCCGCCTCTGTTGGCCAGTTGTCAACTTGACTTGACCATCGAATCGAAACCAAACTAAACAGAACTCGTTTCGGTTTATGTGTTTTTTTTTGGTTTTTCTGTTGTTCTGTTTATTTAGCGAACGCACAATGTTTATTTTTCCCCATACCCGATCCGCTCTCGAGATTGTGATTTATTTTTCCAATACGCGTCACGATTCTGGCATCAAGTATCCGACTGTGAATTGGTAACAAGAATCTCGACGAGCTCTCAAGCGTTGCGTACTAATCTTTGCCCCACTCTCTGCTCTTTCCTCTCTCCTGCAGATGCTGTTGCCGAGAAGCCCACCACTTATCGACCCACTGGCGGCGGTAATCGACCCTCGATTGCACCACACAACTCGGCACAGGAGCGGGAACGCAAACTGATGAACGTTCTGGCTGCTCGTCGCTCCGCTCTGCATCGTGGTGGATTTCGCACGCGCATCGGCACCACCGGCCGCAGTGCCACATCTCCCGCGGCAGCTGCTGCTGCCGCTGCTGCTGCTGTGGAGAGCACCTCAAAGTCACCGAGTGATCCACGCACAGTTTGCATACGCAATTGCACCAAGAATTTCACGCGCCGCACCACCGCCAGCTGCATGCGACAATGCGCCAACTTCACCCGCATGGCGATGGCCGGCACAATTGCCAGCAGCAACAACAGCAGCTCGGTGGTGCTGCGTGCGCCCAGCAAGGCCAATGTTGCCACCGGCGAACGGGACACCAACGAGATTCTCTTCAGCGACGAATCCTCGCATGGACTCTTTGTGGTAGCCAAGGAGCAGAATGATACCCTCAACCACATTGCAGACGTTGCCAAACCTCCAGTGGTGGCTAAGCAACGTGGACGCGGCAAGCCAGCTGTGGTCAGCGTTACCCTTGTACCCACTTCCCTGGAGGATGAGGAGGATGAGCTGGATGACAATGACGGACTGCAGCCATATTTGTATTTTGGCGCCAAGTTGCCGCCAATTAAGCCGGGCGCCTTGACCATCACAGCGGCCGCAGGCGATGATCAACATCCACGCGTGCTCGAAGTCTCTGTCAGCAGCACCACCACAACCACTCGCCCCCCTGTGGAGTTGACAGCGCCACCCACCATCTCCACACGTCGTCCCCTAACCGATGTGGAGCGCAGTCGCAGCCGCTACAAATACCACATGCGTGAACGTGGTGTGGTGCCCACCACTGCACCACCCATCAGTCGTACACGCTATGTGGGCTCGGGCCGACCCACAGCGGGGCTAACGGAGACTTCAGTGGAACAAAAGAGTCAGCCAGAGACGAGTCCAGAGCTAATCAAGCCTCTTGTGGTGCGACGTTTGGCCGCCAACAAACCACAAACATCATCGACACCACTCATCATCACCGTGCTGAGTGCGGAGGAGGAGACAACTGTGTTGCAGCCCAACATAAAAACGGAGAGCTCAACCACCACAACAAGAACAACCACCAGCACTACTAGCAGCACCACCACCACAGCAATACCTAGCACCACCAGGAAGCCAACGACAAGCAGCACAACCAGAAAAACAACAACAACAACAACAACAACAACTACAACAACTACTACTCCAGCGACCAGCACAACCACAACTACAACCACACCTACACCAACCACCACAACCACCTCAACCACCCAACCCGTGCAGAGCAAACCGAAAACCATCATTGAAGAGGATACGGAAAGATTGCGTGCCTTGGGTCCATCTCTGACCAAGGAAATCAACATTGAGGATCAAAATAATTTGATCATCTTCTGCAATAGCACCGCCAACTGTGAGGCGACACCACGCACCACCACCGACTCCAGCTCCAACTCAAAGATACTACGCACCACAGTGTTGAGTTCAGTGCGTTCCACGGTCAATCCGCGCACCACCACCAGCACCACAACCACACCAGCACCATCAACAGCAGCACCAGCAGCAGCAGCGACGCCAACCACAGTTGCCACTGGCAATATTTATATAGGAATTGTGGAATCTTCTTCAACTTCGTCGGTGGGTCCAGTGGACATAAGCTCCACGGCGATAGCAGATGAACGCGATGTGGGCATGGAGATGAGGCGCATGAATCTGGTCACACTGGTGCTAGTGGCGGTGGGTGTGGTGCCACTGGTGGCCATTGTGCTCTACTTGGTGCGCAATTATTTGGTGCGACGCCGGACCAAACAGGACGATGTCTTTGACATCTGCATTGCCGATCAGCTGCCCATTAGCCCGGTCAAGAAAGTCGACTCCAAGTATCAGCTGGAGCACGACGAAGACGAGGTGGATCATCACCAGCAATCCATGCCCATTTCCAACTCCCAGCAGCAGCAACAACAACAACAACAACAGCAAATTAGGGACACCAATCACAATCGCTACGAGGACAAAACTTCGCTGAGCAGCGAATTTCAGGACTTTGATCGCAGCAATATCCGCTTGAAGAGTCTGCTCGGCGAGGGCAACTTTGGCCAGGTGTGGAAAGCGGAGGCGGATGACCTGAGTGGTCATTTTGGTGCCACACGCATCGTTGCCGTAAAGACAATCAGAGCCTGCAGCGCTCAGGTTAGCCTCAAGGATGAGGCAAGCATTATGCGCAAACTGGGCTCCCATCAAAATGTGGTCACTTTGCTGGGCGCCTGTGTCGAAAGTGGTACGTGATGATTTTTTCCAGATCCTCCCATTATAATCTTCCCAATCTCTACTTCAAAATTTTTGTATACAGAGCCCCATATGATAATTATGGAGTATGCGATGCGAGGACGACTTTTATCCCTGCTGCGCGCTGCTCGAAGTGCAACGAATATTTTGCCGGCTTCTGTGCCGGGTGGTCGCAGTCTGGCGCCGCTCTCGCCACGTACCTTGGCAGGCTTTGCCCTGGACATTGCCTGCGGCATGGAGTACATAGCTGGGCACAGGGTGAGTACAGAGACTCTAATATTTCAATCAGCAATATTAATCCGCCCTTCCACAGATTGTGCATCGCGATATGGCGGCACGCAATGTGCTGCTGGACCACAATGGCATGTGCAAGATCTGTGATTTTGGCATGTCCATTGATCTGGATGCGGAGCGGATGCGCAAGGAGCAGGAGAAGAATGCCGCCAACGATATGCTGCGCAGCAACGCGCAAAAGTTTAAGTTCGATTTTGGCAGTCGCTACATTCTGCAGCACTGGCAGCACACCTTTGGCCAGACTGGCCAGCACTGCTCCAAGGATCAGGCGCACTCCGAGAAGAAGTCGCATGGCCATGACACCATTGGCAAGAGGCATGCACTTCCCATACGCTGGATGGCGCCGGAGAGTCTCCAATTTCACATGTTCACCACCGAAACGGATATCTGGGCCTTTGGCATTGTGCTCTGGGAGATCGCCACGCTGGGTACGACAATATTTTATTCTCTGTTCCCCATTGAGGGTATTTACTAATTACTTCTCTACTCCTAGGCTCCACGCCGTACTCTCACCTGACGGGACGGGAGGTCATACGTCGTGTGCCGCAAGGTCTGCGTCCGGAGCTGCCCAAGGAGAGCCGGCACGAGTTCTACAATTTGATGTCGCGCTGCTGGCACAAGGATCCACATATGCGACCCTCGTTCGCCCAGTCGCGTCTGGAGATAACTCGATCACTGCACAAGTGGGTCGACGATGATTCCGCCGCCTCCGACTATATGGACGTCAGCGGTTTCAGCGAGGATCTCGAGCATGGCGTTGTCTACTTCAACCATCGCATCTCGGAGTTCGAGTGCGAGATATGACGTTGACTGCAACACCCTCATCCACACCACCAACCTAAAAAAAAAGAAAACAGCACCACCAACACCACCAAAACCCATTAGCATCCAATTTCACACCACTTCGCCATTGCCCACCAACTAAATAATATATATGTAGGATCAGGCTCATTCGCATACCCTTATTTCACATTAATTCCAAATTCGCGTGCTTGTCGAGCAGTATTATTTGTATCTTGTATCTTGTATCTATTCTCCCCTCGTACGTTTTCGGTTGCCAGCGGCTTTTTGCGAGCTCTTTTGTTTATATATATATATATATATATATATATATATATAAATATATAAATATTTATAAATATTTATAAATATTTGTTTATTATGATTTACCATTTAGGCTGTATATTTAATGAATGGCGCTACTTGTGCTTAGTTGATATTAGTCACTTAGTTCTTCTAGTCTGTATCTAAAATTCATTTCCCCACAAGTTGAGCCGCTTTAACCGTAACCGTAACCGTAACCGTAACCGTAGTCTTTAATCCAGTTGACTGCACCGCAATATGGCACACATGTTTAGTTTTTGATATATGTACATATATATATATATCTAAATATATATAGTATATATATACGCATACGACTTAATCTTATTGTTATCGATATAGAAATATATAATTGTACAAAATAAATTAAACACAAAATATATAATAATTATAGTTACACCAAAATTAATTTCGTTTCATTAAATTGGGGGCTAAAAAATAAAATTAACAAATATATAAATTCAATCTAAATTAAAATCTATGTTTTAAATAAACAAAACAGTTTTAATTTTTTTTGCTAAGCTGGCAACGCTGTTGACTTACCCGTCAGGTTGCCACCTTGCTCAAGCCAAGTTTCCCAACTTTTTTCTAGCTAGCTGGCAACCAGAAACTGGTTCCGTTTTTTGCTGTATACTCAATTTGAAAGCCGTTAAAAACTTGAATCAAACTCAACCATTTATCGACTTTATCTCAGTCAGGCGGAATAATTATAGCCAAAGTTTAATTACCTTGAAGAATCGCAATCGCGGAAGAAGCTGCCAACATTGGAGTGAAGCATATTCTAAACTAGTCTCTATGCATAATTAAACATTCGACATGCATATAAATTGTATATTAATGTTGAACTTGTTATTATTATTTTAACCACAATTGCACAATTGAGGAACTGAGAATATGACGTCATCAGTTAGAGTACTAAACTGATAACTGCTGCTAATTTGGCCTAAACATCGACAACGACAATAATATTTGACTGCAGTTTGCAAATTAGTTTTGTTGATTGCTGGTATTTTTTTAATGGCCAATGAAGACGGTTAGCGGTAAAGTTGCATTTGCTGAAAAGTCACTTGAGTCAAGCTTGAGTCAAACTGATTGATGACGCTGCAATAAAGTAAAAAGCCAGCGATGCGATAACATTGGTTAAATGTGCGTATTTTGCTTAAACAACTGAAACGCATTGCGTGGATGGAAAAATGAAATAGAAAAGAAAATGCTGCCGTTTTGCCACCGTGGTTAACCAAGAAAGTGTGAAGAAGGAAATTTCGAGTGGTCATTGAAGTGTGCCGCAGGTGCGAAGTTAAGCACAAGTCTTTAGTCTAATTTGCGCTTCCCCCACTCCACAACTGATAAAGAAATAACAATAAAGTGCACAAAAGCGAAACACCCCTAAAAACGATCATTAATCGTGCAATAACCGCAAGCAAAAAGAGCCAACTAAATATGCCGTTGTATTTGGCAGAGGCGCTAACTGTGCAGTTAAACTCTTGGCCCGCGGCTAGTTTGGGCAAAACGAAAGTTTGGCAGCGTGTTTGCCAAATTGATTGACGCTTGAACCCTGACGAGGCGCGTTGCTGATTGAATATGATTGAATACTGAAGCCAGCTAACCTGTTTAGCTAAATATTTATAGCCATCGGCTATTTAACTATGCAAATTTGTATTGAGCTTCCGTTAGGGCGCACGAGCCGCGATTGCTTCCTGACCCACTCAAACAAAAAAAAAAAAATTATTAGCGAAAAAAAAAACAAATGACTTAAGACACGAACTTTGTAATGAGGCATGAATAAAGGCTTCCGCATTACGTGCGCGCTATTTAACAAATTTGATTTGTTGAATCAAATTCCAGCTAACGGTTCAGCGAACTGTGCTGAGCAGCAAAGGCAGCAAAGGCAATTAGACAATTGGCAATTTTAGTGCAACCACGTCGCTGCCATAAATTGCAAGCTGTAAAGGCAGAAGAACCAGCAATCAGCAGGCAGCAATCAGCAGGCAGCAGCAGCAGAAGAAGAAGCAGCAGCAGTATCTGCTTAGCCAGAGACTGCGACTGAGCCTAAAGCGGAGGCCGTTAACAGAAAACAGTTGGCGGCGAGTGTTGAAAGCGTTAAGACGTGCAAGCTGGCAAAGCTGTGCACAAGGCAAAACTATTCAAGTTCAAGTTTTGCTCTACTCTCTTTCTAAACAGTTCTCTTGCGCTCTTGCGCTCTTGCGCTCTTTCGCTCGCGACGACAAGTAGAAAATTGTAGCTAAGAGCTGCAAAATTAAGGCGCGTGTGAAATCTGTGAAAATTTAAATACACCTCATCAGCAGCAAGTAGGCAAAAGGGGAGCAGCCACAAAAAAGTGAAATTAGCCGCCTAAAGTGCTTGAAGATTCACCGGATTCTTAAGAAAAGGGAATCCTGATAGATTCAGCTACAGATATAGATATTCATTGTGATACCCAAATCGAATCGAAGGTGATTTATTGAGTCCGCAAACTTATTGGATACAAATATACAAATAACTTAATCATTAAACTCCGGAGCACATCGTAAAAATCGAATATGGAAACAACTTTCTAAAAGAAACACACATAAAACTCAAAAACAAACAACAACAATAAACAAAAGTTTCTGACGTCGCACCAAAAAATTTGAATTCTTCTTTTTATTCTTCATTCTTCCAAGAAAATTGTGTCAACTCGTTAAGCTCTCTAAGTGAGTGTGTGTGAGTGAGTGTTGTGTGTATGTTTTATTTGCCTTTGCCTTTATGTTTTTTTTTGTTTTTGTTTACACTGCTAAGTAGTGTCAAGTTCGTTGCCCAAGTCTTTCTTTTAGGGCCAACAAATTGAATTTGAATTGTTTGAAATTTTTTTTTTGCCGTTAGCACGCGCCAACAATAATTTAATAAATTCGATGGGAACAGACAGACAGACGGACAGACAGACAGACAGACAGAGAGACAGTCTGACAATCAGTTCGGTCTTGCAAAGTTGTCTAGGTCGTTTTGCGGGTTCTGCGTTTACTAGGTTAGTCGGTTAGTTGTTGTTGTTGTTGTTGCAATATTGTGTCTGCTTAGAGGATTCTGTTCGACTAGCGACTTTCTTAGTTGCGGTTGTTTCTCTTATTGCTACGCTTTAATTTGCTTGATGCGCTTATGGTTTTTTTTTTCGACTGGCCTCGTTGTAAAGTTATATTTTTTTCAGCACAACGCACGCGAATTATAAGTTAATTAACGTTGCCCAAGAATGTTGCAGTTCAGTGAAAATGCATTCAAATACAGCATCTCAAACTCAAACTGAAACTCATCTCTCAGTTATGCACTTTTACTTAAACATGGGCGCCTTTTTTGCATTTGTTCGCGCTTGGGAACCAAAATAGTCTTGTGGGAGTTGTGTGCAAGCTTTGATTGGCTTAATTTGATTTATGGCAACATGATGGCACTTTCAAATCCATACACATATGCAAAAGGCACCACATCGAATACCAGAAGCGCTCAGGTCGGTTTGTCTTTCTCCGCGGCGCAGGTGTGCAAAATAAATTAAATAAATGGCAGCATCTTCACGACCTAAAGCCAAGTCCCAACTCGCTGGAAGCAAACGATGCGCACAAACCTCAGCTAGTTGCTGGCAACTTTGCCTGCCTTAAGCATTTTATTTACGAGTATATATATACATATATATATATATATATATATATATATATCTTTTTTGTTTGCCATGTTTTGTGTTTTTGTGTTGGCGTCGTTACTTAAAATGTCGCCTCGCTGCTTTTTCTAAACTGTCAACCAGTCGATAGATAGCAGATAAAGCCAAACCGGCGGCACGTTTTCACTTTTCAACTGTTGCTGCTGGTGCTGCACCAAAGGTCAACTTCTTCAGTTGCATCTGCAGCTGCAGTTTGCCGTCTGCCGTCTGCCGTCTGCAGTCTGCCTCACGGGCCATCCTCCACGTCTGCTGCGTCTTCTGGGTGTAGCTATCATTTGATTTTGTAAGCCATCCCATGACATTGGCATTCACAAGTCGCTGTTGCACTTTCCATTGCAATTGTTTGCATTCCGTGGGCGCCGCATGCTCATTTGCATTGTCAGACGACATCGCCACCTACCAAAAAAAGAGAAGCAAAAGTTAATACTATGAAATACAAGCTGATAAGTGCAAGTCGTGTGTACGAGCGTGTCTAGCTTTATAATCAGGAAATCAGCTCGGTTTATTAACCCCAGAATGCAGTATTCAATTTGTTTAAACTGCACAACAAAACAATCTGCCAATTGAAATCTGCAATTCAAAATGAGTAAAAGGGTATAATTAAGTTGTGCAGAAGCATGTGGCAGGCGGAAGAAAGCAAGCCTGAGCCCAAAATGATTATATAATGCATATATATACCTATTCTTGTTCAGTATCAGAAGCAGAGTCGATTTAACCAAGTGCAAGTCTAACTGGATAAGCCGATCTTAGCTACTTTTAGAGCCAGAGACTAATTTGGAATATAGATTTTCTATATATAACCCTCCAATTGATAGAAAATCTACATTGACATATTATTTATCAATTGAAAACATTTTATTAACATCGGATAAGAAGGGATGATTTTCTGAGTTTCTTCTTGTATACATATATTTTAATATATATATTTTTTATCATTAGAATGCCAGCTTGACAATCGTTGTCGAATTTAGCATAATCCGCTGAAAGTTAGAGGTGTTGGAGTAAATTGCATTTTATTGGTTTTGTTCAAGGATTTTACTTTTCAAGAGAAGTTCTCTTGTTCAACTGTTCCTAAGCAAACTAGTCCCTTTTTTTAAAGCCTATTTGACGGAGCTTGGAATATATCCGCCATTTCGTTAGATTTTGTTACGATATGTGATAGCTGGCATAGGAAGAATCGTTCCAAAGATGAGTTCTTGTATAAATAACTTTTAAGCTTACCAATTGTTATTATGCTCAAACATGGAAAATAATCAACATCGAATAACTATTTATTTATAACTAGCACCTACAGGATGAATCGGTAGATTTTTTAAATTTATAGTGAAATTTAAATATCCGCAACTTGACTCCGTTCTACAAGGGTAGATAATCTTTGGCTATATTTCCATTGAATCATTTTTAATCTGTTACTTAACAAGAAATTATAGTTCTGGCTGATTAATGTTATGCTCCCATACACAAGGTAATTTTTCAATTTAACTGCAGAGATCAAAGTTTGCAGAGGCTGTTTGAGACTTGAGTGAAAAACGACAGCTGAAGTAACAACGACACTTATGAGTGGTTTGGTGCTTCACGCCTTGTTGAGCGGGCGAAGATGACGTTGGCCACAATGCGGCGATGTCTATGGTTATGACCATCTCCATGGTGATTACCTGAAGTGGTGGTAGTGGCTGCTGCTGCTGCTGTTGGTGCTGTTGCTGGTGTAATAGCCACTAGCATGACTTGATTATGATTATATGGCTATGACTTTGCCACTGACACCGAATGTGTTGGTGTTTGGCATGGCTGTGTCTTGGTGGAGCTTACACGTTTTTTAAGGCACATGCTAATGGTTTTTGGGTTTCTACTTTCGGTGGAGAGATGCAGAAGCGACTACAGTCGAATGAAAGCAAAAGTTTGTTGCCTAAGTCTTTCGTTTAGAATGCGCATTGTTGGTTGAAAGCGTGCGACAACAAATTGTTTTGTGTGTGTTTTGATTCGGTTACAGCTGCTGCTTTGCAATGTTTGCTTTTGCATTATTATTTTTATTTCTGGCAATTTTAATTGCGCCTTAATAACTGCAATCTGACCGCCCATTTTCCCATTAACTTTCGTTTCAGCGTCAACAATAAAACACAACAAAAAAAAAACAGAAGACAAAAACGAAAATGAAAGCGGGCCGCGCTTTTGGCTGCCTCTTTTGGGCGTTGCTCTATTGTGTGCTGTATTTGGATTTGGTCAACGCCAGCAGCGAGGATGAGCTAATGGATTTTGACTTTGCCGATGCCGCTGCCAAAGAAGGCGACTCAGCAGCCTCGCTAGATGACTGGCCGCTGGACGATCACCAGCAGCAGCAGGAACAGTCACAGCAGGCGGCAGAAAAGAATCTGGAGAACAACATGCTTGATTTTAGTGTGGATCTGGATGAGCCGGAGCCGGAGAAGCAGCTGCCCCAATTTGATTGGCGTGAACGAGTGCTGCGCACTGCCTTGGCCAAGGCCCTAACGGATCGCGAACAGCGTCAGAAATTTGCCGAAGTGATGCCCATATTGCGTGTCCTATCCGCACAGCAGCGATT
Organism: Drosophila demipolita; assembly: GCA_035042405.1. Classification (NCBI taxonomy): domain Eukaryota; kingdom Metazoa; phylum Arthropoda; class Insecta; order Diptera; family Drosophilidae; genus Drosophila; species Drosophila demipolita. The sequence goes on along the minus strand of JAWNLI010000059.1, from coordinate 5,313,195 downwards.
GGCCCTCTCCGCCCTCATCTCGGCCCAAATGAATGCCAAGCAGGGACACGAGCTACGACTGGAGCAGGTAACGCAACTGGTTACACTTCCCATATCACTCTTGTCATATTTGTGTGTTATTCTGGCCAGGTTCGCATGATGTTTGGCAATGATCGCAAGCTGCTGCTGCCCGTTGTGTACGATCTGGCCAATCTGGTCAAGAGCTCGGCACGCAAGTACATCAAGCTGGGCAGCGAGATGGCAACAGCTGCCTTGCGGCGCAAGGATGAGCTGACCGCCGAGGAATCGGAGCAGGACGATAGCGTGGGCACCATAGATGTGAGTGGGCAGACCGAGGATGGCTTGGAGGACTTTTTTGAAGAGATGCAAGCGGAGGTGCTCGATCCGCAGATGATCAATGAGGCACTGCAGCCGGCGGGTAATCCACCGCCCACCTCCCACTTCGAAGAGAAGACTTCGAGTCGTGTGCGTCGCTCGGCCAATGAATTTGTGCACAAACTGACCCGCTCGGCGCCAATTTCGGTGTCGGAGCAGCAGCTGTTGGGTGGTGCAGCTGGACGCACCATCAAACTGAACACGACTGCCTTTCTGCAGCCGAACGTTGCCGGCACACAGCAGCCAAGCACCACCAGTACCACTCCAACCACACTGATAGTTACTCCACCAACTTTATCCTTTGAGGAAATCGAGAATCTCGCCTTTGCTGGCTTAAATGGCACCGAGTTGCCTTTGAATTCCATTGAGCGACACTATCAGCTAAGCGCTGGAAACAGCAGCGCTGAGGAGCCACTGCCCAATCCCGAGGAACTCATCGCCGGTCCGCGTTATCGCCTCAACAGCTACAAGCGTCCGAGCCAAAAGTTGCCCGCCATCAAGCGCAAACGGGTGCAGAGCTCATCCTATAGCCGGGGACGACCCAAAACATCGGCCAGCTCCCACAATCCGGTGGCGCTGCCCACGCACAAGAAGTGCGAAAGATTTACCAACAATATGTGCATTCGCACCGACGACTATCCGCTGTAAGATCCACTTCGTTAGCTAGTTGGTGGTTTCCCGGTTGCCGTTTACCCCCCCCCCCCCACAACTTTTTTAGTTTTATTTTAGTTTAGTTGTAGTCACGAATTTTAGCTTCAAATAAAAATGTAATTTATTTATTTCGTTCACCTGCTTCTAATTAATTGCACACTCACATTTTTATACACTTGGCGGTTTCGGTGGTTTCTACAACTAAAATCACACACAACAAACACACACTCACACACACACACACCATGCATCCAGTTAAACCCACTCTTCACTTCCACAGCGAACAGATCATGGGCAGCATTCGTCGGCACAAGAACGCGATGAGTGCTCTCCTGGCCGAGTTCTACGACAAACCCAACAACAATCTTGAGTTTGGAGATGAGCTGGACGACTATGTGGCCAACAAGAAGCGGTGAGAAGCGGCAGATCAAAAGATAAGAAAACTTAACTATTTATGACCCCCTCTTTTGTTAGGCGTGAGGATGAGGGCAGCGCCGGCGGCATGTGCCAGAGTGTTGTGCGTTATGCACGCCCCCAAAAAGCCAAAGCCGCCTCCGGTGAATGGAAGTTCATTGTGAATACGGGTCAACACACACAAACTCTGCGGCTCGAGAAATGCAGGTGAGCCACATTTATGGGTTGCAAATACAGTTTTGTTCATTGTGCTCTGATTTTGTCACACATATGTTGCATCTGGGAAGACAGAGATTATCAATCCGTGAAGTTACATAAGGAAATTACTCTTTTTTAGCTCAGTGGCTTATTAGCTACGCTATCAGTCATCATCATCCAAAATTTCAAATTAGTTTCGTTGCATAGAAATGAAAGATAAATCGGTTTGTAAACAGTTTTGGGCTTTCTTTTCTTTTAACCAAAAAAAAGAAGAAGAAGTACAAATGAGTCTAAAGTAAAATTGGTATAAATATGCCAGAACTCAATCAGGTTTTAAATGGAGCAGCATTTATAACATGGATTAAATATGGAAATTTTACATAGCCATAAATTTGTCACAGCTTAAATTACTTTTTTAAGCAAGGGCGTTTTAATTATGGTTTTGGCCTCTAGGAAAGGCTTACATTTAAATTTTGAATAGGTATTTTTAGTCGAAACTAGTTTGAAAATTCTGCTGCGTTTATTTTTAATTTTCATTACTAATATTAGACGATATATATATAAGCCCTCTGCATATCTAAAATCTTGGCATTGTGGATGGGTTTATTTTACTACTTTCAGTATTTAGAAAATTAAGTATTTTAAAAAATTCCCAAATCAATATGCTGAGCTGCTAACCAGTGATATATATAATGAGAAACGATTTGTATAATAGCAACTCTTATTCTGACAATCGTTTCATTGCTCAATTATTAACATTAGCTTAATGAAATTTGTTTAATGAGCTGTTTTAATTAAGTGGATTGATTTCTCTAATTCGATTTGCAGCAATCCTGGGGAAAGCTGTTCGTATCTGGCACAGACTTATCGCTCGCACTGTTCGCAGGTGTTCAACTATCATCGTCTGTTGAGCTGGGACAAGGTGCGTGGATTGCATGTGGATATATTCAAGGTGCCCACCTGCTGCTCGTGCCAGGTGGATGGCTATCGCCAGCAGTTCCCACCACTCTCCTCCATACAAGCCAAGGATTACACGCCGATGAGCAACTATAAGGTGGACAACAGTTATAGCACCATCAATGAGGAGGATCTCGACTACAACGATGAGAGCGATGAGGATGATTTGGGGCTGAGTTATTCGCCATACAATCAACATCGCGATACCAATGAGCTGAGCTATTTGGGCAGCCAAAAGGTGCGATCCAAGCTGCCATCTCCCTCCAGTGTGGGTCCCTATTTAAGTCCACCAGACGATGACAATCAGTTTGCCAGCTATAAGCCAGCTCACAAGAGCAGCAGCAGCAGCAGTAGCAGTTCCAGTTCCTCAACCAGCTCGAATTCGAAAAAATATTATCAGCATTTGAGCCGCCGGCGGCCGCAACACAATGAGCCACGTGCCGATGTGGATCTGAGTCTGGATTTGGCTGGCAGCGAGACGCAGGCGGAACAAGAGGTAAACGTATTTGGCCAGCCACTGCTGGCTGGGGAACAGCCGCAGCAGCGGGTGCCGATCAAGCGCAAGCGTATTTATAGCTCCACACCCACCCACACAGCCACCACCACCACCATCACGGGAGGAACAGCACGCCTACCCCTACAGCACGTATCCCACAAACCACCGACCACAGCAGCCGCAGCATCCACCAGCAGCAGTGGCAGCAGCCTACCAGCCCGAACAGGAGCTGCAGCAGCAGCAAGTGGTGGTGCCGCCAATGCCCATCAAGCAGCCGGGTCTGTTTCATCCGGCGCAACTGCATCATCTGACGCTGCCTTCATCCCGGGTCAGCGGATCAGTTACTATGCCAACGGCGAGAAGCCGCGACCTCGCTTCTATGCGCCCCTCCCGACGACGCCCGCTGATCCAGCCACGTTCCCAGCTGGCGCAGCGACGCCACTATCACCATCATCATCCAGCACCACCACAGTCCAGCAGAAGCAATCGACACCACAGTTTTCACAGCCAGCGTCACATCTAAATTCCATCTACAGCAATAGTAATCATCATAGCAATGGCAGTCGTCGCATCAACTACAGCTATCATCCAATCATTGATTTCTTTGAGCAGCGCGCCAACTTGAACAGCCGGGTGGACCAGCACCAGCAGGAGTTTGTGGTGGGTGCCACACAGCGGGTGGAGCAACGTTATCCATCCACGACGGCGTCCAAGGGCAACTTTCAGCAATCCTTTCCAACGGCCAACGAGCGCCGAATGGGTTTCGGTGCTGGTGGTAGCGGTGGCGGTGGCGGTGGCGGTGTTGTTGGTGGCAATGTTGTCAGTGGTGCTGTACGTTATGGCCATGCCAACGATAATGCTTGGCAGCCGTTGGTTGTGGATCACTAAAAAGTCGCATGCTTTCACCTCATCCCTCTCGCATTCCTCTCCTCTCCTCACCTGAAGCCTCTCTAACAATTGCTTGCAGCAGTTTTTTTATTGTATTAACTTCGGTTTAGTTTGTAGTCCTTAAGTTGTCTAGTTATTTGCAACTGTATGACGTAATAATGCCTAATCTTACCTAAACTTAATGTTTAACAAAAGCAACCAATTTAATTATTTATTTATTTATTTGTAGCGTGTAGCAAAGAAAAAAAGAAAAAAACAAAGTGTGAGAAGCGGTTTAGAAATAAAATACAAATATATTTAATAAAGTTAGAGAAGACAATTTTATTTACAGAATAAATAAAAAATAAATAATTTATTTACAGAATAAAACTTGACTCCTTTTTATAACAATTTAAATGCTTCTTTTTTAACGTTCATTTTGCAATGTTCCATTTCCACGCGTTTGGCTTGGCGTCGTTGCGTAGCTGTCAGCTTTTGCAAGACAGAGTTTAGGCGCGCATTTTCGAATGTTCACAAATTAAAGTTGTGATTTATACTTCAAATGCAAATGATTTATAATTTTTTTTTGTTTTGACTTTCTCTGTAGCAACACAAAATAAAGTTCAAGTTTAGGGTCAGTCTGCTGCCTACTAATAAAATCTGAACTTTAAATAAACACACATAATTTTCTATAATTTAAACTGAAACGTGTTTCTGGCTGCAGTCCTTGTTGATATGTGCCAAAACCAAAAGAGATGTTTGCATATGCAAAGTGGGTTTCTAAATCGAAAGAGCGGCTAGAGAAAAGGGGTCAAAGAGAGGACGACGACGACGACGACGGCGTCTTTGACCGGTTATAACATTGAATGTTGGCTGCATGTTGTTGTTGTTGTGTGTGTGTTGTGTTACTTTGCAACGTCATCTGAAGTTGCATTTTGGCCAGTTTCGCTTTCGTTGAAGTCTTTGCAAAAGATACATCGTCATGGCTGCTGCTGCGCTGCTGTTGCAGTTGCAGTTGGTGTTGGTAGAGAGAGAGAGAGAAATGGCAACCCAATCAAATGGCGGGGGGATGACGACTGAAAACTGGAAAAGTTGTGCAAAAACACAACGAAAATTTTATAAAGACGCAATGATATTAACAATGGCAATGCAGTTGTTCATCAGCCGTCGATGTCGTTGCCCGAAATTGCCTGGTCTTCAAAAACTGCACAAACTCCGTCAGCGTCACGCGAAAGTGAAAAGCAATCGAGTTTAATTTTTATTGGCCTTGAAAGTGAGAGTAAATGGCGCCACAAAATAGCTGCCTTTTTCGATTGTTATTCCTGCTGCAATTGAGTCTAGCTCTGAGCCTCAGAATTGACACTGCGCAGGAGCCGAGGAACAATGTCAGTTTGCCAATTTATCGCGTCTCGCGTCCTGAACTCAAACAGCCCGTGAAACGTGTCCCGCAGCATTTGCAGGATATTCGACCCGGTTTTGTGGATGACGATGCTGGCGATGTCATCCGCATCATTGAGCCACCCCCGCACTTCCAGCAGCTGAAGCGCTTGAGGCAGAGGCAGCCACAACAGTCTACAGCCCTCGTCTGGGAGCAGCCCCGCAAGCTGAGCACAAATCGTGCAACACCTGCAACACCAGCAGCTCAGCAGCGACCCAAGCTAAATCTGAAGCCAGTCAACGCAGATCTTCTAACGCAGGAGACTCAGAATCATCTGCAGTTCCCCATGGAAATACTCGCCTCGGTGCGTAAAACGGAGCGTTTGTTGCAACGTCAGCGACAGCAGCAGCAGCAGCAGCAGCCACCAGTCGTCAAACAGCGCCACATACAGCGGCAGACACATACGCTGATTGCCCAGAAATCGCTGGAGCAGCAACGCTATCAGCGGGAACACCAGAAACGCTTGCGTGCCACAATCAGCCAGGAGCACAAACGAAGCAAGCGGGTGAAGCGGCATATTGATGACTACAATGTGGCACAGGGCTTGAAGCTAGTGGCGCATATAGATGAGCTGCTGCAGAATGCCACACGTTACCTGCCCGATGAGCTAGAAAAGCTTGAAACGACAACAACAGCACCAGCAACAACAACAACTAAAACGACGACGACTACGACGACAACACTTAAATCCAACTCAAGCAACTATGAAAAAAATCGACGACGTCGCCAGCGGCTCTTTAAGCAGCAGGGCGCACTTAAAAAAGCGACAGCGAGGCGAGGGCGCAACTTCCGCCATGAGGCAACCACAACAACAACAACAACAGCAGCGGCAGCAGCAGCACCAACAGCTGCAACAACATCAGCAACAACATCAGACGAATCAACTTCCACATTAAGATTGATTTCCGGAACTCCGTTGGCCAGTCGCCTGGTTAACTCACGCAAATCCACAAATAACCGCAATCATCTCCAGCAGTTGCCCTCATCCCGCAGCGATGATTCCGTGCTCTATGCGGATGTAATGTCGAATATACGTAATTTGTGGCAGGAGCACGATTATGCCACCACACAGTTCGTTGCACCACCTCACAACAATAGCGACTATCGCGAATTGGATGTGTATCTGAAAGAGTTGGATGCCATTGCCAAAAACTTACCCAGGGTCTCGCCCATAACCTCACTGACAGGTGAGCGCGTGCTGTTGCCTGCCACGCCCACAACGTCGGTCAATTGGTATCTGATCAATAAGGAGGGCATGATCTATGAGACGCATCTGGATAGCGAAACGAAGCCAACGTCTGCTTTGTTCCATCTCTTTCCAGATATGCCCCAGGCAAATGAACCCATAACCACGCTAGATTTGGAGTAGACAAAAATGTTAAAACTTTTATTTATTTATTAATTTAAGCTAGTGGCTCGCACAAAATAAATCACAAATTTATGATAATGAGAGAATACGAAAGAATAACTAATGTTTTATTTATGATTATTTATGGTTTGATCTGAGCAACAGAAAAAAAATCCACTTCTTGGGGCTATATTTGGTATTGTGAAAATGGAAAAAAAAATCAATTAAATGGTTTTAGAATATTAATTATATATATAGCGAATTTTAAATATATTTCTGATTGTTTTGTCAATAATAATCTAAGACTATTTAATAGTTTATATATATATTTTATTAGGGTTAAAAATAACCAAAAAGTGCTTGGTTTTTGGTTTCTATTTAGGCGCTCGTCTAATAAACATAAAAGAAAGCAACCCAGAATCAGGAATATCGAAGAAGGGCAAGAACCTCAAACCCAGACAGTATATTTCTTAGAAAGAGTTACAAGAATGTATAAATATTTAATCTTCAAACGTGCCAAATTAATCAACAGATGTTTGCATTAAATTAACATTAAAATGAACTTCTGTCTTAGGCATGCCGAATATTAAATACCCTTTCAGACTGGACTCAAATTGCCATCTTCTAAATTTCACTAAAAATGTAAGAAAATTACAAATTTTTCCTATGGAAATTATATATTATAACTTATTTCACAAATGGGCCTAGAAAAATGAGGGCAGACACACAGATGGAAATATATATTGCCTATTATATATATATAATATATAAGACCGGAGACATCTGTTCCAAGGCGTTAAACAATTAAATACACTCTACAAGCATATAATAAACTCATTTAAATATAAATTTCTTGGCTTGGCTCTCAATAATTCACATAATATGCTGAAAAGCCCTTGTTTTATGTATTTAATGAGTTTTGAGATTCTGTGTTTGGCGCTGGGGCAGCGAAGCATTTAATTTGGCTAATTACAACGGCCAAGTCGCAGGTTCTTGGTTAATGCGGCAATTTAGATAAGCAAACTGGCAATTAGCTGGCTTGCTATCTGGCTGGCTGGCTGGCTGGCTGGTTGGCTGGAACCTTAGCGTGGCTGTTGTGGAGAGGCCCATTGTGTTGAACCCTGACCCCGCACAACATACACAAATTGCTGAGAACGCAGCTAAGCTGTCAACAATTAGCACTAAGAAGACAGACAGAGGGAGAGAGAAAGGGATGTACAGAGGGAGCTAGAGAGAGAAGGATAGTGGAAAGCGAAAGATCATTAAAAAATGTTGACCTTGTTACCGAGTGACCTTTAGCCAGACAGAATCAAGTAAACTACAATTGGATGTAGCCATAAAATATATGTTTATGTTTTCTATAGGAAATAACATGATTGTTTTTTGCATGTAGCCTCTTATTATATATTAAATAAGCTATTATTCAAACTATATAAATATATAGTTAATTTTAAAACTTCCGTGCCATCCTCTTTTCTGCATTTAATTAATCGTATTTGCCAAAAATAAAGCTTTTAATCAAAATTTGCATGTCTATCTTATTTATGTGATATTTTACATATTTCAACTGTTACAAAAAAAAAAAAATAATTAATATATATAAATTGAAGCGTTCTCTTTTCGAAATTTAGTGTTTTTAGTTTAGATTGGGTTCTTTTTAGCTTTAATTTTTTATTGTTTTAGAATGTTGTTTAGCCTGTTTAACTTCTATGAACCTAATTTATAGAGCAGGTGCTAGGCCAGGAATGTGTGTTGGTGTTCTAGTTCCTCCACAATAAAATAAATATTTTCGGAGATGCGACGCGAACCCAGAAAACATGTTCTCATTATGTAATCTGTGAACTTTCCCAAATCACCGCAAAAAGGTTTTTGAACCACGTATTTGTAATTTACACACGTGTGGAACAACAATTAAGGTATTATATTTGTTTGCGCATTTTGCCATTGCGACATTGACCCCACTGACCAAAATGGACAGACTATGTGTGCGAGAGAGAGAGAGAGAGAGGGAGAGAGATAGCAATACAGTGACTAAGATGCAGCATTGTAATTAGTAATCGGTCATGCAAGAAATAGTAGAAACCCCCTTAGGCCTCGCAGCAAGTACTTACGAGTACTTGAACACTTGGATACTTGGATACTTGAATACTTGAATACTGAGTACGCTTCATTGATAATCTGGCAAGTGGGTGGGTGGATGCTTGGGTGGTTGGTGGGGCATTGTTTGGCGCACACGCAGCCCAATTGGGGGAACTTTTTTGCCTTTTTTTCTTGTTGTCATTTGTTGTAGGCAAATTTGCTGTGTAGACAATTGTTTTGTCGCTGCGCTTTGATGCCGATGGTTGCAAGAATCGCTGCCATTATATAAACATGCAGCACGGCCCCAGAGTCAGTCAGTCGGACATACACAGTCTAGTGGCATTATTTGCACCACGCCAAAAGAAGCAACTAGCATCCATAACTAATCCAACAAAAATGTACAATTTGCGTTTCATTTGCCTGCTGCTGTCCTGCGCCTTCTTCTGCCTACTCCTTGCTGGCAGCGAGGCAGCGCCACGTCCCCAGGAGGAGCCGGCTGTGAGTGAACTCGAGGCGGAGGCGGCCGACAAGGATTTGGATGGTGCTGCGTCTCATGGTTATGGCTACTACTCGTCTCCCTATCTCGGCGGTTCCTATTACGGTGGCTACGGCTTAGGTGGCTATGGTGGCTATTGGCCCCACTACAGCGGCAGCTACTACGGCCTGGGTGAGTTCGGTGAGCCCTGTCCAGAGAAATCCACAACTAATCTCTAACTCTGCTTTACAACATTTAGGGTATCCCTACTATGGCGGCTACTATGGATCGCATCACCATCATCATGGACACTATGGACACTATTATTAAATCGCTGTTCAACTCACTCCTCATCTTGGACTAGACGCTATCGTAGTTTGCACTCTAGCCTCAATTTAAGTGCGCAAGGATAATTGCTTTAAATAAGCAACAAAATCACAAAAAAAGGTTCACAACTCTAGAAGAAGATAGAATGAGAATGTATCATACATATATGTAATAAGTTTTAGAGCTCATAAAAACTGAGCAAAGACGTTCGCCCAAACCAAATTTATCAAAAAACATGTTAAACATGGAAAATGAATTTGGCAAATATAACCTGAATGCGACTTAAGCTAATTAACAGATATTTTAAATAAATTAAGCGTCCAATCTATCAAGCGACCGACAACTCCAAATAAAAAGGCATTTTTATTCGAATTAAGTAAATGTTGTCAGATATAGAATCACCGTAGTTGTTGCTTCTGTGTTTATTTTTGGTTTTGTATTTTGCTGTCACAGGGCGAATGCGTAATTTATGAGCATAATAAATAAAAAAAATGTGCGTAGACGAGACGAGTTATATTCGCCATATACATTCACGATTGTGTAAGCAAAGCGCCCTCAGCTGACATTTGGTCAACCGGCAACTGCAACTTGAAAAAAAAAAAAATAAATAAATAAATACAGCAAACAATTAGCCATTAGCTATTGGGCCATAAATAAAGACACAAACACACGAGCCACGTTGGCCTGGGCCAGCTGTCACTCTGTGCTGTGTTTGGGTGCAGCAGAAGCAGAGGCCAAAGGTCACGGAAGTTGGACTGCAGCCAAGATTAACGGCAGTGTGACAGACTTATGTTTGGGACAATACAAATTTTATTTGATTCGATCAGCATTTCGCACACAATTTTCATGTCAATCAATGATTGATGAATATATACATCTTATATAAGCATTTGATTGGTGTGCATTGCCAAAAATATAAAAGGAAAGCTAAAACCACAATTGGCCAAAAATGAAGCCAAGAATTCGATGCGTTATTGACCTTAACTCACAGTCATAATTAAGCTGAATTCGCTCTTTGTGTTTTTTTCTGATTGCCTAAACTTTTCTTTATAAATATCAATATCAAGAACATCTGAGTGTATTCATACATTCCGTTTTGTATTCGCCTTTTGTATACGTATTCACATTTGCAGACAATGCTGCTAAATTGGCTATTAAATTATTATTTTATCGGTGGCAACTCACGTTTCACATTTGTTGTTGTTTTTGCTGCTTTTGTTATTGTTTTTGGAGTGTGGCTCAAGTGGCGAGTTGTTAAATTATTATCGTATAATCAGCATTTATCTTAATTGTTGTTTGCCAATTTTTGGCGAATGTGACCAAAGGCATTTCAATAAGTTAGCAATAGTTAAATTTTTTATTATCAATATTGAAAACCCCACAAAACAATTAAGAGGACAACTTAGAGAGAGTTTAATTGGGAGATACCCTGTACTTAAGGCAACATTTATCACAAATAGAGTACCAAACCATATAGTATATATTTATTAATAAAGTTGTTTCTAATTTGTTTATTATTTACATACATATCGCAATTAACAACAATAACAAACAATTTGGACTGCATTCCGTTGAGACCTGTGAGTATATTTTTGGAGCATTGCTCATGGAATACATCGATTGAGTGAGCAATTGCAATGTATTGGCCCAAATCTAAAGAGCATGACTCGACTTGAAATACGCTTTCATTTTATAAAGCACAGCAATGATTTTAAATGGGTTTTACACAGCCATTACCAAGCCGACAAGGTGCTCAAAAAGCTCCAAAAAATTGTTTAGTCATGAGCAATTTGTCGGCTTATATCTAGAAGTATTTATTTATTTATTGTTTATATATATATTGTTTTATATTGTTTGTTTTATTTTTTTTGGTGTAGACAAATTTTTGACTGGAGTTCAAGTGCACGATCTGAGACAAGATGAGACGAGCGACTGTCTTTAATTGAAAGCGAACCCTCAATTTGTAATTTTGTTTATTTTTTCTTTGTCCGGCATTGCGTGGGTTTGATTATAATTCAATTAGACGCCAATCGCGTCGTTAGAGGGCGCCTTGAGGACGGCTCGAATGCAGCGGTGTTAAAATGCAATCAGCTTTCTTGGCGTAATGCATAATTATGAGTAAATAATCAATCTATATGCAGAGTGGCATTAACAGTTTAGAGTCGACTTAAAAAAAATTTATAAAAAGCTGCTTGTTGAAAAGTTCCTGCTTGCGACCAGTTCGTGTCTTAAGTCTTTCGTTTGACTGGCTTAATTGATATGTGACGCACATAGGCGAACAACGGAATGTGCGGCAACTGCTTGCCTGCTTGCCACCAAGGACACAGTGGCGCAGAGGCACTTGAACCTCATCCTGTTGCTGACCCTCAAACTTGGCCATTGAACTGGCCACAAAAACTTGTTTTGCCGTTGCGGTAATTTGGCAACTTTTGTGGTTACAGGCAGGCGGTAGGCAGGTGGTGAGTAGCAACAAACTGGCCAAGAACTGCGGTCGACTTGTATATGTCTCTCTCTCGCTCTCCCTCTCACACTCGCACAGTCTCTCTGACAGTTAAGTTTCGTGTTTGACCTTGCACGATGATCTTCACTGCGATCTTCATGTGTGAATGGCGGAGCACCGCAGGGCGCTCAACAGAATGTGAGCGTGTTCTGTTGCTTTGTGCCTCCCCTCAGCTGTACGCCCCCTTCTGTACAGGTTAATTATCTCTTGTCCCATGCTCGAGTTGGCAAAAGCAAGGGCAATCAATTGAGGGCCCAGCGAGTAGCTCTAAATGCATCCGACCAGAAACCCGCCCAAAACAACAAAAAGAAAAATGAAAACGAAAATTGTTTTTTTGTACAAAAGTAATTTTATTACCAACAATTCAAAAAGTCAAGCGCCTTAATTAGCCATTAACTTCCGCAAGCAGCAAACATTTGTAGCAACGTTCTGCTTGTCCATCCACAGCGTCCATTTATCTTTAGCTTTATATATATATATATATATGTATCTAGCTGGTTGTGGGTGCGCTCCTGCCCACAGAAAGCCTCTCAAATGATTTATGATTGCGCTGAAATATTCACAAAGTGTATTTTACGGCGTTTGTTTGATTTGTGAAACCATTATCTCGTTTTGATTAAAGCGTTTTGTGCCGTTCAGTGAGCCATATAATCAGACCCAGCTCATCGCATTATAAGAAGGAAAACAAGAGCTTGTTCTACATTATTAGCAGCAGTTCTAAATCATATTATTAAAAGTATTAATGTTGACAGGAAGTTTAACTTTTGAATTATGACCAGTTAGCGAAACTGACTCAAGTGGAAACGACTCCACAAAAGGCTGCTTTTAGAAAGGCACAAGGTCAAATCCTGTACACAAGGTCACGTCGTATTTCAATGAGAACCGGTCTCGGAATCAATATCAGAACCTGAACTTGATCTTAACATTTCTTTTGTTTTGCTTCCTTCTTTGCAACAGGATCAAAGCACTTCACTTGGCACTAATTAATATATTTATTGTGAAACAGATGACGATTATTCTCTTTTCTGATGCAACCTTGGGGCAAAAGTGATTTTGTTATTGCTTTCGATTCAGTGTAGAATGTAAGCAATTAACTTGAAATTTTTATGGCTGTGTCTGCTTTGTTGTTTTTACGCTTGAACTTTTTTGTAATACATATCAAAGCAAATTTCCTGCAGCCAAGTTTATCATTCCAAAACGGTTTGCTATAAATTAAGCAGTCAAATTTTTTACAAATTTGTTGCACCTCAGCCAACATCTATTGCTGATTAATTAAGAAATCAACGCTACAACTATGTAGCACACACATGTCTGATGTGCCTCTTTATTGTGGCAGTGTGAAATTGTGTGGGTGGCAAGATTAGCCGTATCAACTTGATAATTAATAGCAACTTGTTCGAAGAGCATTTGAGGTTCGGCCTTGTGGTGTCAGCTTTCTTTACTCGTCGGCTAATTTATTTATTTATTTTGTTGTCAAAAAATTATTAAAAGTGAGTTTAATGAACTATTCGCGGATTTATCGTGGGTGAAAATCATTGTCGCTGATTCACTTATTACATTATTTGTTGTTGTTTACTTTTGCGGTTTTTGATCGAACAACATTTTGTATGCCACTGGCGAAATTGTCACAGTTGAAGTCACAGTGACAATTTCGAGTCAAGTGTTGAAACCCATAAAAATCATTATTATTTATGAGATGAGTCGACGAGCATCTTAACTAGTGGATACTAGATGTAGTGCTTTTGACACATCCTGACAGTGACTGTCACTTGAATAGCATACAAATCGGAAGCAACAGAATGACAGTGAGAGTGATAGAGATAGAAAGAGAAAGAGATAATCTGTCCACTTATCCAGTGCCAAAATGCTGACACATAAATTGCGCAATTTAATTCTTCAATTTTAATAATATAAATATTTATAACCATATATTACCAAGCCAAGACAGGCTGACTGCGACTATTTAAGCGGATTTAGGTTTTTCTAGTTTCAATTTATTTAATATCATAAATAGTGAGTTGCATAGAGAATCGCGCTAATTTGCTGGAGCTGCTTATGACATTTATAAGCTACAATCTATCGCTTTTGAAAGTTGAAATACTTGAAGCGTGCCTGGCTCCAGTCGAATTGTACAAATCATTAGGAATTTGGCTAGCGCGTATCTTCCGGTTGTTACCATTAATAATAACTGTGGCTTAAACTATTAGCAAGATGCTTACTACCAGCATCTCAGTTGTATTGCCCTGAACCCATTGAGATTGCGTAAAATGGGTATAATTAAGTTCTACAAAAAGTATGTAGCAGGTAGTGGAAGCATCTACAAACTTGTAAAGTATATATATTCTTTAAAAGCCATGTCATGTTTAGCCATGTTTGCTCATCTCTTTGTATAAAAGATACAATCTCGGAGACTAAACGAGCGAAAGACTTTAAATTAATCGTATATCATTTTGAATAATATCGACAAAAGCCTCTGTTATTGAGATAGATTCTAGTTGAGTCCATACATATTGATAAGTATATGCGATCTATAAGAATTTCCATAAGTATTGAGAAGCAAGTAAGAATTTCACATTTTCCAAAAAGCTTTAGATTAAACATGACGACTTAAAGACACGATTAACTATTAGAATAGTTCAATTCCTGGGATTAGGATATCTTCTGGTCGAGCACTCCCGACTAGATTATTTCATCCATATTTACAGTTTTTAATTAATAGAAAACTGTAAAATACCAATCCATTAAACGCTCGATAACACGGGCCATAATTTGTCAGCGCTGCTATTAATGATGGGGAAAACATAAATTGGCAATTAGAAGCGAAATGAACAAGGTTTTGTAGAATATAAATCGCCGACCCCAAATAATATTAACTGCATTTTATTTTGGGCGCAGTACTGAATTTAATTTGATTTGATTTGATTTCCAGTTGAATTTATGATTGATGAAATTGAGATCTGTTGCGCCTTTTGAATTACTTTAATGGCCACGCATTGCAAATTGACAAGCCCCAAATTTTTAGTGGATTTCAATTGAGTTTGCCAGCTAAGGTTAAAGCTCTTTAGATATTTATATTTGGCAAAAAGAAAACTAAATCCAGTTTTGCTCTTGGGGCAATTCTCTGTCTTCAAGTCTAAGATAGATAGTCAGGGTCGCTCTGAAAATTTTTGAAACAGTAGCCTACACTGAAAAAAATATGAACCCTACCATACAAACCCAAATTTACTGATTGAATTTCAGTGCTGCAAGCGAAATAAGGGTTAAATATTTTTAAAGAGCCAGTTACAAGAAAAGAGAATTAAATTTTGTATTATTTATTTATTTATTGGCAAGCTTTAAAATTATACAACTTTTTTAATTTTGTATAGGTATATGATGTGTATATTTTATATATTTTTATGAAAAATACATTCTTTTTGTAACAGTTTGTCTTGCAAGTGTATCGATAAATATGAAAGTCTATCTTTTTAATTTATAAACTAACGTTTCTCTTAAAAATTTCTAAAGTGTATAAAAATAAATGTATAAGCTAACTTTTACCTATCTTCTAATTTTAAAATTTAGTTGATCTAAATTTTCTGCAGTGTAGGCTACTGTTTCAAATATTTAACTGACCCTGACAGAATGTGCCTCACAAATCGTGGGTCATTTTGAAGTAATGCCACAGTTTGAATAAATCGATTAGCGGGCGTAGTTTGCATGAGGGAACCACAGAAGCCGCTGTCATGCCAAAAATCTGCCACCTGCAACAGCAACAGTGGCAACACCAACAACAGTATTAATAACACCAACTGCACATGCGTAGAGCCGACGCTTCGGACTCGAAGTCGAACTCGAAGTGTGGCCGAAGTTTTTTCTGCCCGATGCTCTTATAAAAAAGGCGTGCAACGGCAAAGCCTTTGTTATTTGAACTTCAAATCTGCTCGAGTTCGCTTCGTTTACTCTCGTCGTGCGTCGTCTTCGTCGTTGTTGTCGTCGTGGTCGCTAGCGAAACGCGCGCGTTTTGATTGCGTTTTCTGGTGTGAGTGTTTTTTCAACAAACAAGTGGGTAGAAGTGTTGCCTTAAACAGAAACAGCAACAGAATCAGAAACAGCAACAGACTGTCATTGCTATATAAGAAACATTACAGAAATCTATATCAATAATATATATGTGCATATATATATTTTTAGCTGCTGACGCAAGTGTTACCATATACTGAAATACGTATACGCACTGCTGCAACAAAATACAAGAATAAAGATGGTGAGTTCAATGTGTTAAACAATCAACTAATAACAATATCAGTTAAGACACTCCAATGCTAGAATGCAAGAAAGGTTCACACTTTTTTGGGGTGCAGTTTTTTCACTTTGCTGCTTACAGCTTTGCAGCTAGCAAATTTGCCGCTGGCAGCTGGCTTCGACAACGACTTCAACTTCGACTCGTCGGCATCGCATTTGTCTGTCAAACAAAATTGCCCAACCAACGGCGAAGACGAAAAGCAACAAAAAAAAAAAAAAGAGTTGCCAACAAAGCGACAGCAAAAACAAACAACCAACTTACCGAATAGCGTCCACGATTATACGAGTATATGTAAAATTTGCATAAATGGCGCTACAATTGAGGAAAATCGGTACAAGTACAAATAAAATAACACAAAACTGACAAAACAGGTGGCAGCAGCACACAGCACACACAGCAAACAGCAAATAACAAACGAAACGACAAACACGACCTGCCGCAACTTTAATCATTATGTTGTTGCATATCGCTAGATGACAACAACAACAACAAAAAAAAAAAATAGCATAACGACTAACCCTTAATCTAATGCCTGACTAAGTCACTAAGTGTTGCTACCCAAAAATCGCATGAATTAAACGCTGATGGGCGGATGAGCAATACGCAAAACTCACTGACCGGAAACACTCATAAATACGCTAAAAACCCCCCTCCAACTCCCTTCCACTTTCCTTAAGCATTTACCCAAGCATTTGGCGCTTTTCACGCTTTGCGACTGCCTGTTCTTGGCCTCCAGTTTGTGGCGCTCCAAATGTGGCAATTTGTTTGACCACCGACAGACATCGTGGCGTATACGCAATGTGCTGAACTTCATATTCCGCATGATGAATTATATATCTAGCATAAAAAGAACTAACAAACTCTATCGGATGTTGAGCAATTCAGCATTAATGCTAGCCATTAAAAAGCCACAACCCGATTTTCTTCAAGGTCGTCACACACACACGCACACACACAGTGACACCGTTTTGTGTTAAGGAAATTTCACACGCCTCAATTGTGACAATTACCGCGCTACAAAGATAGTTATTGTTGTTGGTGTTTATTGTTGCTGTTGTTGCTTTTGTCACCATTACGCATTGTTGTAGAAAATGACTCGTCGTGATTTAACAATCTGATTCGGCCCACTTCTGGGTGCAGCTAGCGGCTCTGTTGTAACAGTTACCAGCCAGAATCACCACAGAATTATGCCACTTGCAATGACTTGGCAATTTGTTAGAGATTTCGCAATTAGTAGCAAACCAGCATAATAATTATACAATTCGAAGAGCATTGAGAATAATGCTTACAAATGAAATCACAAAAAATTAGTAAAGCAAAATAACACATTGGCGAATATTAATTCAAGAATATTCCACACACCTTAGATTAAATTATTCTGAGTTAAGTTAGGATTACAAATAAGCACAAGAAGAATTTATTGTCCAGCTTAGATTACTTCGTTTTTGTTTTGCTCTTTTTATTTATTTAATGCACATACAAGTATCTTCAATACACATCTTGTTTGTTGTATACTGTTGCCAAAAAAGAAAAAAAACAAATAAAAAATAATTTCCATATACGCTTAATTAAATAAAAGTATGAGACAGAAAAACGTTTGCGGTACGCCTTCTGCGGAGCACTTTGAGAATTTATTGTATGACACCTGAGTCACAGCCATATATAAAATCAAAAAACAATAAAAAAAGGAACTAAAACTATTTAATTGGGCTGTGAGTTAATGGACAACATATCTAAAAAGTGGTTGCTCGCGGCGAACGAAATCATTTAAGCCATAATAAATGACGTCCAGCACAGAGTCAAGCTCAACTTGGCCGAGAAGGAAGCTGGAGATCGACTTGCTGCAGTGCAAGTTGGAAGAGTCGACTTGTTTTAAGTATTTTAGAACTGACAGCTGACAAGTTGCCCGCGTGAAGTAATCACTGCTGACACAACTTGGCTAAAACTTGGCGCTGTGTGGAGTGGCATTTTTTATGCGTGTCTAATTTTTTTCATTATAATTAATAATAAAGTCTGTTTCAGCTCGACAAGTTGTCTCAAGTCATAAAACAGTTGCGTGGGAGTTGGAAACTATTTTTAAATATATACATATATATGTTTGAATGTATGAGTATTTATTTAGATGAGTTCTTTGCGCTTGGTTTGATTGCTTGTTGTTAGGATTTTATGTCTTTTAAGAGCCCAATTCAAGGCGACCAAAATGATGTACTTCAGTTCGAGATACGAAATTCCGGGTTCAAATCAGAATCAAATGCCTGGCTTTGTTTGTTTGCCTCTCGAATGATCAATCAGCTTAACGGCTTAAAATCAAACCAAGCCGGAATAAATGCAACACTAAAACAAAAGTTAACTTTTTTTAATGAGTATAATTATTCAAAGTTGCTGATTTAAATTCTTACCCTGACAGAATACACAAAGCGAGCGTATTAAAATTAGTTCGCTTCCAATAGCAACAAATTGTTTTCTTTTCAAGGTTGACGTAAAAACTTGCCACGAGTTAGTTTTTAAGCAATAAATAAAACGAATTGGCGAATCAGCAGAGATTGTTAATTAAGGAACGTTTCATAATCAGAGATATGTAAAAGTTCTTTGAACTTGTTTCGATCATAAAAATACCAATCAAAACCAATGTAAAATCATTAACACTTGTGTAATTAGAACACTTTAACTATAACATGTTAATTGTAGATGCGTTGACATTGAACCAGTTAAAACAACAGCTACCAGTTTTTTTTTGTATTTTTTTATTGTTACCACAAGCGAGCACCTTTGGCTCATAATTAATGAACGAACTATCGTTTATGGGGAGGCAATCAGCATTCCACAATAAACTGCTTTACACGCTTCAAGCTTGATCATCAAATGTGGTTTATAGGAGAGCTGCTGTTATTTTAAGTGACCCGATTAGTTGTGGCCTTAATTGTTTTTGACTAAAGGCGCATGTGGGCAAATCAAATACTTTAAAAATATTAAAAATTCGCCAGTTGCCAATTTACCACATGCCTTAATTATATGCAGATTTGTATGATGTGTCATCGACCACTTTCAGCTGTCTGAAATGAATGCTTAGCGGTTGCATCTTGTTCGAATAATGAGAGTCATCATAATTAACGATTTCATTTGTTTCTTCATCTTTTTTCTCATTGCAGCAACTCCAATTACTCTGCCTCGTTCTGGGCGTTGTGGCAGCTCACTGCTTGTCCCCCTTTGAACCACAGCCGGTAAGCGATATCCATAAGTTAAATTCCTTTCAACACATCGATGACTTTTAATATATTTTAGAACTTGAGCAATCATGTGCACGGCGGCTATGACTATCCACAGCCGAAGGTGCCCTTCACAGATGGCTATGCTTATCCACGTCCAGCAGTACCATTCCCACCGCAGTCACCGAGCAAAGGATACGATTACCCCAAGCCAACGATTGCCTTCCCACCGCCACAGCCAAAGGTTACCAGCGGTTATTCCTATCCACGCCCAGCGGTGCCTTTTCCACCCGAGCAGCCAAAGTATATTCCACCACCACAACAGCAGATCGTTCCTGCCCAGCCGAGTAAAGGATACGATTATCCCAAGCCTGCGATTCCATTCCCGCCACCTGTTGTAACTAAACGTCCACCTCAACCGCAATACTTGCCTCCAGTTAAGATTAATAGCGGATATGATTACCCGAAGCCAGCGATACCATTCCCAGCACCAACTTTGCCACCCGTTAAGCCGACACCCAAATACTTGCCACCTGTGCAGCCTACAAAGCCTCCGCAGCCCAAATATTTACCACCAGTGAAGATTAACAGTGGATACGATTATCCGAAGCCTTCGGTTCCATTCCCTCCACCAGTTGTAACTAAGAGACCACCTCAACCCCAGTACTTGCCACCCGTGAAACCAACAAGCCCACCTCAACCGCAATACTTGCCTCCAGTAAAGATTAACAGCGGATATGATTACCCGAAGCCAGCATTACCATTCCCAGCACCCACATTGCCTCCCGTTAAGCCGACACCAAAATACTTGCCTCCTGTAAAGCCCACTAATCCTCCCCAGCCCACATATCTTCCTCCAGTTAAGATTAATAGGGGCTATGATTATCCCAAGCCATCGGTTCCATTCCCACCACCAGTTGTAATAAAAAGCCCACCTCAGCCCACATACTTACCTCCTGTAAAGCCTACTAATCCTCCCCAGCCCAAATATCTGCCTCCAGTGAAGGTTAAAAGTGGATATGATTATCCTAAGCCTTCCATTCCTTTCCCACCACCGGTTGTGCCAACAAAACCTCCTCAACCCAAGTACTTACCTCCTGTAAAGCCCACAAATCCTCCCCAGCCCAAATACCTGCCTCCAGTAAAGCCCACGAATCCTCCCCAGCCCAAATACCTGCCTCCAGTAAAGCCCACAAATCCACCCCAGCCTAAATATCTACCTCCAGTGAAGGTTAGCAGTGGATATGATTATCCCAAGCCGGCAATTCCATTCCCAGCACCAACTCCTACACCCGTTAGACCAACCAGTCCACCTCAACCCAAATATTTGCCTCCCGTTCAACCGACAAGTCCACCAAAGCCCACATATCTGCCACCCGTGAAGGTAAAAAGTGGATACGATTATCCCAAGCCAGCAATTCCATT
This sequence comes from Drosophila demipolita, assembly GCA_035042405.1. NCBI lineage: Eukaryota > Metazoa > Arthropoda > Insecta > Diptera > Drosophilidae > Drosophila > Drosophila demipolita. Next base: position 5,292,154 of record JAWNLI010000059.1, on the reverse strand, counting down.
CCCGCCACCAGTTGTGCCGACAAGTCCACCTAAGCCCCAGTACTTGCCGCCCGTAAAGACTACAAGTCCACCTCAACCCAAATATCTGCCACCCGTGCAGCCGAGCAAAGGATACGATTATCCCAAGCCGGCAATTCCATTCCCTCCACCCACCCCTGCACCACAACCCAAATACTTGCCGCCTGTGCAGCCAAGCAAGGGTTACGATTATCCCAAACCGGCAGTTCCGTTCCCAGCACCAGTGAAGACGACACCACAACCACAATACTTGCCACCCCCTCAGCCCAAACATCAGGGCTATGACTATCCCAAGCCCGCAGTTCCCTTCCCCCCACCCACCCCTGCGCAATACCTGCCACCAGCGGCACCCAAAAGCGAGGGAGGATACTCCTATCCAAAGCCAGCGATTGCCTTCAATTTTTAGGCTCGATGCGCCTGCCCTGATGCCCAATCACTAATTACTCGACACGATTGCCTCTCCGTGCCCATAGGAACGTACGATATTGAATAATTGTAATTAACTGTAATAATCTTATTTAATATTTAAGATTAATGTTGTACCTGAGTTCGCGCTTCAGGCCTCTGTAATCGAATTTTAGTCATTAAAATATGTTTATACAATTTATATCTGCGCGAATCCAGCTGAAATAAAACGAACGAATGAATCAATGAAATATAATTCTGGAATTTTAATATACTTAAAAAATTTATTTTATTTTATTTAAGAAACAAAAATCAATTATTAGAGAAAAATAGCGACTTAACTGCAAAAGTTTTTAAAATATTTTGAGAATTTTAACGAAATAGTTTTTGAAAATATTTTGAATATTTTGAGAAAAAAATAAAACAATCAAACGAATTAATGAAATATAATTCTGTATTTTTAATGTACTTTACAAATTTATTTTATTTTATTTAAAGAACCAAAAATCAATAATAAAAAAAATTACAATTTAAATGCAATAGTTTTTGAAAATATGTTAAGTTTTCAAAATACTCGGGAAGTTTGTGTAGAAGTTTAGATGACTGTTTACGTTGAATCTCCCTTTAGATGAGTATTTATCATATTATTTATAAATATCATATTTATCGGCTGTGGCGAACTTCCTTCAACCATATCTCTTGTTGCAATTCTGCCTTTGTAAACTGAAAATAAAACAGAATTTAGAACGGGGAAAAAATACTTGCATGGAATATTTAATGGTAATTTTATGCAATAAACGTTGAAATGTTTGTCATCAATTTCCTTAACTTATATTTCATGTGCACCATTGGCAAAGTGCGCTCACTGACCTTGCCTATTATTTCAGACACTTCTTTCTTCTCACTTTTCTATTATTATTATTATTTATTAATATTATTTTTGTTTTGTAGGATATGAAGTTTTCAAAGAGTGTTCAGGACTGGGGGATTAAATAAACAATTTGCTCAATAACTTATTAACTCAAAAGAGTATACTTTCAGGAGCATTTAAGAATGGCACTGAAAGTTATGCTAGAAATTGCTCTTATTATTTTTGGTAGCGTTATTTTCAGCATACCTATTTCAATATATTTTTGGAATTAGTTTTATTTATTTGGAGTTGAGAAATGTTGCATATTTTTTTAAACATGGTAACAATAACTTTAATAAAATTAATTGAAGACCTTGAAGAGAGGTCTTAGCAGAATTAATTCAGATTGGTTGATTAGTGGTGCTAAAAAATCCCAATTAGATTTAGTCATGAAATTAATTATCAGAAATTTGCACTCTTGCCTAGCTTAAATATATTGTTTTACTGAAATTTTTTATGCTGGTAAATGCTAATTATAAAATATTAGCTATTATTGATTTTTTTTTTTTATTATTATTAAGTTGCTTTTAGCTTAATGGCTTGTCACCTAAATTATACTTAAGCTGATTAAAGAAAATTTGTTTTTTTTTCTATTAAATCGGTTTTAAGGCATTTCTTTATTTATTTCGTTCCCTGGCAATTGCCATACAAAATCATTAAATGGTAACTTTGGAGTCAAAGTGAACATTAGCGTCTTTGATGGTTGGCTGGTTCGGGAGCCTGAAGGAGCTTAATGACGGCGACGGAGGACGACACGACGACGCTGGGTCTTGTAACGGTAGCCATCGCTGGACGAGAAGCTGTGTGCGGGGGCAGAGGCAGCGGTTTCGTAGGAAGAGTCACCACCGAAGGAACCACCGCTGGTGTAGCTAGCAGCAGGAGCAGAGTAGCTGGCAGCAGGAGCCGAGTAGCTGGCAGCAGGAGCCGAGTAGCTGGCAGCAGGAGCCGAGTAGCTGGCAGCAGGAGCCGAGTAGCTGGCAGCACCGTCATAGGATGAACCGCCGAAGGAAGATCCACCGAAGGAAGAACCGCCGAAGGAACCACCGCTGCTGTAGCTAGCAGAAGGAGCAGAGTAGCTAGCAGCAGGAGCAGAGGCGGCAACGGGGGGCAAGTATTCGCTGGTTGGTGCGGAAGCGGCGGCGTGGACAGGGGGCAGGTAATCGTTGGAAGGCAGATGGCTGACATCACGACGGTGGCGACGGATCACACGGCGACGGAGGGTCTTGTAACGGTAGCCATCGCTGGACGAGAAGGTGTGTGCGGGGGCAGATGCACTGGTGTCGTAGCTCTCAACGGCGGCGGGAGCCGAGTAGGAAGCACCGCTATAGGAGTCACCGCTGTCGTACGAGGCACCACCAGAGTAGCTGACTGCTGGGGCAGAGGCGGCAGTCTCGTAGGAGGCGCCACCAAAGTCAGCGGCAGGAGCAGCATAGCTCTCGACGGGAGCCGATGCAGCATGCTGGGGTGGGAGGTAATCGTTCGAAGGCAGATGGCTGACATCGGCTGCAACGGCAGCGATCAGGGCACAGATCAACAATACTTTCTGCAAGGGTAGACAAAATATATATTATTATTTTTCTATTATTATTTTTACAATTTTTCTAGTTGCTGTTGCTGTTGTTGTTGGTGTTGTTGTGTTGTTGTTGGTGTTGGTGTGTATGCAAAAAAGGACTTTGAGTTACCATTTTTGCTAGCTTGCTTTGATCTCCAGTAGAATCCAAGAAGAAATGATACTGTTCTCAAACTTCTGCCGGATATTTATATGATTCTAATGCTTGAAGCTGATGCAAAAAAAATTCAAATTAGCATTGACTATGCATGAAATTAATGTATTTGAATTTTAATATTTGTGCAAAAAACATATACTTTAGACAGCAACCGCAAAAATAAATCTATTATAGTTTTTTCAAAAGCAGGTTTAATTCAAGTTTCTTGTGCGCTTGCTCATCTGATTGTCAATACATGCATATAGCAATGCATGTATTATCTATATATATATATATATATATATATATTTAAAATATTGACTGCGGTTTAAACGGTATTAATATTAACATCAGCATTAACTTAATTTGCAGTTTAATAATAATCTGTTCCAATTATCTAGTTAAGTGGTTTCAAGTTTTTATACTTCCTTTCCACTGCAAAATTTCACTCATCTTCTTCCGATGACCAATTAATTAATGGTTATTCATTTGTAATTAGTTTTAAGTATAAATCATGGTATGGCATCATTTGCATAAGTCTTGCTCATCTTCCCAGACAAATTGGCAGACACTGCTTCAAAAATAGTGTTGCATAACTTGAGGACGTTAAATATGGGCCTACGACTGAGCAAACATCTGTTAATGATATTCATCACTTTTACTTGCTTAAATGTGAATTATATAATGCAAAAATCAGTTGATAAAAGTATTTGTTTCTTTAATTATCTTATTCTTTTTAACGTGTACAACAATAATTGTAATAGTCTATAATTATCTACTTTAATGGTTTGCAACATAAGTTCTCATAGACTAAAAGCAGATCAAGTTCAAGGAATCAGATCAAGTTCGTGAATATCCATATTAAATCTAATTCCGATAGTAATAAATTACCAATTTTAAAGATCGTATTTAAATATACAGTGATATATTAATGATATCGTGTAAACATTTTTTTAATTGTTGGTGAATTGATTCACTTTTGCCCCATTGAGTAAATCTATCACAGCAGTGAAATTAATATTTAAATATTTGACACAACACATAAAAATGATCACCAGCAAAATTAGTCTGTTTTCACAATCAGGTTTAATTTGATTTGGGCAACAATTTAGTCGGTTGACGACGATCAGTGGTGTGACTAGTGATATCCGCATTTGATATATTCCAAATATTCTAATTATATCACGTCATATGTCAAGCCCCTTAGATTCTTTATGTTTCCCTAATTTAATAATCAAAAGTCAATAAAATTTATGGATATTTTCGTTATGTTTTTATTTCGTAAACGAAAAGAGGAAATATTTTAAATGTGTATTAAACTCATACTCCAAAATGAGTACGAGCCGATCACTTAGTGAATCATTTCAGATGAGGCTTAATGACGACGACGGTAGACGACGCGACGCTGGGTCTTGTAACGGTAACCATCATCAGCGAGCTCATGAGCGGGAGCAGCCTCCACAACATGGGCTGGGGCAGCAACCTGAACGGGAGCATACTGGACTGGAGCTGGAGCTGGGGCAGCATAGTGGACTGGAGCTGGAGCTGGGGCAGCATAGTGGACTGGAGCTGGAGCTGGAGCAGCAAAATGGACTGGAGCTGGGGCAGCAACAGTCTGGACAGGTGGCAGATATTCGTTGGTTGGAGCGGGGGCAGCAACCTGAGCAACTGGGGGTAGGTACTCGTTGGAGGGCAGGTGGCTCACATCACGACGGTTGCGACGGTAGACGACGCGACGGTTGGTCTTGTAACGGTATCCATCATCGGCAAGGTTTCCCTGCTCAACCTGGGCGTAGGAAGTCTCGGCAACTGGAGCCAAGTACTCATTGGTGGGGGCAGCAACAATCTGGGCCTCCTCCTGAACTGGGGGCAGGTACTCGTTGGAGGGCAGGTGACTGACATCACGACGGTGGCGACGGAGCACAACGCGACGCTGGGTCTTGTAACGGTAACCATCTTGAGCAAGGCTGCCCTGCTCAACTTGACCGTATGAAGCTTCATCGTTGGCAATGGGAGCCAGATACTCATTGGTGGGGGCAGCAACAATCTGAGCCTCCTCCTGAACTGGGGGCAGGTAGTCGTTGGAGGGCAGGTGGCTCACATCACGACGGTTGCGACGGTAGACGACGCGACGGTGGGTCTTGTAACGGTAGCCATCATCAGCGAGCTCATGAGCGGGAGCAGCCTCCACAACATGGGCTGGGGCAGCAACCTGAACGGAAGCATAGTGGACTGGAGCTGGAGCTGGAGCAGCAAAATGGACTGGAGCTGGGGCAGCAACAGTCTGGACAGGTGGCAGATATTCGTTGGTTGGAGCTGGGGCAGCAACCTGAGCAACTGGGGGCAGGTACTCGTTGGAAGGTAGGTGGCTCACATCACGACGGTTGCGACGGTAGACGACGCGACGGTTGGTCTTGTAACGGTATCCATCATCGGCAAGGTTTCCCTGCTCAACTTGGGCGTAGGAAGTCTCGGCAACTGGAGCCAAGTACTCATTGGTGGGGGCAGCAACAATCTGGGCCTCCTCCTGAACTGGAGGCAGGTACTCGTTGGAGGGCAGGTGGCTGACATCACGACGGTGGCGACGGAGCACAACGCGACGCTGGGTCTTGTAACGGTAGCCATCTTGAGCAAGGCTGCCCTGCTCAGTTTGACCGTATGAAGCCTCATCGTTGGCAATTGGAGCCAGATACTCGTTGCTGGGGGCAGCGAATGTCTGGACGACCTCCTGCTGCAGAGGGGGCAGGTACTCGTTGGAGACATCAGCAGCGACAGCTGCGATCACAGCGAAAGCAATCAGGAAAAATTTCTACGGAGCAAAAGTGGGATTTGAATTGAGTTAAATTGAGTTGATTAAGTTAGCAAGGGGATTAATAGGTTGGCTTTATTCCTGTTGTGCGTGTGTTATGCGTACCATGTTGACTGCTTCTTGCGTTTTACTTGTTAACACCAGTTAAAACGAAACTCGAATGAAGAAATACGCAGAACCTTTTGATATTTATACAAATTCTTCTCGGCATTTGGTGCCTATTACAGCTCTGCTCGCTGGGCGCAGCGCTGCTTCTGCCTTCGCACTGCTCTGCTTTTGCTTTGCGCGTGGCATTGCCCTACGAAAGGCGTCGACGCCAACGCCAACGTCAACGGCATTTGCTTTGATCGCGCTGTAAAAATTCGCAAGCCTTCGAACTCTGCACGAGTTCTAAGCCGAAGCCTCGGTTTCAATTAACTGACCACTCCGCGCAGCTCAACTCACCACAACTTAGCGACGGTGACGGTGACGGCGACGGCGACGTCAGCGTTTACATTCGCTTGGCGAATTTGCTCGAATGAGTTCTCTTAATTGTTTTCTTAAATTTTATGCAAAAACATTTGATGGACAACACGCAACATACAAAAGACACACACAGCTTGATTTGATTGTTTTTTTGTTTCTCAAAACTCGCTCGACATAAATTTCAAATTTGCCTATGCTATGTGTATCAAATAAAAGTCATCTACTTACTTTGATCAGACATAGATGATCAACAGGTACTTAAAATGTTCACATTTGATGTTTTTTGTGCCTTGGCTTAGTGTTGTTATTATTGTTATTGCTGTTGTCATCGTTGTTGATTAATCTCTTAAAGCAACTGCCGCAGCCAATTCGAAAATATGTTAAATAGATGGGAAAATTCATTATAGTTTATATAGTGCGCATATTATATGCCGGATATAAGAAGTTCAATCGTAATACAAGCCTACGGCAAATTGCTCTAGATTTGTATGACAAAATTTCGCGAAAAATAATAAAACTCACTTTGCAACTTGTCAGATTTGTTGGCAACAATTCGCATCAACAATCTAACAGAAAACCGCCCAAAAATATATATTTTGCAATTTACCAGAAAAAGTTGAGATGTGAACATTTATCTCAATCGGATGTAAATCATACTTTTGCATCACCATTCCATCAAGCATCAACGATGAACTATTGCCATGATTAATGATCGATGCAAAATTTTAAAGTGTGCCAAATGAAAAATCAAATCAGGCTCGTTAGTGGCTCCCATTGAGCAAATTGGTTCCGCACGATTTGAAGGATGATCATATTTTTTACTTTTGTTTGCCGCAGATTTCTAACACATCCAACAGCCGCTCTTTACTTTTTATTTTTGTTATTGATACACAGAAGTACGTAATGCTTATAATTATTTATATTAACAGCTGTTAGTCAAGGCTACAGAGCGAAGAGTACTTAAGATCGTTGTTTATCAATGTGATCCGTATGGGTGGCTTTGCCCTGTGATTTCAACTTGAGTTCAAAGATTTTTGCTATTGTTTAATCAGAATACACGTTTGACTAATTAACTTATGCTATAAACCAAATTGTGATGGGCCATCAACATGTTTTTTTAAATGTATTAATTTTGAATGCATTCGCATTTCTTGTTTGTCGCATATAAAACAAGACAAATCAGCGAATACTACAAAACTTTTGATTTCCTGTTTGGCTCAATTGATGCCTTGACGAGATATATCATTTACAATATCCAAATCGAGATCAATGTCTAAGTGGAAAAACAAACCTAAATCACAGCTTATTTACAAATCTAAATCAGCCCTCATTTACAAGTCCAAATTAGAACATTTTATTTATTTTATTGTGTTGTATTCTAAATCTATATTGTAGCATGTTTGAAAGTATTACTGGTTCAGTTGCTCGCCACAAACGATGCTCAACAATACATCATTGTCGTAACTATTAAAGCATCAGGCCCCGATAAGCCGGTTGAAGCACTTAAAAGTGCCATTTCGGCATTAATGTTTATGCTGAAATGGTATAAATATGCAAATTAGTGAATGGCTGTTAGCAAGCTTACTTAAACTTGTCCCGCCAAAATCGAGAACAGACAAAAACACACACGCAACTTACTTATATTATAATAATACAAATGGCCATATTCAAGTTAACGGCTTAGTCGAAAAACTCCAGCTTAAATCAACGCATCCCATTAAAATATATTTAAATATTTCAGGAATAAGATAGTAAGCAACTAGCAACCAAGTCGGCTTTAAGCTACGCTTCAGTTAATCTATATATATATTTCTCAAAAAGCTGTCAAATGCCTCAAAACCTAAACAACATGTAACTAAAATAAGTTAAAGACTTTTAACATTTCAAAAATGGTAATGACTTGAAAACGGAGGTTGTAAAAAGACCGCGCTTTACTTACAAAATTAATGAAAAATCGAAAAATTTTGAAAATCAATGAAATCGATTGATTAGGCTAAGGACTGATAAAATCAAAAATGAGTCAACGATTTGTTTCCTCTTCTTTTATAAGTCAATTGGGAAACTGATCGCTTACATAAAATAGTAAATTATAACTGTTAAAGAAAAGCTTAAAACACTTTAAACATTGTCATTGTCATTGTTTTGTGTACTGAATTGGTAATTTTATTTAGCTGGAAGAGAAGGCATGTTTGAAAAATAAAAAAATTCTAGTATGGCAACAAGCCGAAATGTTATATTTGCAACCGACGAGCGTCGTTCTGTCTAACAAAAACCTTTTGCGCTGCCTACTTTATGCAAATTCCACTTTAATTAATATTATTCACGTTGGGATTATAAATTTAGCTGTCTCTTTCTCTGTCTGCGTCTCGCTTCCTTTACTTTACTCACACGCGCGACTTAATTTAGTTTTCTAATCGTATACCCTGAACAAATTTTGGGGCTTCAAACTTTCGAAACATCCTAAATTTGAGATTAGTCAATATGGATTTTAAGTATTTGCATATATTCAAAATGCATGCAAATAATAATCTTCAAATAATATATACGTAAATATTGAAACATCTTTAATCACTCGTTTAATTCATTTTGAGTAATGTATACTTATTTAGTCACTTAGTAGGTTAGATTTGATTTTGCTTATTAGGTACAAGTTTTTATTTTACTTATAATATATTAAGCTTTTGGCTTTAGACCTCTTTTTTGGTGTGGTTAATTTAAATGTATGATAAATCATTCTGGAAACCAGTTTTGTTTCTGTCTTCGAATGCGATCTGAGCAGCAACTAGAAAGTGCCGACTCGACATGGATCTCGTCTTCAGAGCCGAATAAAAATAAAATTTAAACAGAAGAAGACGAAATCATAATAGAATAATCGCGCACACTTCCAACACGTTGCTCTGGTCATCATAAAAAATTCGAACGCGTGGCACAAACAATTTGGCAAGCTCCTTTCAAATTGTCTACTTTGTTCATTATTCAGTGAAGCTGAGGGGGAAAGGGGCACTTAAGTGTGCATGACGATGCCTCAAATGTGATGCTATCAGTTGAGTATAAATTAATCACTTGCCGCATCCTGAATGTAATTGATTGTTGAACTTACCTTAACAGATGACGTAAGACAACCACTAGGGCAATAGGGCCAATTCCCACACACACGTCAAGAAGAATAGCTAAAAGCCCGCAGATATGAGTCTGGGAACTGGTGTGTCAATTAAGCGGGGCGTGCTCAACATCACCAAGAATCTACCACAGTACACAAATGGCATCCAGCTGTGGATCATTGAACTCTCCACTCCGCTCTCAACTCTTAGCTCTCATCAGCGATTTCATCGGATCGGATCATATCTGATCCGCACTCGCTTTGCAGAGACAATAATATGATTTAATTGAGAGCGAGCGACTTGGAGATACCCTTCGCCAAAGATTTACCTATCCAAATGTGTAGTCGTCTTGCGAACGCTATTCGATTTTCAAAGACATTGACAAAAAATTATTTAGTTTAATCTGGCTGTGGTGTTCCAGAATTATTTTTACAAATTAAACTCCACAACTCTCATATTCTCTGATATAGGCTCGACTATTGATCCACATCAAGAATATATATATATATACCTAATGGGACTTGCCGATATTTCATACTGACAACTTCATACATACAACTTTTCATACCCTTTTTACTCATTTGCATAACAATTAGAATTCGCAAATTTATATCTATTATCAGGGCCAAAAAACAGCCATGAATCGGCAAGTCTTTGAAAGTCTCAACATGATTCTTACTCACAACACATTGTCAACAATTATTTAAATATGAAAAGTTTAAAATGATTGTTAAATGTATTTAAATTAACAGAGGTCAGTCAACGCTAGTATCAGCGATTACAATGAGCTAATGAACCACTCTGTATGTGCAATGGCTTCACCCTTGTTTTGGCCAACTTGAGAGATTTAGGCAAACAAAGATGAGGCTTAAAGCAACTCATCGGCTATGATGACTATGATTTAAGAGTTCGATGCCAAATATTGACATAGATGGTAAACAAAAAATATTACTTTGAATACATTGTGTGCATATGCATATTTTGATCGCGTGGGCTCTCCTTAGTTTACCAGCCATATATATGTAAATGTATATATGCATATATATATATATATATATATATACATATTTATTGTATTGGGGCTGATCCATTCAGTGCTGTACCCACGTCAGCATTTCATTTAAATGTATTGATTATTTGTATTTATTTCTTTACACAGTCGATTGGTTAAATATTGTTTATTTTTGTCTGGTTTGCTGTTGTTTTTTTATTCAATTTGCATGAGAATCGTATCTAAATGAGCGCATTAATTTATGCTCACAATTGGCTTTGTGTGTTCAGCTTCCTTTCTATTATGTCCGACAAAAAAAAAAAAAAAAATAATAATAAAAACTTGCATGACCTGTATATTTTTATTGTGCTGCAAAATCTGTCCAACTCTGAACTAGTTTCCTATGCACACACATCGATGCTGCTCTTCTCCGATATACATCAAAATCTCATATTGAATGATGATTAATAAAAACAAGTCAGAATCAATATAGTTGACAATCTTTATAATATAGCTTTTTTATATAGTAATCAGCAGTTTATAAATTCTTAAATTAACATTTTAAGAGCATAATAAAAAACCTATTTGCTAAACTTGTTAAACATACAAGTTATTCACACAAGATTCAAATTTTCGTTCAATGAAAGCTAGCTAAAAGATATAGAATTGTGATTCGATTCATGACAAATATATAATAATCTCTGAGAGCGATAAACATTCTGCTTAATAAAAATCACAACAAATATTTTATAAGAAAAAATATTTCTAATATGCTTGATCAGTTTTTTTATCATTCTTTTTTAATTATTTACATTTATATTTTGTGAATTTCAATCTCAAAAACCACTCACCTGTAGCTCTGTGTAAAGCTCTCTTGTAAGCTTAAGTTAGAAAGCTTTACTGGAACTTGGCCAAAACACAGCTTAAAAGCGTAAGCTTTTCCAAAGCGGAAACGGAACTTTGCATTTGCAAGAAAAGCCTAATAGTAGGCAATAATAAATTATTGATTAAAGTCTGCTATTTAAGCAAATGCCCCGATATATTTATACATATATTTTAAAGTACAGAAATATTCGATTAAGGTATAATCAAGGAATCCTCCTGATGTGATATCTCTGGATGATCTTTAGTCCTGGCTGACCCTGTGACGAGATGCTTTGCGTTCCGGCTTGGCGTAGGCTAATTCTGGTGCACTGCTAGCAAATCCTATGGTTGATTGAATGCCATCGTCGTCATCGTAGTAATCACCATCGGTAAGAAGAACGGAGCGCTGCTTACCATTCTGCATGCTGTAGAAGTTGCCATCGATGATATTGGTGTCCTGCCGATTGCCCACTGCATTTGAGGGTCCCTGCACATTTGGCTGACCAACTACATTGCCTCGAACCACATTTAAGCCTTGGTAGTTGGACCGATTGCGTTGACGTCCATTGCGGCGTCTGCCATTGTCCTGTGCAAATGCTAAAACTTGATTTGGACTCGCAATTCCTAGCGCTTGAGCTCCAGTGGCTAACTGATCACCCAATTGGGGATTTGGACGAGCAGCTATAGTTTGTTGAACAACTGGCACTTGAGCCGTTCCCAGTTGAGCGCCCAAAATGGGTCCAAATTGATTTGGATTGCCGGCTGTCGAGGTTGGCAATTGTCCACCAAAAGCGGGATCAATTTGAATGAGAACTGAGCTTGGACGCTGGCCAACTGCTTGCCCACCATTAACCACAGCTGGCTGTGCCCCAACCAACAGTTGAGCTCCATTTGCTGGCGTAAATAGATTCTGATCAAATCCACCATTTTGATTGCCATTGCCCAGATTTACTGGGAAGCCATTATTTGCAAGTTGTCCACCAACTGGAGCTAATCCATTGGCTGATAACTGTCCTCCACCTGTAGTCAATACAAAAGCTGGTAACTGACCAACTGTGGCAGCTAATCCATTGGCAGGCAACTGACTTCCACCTATAACTAATCCATTACCTAGTAACTGTCCAGCAACTCCATTACTCGGCAGCTGACCTCCACCTGGAGCTAATCCAGTGGATGATAGCTGACCTACACCTGGAGCTAATCCAGTGGATGATAACTGACCTCCACCTGTAGTTAATATAATGGCTGGCAACTGTCCACCCACAGCGGCAACTCCATTACCCGAGAGCTGACCTCCACCCGAACCGAATCCATTGACTGATAATTGACCTCCATTAGGAGTTAATCCATTACCAACCAACTGTCCACCCACTGCAACAAATCCATTACCCGGCAACTGACGTCCGCCTGCAGCCAATCCATTACCCGGTTGTTGACCAGGAGCTAATCCATCTGCAGCCAATTGATCGCCAAGTGGAACAAGAAACCGAGGACGAGCCGGAGCCTGAGCACTACCAGCTAACTGCCCAGCTGGCCGCAGAGGATCCGACTGAATTCGTGAGCTGAGCTCCGAGTCCTGCGACTGCACATTGATCTGTGTATGGAACACAGAGTTGGGAGCCGCGGCATAAACCAGTCGATTGGGACGACGACGACGTCGATTGACAGTATTCCGAGTGGGCGACGATCTGATTTCGACTCCAGCATTGGGCACTTGTGGATTGTGCTGTTGGTAATGAATATGCTCGGTCTTCACTTGTGGCTTCTTGTCGTAGTGATGATAGTGATCCACCCGCTTTGGCTCATGATGTTCCTCCTGCTCCCTGTGCTGGTAGTCAGCAGGTTCGCTTCTGTGCTGATCCTTGTGGATGGAGGGGTTCAGCTCATGTGACTCCCGTGGCAAGTAGCGACTGTTCTCTTCATCATTGTCGTACTCCCTGTCGATCCTCTGATGCTTCGATGGGGTCACCGCAGCAAGCAAGCCAAATGATACCAGGAAAACGAGCGATGTTCTAAGCAGCTCCTGTGAATGAAATTTTGGATCTATCAATAGTCTGACTAAGCTGGTATTGCCATTGAACCTTACCATATTGCGTCTGTGGCGATTGAAACATTTCGACTTCAATTATATACGAAATCGGTACTGCATTTTGCATTGTTCTAATTTGGACTGCATTGTCCAGGTAAAACCTGTTGTGGAGCGTGAGAAACATGTCATGGCACTTTGTGTGACCCATTTGAATCGCACTGAATCAGCGCCTTTATCTTGACGTATCCAATCAGTACAATTTAAATACAAATTAGGCTTCTAAGACAAAACACAAAAGAAATAAAGGAAATAAATTAATATAATCGACTTGATCAAAGGCAATTGAATCGAATCTGCAAACGAATCGAATTGATTCGCGAGTCGTTAGCCAATGAAATCAGAGCTTCACTTTGCGAAATATGAATGAGATGTGCTTATGTAATATATAAAATTCTAAAATGTAACATAAAATTATATTACTTTCATTCTACTCTTCAAGACAGTTGTCCTATTCCATCGCAAAGGAAAACTTGGAATATTTTAAAATTTCCATCAGTGTTTTCTGAAATTTGTACATATGATCAATATTTTATCAACGAATATAGATTCTTGATTGAAAATAGATGCATTTGTTGACAAAATTAAATATACTTGAGCGGCATTTGTAAAACAGATTTTCCATATTTAAACTCTCTATTCTGTTAATGAATATATTTACTTACTCCAAATCTAATCTCTCTCTTATGTTTATAATCATATTTACTAACTTCAAATCCAAAATCTCTCTTCTGTTCAAGAATATATATACTTAATCGAGCCGAAAATGCTTTCTTCTGTGCATTACTTATTTTGGCACAATTTTATCTTAAGACTTTTACCATCTTGTAGTTCAATATCACATTATTCCATAACTTGTTTCATAACTCGTTCAAATATCATACGATATATAATTATATCGTTTTAGACCCATTAGATTTAGCTTTAATTACCAACTTGTTGTTGTTGTTTCTGGAAGAAGATTTTAATTGTAGATATTCGGTTGTATTGGTTAACCGGATCAAATTTCATTTGCATAAGATATGGATATTTTTAATTATATTGAAAGGCAGTTCTTTCTCTTATAATCATAGTCAGATTGACTAGAAGTTTCAGTTTATTTTTTTTAATATCTTTCAAATTAGACTAACCATTAACCATTTAAAATACAAGTTTAAGTTTATACTCAATTTGAATTGTTTATTGTTAGTAAAATTCTTTCAATTATCGGCAAAAATTCGTTTAGAAGCGATGTCTGTAGACGCGACGACGGACAACCCTGTACTCGTATCCGGAGTGAGCTGTGGAGGCAGCTGGGGCTGAGGCGGCTTCTTCGTAGGTGTCATCGGAGGCCGGGCTTTGGAAATTGAAGGCCGGTGCAGCTGGAGCAGCGAAAGACTGCACTGGAGCTGAGGCGGCGGCATCGTGATGATGAACTGGAGCTGGTGGCACATACGAGCGAACCGGTGCCGGAGCAGATGCAGCAGCAGTAAAGGAATGTTCAACTGGAGCAGGAGCAGGCGCCGGAGCAAAGGATTGCACGGGTGCTGAAGCGGAAGCATGATGATGATGAACGGTTGCAGCATGTTGAACGGGAGCAGCATGGTGAACAGTTGCAGCATGGTGAACGGGAGCAGCATGGTGAACAGGTGCAGCATGGTGAACGGGAGCAGCATGGTGAACAGTTGCAGCATGTTGAACGGGTGCAGCATGGTGAACAAGTGCAGCATGGTGAACGGGAGCAGCATGGTGAACAGGTGCAGCATGGTGAACGGGAGCAGCGTGGTGAACAGTTGCAGCATGATGAACGGAAGCAACATCATGAACGGGTGCAGCATGGTGAACATGTGCAGCATGATGAGCAGCGGGCGGAATATAAGACCGAACTGGAGCAGGAGCTGACGCAGCAGCTGCAAAGGATGGGGCTGGAGCGGAAGCTGCTGCAAAGTTAAAATCACGAGCAGGAGCAGGGGAGAAAAAGTGGGAAGAAGCTGGAGCAGCGGCAAACGATTTAACGGGAGCAGATGCAGCTGCAAAGTTATGAGTCTCAGCTGGAGCAGCAGCAAAGGAATGCGAGGGAGCCGAGGCAGCTGCGAAGTGATGAACTGGAGCTGGAGCTGAAGCAAAGGTCTTAACGGGAGCAGATGCAGCTGCAAAGTTATGAGTCTCAGCTGGAGCAGCAACAAAGGAATGCGAGGGAGCCGAGGCAGCTGCGAAGTGCTGAACTGGAGCTGGAGCTGCAGCAAAGGTCTTAACGGGAGCAGAGGCAGCAGCAAAGTGCTGAACTGGAGCAAAGTGCTCAACTGGTGCTGGAGCAAAGTGCTGAACTGGAGCAGGAGCAGCGGCGAAAGACTGCACTGGAGCCGAGGCAGCCGCATGATGATGAACTACAGCTGGAGCAGATACATGATGATGCACCCGAGGTGCTGGTTCTGGATAATTGTATCCGGCATCAGCAGCCACACAGCCTATCAAGGCCAAAACGACGACAAAGTAATTCTGCAAGGATTTGACGATAACAATGACTATAGCAAAAATTGAATCCACGGAGCTAATTATTTACCATTTGGGATGCTGTTGTGACGACAAGTTTCGTTCAATAACTAATAATCCGTGGGGAACTCCACTTTTATACGATTGTCGCGGAACAGAAGCAGTGCATATATCATTAATCAGTGTTGGCCAATCCGATCATTTGCCGTACATAAAACTGTGTGTTGGTCAATTAACAAAAATATCTTCTTTAATTCTCCTAGTTTTATGTTGTCATACGTAATGGAGATAATAACAATAAATTTGAATATTCATGGATTGAAACCTGATTCACTGCACCGCATTTCATTTAACATTCAAATACATATATATACATACATATATATATATATACACTAATCCCTGTTATCAAATTAGAATGTTAAATGAAATGCGGTGCAGTAAATCAGGTTTTAATCCATGAACATTCAAATTTATTGTTATTATCTCCATTACGTATGACAACATATATATATATATAAATAGATGTGGACCATGTAGCATGAACTCTAAAACACATCATGGTTTAAATGCTTGATTAATTAAGTTTGAAGAACGTGATTAATGTTCAAGTTCCAAGTGTTTTCATCTAAGTAATTATTGTTGCAGCTCTGCTCCCTCAAAAAGGTTATTGCCGTTTATTTGGCTAGATGGTCAGCGATAAGGCTGACTACATTTATATATATATATATGCAAATTTATGTTTATTTGACTATTTCTCTTTTCTCCTTATTTGTTTGCAGCTTTTGTTTTAAAATATGCTAAATAAACTTGAAATGAATCTGCATTTAAAGAACTGTTTAATATCATTATTTTATTTGTTATTTGTTTATCGCGGATTAGCATTTGAATGTAGTTTTGTGGTTTGTGCATGGGTTAAACCGTAAACCAGTTAACGTTCCACTGAGCCAACATTGTGTGCAGCTGTGAACTGCCAACGGTTCAAGGAGGCAAGGGAGAACTTCAGTTTGCAACTAAGAAATTCGCATCTATAATTTTGGAAAATCTGTGAAAGCTTGTGGCACGTACACAAGCTTAGTTTTGGTGGCAAGTACGCTAAATCATTAATCATTAAATGAAAATGTAAAATGTGCCACAGAGTAGATTGGCTAAATTTCCATTAAAAAGCTAAATGAAATGTTTCACTCACAAACTCCAGAAAACAATGGAAATATAAAATTAGAATTGATACATAATTTTTCTATTTGGATTAAGAAATGTGTTAATCACCTTTAACAAAGCGTTGTTGCTTCTGTACGAATAAAACTAAATGGATTAATTAATTAAATTTGTTTTGTTTTTTATTTGTGAAACCTGATAATATTTTTTTAATCTTTTAAAAGCAATTAAACGTGAAAGCATATGGAACAAGAAGAGACAGCTCGACGGCATATAAATATATGTATATATAAAAACGTATTTAATCGGACACAGAGATTTTTAATAACAAAAAAATATATACATACATATGCATATAAGAAATATGCAATGAATGTCGAACACAGAAGTCTTTAATAGCAGAAGGCACCTAATCACGTTATTTTTTAATCACTTAACAATAAAAGTAAATAAATTAATTGCCATATCGATATTCTCTCACTTTGCGCTTTACAATCCGATCAATAAAATTAATGTGTGCATCATCAATTGTACGAAATTAATTGCCAAAGCGAAAGTAAATTAAAAACGAATTAAGCGCAGTTAACAGCATTAGCATAGACACGAACCAACTCTGTTAAGTGACAGTTTAATTTTATGCTAATCTCAACACATGCAGCGTATTCGTAATATGCTCAAATATTGATCATTGTTCTGCTTGAATCGTCGTGTTTCTTCTTTATTATATTTTTGTGCAGATCTTATCACTATTAGCTTGTGTGGTATATTATTATTATTTTTTATTTTTAATGTATTTATTTTTTTTATATATTCTATTTCAAATGGAACTTTGGAAATTAGTTAGCTAGTTTCTTAATCAAGCGGATTGGCATGTTTAGCGATATCAACAACATTCTTATTGATTTCTGGCGGTTTTCACCAATTTGGACAAACAGAATAAAAATCTATTCTAATCTAATACATGTGGAAATAATTTATGCTCGTTTAATACATTAACAAATACACAAAACTAATTCAACCGGTTGTATTGAATTGATAATTTATACGCTTTATTTTACCATTCAAAAATGCGTAAAAGGTGCTAAATTTACAAGACAACAAATGGACAGTTATTTTAATTTTTGATGCATATATATACCATCTCTTGCGAGTGAAAGTTCTCTTATACCCTAACTAAATGAAGTTGATTTTTCCCATCTTTCCAAACTCTATATGAATCGATTACCGACTGCAATAATAGCCAAAAGCATTTACGTGCAGGGTATTTACTAGTCGAGTTCTCTCCTCTCGAGTAGAATACTCCTAATTGTTTTTGGTTTTAAATTATTCTGGATAGGTTTTGCTTGGCTTTTTAAAAGATATTTTAACAATAGATTATTTTAGATGCTGACAAAAAGCAAAAAGTATATGAATGCTATATATACATATATGTATATATAAATATTTAGGTTTAGATAAAGATCTAATTAACTAAAAATATATATATGCATATATACATATATACATATATACATAGATACATATATACATATATACATATATACATAGATACATATATACATATATACATATATACAAATATACAAATATACAAATATACATATATACATATATACATATATATATATACATATATATCGGCAGATCATCTTAATTTTTGAAATTGGCAAGCCCATAAATAACTATACTCTTATGTGTTCTTATCGTTATATATATTTATGGCTCAGAGCTGCAAACTTGTTTAGCGTTGCTCTGTTCTGAGATGCTTTTAGCATTTAATCTCAAATTAAAAAGCGAAATTTTTTCAAATTCTCGCTCTAATGCGATGAAGTAATCGGCGCTAATTTAAATGTGGAACGAAATTCAGATTTGGCTTCCATTTAAATGCCGGAAACTTGGCCAAAATGAATACAGATAGATAACAGTTGTAAGTCGTTGTAGAGCAGCTGTTTAATCAAGATTGCAGTCTCAGAAAGCAAAAGTGAATGAGTCCACTGACCATTCAACTGCTGCTGGTGATGATGGTGAGCAAGAAGCCCCTCAGGGTCAATGAGAATCAAATTTACCACTCAATGACTAACAGTTAAGCAAATGCTGATGGATTGACGAAGGGAATTAGTCAGAGACAATCTTTTTTATTGTTCTGCCACGCAGCAAGAAATATTATTGTTTCACAGAAATTAGAATATTTTGGTTTTTGATTATGAACTCTAATATTTTGTGGTGGTGGGAAAGACCCGCATCGAACGCGTTCCATTTTGAATCAAAAATACGTCGAACTCGGCATTAACATAAGCTGCCAAAACTAGAGTTCAGGTACCCTGTAAAAGGTTGTAATATTTTTAAAGATTATTTGGTAACCTCTAATGGATTGTTATTTACTTTTAAAATTAATATGTCTAAATATATTTATATAAATTTAAAATAAATGAAAATTTAAAATTGTATAAGGAAGGAGTGCCAAGTTGCCAAGTCTATATTCCGATTCATACTTAACACCCTATAAGACACCAAATAACATTCAGCATTTCTAAAATACTATTTCTGTATTCCAGGCTGCGGAATATATTTTTTTATTAAGAAATCAGAACTTGTGGCTTATAGCATTTATTAATTAAACATTTATATATGCTAAAAATCTAACTTTTTACAGAACGGGAGACAAAAAACGGAATCCCTTATTAGATGGAAACAGAACAATCTTTAGATGGTTTCAGATAAGCATAAATAAATATGAATAGAAGATTTATTTGTGTGCTTTAGTTCAATGCTCGCTTAGCATTGAGTGGGGCTTGATTAGATTATGTCTACGTCAGTGATCTCAGCATTAAGCTACAGTTTGATCGACTACCACCACACAAATACCACGGTCCCAAGTATTTTATATTTAATTTTTTTGGCGAGGCCAGTTTTAAGTTGAGTTAATTGCGAGCTAACCAACAAATCAACGCTTTAAGTTTTTTATTTTTATTTATTGATAAGCAAGAACTTGTATTCATCTTAAAATTTACATACGAGTACGACAGCTGGGCCAGAATGCCAGTCCTCCAGTTTAAATATGGATTGTGTTCCAGAATTAAAGGTCACCACTGAGCCCTTCTTCCTTTCCAACTGGTTTCACACCTTAAGCTCACACACACACACATATGTGTGTGACCCAGTGTGTTTCAGGCGAAGGTTGCAACCAGATCTTCGACTGTGCTTTCTGGACCTGTTGCCGTTGAGTGAATGAGGATGACCCTGTCTCGAAATGAAGAGTATCTGAGTACAGTCTAACAGAATTGTAAATCATGCAAATTCTGTGAAATTAAAAATTCAATGAGTACTCATAAATAAAACATGTATTCATTTAGATCGATTCCATAACCATAAAATGCCAAATATTTTATGTGATAAGCCTGTCACACCAGTTGTTTTTTTGTATAAAGACCATCTCAATTCAGACTTAAGATTGGCTCGTTGTTCTTCCAAGAGGAACATCAACTCCATATATGTATATACTTTTATGTAGTCAACATTCCTATAAATAATTTAATAACTAACCTGATTGTTTCCTTATTCAATTCTGTACAAATTATACACCAGTGTTTGGGGCATATTCAATTTGAATGACAAGAATAATTATTAAATGATTTCATATTCGATTATTCAAAAGAGTATTGGTTGTTTCGCTTTTGAGAAACTTTCTTTAGCCATTTTTTGAATTTAGGTATTCAATTTGACTGGCTAAAATCTGAAACGCTATGGGATCTACCCAAAAGAGTGAACAGAATTCATAATAAAATTATGGGTGTCGGTTCTGTTGTCATAGCCGGTTAGTTATCCAACCCAATCAGGTTCGGTTAACTTATTATTATTTTTTTTTTTTTTGCTCGGCAACCGCTAATCGATGACGGCTGTTTTACTATTGTTGTTGCCGAGAAGATTCTGCCTGCTTTTGCCGAAAATCACATCTTGAACTGTTGAAGCGGTCCTGAAGCGACAACGACAACGACGACTACAACGACAACGCCGTCAACGCCGACGAAGACGACGACGACGATGTATATATAATGTCGGACTCTTCAGCGGCAACACAGTTATATTTCAACCTTCGTGTTGTGAATTCGAAGCTGAGCAAAATGGTAAGCAACAAATACAAAAAAAAAAAGAAAACAAAGTAAATACAATACCTGTGCCAACAATAAAAGAGGATAACTAAGCTGTGACAATAATAAAAATAAAACAGAAAAACCTTACCAAATGTGAAGCAAATATTTATGCTTGATATGTGCCTTTTAGGACTATCGAATACCCTTTTAAAGTGTGAATTGTGCTAATATCTCAATCCCAATCCCGATCCTAAATCGCAATCGATTGCTTTCATTCCGCAGAAATTCCTGATCGCCTTCGCTTTGGTGGCAGCCGTCAGCGCGGATGTTTCCCATCTGTTCTCGCACAGCGATAACCTGCAGGATGATGGATACCATTATCACCAGCCTGCCCAGCAGTTCGAAGTGCACCACCACCATGAGTCTGCGCCAGCTCCAGTCTACCACGCACCCGCTCCAGTCCACCACGCACCCGCTCCAGTGGTCCACCATGCACCTGCTCCGGTTTACCACGCACCCGCCCCAGTGGTCCACCATGCTCCAGCTCCCGTGGTCCATCATGCACCCGCTCCAGTGGTCTATCATGCACCCGCTCCAGTGGTCCATGAAAGTGCTGGTACTCTGAAGGAAGATGGCTACCACTACAGCCAGCCTTCAAAGCAGTTCGTGATCGATGTGCCCCATTATCATGAGTCTGCTCCAGCTCCAGTCTACCACGCACCAGCACCAGTGGTCCACCATGCACCAGCACCAGTGGTCCACCATGCTCCCGCTCCCGTGGTCCATCATGCACCTGCACCAGTGGTCCATCACGTACCCGCTCCAGTGGTCCATCATGCACCTGCACCAGTGGTCCATCACGCACCCGCTCCAGTGGTCTATCATGCACCCGCTCCCGTGGTCCATCATGCACCAGCACCAGTGGTCCATCACGCACCCGCTCCAGTGGTCTATCATGCACCTGCTCCAGTCTACCACGCACCCGCTCCAGTGGTCCATGAGAGTGCTGGAACTCTAAAGGAAGATGGCTACCACTACGGCCAGCCCGCTGTCAAATTCGAACCTGCACAGGAATACCTGCCCCCAGTTGTTCACAAGCCAGCTCCCGTTGTCCACAAGCCTGCTCCAGTTTACCATCCAGCTCCCGTTGTCCACAAGCCTGCTCCAGTTGTGATCCCTAAGGTCGTTAAGGAGTACTTGCCCCCAGTGGTGCACAAGCCTGCTCCCGTTGTACACAAGCCTGCTCCAGTTTACCATCCAGCTCCCGTTGTCCACAAGCCTGCTCCAGTTGTGATCCCTAAGGTCGTTAAGGAGTACTTGCCCCCAGTGGTTCACAAGCCAGCTCCTGTTGTGCACAAGCCTGCTCCAGTTTACCATCCAGCTCCCGTTGTCCACAAGCCTGCTCCAGTTGTGATCCCTAAGGTCGTTAAGGAGTACTTGCCCCCAGTGGTTCACAAGCCAGCTCCTGTTGTGCACAAGCCTGCTCCAGTTTACCATCCAGCTCCCGTTGTCCACAAGCCTGCTCCAGTTGTGATCCCTAAGGTCGTTAAGGAGTACTTGCCCCCAGTGGTTCACAAGCCAGCTCCCGTTGTCCACAAGCCTGCTCCAGTTTACCATCCAGCTCCCGTTGTCCACAAGCCCGCTCCAGCTCCCGTCTACCGTCAGCCGGAGCCCGCCCATGAAGGCCACCAGGGCTACAGCTACCCCAACGACCCTCAGCCATCTTTCAACTTTTAAGAAACGCTTGTTTTAATTAGAAACTATTCTCCTCTAGCATAAGATGCTTTTTCGAATGAAAAGTCACTAGAAACAAATAAAAACGAAACATAAAAAAACGACTTAATCAAAATTTTCATATGGGGGAAATGAACAAAATAAGAAAAATATTTAAATAATACACATATATAGTATATATAAATAATAGATATTATTTGAAAAAAAAACAGTCCAGCTGACTAAGCCTAGCTTGTCTTTTTTATCATTGTTAATTATATATTATATATCTATACATTTTTACTAAACAATATCTTGAACATTTAATACACACCAAGGAATAACTATTTTCGATTTTCTAAAAGTAATTGTGATGCGTAGCTGTAGTCTATCAAAGCGCCCTCTTTTGGATGATCAGTAATCATCATAGCCCATTTATATACTATGGTATTTTAATAACTATAAAAAGTCCAGAAGTATGCTATAAAAACCAGAGCAAATCTAGCCCATAAACAAACCAATAACCTCAAAAATGATGGTCAAGTATGAATATTGGTATATTGACCTAAGAAACTAACAAACAAGAAAAGAACAAAAATAAAAGCTGGTAGATTGAGAATGCGAATGATAGATAAATAGAGAGCATTAGATAAAAACGCAGAGAGAGCATAAGTTAAAAATGCAGAGAGAGAGAGATAGAGAGTGAGAGAGCTGAAGTCAAAGATCAAAAGTTTGACTTGACTCGTTGTCGAAATATTGAAACGATTTTATTTGCAATAGATTGTGTCAGCTGGGAGGTTGTCTGACTTTTGGGTCTCGCTTGGGTCAATTGTTTTGTACGTGATCTCTGTTCAGGGCTGTCAATCGTTGAGCTGTGGTGAGATGCAAAAGTGTCCAAAGCTGACAGAGACAAATCGACGACGATCTAAAGTCGATTGACAATAAAGCCACAATGAAACGGAAATGTGCTCAAGCTGTTGACACTATGATTCAAATTTTAATTGATTCTAGCTTTGTGACATGATGATGAAGCTGCTGCTGCTGCTTAAGTTGGCATTTTAAGTGCCTCTACATAGAATCAATAGAGAGAGAGAGAGAAAAGACAAGAGAAGAGCTGAGCAAGAAGCGAACTCACTGACACTTGACCCCACAACAAGCCAAACAAGTCTCGACCTTGACAATGAGGCTCTTACCTTTTTAAATCGAATCGATTCGAATGGATGGCCCCAAACATTATAAACGAGCTGACTATTTTTTATTTTAGTTTTTTTTAGTGGTTGCTTGTTTATCTAGGGCCGCTCCAACTATCGCAGTATGACAAAGAAACAACAGCAGCAGCAGCATCCAAAGCAAACAGCACAATTAATAAACTGAGCGAAAAACACGCTCCAAATTTAGAAGTATAAATAGTTTGAGTCTCCACAGCGCTGGCTGCATTCGCGTCAGACTCGTTGCTGGAAGCGACAAAAGGTTTATTATTCTTACAGCTTGTAGCGCTCCCCCCTCCCAACCAGTTCATAGAATGGTAATACACAAACTACTTATATTTATACTATTATTAATAGTTTGTTTTCTTTATAATTTTTGGCTCTTAGCGTTTTTTGATTTGCTCGCTGCTGGCGGCAATTTGTCTGCAGCATTGTGTTTTGGCCGATGTTTCGCAGCTGGTTCAGTCGGGCAATGGATTCGTGTACGATGTGCCCAAGGTCAGTGAGCTGCAGCTGGAGCTGAACAATGAGTTTCCCACTGGCGATGAGTTTCCCCAGGACGCCATACCAGTTGCACCCTCTGATGCGGAGCTAGGTCTGGATCTGCACGAGGAAGTGGCTGCCAGCCATGATAGCGCTACCTACGTCTCATCCAAGGGTCATGGATATGCCTATCGTGTGCCTAGCAGACGCTTTATCGAGCGTTAATCCTTAATTAATTTATATATAAATATATTTTATTGTACCAAAGTTAATTCCCAATAAAAACAAAAACAGTTGGAATGCTCGACTTGTATATACCCTTTTGACCACTGTTTGATACTTAGTAGGCCTTAAATGAAAATATCTTGATTACATTTACATAGTTCATTAATAATATTACTGTGTATATTATTTGGAAATTTATATCTTTATATATATTTCTTTATTATTTATTACAGCTTTCCGGTGTCCCAATTTGCACCAATTTATATTTTAATATTATCAGAAATTATTATTCAATTTTTATATTACATGTCCCTTCAATTAATTATTTTTAATTTAATTTTATTCCATTTCTAATTTTTTTATATGTTAAAAAAATTTTAGCAGATGCGTAGTGATTATTAAATTAATTAATTAATACAAATAATCATATATTAAAAACTTTAGTCATTGGTTCTCCAGTTACCCTTTCACCAGCCAAACAGCTTCCAAGGGCTTCAGTTTGCCTTGGCAATCGCTTAGAATGATATCGATGATGGACAATATTGATTTATATTTATCTATTTCTATTGTATACATAACGATCTAAGCCATTTGAATTCGTATTTGTTAAAGCCATAGATAAACAGGTTTTGACATAAGAATCTGACAATTTCGCACACTCTTTTCTGTTTTTTAATATATTTGTGGATTGTGTGCAATTAATTAAAATGATTTACATAAATTACGCAAAAAATGTTGTGACTAAATGCGAGCAGCGCCAAAACTTAAATTTCAAATAAATTTTATTTGAGCTGCTTCTTCGTTTTTTAGTAATCGATCAAAGCCGCTGGCGGTTCAACAACCCGCATTAATTAGCCAAAAAACTAGCAACACAGATAAGAAAACAAGAAAATCGAAAAGTGATTGTTGAAACACAAGAAAAGATGCTAGCAGAGCAGTTTTGATTGCTTTAAACTATCTAAAAAAAAATGCGATCTTCGATCTGTGATCTATGTTGTTATTACATAAATCTTGACTTTTAAATTCTAATTAGTCGAGATTTGCGCTAAGTGTTGCTCAGTTTAAGTCAGCTTACGTCGCCCTAAAATAATACGTAGGTGTTCCACTTAAATAGGTAGCCGACTTTTGACGGGTGTTTGATCCGCAAACGCTTCCGGAAGCTTTAAGTGTCAAATAAACCCAACAAATAAATAAAGAGAGACAACTTCATTGTGTTGTTGGGGCCATGAAATCTTGACCAATCCAACTTCTTGAGCGGCGCAGCGTCATTATTATAAATGAATTCCAATGATTTATGACAGTTTGGTAACGCAGTGCGCTTACAACGCAACCAGCGGCGGAACTGAATCTTTAAATCTTTAGCTCTATATCTGTATCTATATCTGTATCTGTATCCGTGTCTGTATCTTTGTCGTCAGCTCAAACCACAACAATAGCAAACATTAACAACAATGGCAACAAGAATTCAGACTTTTTAATACGTTGCGTCGCTGCTGATAGAAATATGCTCACGAACATTTATGTTAAAAGCCGTTAAGATGCCACGCAAAAGCATTTATTATAAACCATTTAAATCTACTCGATAGAGCTCGACTGGTAGTTGCCCTTTAAAAAAAAAATTAAGCTATTTAAAATATAAAATTGAGTAGTAAAAACTTTAAATATTTTTTGTGTTTATGGGTTGTTAGTTGTACCACTTATAGTCAATAGGGTAATCAGTCAAGATTATAGTTTTAGATTATATTATAATACACTATAAACTTCAATTTAAAATCATTTAGATGATGTGAAAATAATAACAATAGTGGTAAATACAGGTATTTCTGTATTGAACTTGGCAGATCACGAATATATATGTATCTAATGAGAACAAAACTAATTTCACAGCTTATTACATAGATATACCTGCAGTTAACACACTCATTTTGGTCATTCTTAAAGGGTACAAGATCGCAGGCCCCCAATTCTTATATAATGCATAGCGACTAAACAACAACCAAATTCAGATTCATATGCGGATACACATACATATATTTAAATACAGACACAGACACAAAGAATACCCAATTTGTGCATGTACATATATAATATGAAATATAATAATCGAGTAGCCGTAAATCGATTTAAATTATAATGTTGTCCATGGACATGGAGAACACAAAGTGACTTGGTGCTCAAGTGTAGAATTGCGACTATAAAAAACAGGTGCTTTTGAAATTCGACACTCATTGAACGTCTTCGAGCTCAAGGTGTAACATGGTGCGTACTGGACTAACTAAATACTATATACAAACATATACTATATACCATAACTGAGCCAACCTATTATTCTTAACTTGTTTGTCATTTGCAGAACGCATTGCTGAGTTGCTTTTTGGTTAGTTGCCTGCTGGCTTTGACCGCTGCGGATGTTTCGCATTTACCGCTGCAGCATCATTCGGGGGACGAGCATGGCTATGGCTATGATTATCCCAAGCCAGGCGTGCCGTTTGTCATAGAGGCCACCACAACGCCGCCACCGACACCAGCGCCCACCTATCTGCCACCAGTCACCACCACAACCACAACTACGACGACTCCTGCACCAACGCCAGCGCCCACCTATCTGCCACCACCGAGACCCGTGCCCACCTATCTGCCACCAGTCACCACCACAACCACAAGAACTACGACGACTCCTGCACCCACGCCAGCGCCCACCTATCTGCCACCCATCATTGTGCACGAAGCAGAGCCGGGCTATCACTATGATGCACCCGCCGAGCCCTTTCTCTTCTAGACTGAACCACCCAAGCAACCCCACCTATCGACTGTCTGACCCGGAATGCTGTTTGTACCGTTTTTAACTAGTCGACTAATTTTCTATGTTATATAAATTGAAATAAATCTCAAAAATATGTTAATCAAATTGAAAATTTCTTTCTATTTTCATATATATACTGTGCATTTTGATATCTAATTTTATGTGCTTTTGCAGTCCTAATTTCATTTAAGTGTTTGACCCGAAAAAAGAGAGATATGTGTGTGGACCACATCAATAATTGGACTGGCCCAGCTGCAAGAAAACCCAAAAAAAAAAAAGAAAAGTTTGAAGATGGCAAATTATGCATGTAAACGTTTTGTTTTTTTATCTCTTTTTTTTGATTGGTAACAAACCAAAAGCGGCAGTCAATAATTACTTTTACAAAAAGTGTATATTTTGGAGTTGCAGCGTATAAAAGACAAAACGTCAACGAGTCAAAGCATTAATTCAGTTTGTCAGTTTGACATCAGCACAACAACTCAAGAAAAAATGGTAGCTAATAAAAAACAGCTCTCTTTTCTCAACGAACTTAACTTTTTTCTCTGTGCTTTTGTCTACTAGAAAACCTTATGTATCCTGTTGGCCTGCTTGGCCATTTGCAGTGCTGACGTCTCCCACTTGGTTGACAGCGGCGGTGGTGCTCGTCATAATCATTACGATAATCACGATTCACACTCGCACTACCACGAGGATGCCCACTCTTACCATCATGTGGATGTACACTCGCACCATCATGAGGATCCTCACTCGCACTATCATGAGGATGTACACGGGCACCACTACGAGGACTTACACTCGAACCACCACTTCCACGAGAACCCACACTCGCACCACAACCATCAAGAGCAGCACGGTGGCCACAAGCTGCACATTGATCTGCAATTCAATAGGCCGCGAATGCTGAATGGGGCAGGCAGCGGTGGCTACAATTATCCCGCACCCAAGCCCGAGTATCTGCCGCCACCATCGCCACCACCGAAACCACCAAGCAACTTGTATTTGCCAGCCGCAAAGCCTGTTGCCAAGCAACTGCCAGCTAAGGTGGCACCATCGCTGCCACCACCACCACAGGTGAAGGCGCCCAAAGCGACGTATTTGCCAGCACAGAAGCCAGAGGTCAAATATCTGCCCCCTGCACAGCCAGACAAACTCTATTTGCCCGCAGCTCAGTCAGAGAAGAAGAACTTGCCACCTAAGATTAAGCCGAGTCTGCCACCACCACCACCACGCCCTGAGCCCAAGCAAACCTATCTGCCACCTGCACAACCGGAGACGAAGTACCTGCCACCTGCTCAGCCGGACTCCAAGTACTTGCCACCAACTGCAGCTGAACCACGTGTATCCGCCTTCGAGCCCAATTTTCACATACCAGTTCCCTCGTATGCTCTGCCCCTGAGCAAGTCCGCTCCGGGTTACAGTTACAATCCGCCGCAGCGTAGCTTTATGTTCTAAGCGGGGTGTTATTTATTTATAAGTGGACCACCTCCTTGGAGCCCCACCCTCCCCATAATTACCGAAATATACAAATTAGCTCATAAGCAATGCTTTTCATTTCTAAGTAGTTTGGCAAACATTTTTGGATAATTTTGTGGTATTTAAAAGTGTTTGGAAAGTTAATAAAAATTATTTTATTTTTAATTTATCGGATGATGATGTCAAAAGTTAAATGCTCAACTATAAGATAACGTGTACCTAGTCGGCTTGGTAAGCTGTTCTTATTCAGATTCCAAGTTGATTCCGAGAATTCTCTAATATTTAATTAATAGAATTAATTAATATCTTAATACTAATATAAATATTAACTGATGATCAAGAATTTGCTGGTTTAAAATGCTACATTTTAATCAACTTATTTAGTTTGAAAAAACGTTTGTTGAATGACAACCCCTAAAATAAAACACGAACTCAAAAATAATAACAAAGTTATAATCACTAAAATATGATAAAATATACAAAATATGTATAACAAAACGAAAACCATTAAAGCCAATTAACTATCAATATGGTCAGCTTTTAAAATATATTCGCCATAGATATAACTATATATAAATATGTTATATGCATTTAGTGGGGAAATGGGCCAGCGAACGAACGTCAAAACAAAAGAGTTCAATCACAAAAGAGTTTCACAGTTTGAGTTCAAGTTTCGATTTCATGCGGAACGTCATCAACAATTGCCATATGATAATTACTGATTGAAAATAAATAATGAATGCGTGATGTTGCTGGTGTTCAGTAGCTGTTTTTATTATAATTAATTTTTTTTTTTGTTACAAATACATTTAAGCAAATCGCTAATTGCCAATTGCAGCCTGCAGCGTTGAACTTGATTTTGTTGACCTCTTTCAGCGCTAAATATCCATTATCGAACCACCGAGACAATACTCTAAAAAAAAGTATTAAATCAATAAAACCTAAACTCTTTGGGCATGTGAAGAGTGAGCCCCAAAGTAAAAAAAGATTTTTTTTATTTTTATTTTGAATATCGATTTTAAATAGGCGGCGTTTATTGCCCCTCAGCTATAAACCAGAAAACGAGAAACAACCGCTATTTGTGCGAGTTGTCGAATGCATAAATACCCTAGCGGAAATAGTATTATCTGACAGCTCTATACAAATATTTTCTGGCTAAAACATTGAGATACTTGATAAAAGAATAAATTATTGCATCAATTTTAAATGACACATCTTTTGTCAGCGGTTATATTAATATAAATACTAATCAGTTGGACTGATAAGCCATCAGACAGTAATATAGACTTATTGAGTTGGTATTTGTTTTTTTGTAGTTTTAACAATATTCAAATTTGATACATATTTGTTATTGTTTAGTTCTGGTTATTAAGTCTCAGGCGCTAATTTGAATGTGAATTAATAGGAATGGAATGGTGATTTAATATGATTAGTAGAGGTAATGCTTACTAATTGGTTTCACATTTTTATAATACATAAAATTGTTTCTTGTAACTGGTTCTAAAAAATATGTTAAATTTCGATTCCGGCTTGGCATCTATGTCACTTAACAATTATTTTAATAATGCTTTGAATGCGATACTCATTTCATATTGCCCCTTTTTATAGGGTATTACAAACTATATTACTTCAGTTTACACATGGTTCATTACCATTCCACAGGCTTATAATTAAGAGCTGATCCGCGATTTGATGTCCGCTTCACGCGGCGACAAAAACAAAGGCAAATCGTCAATCGCATAAGGCGATTGGAAATTCAGAAAAAAAAGCTCATTTAATAGAATTTAAAATGCGAATAACGGCTGCCCCCCACAGAGGGGGGAAACAACGCATCGCTTCAAGCTGTCAGCAGCGATTGAAGTCGGCGTCGGCGTAGACTGAAATGAAGACTGAAATGGAGAGACTTAAGTTCAGTTCAGACTTCAGACTTGATCTCGCGATTCTCGCTCATTGTATATAAATAAAGAAGCACTTCCCGGTAACTGTATCATTTCAGAGCCAGTCATCGCCCCGAGAACGTTGTCTAATAACTGCTTAACAGATAAAATAGAACAAAATGGTTGGTATTAAATTAAATATTTAAAGGAATTATTTAAACTTTTCCTAATTATATTTCCTTTAGAAAGTCCTCATTCTCGCCTTATGCAGTTTGGCCTTGGTAGCCGCTGATGTATCCCATCTCTTTGGGGACGATCATCATCATCATCATCACGAGGATCATCATCACGATCATCCCGGCTACAACTATGAGGCACCAAGCATACCCTTTGAGCTACCAACCAAGGCGCCAGTGCCGACTTATCTCCCACCAGTGGCACCACCCAAGCCCACCTACTTGCCACCTGTGGCACCAGCACCCAAGCCTACCTACTTGCCACCAGTAGCACCAGCACCAAAGCCTGAATATCTCCCGCCTGTTGCAGCACCCAAGGCTGAATATTTGCCACCAGTAACAGCAGCACCCAAGCGTGCCTACGTGCCACCTGTAGCAGCACCAAAGCCTGTCTATATTCCACCTGCACCTGTAAAGCAGCCAGAGGTTAACTATTTGCCACCAACCCCTGTCAAGTTCGCTGCTCCTGTCCCCACCTTTAAAATTCCAATTCCCTCGTATGCTGCACCTCTGGAACCGGGCAGCAGCTATCTGCCACCACAGGAGCAAGTGGAGCCACACAGCGAGGATGGCTATCATTACGATGCACCCGCCAATCGCTTCTTCTATTAGCGACAAGTGATAGGCCAACCTCAATGTGTATATACTAATATGTATTCTAACTGTAAATTGTATAATACTAAAATATATAAAACAAACAAAAACACTCTAATCAAATCTTGAAATTCTCTTTAATTCCGATGCAATGACAACATAATTATATCGAAGTGTGAATAATACTTAAATAACAACTCCAAAATGAAAACCGTTTCATTCATGGGCAAAACGAGTCTATCTGTCCGTCTGTCAATTTGTCGGTCTGCTCGCATTTGAGCACCCACAACCGCAAACCAATTAGACTGAGCCAGTCGAGTCTGCTCGACTAGGAAATACTCTATTGAACATTGATTAGAAGTGTTTTTATTGCTATCTATAATCGATTTGTATTATTATTCGGGAAGCGCTTAATGATATTATTGACTTAAAAGTGTTAAATCAAAAATAAAAAATAAACAATATAAAACTTAAAATGAATAATTAAATTAAATTTAAAACGAAATCAACTAAACTAATTAAGCAAATTTGAGATAATCTAACCAAATTTAATTCTTTAACTCTGAGATCAACCAGATAATGCTGACAGCTAAGTTGGCTCCACTGATCATATATAAGATAATATATATATAGTTTGTTGGGTCTTCCTGCTACTCTATTCTCTATTTGCAGAGCAAAGATGCACACATCTCATCGAAAATTCCGTATAAATTGGGTTTTGGCTTTTATGAACCGATTGCTCATTTTTTAATACGCGTGAGTAATTGAAACCAACCAGCAGCAATTTGATTCTTTATGGCCCCCAATGGAGCTGATGATTTATGGTCGGCAGGCAGCACAAGCCTGGCCCATTGTTCTCGACCAAAATGTAACACGCCCCCGCGCGCTTCTTTAAACTTAAGCTCTAGCAAAGCGGGAAAGTGAAATTAATTCGAATAGGAAAGAATAATGAACTGTGGCTAATTTCATCGGCATCTGTTTGTTAAACTTCATTTCTTATTTAAGGCATATTCGAATGCTAAGCTATTGCAGAACCTGTCTATTTACTTTTATGATATGCAAATTAATTAGCTAATTTTCAAATTAATGTTTTCATTCCCAAATTGTCATTTAGTTTTGGCAACACTATTTAATATGAAATATGTACAAGCCATTAATTATAATAATTTAAAGTTCGCTGTTCTAGAATCTATTAGTTCTGTTCATTTGTCAACTGGTTTCCAATTCTTCTTTTACTTCGTCTTGTTTTTATTTGTTTGTCATTAAACTATCGATTAATTTATGCAAGAATTTGATCGGTGTTAAATAAAAGAGAAAGGTTGTCAAGCTCCAACAAATTGAGCCCAAAAAATACAGAATTAGACAATCACTTTTTAAAACCGCTGAGTGATTCTCAAAATGATGTATACGAAAAGTATAGCATACATAGAAGCTGAAGAACTAATTAGTTATCAACTCTACATTCTATATAGAAATTTACATAAGAAAATGACTGCCATTTATATAAAAATAGAAATCACTTTAAAACATATCTAATAATTTCCATAATTCATGATAGATTTTTATATGTGCGAGCTTTTTGTCATTGTTTGGCTTCCAGTCTTAAAGCTGTCTGTTACATAACTTTATTAACGGCTAAAGAATATAAATTTAATATTTGATATTTTAGATAATTTTATAGATTAATCATACATTTAAAGATGTAGAAAATTCTGTCCTAAAAAATGACAATTCGGCTTGGGTTATTTGGATTTGCTTATAAAAATATTTTACACAATTTATTTAGTAATATTTTGATGCGTCTTTGACATAAGACCGAATTATGTGTTTTGTTAAGTGCGGATTGCTGTTTTTTTTATCAACAAGCTAAACTATTTCAAGGTGCTCTCTGTTCAAAAACAATCATCGGTATTCGTCAGTGTTAACTGTTTGTTTGCTTTTATACAAAAATTTATTTTCACCCAAAACTACTGCCATCTTTTAGGCTTATCTTTTTTGGTATATCTTTGATTGTATAACAGTTTTGATTCAAGCTGATTCACTTAAGAACTTTTTATCCATACACATATACAGACTATAATAAATATTCCATTTCGAATTGGCGAATAGGATCTGCTCATCATTGATGAATAATTTAAATTCAAATTTTCATACATCAAGAGTAGAAGGTCAACAATTGTGTGAAAGAAGTTTTACAACAATCGTGACGCCCAATCAGCAGACATTAAATCGATCCAATAAAAAATGCAATCTATTCATCAAATAATAGTAGTTTATCCAGAACTGAACAGTTTGAAAGGCTTGCACAATTTTGGTGACTGTCGAGCAGAAGCAACATGAGGAATAACATAAAATCTTAAACCGGTTAATTGACTTTATTTTTGAAAGTATTTTGGCTAACTTACGAATTTGTTTATATGCCAAACTATTAACGAAAACCACCATTCTAAACCATTTATGAACTTCCTTGGAAATATTGCGTATCTATACCAGATTTTATACACTGAAAAACTGAAAAGTGTATAATGAAGCTATGCAAAAGTTTGGAAGGAAGGAAGCAATTTTGATGCCATAAAATATATATATATATATATAACAACAACCGAGTCAATGTGGAAATGTTCAAGACCTTCAAAAATGGAACATGATTTCTAGATGATTGTATCGAAAACTGTTGCCGATTATCGATTATATCAATGCAAGCCAAATATCGATTAATTGTTAATTTATTGTCTTTCAATTGATTTTATTAATAAAGGTTTCTAAATATCAAATTCATTATTTTGAGCAAGTCTAATATGTATTTAACTGGGTATCTTCTAGTCAAGCTGTCGCGATTACAGCATTTCAACAAGTTTAAACTGTTGAAATAATTCCCAGACCATAACTTCAAATATCAGCCGCAGCTTCCGTATGCAAAATTGGTACTCAGTTTGCAGAAAGACACACACGCACACACACATTTATAATGGATTCTTCATAAATCGTGATTAATGATGAGTGACTAACTACAAGTCAGAAGGCATTCAGAGTTCTCAGCGGTGGCAAATAATGAAAATCAGAACGAATATTCAACACATTTTTCAATGTTTTTGTATGTTTCTTTTGACGAGTTGTGAATACTGTAATTAAAGTGATGCCTCGACAAGGTGTTTCTTTCGAAGACCTTGGAGAAAACAAATAATAAAAATACCATTGGAATCTTTTTTTACTTTTACAAATAATTTATCTTTATTTATTCGAAATTGCAATTCAACTAAATACTTTGACTCGAGTTCGTTTTCGATTTCGACTTCATCTTCATTTGTCTCTTTGTACTTTTGATGTTTAGTATTTCATTATTTTTTGGGCGTGGGAAGAAGATTCACACAGCCACGGCATTGTTAGAGATTAGGTTGAGAATGCGATAGTTGAGGATATAGATTGGATAGTTGAGGGTTAAAGCTTAACGTTTAGCAGTTCCAAGTGGGCATTTAGAGTGTAGAAAGCGGGATCGGGAACGGAAATGGGATATAGAAAGAGGAGAAGGGAAAAAGGTAAAAGATATATTTGTATGTGCAAATGTATGTGTAAATAAAAACGAAAAGAAATTGATATGGAGTATTAGATATATATTAAATAGGCAATGTTAATATGCTAGAGGCCCTTTCTTTAATAGCGGCGCTGGCGGTAGAAGCGTCTTACATAGACTGGACGACGGTAATGGTAGCCACTCTGGCTGCTGTACGAGCTTCCTGCCACATTTTGCAACTGCTGCGACAACTGTGGCGCCAAGTACTGCGAACGCTGCTGCAAAATTGGCTGCTGCAACTGTTGCAACTGCTGCTGCACCTGTGGCACCAAATACTGCGAACGCTGCTGCAACTGAGGTTGGGCATAAGCGAAGTTTTGGGCGATGGCAACGGGACGGGCGATGGGGCGTGCCTGCGTCTGAATGGGTCGCTGGATGGGATGTGCCACAGGCCGTGACACGGCAGCAGCAGATGCAGCAGCAGCTGGTCGTGCTGGTGCCGGTGCAGGCTCATCGATATCAATGTACTCCGGTTCGGGTGTGGCAATGTCCTGCGGATTTGGTCCCTGTGTGGCAGAGTCCGGCAACTGTGCACCAGCACTGCAGCCAAGCAGCGCCAAAGCAATAAAAACGAACAGTTTCTATCAAATATAGGAAGAAAATCTTATTTTAGTATCAGAATATCAGAAAGCTAAGTTTGTATTCTTCGCTTAAGTTGGTTAAAGTAGTAAATTATTTTTCGAATAAATTTAAAAGTCAATTGATGTCCTTAAAGGTTGATAACTTTAAAGGTAGTTTCTGCATGGTTAAAATATTAATATATTTTTTTTTTGATCAGACTTGTCGATTTAGTCAACCGTAAAAATTGCATTAAGATCGCTAATAAAACTTTCGTCTGACTTCTAACTTGTTATCAATTTAATTAATCTCGCACTAAATTAACCTATGAAATTCCTGTTTAAATATCAAAAGTCGAACTTCTTGTTGCTTAAATACAAAAATTCATCTAGTTCTATATTGAGTTCAGTTATGTTAAGTTATGCATATTTATATAGAAGAAGACATCCAATTCTACATAGTGTTGGTTTGAGTTAAGTTATTTTTAGCAGTTGCCTGCGAGAATGAAATTCATGAGTATCCCACTCGAAGCTGTCCGGTTCGCAAATAAAATTGTGCACTTGAGTTGGAAGCACTCCAACATTATGTAAATGTTCTGTATCCACACGCACACACACAAGCCCCAACAGCAAATTTAAATATGTTAATTTAGTTGCACACTTGTCACTTTTGTGGTTTAAGACATGTCCTTGATACACTTTGAGAACACTATTTAACATTGTTCAGTTTATCCGGCGAGGATCACATACCATTTCGGATTGGAGCTTTTATATTCAAGGGTTT
Source organism: Drosophila demipolita (assembly GCA_035042405.1). NCBI lineage: Eukaryota > Metazoa > Arthropoda > Insecta > Diptera > Drosophilidae > Drosophila > Drosophila demipolita. The sequence continues at coordinate 5,255,554 of JAWNLI010000059.1, read as the reverse complement.
TTTTATTTAAGCAAGAAATTTTCTCGTCCAGAAGAGCCGCACGAGCAATTTGCACTCAAGAAGTTCAAAGCACAAATGATGATGAGTTGGGCAGTTTCTATGAAATTTATACTATAACTGCTTGGCCGTTCAGTTCGGTTCAGTTCGTTTTAGTTCGGTTCGCTATGTGGGTCTGAAGAGAAATAAGCAGCAGAAGCAGAAGCGACGACCGCCAAAAAAAAACTCGATGAGACACATAAAGTAACGCTGCCAAAAATAACAAGCTTGGCAACAACACGCGCAACATTAACAACATCAAACAAAATCAAATCAAAATTTAAATTATTTAATACGTTATTGGCCAATAACGACCACAGCTAGAAGTGGTCATATGTTTCTAACCATAGTTAAAAAAAAACATCGGCGTGCCGTTTAACTGTCGACAATCCAATATTCAAAATCTCAACTCCAAACAATCACAAGAAGACCATCGTCAATCAATTTGGTGTCGTCACGTCTTGTGCATGACGCATCCGAGTCAAAGACTAAAATAAATAACGATCAACAAACGAACCATAGTCAAAATCAAAGCATGGAGATATCCTATTCAAAATCAGAACTATAAATGGAATCGAAATTCAAATTAATATTTAATATTTTCCATTCTCTCGCTCTATCCCTTTCCTTGCTCTCTTAAGTGTTTGCTAAGGGCTTGGCACGGCTCGTTTCCTATACCAAGTTCGTTGCCTAAGTCTTTTGTTTCAGCATTCTAGAATTCGCTTAAATTTGCATAACATTTTGTAAGAATAATATTTTCTAATGATGTATGGCCAACCTAATTATGCAAAATTCTCAACTTTTGTTTTCTTTTTTTATGGGGTACACATAAATCTGTCTGATTTAGGGTTTAAAGCAATTTAAAGGCATTAACGGTTTTGACACATGTTTCAGTTCACTTTTGTCGTAAGCTGCGTAAATCTATTGATAAACTTCAACTTGACTTGAACATATCGAGAATTTTGTGTTTGTTGTGGAGATTTTCCAAAAGCCCAGCCAATTGTTTGTCTGCTTACTTGACCTCTGGCACAAACAAATAAACAAATAACCAATAAATAACCAAAACAATTTAACGACTTTCGATCATTACGAATATTATTTCCGTTTTCGAAAAACAGCTCGTCCATTTGTTTGTGTGGGGGAATTATATTCACCCAGCCAGGCCAACAAGCGTTTGCCAATTGAGCTACTAAAAATGCAGCCACGGCCAACATTTTACACAGGAAATGCCGTCGGCTAGGCTCTCTATCGAATGGGCCCATTAAAATGAGTTAGAACTTTTGGCTGGAACTTGTGGAATCTTTTTTTATTGTGTGACATCATTGCTAAACTCCCTTTCACCTGCTGATTAATTGTATCATTGTCAAAGCAAAGCTGGTCAATTTGTACAGTGATGGCAAAAAGTCAGCACTATTTTCCGAGATTTGCTTAAATGATTTATGTTTTTTTGTTTATCTAAGGCCGAAAATCTTTCTGTTATGTTTTATTTAGAGTGCTGACTTTCTGTTATTTATTATTTAAGTGGAGATGCCTTTTTTGAAAATCTCACCAATACGACAAAACTCACAATCCAGATACGTTTCTCCTTCTATTTTGCTTAGATATATTATTATAATTACAATTTTGTTTTGGTGCTTTATTTTTGACCGCAGCTATATTTTTTATATAATAAGGTGCATGAAGCGAAGCGCATTTTTTAAATATTTCTGGTTTATCCATAATTTCACGGTTATTAGAAAAATTGAAAAATAATCAATTATGCCTTGTGATGTAGCATATTAAATGTCAAGTCAACAAAAACAACGACGAAGCATTCATTAATCTCCCATTAGCAATACATCGTATCAGATTTGTATCATACGTGAATATATAATTGCGTCAACATATTTTGTTGTCTGTTCACCAAAAAATAAGAACACATGTCATTTAAAATGGCAAACGGAAACTAAATCAAAACACAGATCCAGAACACTAAAATACATTTAAATTTAGTTAATAAATTTGTGTTTTTAAGGGAGTGGCAGAGTTATTGAATTATAGTGAATGAATAGATAATAGATAGATGTTTATAGCCATAATAAATAAATAGTCATTTCATCTTCATTTAGCCAGTTAGTTTTGCCGCGCACCGGAACCAAAAATATAGTCTGCATCAATATTTGCATAGTGGCAGAAAGAGCTGACAAAAATATGTCTATATGTCTTCATATATTCATATATATTCATATTCATATATATATTTATTCATATTAATCAATAGAACCGGTACGCAAATGGCTATCAAAAGTTAAATCAAAAGCTGTTAGCTGAACCGAACCGAACAGAATCGATCATCGGCATCATTAGTCAAGCGCACTAAAAATCTGGTCCAATTGTAAACGAATGGAAAGCCCAAAATTAGAAGCAGCCAAAAGTATTGTGATCATTAACCTTGTCAGCTACCTTAAGCAACGCCTAATTCAAATATAATGCCTCAAGCGTGCTGCCGTGACAATAGTTTCAAGTATTTTGTTCATATATGTATCTGCATATATATAAATTAAGTATACGACCTGTAACCAGAACCATATTTGTTTATTATGCTCACTTACAAGTGTTACATGCAATCTTACAATTAGATCGGGCAGTATAAAGTCGATCTAAAAAAAATTGTAGTTGAGGCTGATAGACTTGCAGATATCCTGTACTTGATTCTTGGTTATAGTCCAATACCGAATGTGGAAGAGTATATTAAAAGTGAATACCTGAAACTTGGGATACAGATTTTTCTATGCTTCAGACAGATAATAGCATAAATATGTAATCATATTTCTAATAAACATATAAAATATAATATACATAAATAAAATGCATTCTAATTATTTACAGGTGAATTACAAATTGGTTAAGTGAAATTTATCGATACACTTAAATACTCAGTCCGCTATCGTTAAACGTCTTTTGTCATCAATAAAACTATACAACACTTAACAAGTTTGCTACAGAGTTTTGTTAGCCATTTAGCCAGCTATAGGGTATAAATATTAAACTGCTCATCAAAGCGTTTCCCACGTCTAAAAATAATGATCGGTAAACGCTTGGAGACACACTTCGTTCTTCAGCCTGCTGCTGCCGTTGTCAGTTTTTTATTTGCATTTGAATACGCTGAATAAGATGGAAATGAAACAAACTACGACTACGACTACGACTACCATGGTATTACCATTGATGATAATAAATTGACATGGCTTTGCGAAGTCAACGAGCGTTTGGCCAATTGTCAACAACACAAACTGAGCGGCATTTGTATACTTTATCATTTCAATCGACCACACATAAAAATGACAAGCTAAACAGGCATTGTCAAATTGAGTTGCTAACTTAACACTTTCAAGCTTCTTTAGCTTAAGCTGAAAATAACAATTAAGAATTAAACAAAGAAGCTGCTAAAAAGGGCACAGTTTTGGAAATAAAAAACATGTTGCAAGCGAAGATTTAGCCTTGCCTAAATAGCGCTGAAGATTCTTTATCTGTGAATTATCTGTGGGATTAGCTACAAGCCCCTCATTTGTTTTTTGACTAGCTTGGCTCCTGTCAAACACTCAAAGTGATGTTTGTCAAGTGCCGACAACAATGAATAGTAAATTACAGACATATTTCCGCACATTCACCACATTAGCATTATAAACATTCAATTAATTACGCATAAAATATAACAGTTAATATCCACTCTATTTATACCCTGAACCCATGCATAATGTAGTTATTATAATATATGAATATTATAATTAATGAATATTATATTATATATATATATATATAATTTAATTTAAAGCAGAACTAAAGACATCAAATTTGGAAGTTAAGTTTCCTTATACCATATGCTGACCAAGTTTCATTGATAACTGCAGTCGTTTTGCGAATTAGATAAACATATTTTCGGATTTTCGTATTCGCAGCTGTGTTCAGGGTATTTCCTAATCGAGCACTCCCAAATGGAGCACTCCAACTTGTTTATTTTGTTTACCTGCCTCTGTCAAGTTATGAGTGTATCAAATATTTGTATCCAGTGTACAAATTTATTGCAGACAAACAGTCAAACTTTTGTAGAATGTTGTGTTGAGCACTTTAGTGATTTATAAATGCTTCAATAAATTGTATTTAAATGGCTGCTATCGAGACAAATAAATAAAATGTTCCATAAAGTACTTCCGCCTTGGCATTAGCCAGTCATATTCATGACTAATTTTTTTCCTCATTTTGTGGGCGTCACACTCTTGACCTAAACAACGATCTGCTGACTAAGTAGTTCAATCAAATGCAAAATTAAATAACATTCCTCTTTCTCCTTCCACATCTGTATTAATATCTATTTATAACTATGAAACTACTTCATATTCATATTTGCCATTTCCAATAATGGCCACGCGCTGTGAAAGCCGTCTGAGCTGTTAACTTTTAATTGGCCCGCACAGAATTCATTATGCAAATTAATCGTCAAAGCATAGAACCACAAATTGCGTTAACATAAAACTAGACACAAGCCAGCCAGCTGTATCTAATCATTATTTAACTTAGCAATTAGCTTTTATATCGCAAAAAAACAAACGAATAATAAAATGCCATAATTATGGTCGTCAGCTTAGACCCGTGGGCAAAATGATGGCCGGAACGTTAAGCAAATCAAATCTTAGAGATTAGACACATTGGCACCTTTTGTTGGCTCGTATCTCAAAACTTTGACACTTTGTACTTTTGAAAAATACGAACAAAAAAATTATTAAACAATTGTTAATCGGTTGAAGCTCAATTTGTCTAGATTAAGATCAAAGAAACATGTGTGCAGATCGCCCGAACTTCATTCATATTTATGGTGACAAAACTAGTTCATACAGTCAGAAAAAATCGATTTTATTTGTTTTGGAAATCATTCAAAAAACTAGAATAGTTTAACTTTTTTTTATTCTAATTTCTTAAGATTAGAAAGGCAATTATAATGGACACAAAATAATATATGTATCTGTTTAAATTTAAAGACAAAATAATAAATAAAACATTTAACCAAGTGGATTGATTAATATCATTTTTAAAGTAACAAAGTAAGAATTAGTTTACACATAAAAAAAGATTAACAACTTATTTTTAAGTTTTAGAAGAAATCAATCTATCAATTATTAAAAAAAAAAACCTGCGTACTTTTAAAATAATAAGTAGAACTACCCTTAGTAGAACTACCTTTTCAGATACATTTTTTTCAGTGTAATTAAACATTTTTGCGCTATCGAAAAACATCTCAACCCGTCGAAGCACTTAGCTTAGGTAAGCAAAAACAGAAACTAGTTGATTTAAATGTTTAAACTCTTTTATCTCTGTCATTCAAGTTAATTTGCACAAATGCAAATGGCTATAATCTTTGCCCCGATAGCATCTTTTGTATTTTTTTTATTGTTGACCAAGTTGAAAACTCGTTTCCACACGTGACGCATTTGGCCAAAAGAGAACATTTGCCCGCCACATTGTCTAGCCCAGATGTAAAGTTCTACACAGTGTCAATGGCCCAGCTAATTGTAAGATATCTACATAATCCTTTGTGCGTGTGTGTGTAATATGTTGTGCGTGTGTGTATCAAAATACAGGTAACTGCTCTTTGACATTGTTTCGTTTGTTGCCCCTTTTTTATTTTTTTTTTATTGGCGGGTTTTCGTTTTGTTGCTGTGCATCTTTATAAATGACTTCGAATGCGATTGTTGTGTGTGTGTGCTTGTGCGTGTGTGGTTTTGTGTGTAAGGCCAAGGTTAAAATTTGTAAAGAGATTGTAAACATTGGATAAAATTATTTGTTTCTTGTTTGGTTTCTTTCAGTTCGCCGTTGCTGCCTCATTTGCATTTTGGTTGTGCTCTGATGTTTAACACGTATTATGAATTTTTCTTTTGACAAGTGCCTGTCAGCTACAGGGCCCTCATGGCGCACGACCCACATCGCTGTCACACACACACGCACACGCACACACACACACACTTGCCGTTAATTGACTCACCCAGAGCAGTCAGCAATTTCCTGCCAGCTGGTAGTCAGTTGGTAGTCAGTCGTCAGTATTTAATAACATTTGCGTGACTATAGCCGCCTGCCCGGAGGCATTATGAATGGTTCAAATCAATACCCAAAAATAAAAAATATCCACATGAGTTTTCATCAATGATGTGCTTCTTTACATATCTATCGCATTGTAGAAAATTGATTGAATTTTAATAGCTTATAGAATTGATTGTCTTGTATTATAATCTAATTAAAGTTAAAGGCAGAAGTAAGCATCTGCAAACCCACCAAGTATATATTCGTGATCAACAGCCGATACAATTTACCAGACAGATCAACTTAATTAAATCATCTCAACTTATCAACATATTATTAATTTCAACATACCATTAAAATCAAAAAAAGTTGCAGTTAACAAGAAACGTTTTTCATATTTAACAAACTGTAATCAAGCAAGTCTTATATTAAAGACCTGGGTCAAGGGAATCTCCTTGTCGAGCTCTCTCGACTGCAGCATTCTAACTTGTTTTTTTATTAGTTGCTGTCTGGTCGCGCCTTGATATTATGGAAATCATGTTTAGGCCTCAAAAAACCAATTGAATTACAAGACGGTACATCTTAATCCCCCACCGCTCTATGCTATATATATATATATATATATATTTGAACAAAGACTGTGCTAATGAGCCGGGCTAATTGAGCGGCTGTCGGCAAGTCGGGAAGAAAAAGCAACAAATAATTGGCAAATTTTATTTGCTTTGTTAAACGCTAAGCGATTTTGTTTGCGCTTCGTTTATAATTCATAATTCACATCTGTTGTTGTCATTGTTGTTGTTGTTGTTGTTGATGTTTTGGTGATGCTACTTAGAAAAGATTTTGATTTATTTACAATCACTTGAATGCTCAGAAGGTTAATTGTGGTTAAACGTCTGTTAAACTGTTGATAAATTTGCAGCCCGACAAAAGATACGTTTCTGCTACTGTGTGTGTGTGTGCGAGTTTATGGGGGAGTTTTGCTATATCGGTTAATTAAATTCGGATAAGGAAGTCAAGATCAGCAATTAATGGAAATTAACTTTGAACCACTAAACGTATACAATCAAAGTAAATGTTAATAATTAAATCTGCTTGTTTTATGGCTCAAATGATAAATTCTTCTCAACTAATTTGAATCACTCATAACTCGAATGAGTAGTATTCATAAAAAGCTTAGTTTTCAGCAGCTAAGAAATCAACCAAATATCAGCTCTAAGTCTTAGTTGACAACTGAAAGTATGCAACAGTTTCAACAGCTTAAAATAAAACAATATATTTTACGAACTGAAGCACAACTTCAGGCTTAAATTAAGCAAAAGTTGCTAAATCACAATCCGTCTATCTCCGCACAAACATGATTGCGTTAGCAAATTTCATGCGTGGCTGAGTTTTAGGCAATTCTTTTCAGCTGCTGCTGTCAAAATGTTTCACATAACTCTTAGCCTCGAGCCGTCTACACAAATCATCTTACGCAAAAAGTGTGTGTATAAAATATGTAAAGTGCGTTTTCTATCTTTGTTATACCCTGATTTAAGAAAAAATCTAAAAAATGGTATATTGAAGTTGTGACAAAGTATGTAACAGCCAGAAGGAGCTCATTGGAATATATTTGTTGTTGATAAGAAACAACAGCCGAGTAAACCATGTTTCTGATCTTCAAATTTTATATATAATTTTCAGATAAAGTTCAGATAAATATGACTCACTATTGTAAAGATATTAAAAATAAAAATGTAATTATATCGCATAAGAAACCCAGGTATTATATTCAATATGGATAAAGCCATTAGCAGCTCAGACTTACTATATAATTAAGGGAATCTGCTGGTCGAGCATTCTAAATTGTTGCTATGGTTGTTGTTGCTGCGGTTGTTGCTGCTGTGCAGAGCACTCTTGGCAGTTTGTTGTCTGCTGATAACAATCAGCACTCCAATTCCATGCCAGGGGCAATTTCGCCTTTGATTGATTTACAAGAGGGGATTTCAGTTGTTTAGTTTTTTGCTGGTCAACGTTGCGTATGCGTAATCAGAAAAGATGACGATCGACGCAGGCGCTTGAAAAAGCAATAATGATGTCGATTAAGTCATAAATATAATCTGTTGACTAATAATAAAGTTGATTAAATTTCGAAATTAATATTCAGTTAGCTTATGGTTTTTTTTTGTAATCTTCAAATAAATTCCAGTTAAGATAAAAAACATTTTGCCGACGGCGCTTTGGCTTGGCATACAGCCAGATTTCAGTTTAGAAGTATTATTATTAATTAATTTGTTACTCAAATTATTTACATACACTTGCGTGTTGTTCTGTTTCTGGGAAGCGCTGACTCTACCCGAATATAAAAAACTGGTATGGGAATTACACCCGGATGGAACAAGTCATTCATTTCAATGAAATATATTTGTCTGTATGTCCGTCCATCTGTCGAGTGTCGCTCGATACACGGCATTCGAGAAGGTCATCGAGGCAAACTAATGAACTTGTTCTATGCGCAGCTCAAACAATGAATCTGCCAACTAATCAGCACAATGCGTGCCGAATCTTTTGACAACTCGAAAATAATCTCAAAACTATAATGCTGTAATCATAAATCATGCAAAAAAAAACAGCACAAGCCACAACTCGGATACTCAAGTGGCAGCCACAACTTGCAGCTGCAGCCAAGTCTAACATAATAACAACCAACAACTAGACAAAAGACGTAAAAATTACAAGAGGGCTCGAAGTTAGAGAGTATCAGACTGGCCTATACCCTGTACTTGACAATAGCATGCCTTCGCATGTGCTATACTTTAATTTACTATTAATAAATATAAAAAACTGCTGTTGTTGATGTTCAATTATTTATTTAGTTAATGTAAACAATATTATGTTTTTAAATCTTATGCAATTATAAATTAAAAAATATATTTGGAAGACTAAAAATAAAATGATGTAAATTATAAATAATTGAAACAGCTAAGATAAAAAGTAAAGCATATAAAACAATGAAAAAATAAAAAAATAGTTCCTCACCCTAAAGCTAATATAGTTACTAAGAACACATATGGATAAAATATAATATAAAAATAATATAAAATATATAAAAAGAAAAAAACCCTAGTTTCACACTCTACACTCTAAAACTCTCTATAATTACTAAGACCACATATGGATAGATATAGACTGGAAAAATATCTATAATCAAGTCAGAAGTTTTCGGCTTTTATAATTTATGACTGATATAAGTACACAACAGATGTACAATTATATTATAATTATTTATTCAATGTTGCTACCCTCTGCCTGCATTTTTTATGCACTTATGTACAGGGTATAAAGACATAAATCACGCCCGAGAGCGACACTCTTTAAGACGTTAATCAAAAGCAATCCAAAGAGTCGCGCGCGAAGGGCGCGTGTCTTCGACAAATGCAGCAACAGCAGCAACATCAGCAGCAGCAACATTAGTAGCAGCAGCAGTAAAATTTGAGCAACATTTGAGCAGCAGTTGAGGAGCAAGTGTTGCCGTTGTGTCCAGCTGCAGTTATGGCCAAATCGAAGGCCAAATAACTAATGCTTGTGTAATTACACTCGAGCCCTGTGGCATAAGACATTGCTCAACAAATTGCAATTGCAAGTTACAAGTTGCAGTTGCAGTTGCACTTTTTATATTTTTGGCTGCTTAATGAAGCCAACAGCAGCAGCAGCAGCAACAGCAACAGCAACTCAATTTATTGACTAAATGACTGATGAACTGACGACAGCTGGTGGGAATTGAGTCGTCGCCACATTTCGCTATTGATTTTGGCTCGAACCGAGAGCTGAGAGCTGAGCTGTGATTCGGATTCGGATTCGGGCACCTTGAGTGCGCCCAAGTATGGCAAATACAGGTTGCTCGACGGCAGCCATGCATCGTTATGCGTTTATATATAGCCATTATGGGTTACACCATGGATGCATGCATGGATTTATGGATTTACTAAGCATTCGACAAACATTTAACAAACGATCCGCCTGAGAACCTAACACGGCTAACGTGACTAACACGGCTGCTTGGCGTGCCCGGTATTTCCGACTGTGATTTATTGGAGATGCCATAATTAATTGATTTGACACTGTCCAGATCACGCTAACCTCTGACTTTCAAGTATATCCATATTATTATGCCTATATATGTCATTAAAATATGTAAAAAGGGTGTATTGAAATCCCTTTCTCGAATATCGATTTATTCTACAACAATATCTGTTTTTAGGGTATTTGCTAGTCGCTAATGTTCGAGCTCTCTTTAAGAAATCATTAAAGAAAATATTTGCTTTTTTAATGTCATACTTATAATATACATTATTATAATTAAGTCGAGGCGATTCGCCGGGAAATAATTAAATACTGACATTAACTATTATAAACTGGTTGGTGTTAAAATGATGGATAGAAAAACTAGTTGGCTGATTGAGTATTTGTTTAAACGATTTTATATTTTTAATATGTTGAAAATTTAGATAAAATTTGATTTGACTGACTTCTTCGATAATAGATTTATGATAATTCTAAGTTTGTCGTAGTTGTTAAGCCGTTCTTCAGTTATTTTTATGTGCCTAATACTTTATTTATATATAGTCTTAAGAATGTCAAAAAAGTCAGTTATTAAAATATTAAAAAATTAGAATATTTTAAAGATTGACAAATAAGTCATTAAAAGTATTAAACACAGAAGAAAAAAATAGAAAACAGTTCAAGGATTGTAAAAGAAGTCAGCTGATTAAAATACCAAATATAGAAAATATATAGATTCTAACGTTGCACTTGTCCGATCTGGGGAGCTGTTTCTGTATAGCCATATCCATATGCATTCTCGGTTTCATGGTGCTGCACTTGAACCGTTGGTATTTCGGCTGCTGCTGGTTGTGGCATTGGTTAAGTTGCCGGCGCTAATGACGCCGCCATATATCTTTGCAAGCGTCAGCAGGCTGTCAGAAGTGGCGCCGCAGAAGGTTAACTGCCGTTAAGATTTCGCACTTGGCCACACTTGGCCATTGGCCAAGTGCAGAAATCTAAACACGTAATTGCTATTTGCTTATTGTCGATTGTCGCTTGTAGTTTGTATTTGTGTATTTGTAGAATTCTTCTTTATTTTTGAAACGAACATTTACAAAAGGTTGCTTTTGGCGCTACAAAGGGTTCCATTAATTGATTGCTTTATGCTAAGAATACTTAAGTGGGGATCGAAGGCAGCATCTTTTCTAGAAGGTGAACGGCCTGGCGGGCTTGTTGTAGTTGTAGCCATCGGGGCCCAGGGAACCAGCTTCGGGTGGACTAGAAGGAGGAGGACCATAGCCAGGAGTAGCTGCTGGAGGTGCAGGTGGGCGTGGCTGGTAAACGGGTGGTGCGGGTGGCTGCGATGGGGGCGGTCCGTAGCCGGGGGTGGGTGCAGGTGGCTGTGGTGGGCGTGGCTGATAGACAGGCGGTGCCGGTGGACCGGAGGGAGGAGGACCATAGCCGGGAGTGGGTGCTGGAGGTGCAGGTGGGCGTGGCTGGTAAACGGGTGGTGCGGGTGGCTGCGATGGGGGCGGTCCGTAGCCGGGGGTGGGTGCAGGTGGCTGTGGTGGGCGTGGCTGATAGACAGGCGGTGCCGGTGGACCGGAGGGAGGAGGACCATAGCCGGGAGTGGGTGCTGGGGGAGCTGGCGGCTGAGATGGAGGAGGACCATAACCGTTAGAGGGTGGTGCGGGTGGTGTGGGTGGACGTGGCTGGTAGACAGGTGGTGCTGGTGGCTTAGATGGTGGTGGACCATAACCGCTCGAGGGTGGCGCCGGTGGTGCAGGTGGTGTGGGTGGACGTGGCTGATAGACAGGTGGTGCTGGTGGCTTAGCTGGTGGTGGACCATAACCATTAGATGGTGGTGCAGGTGGTGTGGGTGGGCGTGGCTGATAGACAGGTGGTGCAGGTGGGCCAGAAGGAGGAGGACCATAGCCGGGAGTGGGTTTCGGTGGGGCAAGTGGTGTGGGTGGACGTGGCTGGTAGACAGGTGGTGCTGGTGGTTGAGAAGGTGGAGGACCATAACCATTTGTGGGTGCCGGTGGTGCAGGCGGGCCAGATGGTGGCAAGTACTCAGGTGCCGGCTGCTCAGGACGTGGTGGTGGGCGTGGCGGCTGTGGCTGTGTGGGTGGTGGGCCATATGCAGTTGGTGGTGGTGGACGCTGCGGAGTGGGGCGAGGCTTAGGCGGCGCCGGCTGATCGGGCGGCAAGTATTCCGGTCCAGCTGGTGGTGGCGGTGGAGGCTGCGTCTGCGGTGGTCCATAAGACGGAGCCGGCACAGTAGGTTGTGGACGTGGTGGCTGCGTTTGTGGTGGTCCATAGGATGGAGCGGGTGCGCTCGGTGTAGGGCGCGGTGGCTGTGTCTGTGGCGGACCATACGAAGGAGCCGGAACCGATGGCGTCGGCAGCGGACGCGGTGGCTGCGTCTGTGGCGGACCATACGTGGGAATTGGCCGCGGCGGTGGACGTGGTGGCGGCGTCTGAGGTGGGACATAAGAACCACCCGGCGGCGAAGGAGGCGGACTAGGAATCAGACCGGAATCCTCAATACCATTGCCAGTGGGCGGCGGCGGAAACGGTTGCGATGGCTGCTTGTAATGGTATCCATCCTCTTGCAGATCTGTATCCAGATGCGAGACATCCGCATAGACGCTGGCAGCGAGCAGCGCCACCAGAGTCAGAAAAAATCGCTGCGAGATGGAAAACACAAACGAACACAATTTCAGAACTGAGTGCAGTTCAAGTCAGAGATTCACACAGATCCCACTCACCATGTTGGCTACAAACTCGAATCTCTCACACAAAACTTTTCTTTCTATTATTTATTTTACCGGTTTGAGCGCACGCGAAAACTGAAACTGGACTCGAGTCGGGGAGGCAAGCGAAGCGACGTCTTCGTTGCAAAATCACAAAATCGAATGATGCCCAAATGTTCTCCCTTGCCGCATTTATACCACAAGCAGCAGCAGCAGCAGCAACAAGCAGCAGCAACAAGCAGCAGCAACAAGCAGCAGCAGCAGCCCCTAAGCTCCGCTCAACAAGTAGCAGGCAAACTCTTTTGACTCGTCGTTTGAGCCAACGAGTTTTGGCTCAAATATGATACTCACCTGGCTCAGTCATCATCATCATTATCATCATTATCGTTGTCATCGTCGTCGTCGTCATCGTAGTGATGCTGCAACCTTTGTTAGTTGTTGTTGAACTTGTTGTTGTTGCTGATGTTGCTGTTGCTGTTGCTGGTTGCTGGTTGCTGGTTGCCGAGTTGTTGTTGGTAATCAACATCGATTGTAAGTCAATAACAACGCGTACCAGTTAAGTATCTAGTTTTTAGTATTTTGTATTTAGCGTTAGGGTTTTTTAAATTCCATTCCGGACCTCTGGCACCGACTGTGGGCCCAGGGCCATTTAAGTGTTAACCAGGAATCATGCTTATCAAACAGCTTGCTCATCAGCACTGCTCTACACTTAGACAAAAGCTCGACCTAAAAACCATTTTTTAGATTTTTAGGAAATATTTGTTGTTATACGAAAATACTAAATGAAAAAATAATCATAAAATTTTTAATTTTTAAATATCTCGTAAACTTTTTTCCAAAATGTAGAAAAAATTCTCCTGGAATTCAGCAAAGAAACTCACTTGAAAATTTGTGTTTTTGGAATTTACTTGCTAAATACTAAGTTGCTGACATCCCATATTTTTATTATATTCTACAGCAATTTTTTTCGAGTGTAGCTGCGCAGCGTAGTGATTAACATACACTTTCAAAAAGGCACTTTGACTTAGTCACGCTGGGTGTAACACATTAAAGATTATTTCTGTGACGCCATTGATCACCAACTAAAATCTTCATTTCGCATATTGTCGCTGATTATTCAAGTAGCACAAAAGTGAAGGATTGTATTTGAGAACAGTAGACAATAATTTGGAGATCTACTTGTGCATCGACATAAAAGTAACGTTCAGTTTGAAGCAAAGCACAGATCAGCTAAGATCAAAATAAATTTTATAAAAATGATAAGATTCATGAATAACGAGTCCTATTTTACATTCCCAGCATATTCTGCTCATCTATTGAACATTTCTAAATATATTTCTATGAATATTCCTAGATTTCTATGTACATTTCACTTTAATATGAATGCCATTGCTTAGTAAAACACAGCTTTTGAAACAGGTTCCTAAACAGGAACTGCGTTTTTAGCTATTAAAATTTATAGCGGAACTAAACTTTCACAAATTTTTAAGTACCACTTCCATAGATCGATTTAATGAGTCATTATAGTATTTTAATGGAGCCGAATAGTGATAAATATTATTTTTTACCAACACCTTTATATTTTACTTTTCGAAAGCCAAAACTAATTTAACCTTATTTTTAAAGCAATAATGCTTGGTGAATTGTTTCTGCTGATATTGTCATAAGTTCTTTAAAAATGTTAACAATCTTATAATTAGTCGTTATCTTTATAGTTGTCTCCCTTTTTGTGAATATATATATTTATCGATCTTACATGTACTTAATGCCTGTAAGGGAATTTCATCTTTGTCAATCTGCAGTTAGTTAGTTTAGCTTTCTGTTTTGTTTAAGTATTACGTATGTAAACTTAATCAGAGTCGATTATTTGCTCAGCCAACAGACAACATGAAAATTGGAATTCAAGTAGCTACAACAACAGTAGCGCGTGGGCAGCACCACAGCACCACCAACCCGCACCACCAAGCCACGTTGGAGGTTGATAGATGTGTGAAATGCTCGAACGTTTGCATATTTTTAGATTTTTGCAATCACAAAACAACTGAAGATGTCTGCGATGACAAACAGCTAGCGAAATCGTGCCAAATTAAGAATGACATATTTGTTGTATTTACAGTTAGTTATGGCCAATGCACAATGGACGGCAATTGAAACTAATTTGAATTGACAGCCAGCCAAGCACACAGCTGCTCCACAGATACTTCACTCGATATAAACCGCCAATATCAATTAATTAATAAGCCAATTAGCCGGGCGGATTGCGCGGCGTATACACAATACGAAGCCAGCTGGTCGAGTTTCCAAGCTGACCAACAGTTTAAGTGTTCTCGTTGTAAACCCAACACCCATTGAAAATATTTAAATATGGTGTAATGAAGTAGTGCCAAGGAATGCTGCTGGTAAAGTAAATAAAAAAAAATATATATTTATATTAAAATATATTCTTGATTTGGACTAAACAGCCGAGTCGTTTTAGCCAGGTCAAGCTAATCTTTCTTCAAACTCAAAGCTTGAATTGGAAAAGCAGATTAAAATACACAATTGTACAAAATTTAATATTTCAATTTTTAACAAAAATGTATTTTCGTAATAAAATTACACATATGCCATAACTGTTTAACAGGGTATCTCCCAGCCGAGCACTCCCAACTTACTAATTTTAACTTGTTTTATTTTGACTTTGTATTATTTGTTTTGTATTAATAAACTTTGCATTTTTATTGAATTTTGTGTTTGTTGCTTTTGCTACAGGTTTTGTTGTGTGATTGTTTTTGGTTTTTCAATTTCATTTTGTTATCTAATTGTTATTGTTGCTTTGTTTATTTTGTGCGTGAAGCATTTACAAATTGTGTGTGTGTTTGTGTGTATTTGTTAGTGTGTATTTAGTTTAATCTTAAATTGGTTTACTTAACATAACAAGTTTGCAATAACTGTCAGTTGTTGAATCAATGTGTTTATTGCACTTAAACTAAATTCACTTTACGATAAAAGTAATGCACAATTCCTCTAGTTGAATTTAATATTTATTCGATTTTTGCTTGGGTTTCTTGTTATGATTTCTATGCCTAAATGGAGAAGCGTTTATTTCAGTGAGATAATTTGTAATTGTATTAACTGGTTTCGCTATCTTAAATTTTCCGTTGCCAATCGTTCGCCGCTTCTATTCTGCTTTTCTTAATTAAAATCTAAAAAATTCCGCTTAAATCGTTTTTCATTTATTGTTGCGCTTTGCAATGTTTAACCTTTTTTAGTTGTTTTGCCCAAATGGGATATATCAGGCGATTGGTGGCTCTTTACTTGCCACGATAGATCTCGATGATGCGATCCTGATCGACGTACTCGAAGATATGTGGCGCATCCATCAGGATGCCAATCGTGCCCGCTGTGGTCACTATAAAGAATATATACAGCTGCAAGCGATCGATCACCATTGCCACATATTTCCAATCCTCGCGGGTCTATAAAAAAAAATGTATGTATATATATAGATTAGATATGAGATCAGATCAGATTATCTCGATCGAAACTCACCTGTATGTAGAGATCCTCGTTGCGGAGATGCTCGGCTATAAATTCAACGGCTTCGGTAGCTTTGCTCGCCTCCGGGGAGAGTAGAATGGAATCGGAGGACTCGCTTTCGCGACGACAACCATCGCCCAGGCCCAGATCGGCGCCGCTGTTCACCTTGCGATTGATCTTACAGTTGGGATGATGCAGATCCGACAGTTCCATGACCTCCATTTTGGACTGCTTGCCTCCAATGGCGCTGATATGCTTGGGCAACTCGGCCGGCGAACCATACGAGGGATGCGGGTGTGCAGGCATACTCATTCCGGGCATCTCCATCATCCAACGGAGACGGGTCTTCCGCGGCCTTTTCATCAGTAAAAAGGCGGGCAAATAATGCAGAAACACGGATCTTATCCACATGGGCATGCGATGGGTGCGCGGCCCACGGAAGTTCCAATTGATAATGATGACCGTGACCAGAATGGACACCGTGTTCATGATGAAGGTGAACAGCAGATATTTGGCAATCAATGGCAACACCAGCGACGTCGGCGGTAGAATCTTCGACACGAGCAGCAGGAACACAACCAGTGACAGCAGAATACTAATGCCAAGCGTAACCTAAGTATTAAATAAACACCATAAATAAATCAGGTAAGAATGTCGAAAGAGTCGAAAGATTTCGACTACGAGATACCCTAAATCCTTTCAGTAATGAGCGCTTTCAAAGATCTTTACAGTTAATCAATAATATGTCGAGATAGAATATATATTAAATCGATTTATATTTATACATTAATTTTTATTATATTGCTATTTCATGTAATATTAATTTAGTGTTATCGGAGATCGATTTATATCGATCAAATTCGACTTAACTTGAATTGGTCACTCAGCCAGACAGACAGACATGAATATATTTACTTAATAGATGGGAGATTTTTCACACTCTTTTACCCTTTACCCATTTGGAAGGGTACTTCATTTCTCCAACTCACCTTTTCACCAGCCTCGGCGGGCAGATAGAAGACGAGAACGCAAAGGAATGAGATCAGCACAGTGGGCAAAATTAAATTCACCGTGTAGAACAATGTTTTGCGTCGAATAATTATGTAGAATGTAATATCCGTTTCGGTCGGGTGATTACTGTCGCCTTCGTAGACATTGAGGTACGCCGGCACCTCGATAATGTCCCAAGTGCCCGACTTCCAATAATCGGAGAGATCCACAAAGTTCTTATTATTGTAGAGCGCCAGCGAGACCTGATCCCCATTAAATGTCCACGAGCCGAACTTCATGATGCATGTCTGCTGATCGAAGGGGAAATAGGTGACATCAATGGTGCAGGAGCTCTGATAGATAGCGGGTGGCACCCAGAGCACCTCGCCCGTGGGATAGATGAGCACGTTGGACTTGTAGCGCACCTCGTAGTTGCCATCGGCACTAAACATATGTTTGGATTGAAGAGAATAATGAGTGTTACTAACTTGGACTGAGTAAGTCAGCTGTTAGCCTAGGAACAGTTAAACAGTTAATACACAACGATGTACACTTGTACAGTACACACACACACAAAGAGAGACAGTGGAGTTAAGAGTTTATTTCACTTTGTACAGTTAGTAGTTAGTACTTAGTAGTTAGTAGCTAGTTGCTAGTAGTTGCTAGGATTGTTGAACATAAGGCGATCTACTCACTTATTGAAGAGCACAATGTCCGGCTTCCAAACCTTATCCGGGGGCAGACGTAGCACCCCGATGCCGCCGTAGTCAGCCTCATCCCATTGCAGCTGATAGTCGTACCAAACCAAACGTAACCAAACGTTTGATTTCATAATTTGATTTTTCTCATTCTTGGTTTCAATTTGTATTTTTTTTTTGTATTTTTTCGGTTTTTCAGTACGTTTCGGTATTTCAGTTTTGAGAATTTGAGATTTTGTTGAGATATTTTGGTTGTTGTTGTTGTTGTGGTGATGATGGTTGGTGGTTTGGTTGGTTGTGGTTTGGTTGTGGTGGTTGTATTATTTTTTATGTTGGTGGTGATGGTGGTGGTATCAGAGAATCGATCGTTATACGCAATTTTATTGTTATTTTGTATATGTGATTCAAGCGAATCGAATCGAATCGAATCGTATTCATTTCGTATTTTTTGACAGAGAGAGAGAAACATATTTAAGAGAGATCGGGTGGGAAGGTAGTTAAGACATTATTTGCATATTGTTTTTCGCATAATTTGGTTAGTATAAAGTTTGGTTTTTTAATGTTTTGTTTTTTTATTTTAAATGCAATTAATTGTTATTTAGTAATTAGAGTTAGTATTTCATAATGCTAGGCATGAAGTTTCACTACAAACATCCAAAATACAATTCAAGACAACGTGTAATTAAGTATTTACAAAGCATAATCGAAACTGAAAAGATTTGGGCGCGTGCAAGCCACGCCCACTGAATCGAAGAGTGGGCGTGGCAGCGCGCAATTGTGCATGTGGCAACAGCAACAAAACTCAAGAATTTTCTTTTGTTATTTATGAACAGAACTCGTAAGTAGTACATTTACACGCTACTAAGGTTAGTATTTTTTTTACTTGTGTTATTTAGTAATTTTTTTTTGGTTTTTTTTGTATTTTTTTAAATTTTGATTTAGAACACTTACGACATTGATTAGCTGTACGAACGCCAAACCAAATCTTACTCCAACTTTTTGTGTCATATTTTGTACGGGTCGTATGAGCTTATTGTAGCCCCGAAAGAGATCACGCACCAGGCGCTCTTCGTCCTCGGATGCACTGACTAAAACACACAAAAACAAAATGAGAAACGAAAGAAAACGAAAAATACCAAAAGAACGAATGGAAAAGCACAACAGAAAGTTAGGTGGAAAACACAAATGTTGAAACGGAGTTGTTGAAACAAAAAAGATAAAAAGGAAAAAAGAAAGATTCAAGAAGATACGGAAAACACAAAGACGAAGAACGTATATGAGCAAATATTTTTTTTTTTTTTGTATTTTTTGTGGTATTTTAATTTATTTTATTGTTGCGTTATTATTTGTTGTGGTTAATGTTGTTTGTTGTGAGTTTTTCTTATCGAATGGCAGAAAGAGACAGCGAGAGAGACAGACAGAGAGAGAGAGAGAAAGTGACAGACAGAGAGAGAGAGAGAGAGAGACAGAGAGAGACAAAGAGAGAGAGAGAGAGAGAGAGAAAGCGCGCGAAATGATGACCAGAGTTAGAGTTTAGAGACTTGACGCCGATTTGCATTAGGTTGCGCTATAATTTCCACTATATAAAAGAACAAGATGAAAGCTCGTATTTTTTGTTGCTTTTGTTGTTGATGTGTCTATTGTACAGTAGCTGTTGTTGTTGTTGTTGCTGTTGTAATTGTTGTTGTGCTTCGTTAAGTGGGGTTCATTTCGTTGCCTACATTGCGTATACGCCGCTTGGGACGCCATTGCATTAAAACAATGTGCGAATTAGTGTTTTTTTTTCGTTGATTTTAGTTGTTGTTGTTGTGATTGTTTTAATGCAAGGACCTCTTACTCAAAGAAACAGTCCTAGAGCTAGTGCAATAACATATATGTATGTGTGTGTGTGTGTGTGTGTGTCTGTGTGTTGTTGTTGAACTAGGGACCGCCCTACAATTTAAGAGTTCTACTCAACTAAATGACAGCTAACTTTTATCCGACAGCGAGAGAGACAAAGAGAGAGAGAGAGAGAGAGAGAGAGAGAGAGAGCGAGTAAATGGGTGTGTGAGACAGAGAGAGAGAAACTCTCTGCTGACAGCTGGCAGAGCACATGTGCAGAAAACTGGGATGCGGATGCTGGCTGATGCTGATGTTGAGCTGCTGCTGCTGCTGCTTCTTCTTGCTGTGTGAAGTAGCTATCATGACCGGGTTATGCTTATGTATACATGTGTGTATGTGTGTGTGTGTGTGTGCGTGTGTGTGTTATATAGAGCACAAACTGTCTATATATTGTATACTTTTTTCTTTCAGCTATTTAATGTGAAGTGGGCTTTTAAATTCTACTCGGTTCGTGTGTGTGTGTTTATGTGTGTGTGTGTGTGTTTTGGTGTGTATAGCAAAGACCTCTAAGTACACCAGAAAGTACTTTTTTCTTGGGTGGATTTTCCTTATATTTTTGTCGACTAAACACACTAAAATTATATATAAATAGATATATATATATATATAGATTCGCTATATTGGACTGCTCAGTTGAGAAGGAGTATGAATTAAGATTCGGCAGTTGATACAGAAATCTTTTCTTTATCTTTTCTTTTCTTTTCTTTTGCATTTCTTTCGGTTCATTATTCATATAAATCGTATTCATTTTTAGTTGCTTTTGGTTTGTGTATCCAGCGGCGGGAGTTTAAGCTACGCTTTGCAGTACATAATTTGAATGGATTCAAATAGGTTAGAGTGGGGGGTGTTTTGGGGGTGGGTTGTGGTTGGTGGTTGTTGGTTGTTGGCTGTTGGTTGGGTTGGAGGGGGGAGATTTTTAGGAAGAATTGTTAATTACAAAAGCAGAGAGAGATTAGGCTAATAAACTGAAGGTTGGGTGTCATGGAAAGTAGTAGTATTAGTTGCTTGTAGTAGTATTAAGTAGTTAGTAGTAGTAGGCGAGGGGGGTGAGGAAACTATTAGAGTAGTAGTAGAAGAGATTGGTTGTTTTTTTTTTTTTTGGTTTCATTGCGAACGTTTGAACTATTTAAAAAGTATGCTAAGAGGCATTTAAGAGAAAAGCTAGTTAATAGCTACTTAAGGAGAAGATCTAAGCTGCAGTTTATATATATATATATATATAAGTAATTGAATAATTAGTTTAATTAGAAAAGGGTGCTAGGATTGAGACAAAGAGACAGAGAGAGAGAGAGAGAGAGAGAGAGACAGATAGAGAGGCAGAGAGAGAGAGAATGGTTTGGAACTCTATAATGGCTACTAATGATTACGAGAATATATATATCGCTTATATGGCATATACAATATTTTAGTTGTTGTTTGTTGTGGTTGTTGTTGTTTTTGACAATTTTTTAATGATAGGCGCAGTCGTCGTATTCGTATTCTTTTTTTCTTTGTTTTTTTTTTTTTGTACGCATTTTTCTGGTTTTCTTATTATTTTTTGTTTTTGGCAGCGCTGCAGCAGCGACGCTTTGGCAAATTCCTCAAGTGACAAACGTGAGTTGCGTCGAGAGTCGATTAATTGTTGTTGTTGTTGTTGTTGTGTTGTTCTTGTTGGTACTATAACTAAGTTGATTTTGTTGTTGTTGTTGTTGTTGTAGGGGTTGGTGTAGTTGCCAAACTATAGAATATATAAATATAGAAGCTGGACAAAGGTAGATGCGGTTGCTGTGGTTGAGGCAGAAGCACAGGCAGAGGCAGAGACCGAGGCAGAGGCAGAGGTAGAAGCAGAGGCCGAGGCTGCTGGTTGTTGGTTGTTGGTTGTTGCTTGGTTGTTTGGTTGCTTGGTTAGTTGGCTAACTATAAAACTTGCCGAGTTTGTCAAGGCGTCGCTGCTGGCGCGTTTTATTTAATTTAAGAAAAAAATCAAATCATTGCTGTAAAATTTGCTATGTTTCCAAAGACTTTGTGGTGGGTTCAAGTTGGGGTTAAGAAAATTCATATACACATATATATATTTGTTAGCAAATAGTAACGCCTTTTAACTTAATTACATAACGTCTCTGGCCCATCCATACACTATCCCCGCCAACCCCCCGCAAACGTACCTCGGGCAATCAATAGCAGCGCCAGGATGCTGCCAAGCAGCCAGGATCTGCTGGGTAACTCCATTTTCTCGCTGTATGTCCTTGCTTCCTATTTAATATGCAAGCCAGGCCATTGCACCGCCGACGCCCCACTGCAAAAACGTTTTCATTTATTAACCGAATTCCATAGAATTTTTATAAGCCAAGCACTGCACCTTGTTATTTATGAATTTTACAAATTTTTTCAGCTAGTTTTGCGCAAATTTCAATGCGTTTTTCTTGTGGCTGCTCGAATTTTCCAAGTTTTACTGCGAACGTTTTTTTGGGTGCGTATTCAGAAGATGAAACTCAACTCTGGATAAGTAAATCAATGAGCCGCAGATTACTGATGCGCACAGCAGCTGAGAGCAGAGAGCAAAGCGCAGGCTCTCTCTCATCCAGTGAGAGAGGGGGCGGATAAAAGAGAGGGAGAGCGCGAGAGAGAGAGGGCGGTGGCGGGTTGGTTCAGTTTGTAAACAAAAGAAACACTTTTTTTAAGGGTTGGCCTTGTCGGCATTGCTCAGCTGTTGCTAATTCTTTTGTTTACGTGTGACACGTTGTTGTGTGGCAGAGTTGCCAACAGTTGCCACATCTATTCAATTTGACACACAGTGCGTGGCATAAGTACAACACCACTTCCTCAATATTCAGCATATTTTAAAGAGCTCCGAAGGTCAACGGAGGTTGTCAGCATTTTGTTTTACGATTCGAGACGCCTCAATAATTAAGCAACTAGTTAGAAGCAAACATGATTAATTCATACAGAAGCAGCAACAACAGCAACAGTTGCTCAAAACAAGCATCAGCATCTTAATATTTAATAATATATTAGAAACTTTCCACCAAGTTTTTGTTACGCATTGAAATATGCCTGATGCGCATTTACAAAAAATATGAAGAATAGGAATTGGAATAAAAAGAGCTCATCGAATAAATACCCCCAAGCCAAGTCTGTGACTATATTTATATTGATATGAATGTATATGGTATAGGAGGGAGAATATAAATATTTTATGATGTCTTAGGTGATTCCTTCAACATATTATATTACAAACATTAACATATCTTTATGAATTCTATTCTTAACCATTTTTAATTTGTTTTGAAAAGAAGATACTTAAATTGGCAGCTGCATGGCACTTTATAAATGTTTTTTATACCTTACAAAGGATGTTCTAATATATCGTGAAGTTTGTCACATATTCAAGAAGATGTCTCCCACAACATTAAATATATATTTTGTTGATGATTGCTATCCAAAGCAAAAATGATCTAATATATCATGAATAAATAATCTATTTCGAATTAATGTATAAGATATTTTCCCAAGGAACAAGGGTATCAAAATGTATAGTAAAAGTTAAAAGTCAGCTCAGCAGAGAATGAAAACTTTGACGCGGCTAACTTAGCCATTATTTCTTCTTAATTATTTATTTTATATTGATTATATTTAATGTTTGCGCATATGTGTAATAAATTAAAGGCACTCGTCATAAAAGCTGTCGATGATCAGCTCCCTGTATAGCTGCTAATTGCACAGCAAGGGGTATGGGGGGCGGGGCGGCTGGATTGGAGGGTTGACTTCCGTATGTACAGGCATTGCTCGATGGCAGCGTAATTTGTTGAAGCCGTCAAGAACAATGGCAGCGCTTAAAGAAGCGCTTAAGAAAAAAACGTCTGTAAAAAAAACCAACTAAAGAAAAACCAAATAGAAAAAGAAACTGTGTAAAAAAAACTTAATACATGGCATAACAAAAGCCGCGTGTGAGCCGTTTGGTAATGAAAGCATATTTTAGCATTGTTGATGATGGCTGCCAGCAGATTTGCAGCTGATTTTCATGTGCGCATGACAGCGCAATACAATGCAATGCAAACGAAACGAAAGACTCTGGCAACGAACGTGCAAAATCAAGCCTTATGCAGGCAGCATGCGCTGGATGCTGAGAAGCCAACTTGGACTCTGACAGAAGACGAACAACCACGAACAAAAAATAGCTAAGGTCGCCAAAGCGTGCATAAAACTCAATTTTCTAGCGTTTTTTTATTGTTGTTGTTTTTGTTGTTGGCGCAATTTGGGTGCCTATTTTGGTGTCAACACACATCATCATCATGACACAGCGTCATTGATGACAACGCCAACGCAAAATTACATATGATATTAATTTCAGCAGATTTTCATCAGATTTGATCAATCAGTGTAATTAAAATATATACATAATTATCAGCTGCATTTAATTGAAACCGTTTTGCTTTATGGTTTTTTTGTTTTTTTCTTTTGTTTCTGGTGGGGCAGTTACAAGGTTGCTACGTGCCTCAGAGAGATGGCCTACAAAATGGGCACACGATGAGATGACTTAACAAACTGGGTGTAGCTTTACAGTTATGTGGATGAGCTCATGCTCATGCAGCCGTGCAAACACCTATTTGCTGGCATAGTTTTGTTCAATGTCTCGTCGGCTTTAATGGATTACTTAATTATTTTGTTTAGCATCCGCTTTTGGCGCCTTTTTTGCACTTAAATTGCCATTAATCATAAGTGAAGAAATTAATCTGTGGCTTGAACATGAATCTCTGTATTCTGTACATGCTTCATTCTATGCTAATTGTGTGTGAAAATACTAATAATTCGCAAATGTTAATGGCAACGTAATGTGATACCATAAACATTTAGACTATGAGAGTCTTTGTCGACTGTATGTGTTTTTCTCATATATATAAATAAATTAATTAGTCAACAGACAGAAATGGATACTTACAGCTGTGGTCATAATAATAGTTATAGTACAAGCAATATTCCTAAAGTATATTTTATGAAAAATTTGCAGTTGTATTTTTGGCCAGAATCCAGAAATATATGATTAAAGCTAACGCTGAAAGTAAAAGTAAAAATTTAATTATTTTTTACTTAAAATGCTTTGAAGTATGCGGATAATTTAATACTGTATACTTTTACTCAATAAACTATAATCTGTACTAGCTTAGTTATCATTATTGTGCAAACTATTTGATTGTTCACGGTTCACTTATTTATTCTGATATTTATCTTTCCCAGAGCTACAAACCTAAGCTGATTACTTAAGGCACTAGTCACTTATAAATAATCAATTTTTTAAAAGTCAACTGGATGATATTTTAATATTTATGATCAAGTGAAACTAGTCATATGCAAAATGTATTAACGATTTTTTATAAATTATTCCCTTTTACTTCAGAGCACAACCAAAATTTTGAGCATAGCTGTATGTGAATATACTTTTCACAAAGTACTCGAATGAATCAGCGTTAATTTTTACACCTAAGATTCTTGTGCATATGGAAAAACACAATCAGCAGCAGAAGCAGAAGCAGCCGCAGAAGCAGCAGCAACTGCATATTAATAGATAAAAGATACAAAAGATACAGACCAAAATGAGCAACTCACTAAAAAAAAATTGCACAATTAGCAAAAGTTGGCTGGCTGGCTGACTAACTGACTGACTGACTGACTGTCTGACTGGCTGACTGGCTGACTGACAGTAAGTGCCAACTGTTGTCAGTTGGGCAACATTAAAAGTCCTCAACCATATTAACACTTTGGGCAATGTTTTGCGGCGCGCCGCAGCTCTCAAAATTTGTGTCAAACCCAACAGCAGCAGCCACAGCCAGCACAGCAACAGCAACAACAATGATCGAAAATCATGCAGCAAAGTGCACGACCAAGCAACAACAATAACAACAATAACAGCAGCAACAACAGAAAAACAAAGTAGACGAAATATAAAGAAAATGGAAAATACAGCAGCGTTTACATAAATCGTACACGATTTGACACACGTTCCACATTTGTGCGGTGGGAGGTGGTGGGGGCAGGCCAATGAGGAAGTGCGGCAAGTTAGGTGACACAAGTTAAACAACTTATTGCTTCCTCATGTTCCGCACATGCCACAGCATTAACTGGATGTCAAAGTGAATGCCGTTGATGCAATTGCCACAAGCTGGAAACAAACTAAATCTTGTCAATGCCCAAAAGTATGCAGCATTATTTTTATACGTACATCTAATTTGGCGCCTGAAAGTAGGCAATATTGATATATGACTGGCAATTACAGAGTTGACATTTAATATATTGCCAGATTCTGTCAGATGTTTAATATAATATATTGCGAGCATAAGTTAAGTCATAATTTTAGTAATACTTTATAGACCAGAGAAATTCCTTAATCTGAATGTAATTTTATACAAGCTGAAATATTATTTGTTTGGGCATAAATAAAAGGTGCTCAAAAATTATACCCTGATTGTTGAGTTTTGCTTGTACTTTTGGTTATTTGATAAGAACTATTTTAATACACTTATTGCCTTTGGATAAGATAGCTATCTCCCACAAGCTTTGCATAACTATAAAAATAAAACGCAAAAGTTGTTTAAATTTAGTTTGGCTTAAAATGTTTGCCATTTTCATTTGAATTATATTAAGAGCGAATTCTAACTAAGAGCGAACAAAACATTTCGTTGGTATGTGTTGCTATTTGATATAAAAACTATTTACAAAACGTCTGTAGACCCAAAAATAACACCTATCCAATCATATAGCCATATTTATATATATATATATCCGAAATGCACATCAATCGATTTGACCCTTGTGCGCTATATAGGAATCATAGAGCGTCGACTGCTTGCGCCTCTTCAGCCGGGAACAGGCAATGAACAGGGTCACAGTCAGCACACAGAGCAACGCGGAGCAGCTGGCTGTTAGCGCCGAGAATGTGGTTGTTTTGAGGCAGGTCTGATGTGGCAGCTGCGGCTTGGACGTCCGATGGGCATAGACATCATCGCCATCGGATTCGCCCTCCTGCAACACGCGCAGCGATTGAAACAGATTCACATTCTCCGACAACGCTGGACTCTCCGTGGCCGTGTCTCCCGCATCCGCCAGAGGTGGCAACGATAGATTTGTGGCCGTCATATTGGAGGTGTCGCGCTTAGTTACCGCCTTCAGGTTGCGCCAGTGGCAGGGCTGACTCTGTGCGGCACACACGACATACAGGATTGAGTAAACATTTGCCAGGTCAGTCAAAGATCACAACTCACCGGACAGCGTCCATGGCACATGCGCACATCGCACTCAATATACAGCGCCGGGGAGCCAGTGAAGCGAAAGGTTTTCATATAGGCATACACCTGTGTCTCATACACACCCGAATCCGACCAGGAGCCCCTGAAGCGTGAGATGAGCTTATCATCCACCGGACAACCCTGCTGATCAATCAGCTGTATCCGCTTATTGGCCCCATTGTGTGCATAGCAATCATTCACCACAATATCAAAGCCATCTAAGGGAAATGAGGAGTTTTGGGTGATTATAGTTTTTAGTTTTAAGTTTTTATTACCCACCATATTTGCTTCTCATGTAGATAATCAGTGTTAGGGGATCTCCCACTCGCACTGGTCCAGTCACGCGCGGTCCACCGATGCCATAGCCATTCTGGATTTCCATATAGCACTCGGGCGGACTTAAAGTGAAGACTACAGGATTGCCAGTTGCCACTCTAGATTTGTATTTTGTTAAAGATTATCAAATGCGTTCAGTTTATAATGCTTACTCCACATCGAGAAAGGGAAATGTGACAGTCTTCCAGAAATCATAGCCATATTCGCAGGTGACCTTGAAATGCTCATCGTATTCCTCCTCAATCAATGGATTATACTGGACGGTTACCGTATTCCACATAAAGTTCTGCAGGATAAAGATATATAATCGTATTAAATAAACTGATTAAAAGTAAAATATGGGATATATTTAGTCATGTAACATTCAGGAGAATTATCTCTGATGGTATAATATTATATATATATTCTGTATCAGAATCAAAAGTAGATTTGATTCAAGCAAGTATTTTGTATAATTAATCTCCCAGTCGATCTCTCCCGACTTGCTACTTCGTTTCTTGATGCATACTTACTGTGGGATTCTTGCGGCTTTCCTCCTGCAGCGAATTCTTGCCCAATGTGCCACAGCGATTCAATTGTATGTAGAACTCATAGTAATCCCGGCCAGAGCCGTTGATATACATGCAATCCGGATCGTAGGCATAGCCGGCAGAGTAAAGCAGACCGCTGAAGGAGCCATTAAAACCAATCCTAATCTTCATATAATCATCCTGGCACTCTGCCTCAATATCTGCAGGGAGAGCAAAGTGATGAATCAATAATCGGAGCTTAATTTTAATGCAAAGAGTTGCTCACGCTGCACTCTGGTGCTGTTGTGTGTGTATTGGTGGCCATTGTAGTCCTGCTCCCAGTACTCCTCGTGCCACTTGTTGCCCTCGAAGGGCTCCGCATGGTAGCCAGCACTGCCTGTTGGTGCACCACTCGAATCCACGCCAGTTGAGCCATAGTCCAAGTGTACGGGATGCCCAATGCGCTGGGGCACATAGCCCGAGGAATCAGGCACGTGATCAGGCTAATGTTTGAAAATTAAAGCAAAAAAATCAAACTAAATATTTAAAATCATCGCATTTTGAAAACTGCTTTTAAATATAACAATAAAAATTTAAAAAATTCTTGTTCTGAACCGACAATCTTAGTTAGCTCTTTTTTAGTTATTATATATATTTCCTATTATTAAAAAAGAGACTTCTGAAAAGTAAAACTAAATATTAAATTAATGCGAATTTATAATCTAACAATCTAAGAATTTAAAAAAGGAATAATACTATCTAAAAATACTTATGAACCCAATGCTCACATATATTAAATATATTTTAGAATTATGTATTCTAAAATAAAGAAAAGTAAAATACTGATTTTTAGAAGAAAAAAATGTATAAATAATAAGCTGAGTTACCCAAGATGAATTTCTAAAATTCAGTTCGATTTTTGTGCTGAATTTGTAGAGTAGTTATCTAAATCTAAATCTAGATCTTACCACATCGTGTTGCAGCCTGTTGCGTTCAACAGCATTGCTGCTGCGATTGCGCACATCCTTGGCAAACTTCTTTTGCTGTGGCAAACCGGCACGCTTGGCCAGCTTGGAGGGCTGTGTGGTTGGTCCCGAGATGTACGATTTGGAGGAGAGTGCCACCAGCTCCTGCTGCGGCTCGTCTGAGGCACTGGACGCCAAGGGGCGACTCGGTCGCTTGCTGCTCGAGTTGCGCGGCGTTGTCGTCTGCACCCGTCCCTTAAAACTGCGCACCGGCGTCGCTGCGGCTGTTGTTGGTGTTGGGGAGGCGGTGGTTGTTGCCACCGCTGCTGCCTTGCTCACTATGGCATAGTCTGTGCTCAGCTTAATACACCAACTGGGCTGTAAGGGGGAGACAACGAGAGAGAGAGAGAGAGAGAGAGGGAGAGGGAGGGGGCAGCTCTTGATAAATCAATCTAGTCTTGGGGCATAAAAGTGCTGCATCAGCGCATTAAGAAATTGGCAAGAGAGGCAAGCATAATTTGTGGGCATGCCAGTTCTTCCGCCTCGCTTTTGGGCTCGACAATCAATCGACGGCGCTCTGGGAAGCTACGCAATGTGGCAGCAACAGCGGCGCATATCCGTTAGACGGGGGCCAAATGATTGGCCAACGATTGGTTACGGTTCATGTGCCCGACTAGCTGACTAGCTGACTAGCTGCCTGCTTAGCATAATCAGGAAGTTCATTCTTAGAATGCAGTTTAACTGTTAAATAGATTAGTTTTTTTCTTGCCCGCCCCACACACACAGCAGCAGCACAGCAAACAAAAGACTTAGGCAACGAACTTGTGCTTGCGCTTGGGCAACAAGTGAAAGGCAAAAATATTCTCAGAATTCTTACCTGCAGCATCAGCAGCAGCAGCAGCAAGAACTGCCACAAACAGTTTGTGAATCTGCACAGCTTCATGTCTCGCACGCAACTAAACAAACTGCAAAGAGATATAAAATATTCAATATTATCATAAAACAGAAGGCTAAAGCAACAGCAACAGCAACAGCAACAACAACAACATAAACAACAACAACAACAACCTTGTTAATGGTCACTGAAGTGTTCAGGTGTTCAGCCTGGATGCATCAGTGTTACATCAAATGCGTAGCTGGCAGGAAGGAAGTTTGTGGTTCATAAATTAATTATGGTCAATATGCGAAGAAACCATAAACATAAACAACAGCAACAACAACAGCAGCAGCATCTGTTGTTGGAGACGCTTACAATGTCGTCGCCCAGAACAATGGCTGACAATCGCTTGACAGCCTCCAAGGCTAAAGGCATAAAATCTAAAACTGTCAGCTGTAGGACGCTGCTTTAATTGGTATATTCCTCATAACTAATTATGTTTTTAATATTTATTAGCTATACTTAAAAAGATAACATCATTCTATAAAAGTGAACTATCTTAACTATCCCTTCACAAAAGGGGTGAAATTAGTGTAATTACATAGATTTAATTATGTTTGGCTAGATCTCAAAAATTTAACTATTATTTTGAACTATTTTTTTTTAACAATTATTTGAAGTTATTTTAAATTTATCAAAAACCAAAAATATATGCCATCTTTTCCGACTTCTAACTTCTATACTATTATATAATAACTTAGTTGCCAGTAGGTTTTTTTGACTGTCGATTTAAGTAACTTTAAATTAATCTTTAACAAAAGAAATATTTAAATTTTTGGGTATTTCATTGTTGCTTACCAACCAAGCAGCAACTACAACGATTCTTAGAGTATTATTTTAATATCTTTTAAGTAATTCGACATTTAAAATATACCCACAGCTGCATTACAAACATCCATATTACAACTGACAAAATAAATAAAATAAATAATACAAATGATAAACAAATAATAAATGACAAGTAGAACCCATTTGAGTAGCTAAAGCAACTTGTTCATTGCATAATTCCGCCCATCCACAAAGCGTAAAGGTCAAAGACATATAGCAAAAAAAAAGTCGAACTGTATTACGAGCTTTAATTAGTATTAAAGTCAAACATGTAGAACACTTTTTAGGTAGATTCTGCAGCTAAGCTCAAATGGGATTTTAATGAATGACTCGCCGCTGTGTCAAAAACCACAGGCAGCGCACCACCGCACCACCTCAACCACCCACAGCACCACTCTGCCCGCCAAATGGTTGGCTGCGTTTTACGCTTAGCTGTAAAAAAACGCACGCCGTTTGTTTAATTGTTGTTGTTATAATTACTTTTGCTTTAACTTTAGCTTTAACTTTGGCTTTAGTTTTAGCTTGAGTTTTCTGTAGTTTTTCCGTTTGTTTTGTTTTCTTGTTTATGGTTTTACATATGTTATGCAATCCGTGTTGACTGTTGCTTTTTGGCCACCTGGCTTTGGTTTGGCTTTAGTTTCGGTTTCGGTTTTTGGCTTTCATTATTTATATATTTTTTATTTTAGCTGTTCTTTAATGGCGGCCACGCTTTGCTCCTCTGCCTTGTTGGCTTATAATTATTTTTAATTGTTGCTGCCTGACCTTGAGCCGTTTATTTTTTTATTATATAATTCTTTTTTGTTGTGTTTTTTATACTTCACATTCCACACAAAGCTGGTAGTTCTGCTAACGGTAAAACATTTACGTTTAACACAAACCGTTTGAAAGCAGCTGACAGTTTTTTCATGTATTTATAACGTGGGCGTTTGCACAGTTTATTGACCGCATATCTTAAAGATAATAACTGCAATTAGACGGTTTATATAATTAAGTTGGGATAGCTGGGAAAACAGTGGATTAAAGTTAGCTTCAATTTGTTTCGGTAAGAATGAGCTTGATACTTGAAATTACTTAATAGGCATTTGCTTGATATGCAAACAAAATTTGCAAATATTTTGCATACATATTAAAAAGATAAATAATATGTCTCCTAATTTTATATTGATATTCGTGGAAGTATCGATAAAATGGCATACATTTTATCTTCCCATGATATACCTGAACTTATATAACAATTTTTAGCTCTTATTTTCTCATCAAGTTCAAGAATGGCATAACTTGTACCCAAATTCAAATTTTCAATGGATAACCATTATCAACAAGATATTAATATGTATATTTTACAAAGCCAACTGCTGGATTAACATAAAAAACCAACTCTTATTATACACTCACCTTTTGTTAAATCTACTATTTCCACACCAACTTCCGGTTTTGTTTTATGGCTTTTTCGAAGCTAAAACTGACCTGCTCCAAGCTGCTTATTCGTGTAGCTTAGCAGGCAAAATGTGTGTTATTTAAGTGTTTTATTTTTTGCTCACTCACGCACTTTTTGAACAACCGAGAAGGCAGAAGTGTGGTCCATTTTCTGAGCTGGACAAGAGTTGACGAGCCGTGCCCAAAACACACACTTGGAGTGCGTGGGCAGATTTTCCGAGGGGGAAATAGAGTTATTTCACTTTCACGAACTGACCAAAAAACGAACCAAAAAAAAGCCGACGAATTTTGAATGGTGCGAGTATTGCGCGATTTTTGTTATGCTTGTTTGCTGCAGTTATTGTTATTGCTATTGTTGTTGTTGTTGTTGTTGTTGTTGTTGTTGGCCCGATGTTTTCTACACCATTTATGCCATTTATCTAGCAGGCTCTGCCACACATGCTTTACATGTTGCGCGTCTGCAAAACTTTTGTGCGGTTTTCCGTTTTTTCGGTGGAAGCCCGAAAAATCACTCAAGTGCAACTTGCCAAATAGAATCAACAGAGCCGGGCCAGCTTTGTATATGTATATATATATATCTCTCGACTAACGATTGCCTAATCTTACATAAGAGCCCTCCTTTATGAATTCCGAATGCCGTTTAACGTTTTGGCTGTACAAAAGTTCCGATGCAGCAGGCCTTTTGGTCTACAGCTATTCAAGTTACGCGCAGGTGTGAAGCGAAGCGCGGATCGCTCGCATCTTTATATAGTTTGGCCAACTGCCTAGAAGAGTTGAGTATTCCAACTGAAGTGCTGAAGAGCCCAACAGTAAACCACAAGCAAGAGCACTGCGGATTGTGAAAGAAGCTGCCTGGCAGCCCAACTAACCAGCTACCCAGCTGCCCATTTACCTATCTTCTGAATATCTGCCCAAGTGACTATATAGCAACACTTGCAAAAAATATGTGAACCTAAAAAACAGTTGAACTCGTTTTTGAATTTGAAGTTTTCAAAATAATTCAAATTAAATAACCATATAAAATATCTTCTTTTTTCTTTTCTAACATATATTTTGTTCTTTTTAAAAACGAGGGTATTTAATATAGTAAAGTTATCATCAAGGCATCAAAATGATAAAGCTTTTAAGAAAGTTGTGGAACAGTAGATAAAAGACACAAGGAAGCTTCTCTGATCGCACATGGTATATATAATCTTAATCAATATCAAAAGTCGACTCGATTTAGATACATTTAAATCTGCCTTTCTATATGACTAGTGACAAAATTTGAATATAAGTTCTTATATACAATAAGCAGATCAAATTTAATTCAATTCAGCCCTTCTGTGAATATCGATAAAAGTCGATAATCGATAGAATAGGCTACAATTTAAAATTAAGTTTTTTTAATTGATATTAATGATCAACTTTATTTTTATGAAACATATATTTTGTTGGACTAACCTGTACTAGTCGAGCACTCCCCACTGGCACATTTTAACTTGTTTTTGCTATCAGTGTCATTTTTTTTGTTTTGGGTTTTTTCTCAGTGTAACTGCCAGCCCAAGTAGCTGCAAGTTCGCCCCAACAAGCGCTAACGGTTGCAACTGCATTTCGCATTTTGCATTTTACTCTGCTTTACTTTCGTTCACGATTCGCCGTTGCTTTTGGCGCAGGGCGGAAGTGCAACAGGAATATTGTGGGGCGAGTGTTGCGTATGTTGCAGCTGACCTATTACCCATCACCTGCGTCAAGGTCAACGGCACCTAACTGTAATTCGAGCGCGTGCAACATATTGCAGCAGCAGCACCAGGCGATTTTTCGAAGCGTGTCCGTGGCAAAATACAAATTACTAATTAGTAACTTAGCACTAAAATGGCGGCTAATTAAACGCTGCACTCTCGGCCAGCAGTTGTGAAAGGTACTCCCCCATTCCATTGACCCTGAATATCGCTCTCTAAGACAAGCGCCACTCAGGTCGGTTCTACTCCAAGGGCAGCTTATCCAGCCACTGTGACGAGGAGGAACACAAAAATACTGACCCAATTTATGGCATATAACTTAACAGTTATGATGGATCATGATTTAATTTCAGATCTGTGTGTTTAAAAGTAAAACAATTCACATAAAGCAATTTCATTAATCATTATTTACTTTATGTTTACTTCTTTCGTTATGGCTTAATAAAACTAACTCAATTTAAGTTTTGGTAATTGTTTGAAGATTGTTCGTGAGGATGGCCTTAACCCATTGAGTGGAAGTTGTAATAAAGTGTGTAATTTATAAAAGGAAAAATTTACAGTTCTATAAAACATGTATATATTTAAGATCAGCATCTATAACCGAGTAGATCTGGCCAGATTAGTTTGTCCTGCTGTAAAAATCTCGAATTACATAAAATCAGGTGTTAAAATTTAGAAATGCAAATCAACTATATCAATAACTCCCTTTTGCAAATATCGATACAAATCGATTTCTTCAATTATAAAAAAATGTAATCTTTAAATTGATATATATAATTATGTAACCGAGGTGACTCAACTACAGTATTCAAAATTATCTCATTTTGCACATTTTATCAATGAAAACCAAATTTATTTTAAGTTTGTAGCATTATCATTTTTATTGGGTTTTCTATATTTATATATATATGGTTTTTTTCTCATTTTTTCATACGTGCGTTCATTTTTCTCATTCAACAGGCATACAGCAGAGTCATTTACTTAATATATAGATACATATATATATTTCTGATTGATATACTTATTCACGTGCCAT
Organism: Drosophila demipolita; assembly: GCA_035042405.1. Classification (NCBI taxonomy): domain Eukaryota; kingdom Metazoa; phylum Arthropoda; class Insecta; order Diptera; family Drosophilidae; genus Drosophila; species Drosophila demipolita. The sequence continues at coordinate 5,220,575 of JAWNLI010000059.1, read as the reverse complement.
TTGTAATACATTTTACATAAAAGTTAAGCATAGTTGCACAATTACATACCAAAAATAACATAAAATTAATACACACACAAATTCATCAACGTTTTTCTTTAAAACTAAATTCAGAATTTCGATCGATTTATAGTTAAATACATAATAAATAATAATAAGTTTAAAGTTTAAGGCTACATTAATAAAATGGTTTTTGTTTGCATATTTTATACATTTCATTTTTATGATTTTTTTGTAAGTTTCTGTAAACTTTTGTCATTTTTTCGTTTTTGCATATTCATTTTGAAAATTGTTTATTGCATTTTTTGGTATTTTTTTAAGTTTTTTATTTTCATTTGTAAATTGAAACTGTGAACATTAAAAACTACGCATTTACACAGCATTTTTTGTGGGTTTTGTTTTTTTTTTTATCGTTTTTACACAATTACTAATTGTTAATTTTGTATTTGATATTTTTGCGGCTTTATTGATTTTATATATATTTTTTTTTTTCAAGTTTTTATTTTTGTTATTTTTTTTTGGCAATTTAAAATACTAATTAAAATTATGCGCTTTGCCTTTGCGTCTTAGTTTTGTTTTTTTTTTTCCTTTTTGCCATGATTGTTTAAATATGTTAAGCTCCCGCCCCCCTCGTTATATATAGAGAGTGAGGGAGAGAGGGAGGGAGAGTGTTGCCTGTTGCTTGTTGGTTGTGTGTGTGAACTAGCAGCACTTGCGATTGTTGTTGGCGCCGCTGACCAGCTTGCAGTGCTGCATCTCCGAGCGACGAGGACGATGAGCCTTCGCCTGGAAGTCGCGCACTTTGTTGGCACGCTTAATGGCGCTGCGGCACAGCTGCTGATGCTGCTTCTTGTTGTTGCTCTGCAAGTTGAGAAAGGAACAACATTAATATAAAAATACACAAATATAATAATGATGAGTAATATTCAAATTATTTAAATTAAATTGTCTTATATAACTGTAACTAACTATTTAATTAATTTCACATATTTGATTTTATCTGACTTAAATGATTATTAAGAACCAACAAAGAGGAGATTAAAGTGGTACTAACTGAATTTTAGTAACATTTCTCTATTTATTAGGCATACTAGAAGTAAATTAACTTTGAGCTAAGACTAAGCTAGCAGCACTTGCTCAGATAGTCAGCTGATCAATAATAATAATAATAATAATAATAATAATAATAATAATAATAATAATAATAATAATAATAATAATAATAATAATAATTATTATAATAATAATAATAATAATATTTAGAGGTCGTTGATGCCTCCTCGTACTTTCTACATACAATTGCACATTTATTATTTATTGTGTAGACTAAAGTTTATTTTCTAGTACCCTCTAAATTTCTAGATATTTGTGTATAATTTCTCTGAGTGCATAAAATACACTGATTATTCTAAGAGTTTCGCTTACCTTTTGGCCCTCACGAGCGAGAACCTGCTGCTTCAGCTGCACCGCCGCATGGCGATCGAAGCGAGCGCTGGTGGAGCGCGGCTGCCGCAACACAGTCTGCGCCGGAACCGGAACCGAAGCCTGCTCCGGCTCCAACTCTGGCTCTGGTTGCTGCAGTTCAGCTGCTCCGAGATCAAGATTTACAAAACTTTCGGTGCCCGCCTGGCTGGACCTAATACTATGATACACCGACATGCTGCAAAACGAAAAATTCAAATAAAATTAATCTCAATTTTAATATGTAAATAAATATCTTAAAAATATATGACAAGTAGCTTAAGCAGAAGCGGGGGTTTTATAGTTGAGAAAGGGGGTGTGGGGTTTTGAAGAGGAGTTGTAAGTACAACAAAAATCACCAACCTTGGATGCTCAATCAATAGATTCTCAAAGGGTGATGTTTCCATATTGATTGGCCCAATCGAGGTGAAGCATGGTGGCGGTGTTACGTACCAGGACTCCTCCATCATAAGGCCGGCCGATCCGCAACCCTTGCCCGAGCCGCTGTCCGAGCTGCTGCCGCTCGAGTCGCTGCCGCCTCCATTGGGGGAGCTGGCGGCGCCCCTCGAGATCGAGATCGCCATCGGTGCATACAGCGACTGGCTGACAGCCGCTGACTGGCTGTCATCATCACAATTCTCGCTATCTGCTGCCACAGCGTTGCGCGTTGAGCTGCTCAGCGTGCCACGTGCTGCACGCGTCCGTTGCAAATAGTTGCGCTGCTGCTGCGGACGCGGTCCGCTGTACAAGGAATGCGAATTGATGTGCTGTTGATGCTGCCGCCGACGAGCCGGTGCTGAACCGCCAGTTCCAGCTGCTGCTCCGCCGCCGACAGACTTCGACTGCAGCTCGACGACGGAGAGCTCCTCCTCGGAATCGCTGCGTGGCAGCGAATCCTCCTCCTCCTCTGCAAAGTTTAATATGTAAGAGACTATTAACCATGGCTGATTCCAAGTCGTATCGGAAAATATCAACTTACCCTCCTTTTCGACAATGTACCATTCGTCCTCGTTGAAGTCCTCCTCGATGGCGCCTTGTCCGGTTGGGGTTAGTAGCTTCGATAGAGTTGGGGTTTGCTTGCGTATTCCGCCCTGCTGCTGCTGCTGCTGCTGCTGTTGATGTTGTTGTTGTTGTTGCTGATGTTGTTGTTGGTGTCGCTGCCTGCCACGCCTATTCTTAGCGCCTGAACGTTTAACGGTGGCACGATGATTGTTGCCAGCCACAGATGGGGTTGTTGAGGTCACCTCGATTACATCGCCGGGCGATTGATCGTTGCCAATGGGAGCTACGTTGGAAGCGTTGGCCTGGACAGGATTCGTATCACTATTTTGAGTTGAGTCAGTTGACGTCGCTTGCGCTCCAAATAGAAACGTTGCGAGACTGCTAAACATTATACCAAGCTGGTGACTGGGTTGCTGGCTACTCTGGATTGGTCTGGTCTCAGGCGATTGATTGATTGATTGATTGATTGATATTGCTTATCAAATTGAGATCAGTGTAGTGAGATGAGAGAGACAGCGAGAGATTGCTTATATTTCTTATAATTTTGTTTCTTGGATCAGTCTTTATTTATTCCTTTTGTACGCTTTTCCTTTTGTTAGTCTGCAAACAAAAAAAGAGAAAAATATTTAATTAACAAATTGTGACTTGATTTCAATGCAAATGCAACTTAAATTTTAACAAAACAAAATATAAAAAAAAAATGGCAATTACTTTGATTACACAAATTATTTACGCTCTGCAAAAAAAAGACTTTTTCTTTTTCTACGTCAATTGAGCTGCTCACAGTTTGACAGGCACTGTGTGCGAACAGTTGCATTTATTGTATATAATATGCCATAAAGCGGCGACTGCCACAGCCCATTAAGCTGCCAAGTTGATAGCTGGATGGGCACCCCAACCCCGCCGCCCCTTCCCACCCCTCTTGAGGGGACTTATGCAAGTCGTGTGCATGCAGCGAGCATATGATCATGGCAATTATATATGGTGCTATATATATATATATATTGTATATATACAGCGACATTTAAATTGACGTCTCAATTTGTATCTGTGGCTGTGCAGCCAACAGTAAATGTATCTGTGTGTGTGTATGTAGCTGTGGCTGTGGCTGTTTTCGCTATTGTTGTTGATGTTGTTGTTTCTTTAGTGCCACTTTGCCATTTGAATTGCACTCGAAACGTTTCCATTTTCAGTCTAAAAAAAAAAAACATAAGAAAAAACTGTGCCAATGGGCAAAGCAAAATGATGGCTCTACTTTATGGCAATTGTCTGCGAAATTGTGATTGTGAATGCACTCACATTCACATTCACACTCACACTCACATTCACATTCGCACTGCCAGCTGACGGCTAAAACCGCCAAAATAAACACGAAGCAAAACTTCAGCTAAAATCCGATTGCAATTTGACCGCAAAAACACGAGCAGCTCAGCCTATCGTTTCTCTCCCTCTCTCTATCTCTGATTCTCCAGCTCTAACTAAGGTTCGCCAGTGAAATCTCAACTCACTAACAAGCATAACAACAGGCAGCATCTATTAGCCTGGCTAACTGCAGCAGCAGCAGCTTGTAAACACTTTTGTGCAACAATTTGCCAAATGCAAAACAAGCCAAATGTCAGCGAAAGTTTGCCCAAAAGGATTTGAATGTCACAGCTGCTTGTAATTTAATATATATGTACATATATATAAATGTATGCCAACCGACAAACTGACAGATCAACTTTCACTAGAACTTAGAACAATAAAGTTCTGCAAAGCACCTTTTGCAACCGCTCTAAAATTGTTTTACAAAAAAACAACCTGAAAAGCAAAAGACTAAACAATTTTGATATAATTTCTCGAATGCCATAGGCAGCTCAATTATTAACCAAAACTGCACCCGTTGTGCGCATATCGATACAAATCGATTTGCAATACAATAAAATGAACACTTTTAAAGAAATAGCTTTGTAATTGCTAAACATTATTACGATCGACAAAGAAATGTAGATTTTGTTTACAAAAATTTGCTAATTGAATAAACACAAATTAAAATGCCTAATATAACAATTGTTTTCAGATTAGCCTCTCTCTCTCTATATATATATATATATATATATATTTCTCTCTGTCTCTCTCACCATCAAAATAGTCTTAGCCAACATTTGTTATTGCGTATTGTTGAGTGCTTTTTTTTGGCCTATTTAGCTTAGTTTGGCTACAGCTGTCTGTCTGTCATAGGCAGTGTTTACGCTGAGCAGTCTGTCCCCAAAATGTCACATTAAAAACTTAACGTTAAACAGTGAATACTGCATATTGCATACCAAATATATATCTTGCATTATATTGGCAGCACGTTTGACGTTTGGCATGCCAAAATTGCATATATTTCAGATATGCTTTCTATATATAAGAATATATATATTTATATATAAGTGTATACATATATATATATATATTATATTAGCTATAAAGACGTTTAGACATCCCGTGTTCAGCTGCCCATTTTAGGTTTAGTGCATTCCATGTTGAAAACACGTACCAAATTCAACTGCGCCTCAAAAACAATATTTGCTTTTAGCTTTTAGCTTTTATTTTTCCAATTCAAGCTGAAAACAGCTGATAAGCGTACAGCAAACAAAAGTCAATGACTGCTGTCCATAATAAGCTATAAATATATATATATATATTATCATAGAAATAAATTTGCCATTAAATTATTTTCACTTTTGTCAGATTTGTATTCTTTTGTGATCTAACCTTGACCATGTAAATTTTCTGTCAGCTGGCTGACAATGCTATCTCTTGTCATCCAAATTGAAATTGTCTTACGTTCAGTTAAGGTATATATATATATATATATATATATGTGTGTGTGTATAGATTTATCTAGCGTTTATTTTCGCAGCGACCTTGATCGATGGCTGCTCACTTATATAAGTCTGTAGAGGCACCATATCTAGTATATACTCTATACTATACCTATATATATATAGATTTAACCTTGGCAGAATGCATTGGCATTTTTCGAGTAGTTTCCCCTTTTCCCCTGCTTAACTCAACAAACTGTGGTCTCTTTTTGTGTTGTATTAGCTTTATTATTGCTGATAAAGTTGTGTTTTTTGCCAACTCATTGCAGTCGCGATAAGAGAAGCACAAGTCCAGACCCAGACTGCCAGACTAGCAGACTAGACGGTGCTAGATTTATACTATAGCTAATAGTTAATAGCTCTAACTGTAGTCTAGCGTGTGTAGCTGCTAACGAGTCGAAAGTTCAGTCGATTAAATTGTACTCGGAGAGGCTTTGAATTGACTCGGGGCTGGTTTAATGAACTTGAACTAATTACGAACAGTTGGTCAAATAAAAACTATCTGATCACGGAACTAATGAGAAACAAACAATGAAAAACAAGCAGAAAGATGAAAGTTAATCTTCATTTTCGATTTTTAACCCACAAGAAATTCAACTTAGCAGAGCAAAACAATATTTTATAGATATAGCTGAAAAAAACATAAACTACACAAAAGCATAAAATTGCCAATCTTAAATTAAGATTTACATAACGACTGAAGTGCAAATATTGATTTCAGAATTCAAAATCAAAAATTCAATAAAGACAAACTTGATTGCAATACTAAATTTAGATTTTAGGCGACAGAGAATAATTAAATTTCAATTATTGATTGAGTAAAGAAAAATTTAAATCTCAATTCAAGTAGATGATAATCAAGAAGTGACCAAATTTGATGCACGATTTCTTATACTACAATATTTAAACTAAATCTCAGAGAATATATTCTTCAACTTTAATTTTTAAAGCAATTTTCTCTTAAAAAACATTTTTCACTCGAATACAAATTTGATCTTTTAATTTCACTATTTATAAGTTTTTCAACCTACGTTTTTAGCTTCACTTCACTTTCTGTTAGCTCCTCACTCACATCAAAAATATATATAATTTAGCTCAAGTCTTTGAATTTTGCACAGTCTTACTCAGAAATGAAAATGTCTATTTCAACAGCAAATTAAATGTAATTATCAATTTGCCAATTCAGCTTTCGATAAGCAAACAAAGAGCTATATACATGTGTACATATATACATACATATATGCATATAGTAAATATCTAAAGCTTTTCAAGTCCCACACAATAAAAAAAGGAAAAAAAAAACATCTAAAGGCCCGCCCACCTCTGCGTATGTATTTCAATAGTCGTATCAGTTAAACGTATCCGATTAGTCTAAAGCTTTAAGTGGCCTTTGTTTCTTTGTAAACTATTGCGCAAACTTGTGAATTTTATGATTAATTTTTTTTAATTTTAGGTCAATACGCAAATTATATTTGTGAACTTTGATCACCGCAAAGTCATAAATAAATTATTAGGATTAGCAATGAAGATAATAAAACTCGAAATAAAAATAATAGTACAATCAATAATAAATATAACAATAGAAATAATAATAATAAAATATTCCAAAAAATAATACAAAAAATAAATATAAAAAATAATAATAAAAATAAAATTAAATTATGCAATGGCCACAAAGACCACGCTGACGTCACAAGCGACCTTGGCGCGCACCACAAATAAATTAGAAGAAGTTGACATAGTTTTTTAATTACACAAAAAAAAACATTGCACTTATTCAGAATCGTTTTCGAGTGCTGTTCTTGCACATCAGCTTTTGGGCTTACCTGGGGTTGAGAATTCAAAGGGCCGATTTCACAACTAAAAACAACGTCACACAAAAAATGAACCGCAACAGAGAAGTCCACCACACAAAAATGAATTACAAAAATGAAACGAGCAACAGAAGCAGATACTGCAAAGTCGACACTCGCTTGCCAACTGAAACGGAAGCGTATTTGAATTTTGAAAAGCGCACCAAAAAGAACAAAAGCTGCATACACAAAAGCGTAGAGAGGATTTATCTGTGTATTTGTTGTAGCTGTTGCTGTAGATGTAGCTGTACCTGCATTAGTAATAGTAATAAGCTAAGTTCTGTTTGAGCAGCGCACTTTTTGTTTTGGCTTTTTTTCAACACTTTTTATTTTGAACGGAGGGGATTTATCTCGAGCATTGTTTTATCTTTAGCTTAATTATTTACCTAAGCGTTTTTGTATCCGTGTGTGTACCGTTTCGATGTATGTGTGTTTGTTAATTTGTTTCACTTTTCTTTTGCTGCACTTATGCTGCTGCTTTAGCTGCTGCTGTTGCGTTTGCTTTCAAATATCAGAGACGAATGTCAACTTGGCGTCAGCAGCTGTTCAGCCAAAGTAGCAAACGCAGAGAGAGCAGAAAGAGAGAACGAATGATCCAAGCGAGCGTATCTAAACACATAATTATGTATTTTTTTAAAACGCAAAAAGCGACAACAGTAGACGATACAGCAGGGAGAGAGGAAAAGATGTGGGCAACTCATCTTTTTTTCAGCTTGTAAACAAAAGCACAATATGTTTATGCTGAGCAGCTGAGCAGCTGAGCAGTTGAACCCGAACACACACTCCGAGCGAACAGCCGTTCGCTTCGTGGAGGTTCGTTGTCTGCTCGATCGATCCGATCATACGCAGAGTTCGTGTTATTTTGTTTACCAACAAACGCGCAACTGGTGCTCAGACTCGGTCCCTCTCTAACAACTGCACTCTCTTGCTCGTTTCACATACATCTATCTACACGTATTGTCTTCACACACACATACAGTTAGTTTAATAAGCTTTTGCTCTCTCAGCTCGATCAGCTGCTCTAACGTTTGCGCACTGACACACTTTTATGCCCCTTCACCACCTCGCTCCACATGCCCCTCTCTTTGACGTAGTAATTTTTTTCTTTAGCTTGCCAGACCGAGTGGAGCTCATCGCTACTTGCTTTTGTAGTTTGTGACTAAGAGAGCATCAAAAAAAAAACAACCAAAAAAAAAACAGTATGTGTGTGTTGGCTGCTGTGTTTTGCTTATTTTATATGTATTCTTGTATTTCCGACTGCTCAAAGTTCAATTTTCAAATACAATAAAATACAATGCTTTGGACGCTTTACAGCCCAGTCACGAACAATCAGCTTTAGAATTTGAATCGAAACTTAAGCATAATATTGCACTTAAGCATATTTATAAGATTTAACGTATTGCAACTGCCAGACGCCGCCAGACATTTTAATTAACTTACTATTTACATATATATTTTTATTATATATACATATGCAGTCAAACTTGTATATTCAGAATAGTTCTGCTTACAAAAGCATTACTTTTTAGTGAATTACATTGGCTGCATACAGAATGCATTCAGTAATGAAATGTCATTCACTAGTTCGCTGCTGGGAAAACTCTTGCTGAACAAATGGCTCTTCTAATAATATCAGGAAAAAAAATTAAATTTCGCCCGCACAAAAGCTTTCATAATTTCACAAGAAAAAGAATTTGAACAGAAGCCAGAATAAAGGAGATCAAGAGAAATTAGCAAAAGCTAAACAACCTCGCGACCAGGTTCAAGGTTATTGTTTTGGCGTGTTCTGTGCTCTTATTTATATTTGTATTTTTAGAAATTTTATCATGCAACAGCTGACACCAAAATTTAAAGAGGGACAACAAAGCGACAACTTGTAGCTGGGGCAAAAAAAAAATAGGTGACGCAAGACAACATTTCACCTTATCTACATACACACATATAAACATTGTTTAGATACATACAGATATGCGTGCGTAAGTCTTGCCAAAAAAAAACGAAATATTTTGAAAAACAGTTTTACAATTTCAGTCTGCACGCGCCTCGATTGTTATAAACAAAAAAATACAAAATGTGCCACTAAGAGTATGTAAACAAACTTTGGCGTCATTGCACAAAAACATCAAAACAAAGTAACCCAAAAAAGAAAACAACAACAAGCCAAAAACACTTTAAACAAAAATAAACAAAAAAGTAGCTGGAATTTCTGTTTTGTTTTGGTTGTTTTTTTTTGTTTAGGTGACTATCTAATCATCTTCAATGTTTACTGATAAACCAACTGGCAATATACAGCCATAAATTAGAACCATCCATGCCGAAACTCTCCGACAACGAAAGTGTTTGTCTTTTCCAAACAAACTATAACTCAAAAACTCAAACCCGACGGCGGCTTCATCAAAAACAGTGAAATAAAAATAAAATGCTGATCAAAGCTTGAGCATTTCTCGTACACATCAACTGCGCATAACTGAATACCACCTTCCACAACAACCGTTCCCCCTCCCAACCCAAAGCAACCACAACTGCGCTTTGAAAAGCAGTGCTTGGAACGCAAATGCGCAGTTTTTTTAGTTTGTTTGACAAAATGCTGCGAGACTTAATCACATCTCGATTTCTATTGTGCCCCAGAAAATAATTGTACACTTTAAATAGAGAAAGAGAGAAGCGACTAGCAGATATCCTACATTAGTTTTGGTTAACAAAATTTGTTATTCCTCTACGATCTTAATAAAATGTACACAGTTTTTTGTATGTTATGAACTGAAAGACAAGTGTGTATTTTGTTGGTATCGCATATCGATATTAATCGATATTCATACAGAACGTAGAAGGCTGTATCGAAAAATATTTATTACAACTGTTTTAGATTGTGATGTCATAATAAGCTTTTTAATAGTATTTTATTATTAATAATTACAGGTCTTTGTTGCCTTCAATGTTAGTGAAAATATACAGTCGGATATGCATCACTCTGTTAGTCAGGGACTTTTATTTCAATACACTCTAAAATACTCAAACTATGATAAATGAGTTGACTAAGTGAAATGAATAATTGAAATAATTCCAAGATACAAGACTCATTGCAATTAATAGATATATATATTTACTTATTATATATATTCTATATATATATATATATGTAAGTGCTCTCCAAAATCAAAGATCTCATCTGAGAATGACGCAAGCGTTTGATGATTTGCCGCACATGTTTGACACTTGTTCTGAGATTGAATAACACGAATAATTAAATGTGGATTGTGTATTGCGATTTGTGGATATTGTGGATAGTGGACTGGGCAAGCATTTGGCAGTTTGCCTGTATGCCCGGGCTTGATCGATTATATATATATATACATATATATATGTGCATATATAGCTAAGCAGGTTTCCCAAATGTAAGAGTATTTAAATGAATTTAATTTCAAGTTCTATGCACTTTGCTAATAATTGACATTTAAGAATATGAACAGGAGCGCGAATTTATATGTTTTTTATAATGCGTAATTTCTAATGCGTCGCAGTTTATATAAATATATACAAAGAAATATATTTTAGGCAAATTATTTTTATCACCTTGTTTATCAGTAATCAAAAAAAAAACTGCTCTTTATGTGAACAGCTGAAAATCTAGTACATATAGGTGGGTCAGTGGGTCAATCGTCAATCATTGCCAGTCATTCAATCCAACTGTCACATTGATGATTACACCAGGGCAACCTCGTCATCATCATCAACATTATCATCATCGTGATTTATTCAAGAGTCGCAGTTCAGTTCACGTCTAATAAAACAACGGACAATGATTTGAACACAAATAAATTGCCTTAAATTATCAACAACTGATATTAGGACGTATTTCAAATTAGATCATATATTATCTATCAATATGAATATATATATATGCTATATATAATATATATATTAATAACCTCTTTACCCTTTGGTCTCATTTGATTCTATGGTAGTTATTTTAAATATATATGAATATAAGAAATAATTGTTTAACTTACATTGTTTCCCAATAATTTAAATTACAGAAATTTTTATTTACCGCATATCAATTTTACTATTATTTACATATATAACTATTTATTTGAATTTATTTTTTTTTTTATTGATAAAAATTAGAATTGATTGTTAAATTTAACTGTTTTACTGCAAGTTGTATTTAAGTTATTTATTTGCAGTACATATTTTAATAATTGTTGTGGTCAAGCCTAAAGGAGAAGTCAACACCCCCATAATGTATACATTTTATTGACCAGCAACACTAGCCGTGTAGATATAACCAATCTATATACTTATTATAAAATCGATTATTAAATAAGTTTAGATATATTTTAAGTTAAGTTAAGTTGAATGTAAATAAAATATTCAATATAATAAATTGTAAATACCAATAAAATCTTCTAAATTATAACATAATATAAATTTCTTAACCATTTTAATAAATGTAACAATCAATTGCAGAAACTATGCCAAAAATAGCAAATCTCAACCTACCAGCCCCCTAAACTTTCCCCCTCTTCTGATTCCCTCTTCTGTAAGCTGTAACAGTTGCAGTGGAGCTAAAAATAGCTTGAATCTCAGTTGGTAACTGGGTTCAGTTGTTTTTAACTGTAACTGTTTGGCTAACATATTTCCCCTACAAACAAGCAGCGAGAGCATGTTTTTCTCAACTCTCGCTCTCTCTCTGGCTCTCTCGCTCTCCTGCTCTCTTACCCTCACTCTCTTTCACACTCATCACATTTCTCTGTTGTTTACAAACAAAATGCACTGTTTGACTTGCGCAGTGGAAAAAACTGTCTTGTATATATATATACAGTATATATATATATAAATGTTATGTATACATTTGTATGCTGCAATTATGTATATGCTTTCACACACATGCGTGTGTGTGTGTGTTGTGTGTGAGTATACAAAGTAACAACTTCCTTATTGTGAAAAAAGTAGGCACCTAAAAATGAAACTTTGCAGCATTTTTGGGGGTCACCTTAGCTATTTTATTCTAGGCCTGATTTTGTTGGTCACACACACCAGCACCCACACACACACACACACACACACACACAATATACACAAATTGCGTTTAATTTTGGGCTTGCAGATTATCGATTACCAGTGAGAAATGAACACGTCACAGCCCTCAAAAGGGAGAGGTTTTAGCTAAGGAAGAGGGGGAGGAGGAGCTGCGCAGTTAAGCTTTTTGTTGTGTTAAATTGCAGAGCCTACCTTGGCTAAATTTATGGCCACATATATATTTATTACTGGCAACATTTTGCCTTCCTACATATGACGTCATTTTCCGCTAAAAGAAAAATTTTTTTGTGTGGAAAGGCACAAGTTAAAGGCTTAAAAACGGCTAAAAAAAAAATACAAAATTGGTTTTTATTATGCGTTTTCACAACAACAAAAACCAAAATAAAAACTCGCAGGCCAAAAATTCACTTTCGCCTTTGGCTCTTTGTTGAGTTGTTTATATCATAAATCAGCCAAGCAAATTGGCTGGGTCAAACGAAGAAAACAAAAAAAAGGAACTGCCTGCCAAAGGAGAAATTTGAGATCCAAAAATAGAGCACTTGATATCTTTATGCTTGTGGTTGCGTCTATGTGTGTACACTCGGAGAAAAAGGCAGTTTTAAATTGTAGATTTAAGAAATATTCTTTTTCGCTTACTTTTACTATTTAACTCTTTTTATTTTACACATCGGTTACACACAAAATTACGGTTAGAAAATGTCGTTGAACTGTCAACAAACCATTTTTGAAAGCAGCTAATTAGGGTCTTTATTTTGAGCCGCTTACCTGTATTATCACTGCTGTTGTTATGTGACCTGTACAGGTATACCCAGGTATACATATATAGAAAAAACTGCGGCGTCAACTAATGAAAGCGACTACTACACTCTAATGATGACTTAATTGCTTGGCTGACTTTCTATGTGCAGACCAAAATGCCCTTAAGTGTCTAAATTGGGCAAGAACTGACTCGAACAAAGGACTTGGCAAATTCTCAGTTGCAGTTGCTGTTAGCCATTTTTCTGCTCTTGTTTGCGTTGCCAATTAGAGAGATGCTCGTAGCAAGATTCGATGTCGGCTCGTTAGTTCAAGACCAAGTCGTGCTGATCTCGGCCATGCCGAAATTGTATCTACCAGATACATAAACCTTAACACAAACTCCAATACAAACTAGAAGCGAAACTCGAAACTTGAATCCAGCATCAGCTGTTCGCTGTTTATGTTTTTTGCGCTCTCATTTCATCATTTTTCTTCTTCTTCTTTGCAGACTGGCCAGACTTGATTTATTGCCAGCTCGCTCTTACTCCAGGTCAGCATATCGACGAAAAAAAACACGTAAGTTTCGCGTGTGAACGAGTGGAGAATATCCTGTTATCAACAAAAAAATACCACTTTTTGTTCTGCAAGGTATGTTAAAAAAATACATTTCTAATTTTGCTGTTATGCTCAAATTATGTGGATTTAAATTTGATGGAACTCGAATTTAATCGATATATTTTTGTCTGCGTGTGAGTCTTGACATAAATAAACAGACTTAATCTAAAATGAACGTCTTTAGTCTCTGAAATACATATCAAAATCGATTCGTTTTTTAGTACTGTTCAAGATAGGTTCTTAGCTGACATTCTCTGCCTGCTACATACTTGCTTAAGGTCACAGACTACCCTTTCTATACATCTTTATTTATTAGAGGGTATCCTAAAACAATGAGTCGGGCCTTGCAAGACCTGTTCGGTTGCTCATTGTGCACTTTTGCTGCATGATTCACTTGGTCTTGCCTTTGGGGCGTGTGATTGGATTTTTTGTCTTTTTTTTGGTATCTTGCGAGATATACATAGGGTACTATGGGTACTAGGGGTACTAGTATAGGGTACTGCCTTGCATTGCTTGTACCCTCGTCAAGCGAAAAGGTTGCTTCAATAATTTCTTTTTGTTTTTCTCTTTTTTTGCGGTGTGCATAGGCATTTCCTTTACACACACACAAAACTGACACAATGCTCTTACCAACAACACACACATACAAATTGCATACACAATTTATGGTCTTTGCCTTGGCTGTCAGCCAAAAAACAAATCAAATAAAAATATTATGAAAAATATACAAAATGAAAAAACAGGTGACCAAGCCAAAAAAAAAAAAGGCCCACAAAATGGGCAATGAAATTTCATTTGGACGTATTCGTTAATTATAAAGATGCAAACATGAATTTTACAGCAAAGACAGATGACGACGAATTTCATGAGCAAGGTAGCAGAAAAATGATTTAATACAATTTGTCACAATGCCAAAAAAGTTTTAAGTGTCTCAGCCAAAACTATTTTCAAACAGTTCTCTGCTCTTAACTGATAACGATCGTTTGGACTGAAAACGTGATGCTAGTCAAATTTATGGCCTAATCGTATTGAAAAACAAAAACAAAAATAAAAAACACAAAACTAGCATCGAGTCCAGAGATTCGCAACTAAAGATACGCTTTGCTTGTTCTGGGGTACACTGAGCAAAAAATGATCACTAGAAGCTAAATTGCGTAGTTTGAATGTAGAACTTTTCAATCTGGAGTGGAAAAACTTAAATAAGACATATTCAGACACGAAAAGAATACAAAGTGTTTCAAATTAAAAAACGTAAAATTTAAATTCAAAAAAGTATATTTTTGAGATGATAGATTAACTTAATCGAATTGTTGTTTATAATCTTTAAATATGCTTAAGATTTCTTGATGATTGTGAATCAAGAATATACAATTTTCTTGAGTTTAGCCTGTCATTATTTTTCTCAGTGTATGGTGTGATAGGCACTTTTGCTGACAGGATGGACAAGTTCTGCGAACAGTTGCGAGCACAGGTCAGACTAAAAACATACACACTAACACATATACACACACACGCACACACACATATATAGAGTGTGAACTCTGCAAAGGTGTAATCAGATTTTTTTTATTTTTATTTTAAATTTTTTTTTGTTTTCTCGCTTGGCTGCACTTTTGCTATGTGTGTTTTTTCTCTATATATGCAAATCGTGCACAAGAGCAATTTAATGATATATACACACAAGAATATATACATATATATGTATAAATATATATACATAAATCTACATAGATATATATATATATGTTAACTTCCAAGGAAATGGTTTCTTCTTATTCGCTCGCTTTCTTTGCCATTTTTTGTTGACTTCCGCAAAAGCATTTTGATTTTGCTTTTGGTATTTGTGTTTTGGGTGTTTTTATGTTTGTATTTGTGATTTTTTTGTATTATTTTTTGGGGTTGTAAATATGCAACTTACTTGGCTGGGGATGTCTTTATTGATCCACTGCAGAGAAGGATTCGAAAGTAGATTTTCTCAACACTTGGAAAGTATCTAATTAAGAATCTTAAACTTTAACTCACACTTTGAGCAGTTAATTATTATTATTTTATTACTGTAGGGCGGGGGTGAGTTTATTTGAGATTTTTTCTGTTGTAGTGAAGTAGTAGCAGAAGCAAGACGAACAACACAAACTCCGTGACGTTGGCTAACGACGACTGACGGCGAGCGAATGAAGCCAGCAGAGTTCCCCAGTTTGCTTTTGCTTTTGCCTTTCCTCTTGCTTCTTCTTGTGTTGTTGCTGCCAGTGATGTTGTTGTTGTTTATGTTGTTGTTCTTGTTAGTGTTGGTGGTGGTGGTGGTGGATGTTTTGACGTATGGCTGCTGGTTCTACCAGCTGAGCTCGACACAGTTACCCTGTTAAATTACTGCTGTTGCTCTTACTGCTGCTGACTTACAATAACAACAATAACTGCAAATGCTATTGCGCATGTGCAAGAGAGAATCTTCCTCTTTCTCTCTCTCCCTCTTCTTGCAGCCTTTACTCTTAGCTAAGCCAGGAAATATTTTAGCATGGCTTAGACTTCTTCCAATAACAAGTCTCCTTCAAAATCAAAATAAGAGTGGGTACACTGCAAGGGTATAAAATCGTACTTTTTGATAAATCACGAATATTTCTCATATTACTTTAATACAATAATTTTACTAATATAACCTACTGAAAATACTTACACATATTGCTGCTCAGTTTGTTAGAGTATCCTCTCTTCGTTATGCCACAATAACTTTATAAATTCGCCTCTCTCACTTTCCACCTCGCGCTCTCTAGCACTTAGCAAATTGCTCCCTCTCTCTCACGAGTAGGCAGCTTTAGCAGCTGACTTTTGTTTGTACACAAAAATCATATTGCATTCATGAGAATGAGCGAGAATGAGAGTGAGAACTGGTTTTGTGCAGACAGAAAACATTGCTACATCTATGAAACACGCACACACACACTCACACGCATCTATACATATATTAGCCATATATCATAATTTTTGACAAAACAAATGCGATTTTCGTAAGCAATATCATTTTGGCAACAGTTTGGCCTATAGATTAATACTACCTGTAAACTTGAAAACACAGTTGTTGCTCAAAATTCGTAATGCAATTTTAGACAAGAAAAAAGTACAAATTTCCCTAGGCGATAACTTCTTGAAACTGTTTTACCTCTAGACTAAGCTCACATTTAAAGTTGAAAATATTTTTCTGGCTAATGTTTTATGCTCGTTTTAATATTGTCAAAAATTAACTGATTTTTAAAATCAACGGCTTTTCAAACATTACTTTGGGGCTCTCTGTTGCGTTAATTAATGTTAATCTTTTAACATTGAGCTGATCACGCACATTTGAGTCACGTGAAGTTGGCTGCTTTGCATATCGATATAATAGCCGAGTGTTATCGGCAAATATCGCCAGCAGATGCACGTGTTGGTATCTTAACAACGCATATTGAACACATTTAAACCATAAAATATAAAGAATAAAGAAAATGGGTCGCTCGAATCGATCGCGAAAACGGCGCGATGAGATGAACAAAATCAAGAAGGATCGCTACGATGCCAAGGAGTTAATACGCCTGAAGAAAACGCTGGGACTTCTGGACGCTGATGGCAAGGAAATTAAAATGGAAATAGGCGAAGTGGCAGAAATCAAGTCAGCCAAAGAAATCAAAAGGGTGAGTGCGAGAAAGACAAGGAGAGATTTTTAAATTCCACTAAAAACCCAAACTAAAAACAGTCAGCTAAATCGAGAGAACAACAGGAATTGATCTATGAGCATCAAGAGAGCCTGGAGAAGGGTCAAGAGATTGTTCAGGTGAATGAGACATCGGGTATAGAGCACGTTTACAACAGTAAAACACTAAAAGATCAATTTGGCAACTATCCCGCCTGGTTCAAAAAGAAGAAGACGGCAAAGCGTCTACGCAAAAAGCAGCATTCACAAAAGAAGAATTTCAAACAGGCCTGGACAACGGTAAATGTGCCGCTCTAAAGAGGAAGATAATGTGAGAGAGGATTAGTTCTTAAGCATTATAAATATATATCCATATATATAGAGTATATAGGAAATTTGTAACTGTAACTACAAAACAAAATGGTGACTTATTGTTAGCAATATTTGAGTTTGTATTTTTGTATTGCATATTAAAGCCTTAAAAATTACACACATTGAAACGTAAAACTTAAATATATAGCGAAACATAAAATACAGTTAAAGATTAAGATTAGCTAATTGGTAGCTGCCATGGCTTTCAACAAACATTAATTCAACGCTTAGTTTTAAATAGAGAGAGGGAGCTGAAATTGAGATGCTGTGGGTACTGAGTATCTGTTGTAGATTCCATTGCGAAAAGATTAATAATATAAGGTGGTGACTTGTGGCTCTCAATGCTGCTGTGGATTTTATAGTTTATGTACTTTGCATAATTGCAACTGATGTTTGTAGAATGTGTTTCATTATATATTTTTAGTGGAATCCATTAACAGGTACTCTGCATCCACAACACATGCTCTGAATCAACAGATACACGGCATGTACAACAGAGTCCCCCAGATACTCAGCATCCACAGCACATATTCGGCTTTCACAACATCCAGTAATCATCCACAACACCATCCACTCTTACTGTATGGAACAATAGCTGCGCACGCTGCACAAAACTCCACTTGCAACTGCAACTGGAGGAGGCATCTGATTCCTAGCTAAAGACAACGTTTGTCATTCGTTCGATTTCACCGCCAACTCCATAGTCTCCGTCGAATCATTATCGTTACTCCCCTCCTGCCCCAGTTGCTCCTCAATATTGCCGTGCAAAACATTCGGATTGCTTTTGAGCACAGATCCACCAGTGAAACCCAATATGCCACACCCCACGGCAGCCAATCCGCCCGCCTTAATCCCTGCAACGAGGCCAATGGGTCCACCAACACAGGTGCCGAGCAGGGCACCCACCACTGGATACATGGCCTTCTTGTAGATCAAAGCATTTCTCAGACTCCGCTCGCCCTGCTGCACATTCTCAAATGCCTCCTCGGCGTTGTCCGCTATGCTTTGCACACTTGCCGCCTGCTCCTGGGTCAGCTCCCGCATGTTGTGAAACATGCCATGCAAATCCTGAATCTCATGCTGCAGTTGCTCCATTTGCACTAAGCATGCCTCTCGCTGTGCCAGCTGATGCTGCTCCAGCTGGAAGTCCGTCTCCAGCTCGGGTAGCGTACGCTGCAAGGCGGGCACATTTACAATGCTCACCACCTGTTCCTGATCCTCATCCTGATCGTCGTAGCGAGAACTCCTCGAGCTGGGCGATTTCAGCTTCAATTCTAGTTATCGATAACAAATCGAGAATTAGAACTCACTTTTGCGGTTAGATATGGGAGCGTGAGCACGTTGCGCACACATGTTATCTCTAAGAGTGAATTACGATTTACCTGCAAATCTCTTCATGCCTTCGAAGGCTTTATCCTTGCCAGGCTTCATCAGATCATCGAATCGCTGTAAGTCTTCATCTGACAGTTTCTCACGCAACGCATCCATTTCCAGCAGCAGGTTCTTCATTTGCTTTATAACCCGCATCGCATTTAATTCCTCCTTTTTGATCTTTTGCCAGTCGCCCAAGGCGAGGCTTTTTTCAATGTTGCTGCGATGATTTTGCAGAAGACTCAGATGATGGGGCACCGCCTCGTCCTGGAAACGTTGCACGGAAATCGCCGCTTGCTTCAAAGGTAATTTGTCGTTTGTCATTTTTTTATTGTTTTGTTTTATTGCACTTTGGATTTGTTTTGGTTTTTTGCTTGTTTTTGTTTGCTGTGAAAGTGAAATTTGTCTAACTGTAAGCTGCTCTTTTGGTTTATGCGGGCAAATTACCCGCATTTAATTTACAACTGCAGACGTAGCACAATTCTTATTTGGATCAATTCAATTGCTTGCATCTTCTAATAATTCTTTTGTTTTGGTGCGAAATAAAATTTCAGCTGTTTGTCTTGGTACTGCTCGCAGTTCACACAAGGCGAAGGTTACGCTTTTGCGCAATTGTGCTCCACACGGGGGCAGTGAGTGTGTGACATCACAGATAAATGTTGACAAACTCAATGTGTATATTTTATCATGGTTAATTGTATAAGGTAGTGACTTGAGCTACTGCGAGTTCGGTAGAGTTGGTCTGACAATCAAGTAGATGTTAATATTTTAACATGTCTGAAAGGGATGACAGTTGCTTTGATTTCTTTCACTTAGCGGGAGTTTAAATCATTAAACCAATTACCCTTATTTTATTAAATATACATAGTAATGAATCACATTCTACAATTTGTAATGGCAACTTTGGTAATAAAATAATTGTCATGCCTTGCAGTCGTTGTCTAGCCTATCGATAGTTGTGCTGCCCACTTGCTCAACTCTAACATACTCACCACTCCTTTCTGGTAGCCGGCAACCTGTGCTGTTAATTTCTTCATAGTTGAACGTGCTCAAATTCAAATGCGAAATATTTGCGAATACAAAAAATTTATTTAATTGTTCGCTATTTTCTCAACTACATTATATACAGAAAAATACATGCAAATACTAGATAGACATATATATATATATATATATAGGTAAAATAGCAGAAATTGTGGGCTTATAAGCTACAGCATTCGATTTTTAATACATATACATTTATGACACGATTTCGCTTAAGTACTAAATGTGGGATTTTTAAGTTTATTAATTATTAGTTAAAATTTTTTTTTATCAACTACGGAGGCACTTGCGTTCGGGAATGGCTTACAAGCAGAAGGAGCAGCTACGAACGAGAATATTTAAACTAATCACTTAACCAAATAGAAATGCAGTTCTGTGTTGGCCACGCCTCGTTCCGTGCAGCCACGCCCCCTTTTTAGGGGCACTTAGCGTTGGGCCCGTTCCGACAATTCATTAGCAGATGTACCATGCTCTCCAACTTGTTGGTGCGCGATTCCGTTTTGTAGAGATTCGTCTGGATACGATTCACATCCTGCGCTTGTTTTTCCTATGACAAGAAAATATCGATAACTTTAATAGATATATAAATCTTTTGATCTGAAAAGGAGGCTGGCAAATCGATAATCGCAATTTGATAAGACCTCATTTTAAGCAAGTTGTACAGTCAGAACAAAAAGTAACTCTATTAATAAATTGAAAAATTCGATAAATATGGCTCCCATAACCGATAAGCCTAGCTGATAAATCGATAAAACGCTTTAGATAACTAGGCAACTTCTACAAAAATTTTTTAAAATAAAAAGTTTGCAATGTCAAAGAAAAATTTGTCGGATAGATTACTGGGAAACCCCTTGAAAGATCTCTCATTGCCACCTCTTATCAGCTGATATTCTTATGGATACCAGAGAATATCCCATTTGGACTTACCAAAGTGCTTAGCCTGCTCTTGAGGGTATCCACAACGCTGTAGGTGGCCTGCAGTGACTTTTGCAGCTCATTCGTGTGAACTCGTTCATTGGCCAAGGAGCGTTCGATTTTCTGGAGTCGCGTTGCCACCACGGCGTCCGTGTCATCTATGTCATTCTCCAGATCTCGTGCCTCAAAGGCATCGTCCGCATGCGTGGATTGTTTGCGGCAGCTCTGCTGATCCGAGTGCAGCACGAAGCCCTGGCGACAGCGACAGTAGTATGAGCCCTGGGTGTTCACACATTGCTGGTCGCAGGGCTTCTCCGTCTCGCACTCGTTCACATCCTGCTCACAGAAACGACCCGTAAATCCCGAGGGACAACTGCACGTCTGCGGAGCCGTACAGTTGCCACCATTGTGACAGCGACTGGTGCAAATAGCTGTAATTCAAATTTGGGGGGAATTTTAAATAGTAATTTTTAGATATGCGGAAACTTTTTTGTTTATATAGAAAGTCTTTTTTTTGAGTGTAGACAGGCTACCAATGACTCCATTACATGAGTCGGCAAGCCCTACTCACGTTTCATGCACGCATCGGAGCGAGTTGTCTCCTTGGCCCAGCCGGTGCAGCAATCGTAGGTCATCTGCTGGGCGGACTTATGCTTGATGACATCCCTGTAAGCGGGCTCGTGTATCAACTGGACCCGGGTGCACATCTGGCCGGCATGCGTGGGTGGCTGGCAGGGGATGCTGATGTGTTTCCAGGTGGGTCGCGTGTACACCTCGGTTGTCTTCACCGGCATCGTGATCGTTCGCTGTTGCACGCATATGTGTCGACTGCAACAAATAAAAAACAAACATGTATAAAACATGGATCAGTACATTGCAACATCAGCTGCAGCATCAGCATCAGCATGCACAGCAAAAGTGAAATTGGAGCTAAAACTGAAACTGACTTTTCCAGACGATGACGCTGACGCTGACGCTGACGATGCCTGGCCAATTACTGTCATAATAAACTGGCCAACAGGTTGCCAGGTTTCTTTGGCCAGTCGGCAGCAGACGCCCAGCAGACTATGCTGCCTCGGTTGCTGCCTCGGTTGCAACAACGGCACAATTGTCACATGTCATTTAACGCTGCAACAAACGTCACAAAATGTGGCGAAATCAGCGATGAAAAGACGCCTTCACATTTTATTTTATTTACTGCAAAAAGTCAGTTTTCAAATTTCTTCTTTTTTTAATTTAAATCAATTAAATTCCTTTTCGTTTTGGCTTCGTTTTATTTTAATGAACTAAATTTTGTTTAGATTTCGCATTAGCTTTCCTTACAAATTTGTATATTATATTAATAAATAGATAAATATTTATAATATTTTATTAATCATGTAATTTTTACAGTGGCAGTCAAACTGTAATTCTCAAAAAGCAATTACTTATCATAAAAACTTTATTTTTCATGTTTCGTTTTCGTTTCGTTTTTCTAATAAACTAATAATAATAACAATTTTGGATAAGCTTTTTTCAATAATTTAGCTAAATAAAAATTTATGCGCGGAAATCATTTTATGACTGTCATAACTATTTGGGAAGCCTTTTATGTAAAAGGTATGCATAACCATATTTATGGGTGTGATGTTCAAACTGTAATTTTCCAAAAATCTATAACAATTTTTCTCCCAAATCGTTTACTTAAAATCACCTTATTTATGTGTTTGTATTGTCCTAAATACCAAAACAATCAGATCTTTGCAAATCTGGTGAGCATTGTGTATTTATAGCAGACATATTTATAGCAGTGTCAGTAAAACTGTAAACCGCAACTGTAAACATCAAACGTCAAAACCTTTGCCCGCCAGCAGACCCAACACATAAAAGCTGATAATAAGCCGTTATTTTTTTTTTTGGTATTTTGAATTGTTTCGTATATTTTTTTGTGGTCGATTTTCGAACTGCCCAAAAAGCCAACACACAATAAGAGAAGCAAACTGGCCAACGAGCATCCATAAATTGCAAATGGGGAGTTGAGCTTGTTGCTTGTTGCCAAGTTGCCAGTTGCCAGTTGCCAATTGCTGCTGCAAGTTGCTGTGGCTACTGCTGCTGTTGCTGGTGTCGTAATTGCCAATGCGGGTTCAGGCCAAAACAATTGCGCGTGATGTGATCACTGACTGGCTGACTGACTGACTGACTGACTGACTGAACTGACTGACTGACTGACTGACTGAACTGACTGACTGACTGAACTGACTTAGTACTGACTACCGCTTTGCAAGTTACAGTTGCAATTGAAGTTGGAGTTGTTACTGAAGCTGCTGATGCTACACTCAAAAAAAAAAACAATAATTTAACTTGAATAAAACTTCTACGTTTCTCTTATTATATTAAAATTTTAAATAAATCCGCAGAATACAATAATTATTATTAAATAGGCATTTTAGATAAGTTAGGTTTGGATATGTCGTGGCTATAATTAATCGGTTAGTGATGCTGATCGAGAATATATATTTTCAGACGTTCATCCCAAACTTATAATCTGCCGAAACCTTAGATGACAATGAATTTGCATATATTTTATCTATGAATTTAAATATTTTATTGACTGCTTTTTATAATTTAAATATGTTTTTCGCTGGCTGTTTTTGTTTATTCTCCAATCTATTTTGAATTCTATGAGATTTAATCTCTGAAACATTTTAGGCTTTAGTTTTACGCAATTCTTTTAAATTTTGATAACTGAATTGTTTTTTGGTTCTGGTTATAAATTTAACAATTTCGGTTACGTTTTAATCTGGAAATTTCAGTTCCGCTTCTGATTTTAATTTTAATTCCAATTTTAATTTAAATTTAACGTTTTTGATAACAGAGGAATTTTTTCTTAAATATACCAAAAACCCTATATTTTTCTGAGTGTAACTGGAAACGGAACCGTTGCCAAAATTTGTGACTTTGGCCTGGGCAGTATAAAAGCGCAACGGTTCTGAGTCTGAGATTGGGACTCGAAACATTTAACAATTTCTTTATGGCTGCGCATGCATATTTATGTTGATGTTGTTGTTGTTGTTGTTTGGGTTGTTGCTGTTGGAAACGGCAAACTGGGCTGCTGCTGCTCTTGTACCATAATTCTCACGTTATTTATGCAGCAGTCTAAGGGCGCCACAACAACAACAACAACAACAAGGAGCGAGAACAAAATGCGGAAGTTTTTCTTAACCAAAGCAGGAGAAAAAAAAACTGTGCCAACATGAAATTCTCATTGTCTTCACTCCGCTGGCCCTCCTCAGCCTGCTGGCAAACGCGTTCCCATTCCGCACAGACTGCATAAATCTTTGCCGGATCCGGCAGGAAAGCCTGCTGCGCCCAGATGTGTTTGTGTATTTGTGTGTGTGTTGTGCGTGTGTTGTGCGTGTGTTGTTGTGTGTTGTCTTCATAGCTTTTGTTTAGAAACGTTTTGACTGAAAATTAAATTTGAATTTTTAATTGTTGAACGGCGGAACACCTGTGGCTGCTGCCTCAACTGCAACATTGCCACACTTGCCACCGTTGGACAATATAAAAAATAGCTTGAACTGCAAGAGAAAAAATATGCAGCAAGAACTGCTACTGCAGCTAACTTTAGTATACCCTGTATGAAGAGTTAAAAGAGTATATTATGAATTAACAAAAAATTATTTTAAGCTGACAAAGCCTGATTTACAGCGTATCTGCAAGACGAGCAAATCTCTCGTCTCGTGGCATTTTTACTTCCTTGCCACAATTTTATGTTGAAAATTATAAAAACATCAATCAAAATATATTTCACATGAAATTGGATTGCGCTGGCAATTAATCAAAATAAAAACTTTAAACTGTGAAATTTTTACAAGAAACGAACTCTTCTTTATCTTCTTCTTCTCGTGGCTGCTGCACAGTGGTCAACCTTTTCCAGCTGAACTTTTGAGTTTCGGTTTATTGATTTACGATTTATGTTTATTGAGAAAACTGAAGAAATAAACAATTGATGAGCCTCTCTCTGAGCCAATGTTTATTTTCTCAGATTCTGTTTCTGCCTGCTGACTCAGCGCCAGGCCAAAAGGTGAACCAGGAGCGAGTGTGCGTGTGTGTGTGTGGCGTGTGTGTGTGTGGGCGTTGTCTTAATGGACTGCAGCATCTCGACTCATCATAATAAATGGGCTTCTCATATTCATATAGAGTTCAACATAGTTGTTTATCTGCCTTTGTTGCTGGTTGTTTTCCATTTTATGTGGTATCAATTTTTTACTGTTCAACCTTTAAATATGCTAATTGTTTCAGATTAATTACGAAAATATTTATAGACCTCACTTTGATCTGGGTATTTTCTATATTAAAATGGGTATTTATGGTTTTAGTAAGCGTGGAAACTGCATAGAAACAATGAACCTAACATTTTAAGTATTTTTTAAGGTTAACTAAAGTTTTTAAATATTTTTAGACTTTATTATGAGCATTAAGATAATTTTCAATGACAATAAATACCTTTTTAAAGTTGTGATTTTAAATAAAATAAATGAAGCTATTATTGTAAATAGTTCTCTAAATCATTAAGCTAAATTGAAAACGTATTTAAAAATAAATCATTTTTAATTTCAGATTGCATTGTTTTTAAAATAAATCAAGCTATTATTTTAAGTAGTTCTCTCAATCATTAATCTAAATTGAAAGAGTATTTTATACAAAAAGCCTTATTTAAATATAAATCATTTTTAATTTCAGATTCCATTGTTGGGTGCATAAAAGGCGTTGCCTCCGTGGGAAACTGCTTGAAATGAGCGTTAATCTCATTTGTAAGGGATTGTGGTAAGTACATATTTAATATGCACAAATATGCAACACTGAAGCCCTTACAAAACACAAACAATGGGAATCAATTCTTCTTTTTTTTTTGAGACTTCTCATTTGAATAAAGCGATCGACTTAAGTCGAGTTAAATCATTTTTATGAGCTGTTTTAAGCAACTAATCGCTCGGGGGTCATTTTGGAGTGTCGCTTGGGAAAACCAGTTTACTAAAAGTTTCTTGTCAACAGAAAAAATGCATTTAACACAAACACAAAAAAAAAATAAAAGAAGAAGTAAAAAAACCGTTAAAAAAATAAAGGCTACACAAGTTGGCGACACTTAGCGGCTATAAAGTGGCTTTAACTATTTGGCCATAACCAAGGCGGAAAACTGCAGCGGATTTTCCGTATAAAAAATTATTGTTTGCCAGGCTATATAAAAAAATATCTTTATATTTTACGGTCGTATGTTAAGCGTGCTGGAAAGCGTTTAAGGTCAAGACAAAGACGCCAAAAGAAACTAGCAAGAGACTTAAACTTGGCTAACTGTATTCTTTTAGCCATTTCTTCTATATGTGTGTGTGTGTGTGTGTGATTGCGGGCCAAACTAATCTGATTTGTTGCATGAAATTAGAATCTAAATTGGCTTGGCCAGCCAAAATGCAATTTCAGTTGCCATGGTCCACGGGTTTGCGGCCAAATGCATCATTAGGCCGCATTGCAACTGCAACTTGCAACTGCAGCAACTGTTGCAACTCCCACTAGCCAAACATGACGACAACCACGACAACGATCCACAGCAACAGCAACAGCAACAAGAAGACTGCATTTTTAGACATGCTTCCTGGTCATCCCAGTCCTCCCAGTCTGCACAGTTCTTCCAGTCTTCCCCTTCTCCCCACTCTTGTGTTGCCCCTCTTTGCAAGTCTGCTCATTTGCCCAGTTTGCTTAGTCGCCTCAGTTTGTTAGCCCCTTTATTTTGCTCTTTACTTAGCGCTAAATGCGGAACGCCCCCCTTTTGGCCACAAGCTGGATGAAGACAACGGCGACGATGTCGACGCACTGCATCACAATTTCTAATAATATTTTAGTCATGTCCATTTTATGCCATTCCATTCCGAGGCAAGTGCAACATGCCAGCCAACATTGCCTTGCTTTTAGTTTTAGTTTTATTTTATTTCTTTCCTTTTTTTGCCTCGTTTTTTTTCTCTCTCAACAGTCAAGAATTATTACAGCACTCAGCGAGCAGAAGCTGGCCAAAACAGCGGGCTAACAAGCTAATAGCCGACTAATTTCTACTCTATTTTTAGCAGCCAACTAGAAAGAGCTAACAGCTGGCAAACTTATTAATTTATCACAATTTTTGCCACAATAACAAGCAAGAGGCAGCTCGACTAGCAGCTACACTGAAATCAATCAAGTGTTAAATGTTAAAATTTGTTGTCTTTATACAGATAACGCTTGCGATTGTTGGTTTATAATTTAATAAATATATTTATATTATATATATGCGATTTTCTACTTTTACATTTTATGGCCGATGCACATAAAAAAAAGTAAAATAGAAAAGTACATTTTTAATTATGGTTTAAAAAGAACAATCTGAAATCACAAATAGAATAAAATCGACAAAATATATTAATTTATAAATATTTTTGACTTTTCCCGACTTTTTCCGCTAAGAGAATACACCAAATTAAATTTCTGCTTCGTTTCAATTTTAATCGGATAATTTTGGCTTAATTTTACTATTCGTAGTACTTATATTCTGTCTTTAGCTCTTTTTAAGTATCTGAAACCGTATTATTTCTATCCGCATTGCTAATTCTGAAAGTATATATAAAGTTGTTGGCAACCTATTTAAAATTTCTTTATTATTCTTGTCTATAAAAGTAAACTCAACCTATGCCAATCTCTACTTTGCTACTTAAAACTTCCTTAAGTTATCTGATATACCCTGCGCTACACTAGCAAAAAAAGAAGAAGATGAAAAAAATGGCCAGTCACTGATCCTACTTGCCGCATACTCAGAGTCAGTTCGCCATTTGGCCAGTTCGCAGTTCTAATTTGGCCGTAAATTTGTGTTGTGCGCTTTGCCAGCGAAAAGATTATTCAATAAAAAATATTGCGCTGGCAAGTTTGGCCAGTGCCTAGGCGCAAAAGTGAAATGAAAATTGCAGCAACGCAAATGTGTCAGACATTCTGGCTAAGACTGAGTGAGGCCAACAACAACAGCAACAGCAAGAACGAAGATAGCCAAGTCAAGTGCGCCGCAAGCCAACATTTTTTGCATGCGAACTGAAGTCGTTGCTGATTATATGCCAAGGAAGGAAGTTGGGCACAGTCTGAGAGGGCCCAAATGGGTTCAGTGGCCGAAATGTGGCGTGTGCGTCTTTCTTACTTTTCCCACTTATTTCTCTGATTTTTGTGCCCCATACAACATAATCGTAATCTGGGCGGCGATAAGCGATCTACTCCCCACCAATGGGCCTGTCAATGCGTTGCGCCCTACTAATGTGGATAACTTCTCCCGTACCCCGCCCCGTCTGCCCCATATGCCACTCTGTCCAGGCAACCCGAGTCGGTGTGTAAAGCATGATTAATGCCCCAAACTTGTTTAAACAACAGCAACAACAACAGCAACAACAACAATCGCAGCTCGAAGCCATGCCCGAAAATCCGATTAGTGAGCAAACGTGAGCAGCCGCAGCAGCGAGCAGCAAGAGAAGACCCCAAAATCGAGTTGAAAGCCAAAAGCTGCCTCCTCACGATTTCCACTTCTTTTTCTCTGTTTCTCTGTTTCTCTTTTTCTCTTTGGTTTTTTTTTTTCTATAGAAAAATGCGCTAACAAAAGCGCAGCGAACACATTTTCATCAAATTAACATATTTTCGGCTGCTTCAATTTTGAGTTTGAAACTTTTGAGTTTTGAGTGATTGTTATCACAAAAATCGCGTGAAAAGTTGTATTTTCGTTTTTATATTTGGAAAGCCGAGGGCCGAAAAAGCAAGTGTTGCTGCCTGCTCCACTAACAATCAAGTTATTCAAACACAACTCAAGAGGCTAGCGCCAGACCCGACAGCCCTCCCCCCTCTTCACTGCATACCTTGCCTGCTTCACTGTAAGCCAGATGCAGATGCAGATACACACAGTTGTGTGTGCCTGTGTGTGTGTGTGTTTGTGTTTATATTCAGTCGTCATCTTGTGGTATCCAATTGCAACATAATTAAGTAAGCCAAATGGCGTGTCTCGTTCTCTACGTGGCTTATCGCTGCTGGCTGCTTGTTGTTGTACACTCAGCGAAATTGAAGTATACCTTATGCATTTCACTTGCACTCACTTAAAATCATGTTTTGTGTTTTTTGCTAAGAAATATGTATAGAAATGGATTTCAAATTGATTTCCTTTCAAGTAGCAAAAAAAATGTTAGCTTTTAATAATGGTTAATTAAAGTGCTGAGCAAGTAAGAATGCTCTAGTCGAGTGAACTCGAGTCGAAGAGTTTCTTCAATTTGAAAATGCATTAGAAAACTTGTTTAACAAATTTGTACAGGTGACCAATATATTATATATATATTAGTGGGAAGGTTTTTCTTTATAATTGTGGGTTTAATTGTTATTCGATTGTAATCGAAATGTACAAAACGGTGGCATTTATAATTACAATTTAATTAATTTGATTTTAATATATAATAACTTATAATACAAATTGGAATTATTTAGTTCTATAGTCGGATGGTTCATAGAAACAGAGAGATATAGCCAAATCGACTCTACTATTGATGCAGATCCAGTATATATATATACTTTATTGGTTGCCATATGCATCCTTAAGCCCCTTTCACAGTTTGAGGCACGCCTTCAACTACTCAAAGTATGTATAAAGTTTTGTAGGTCAACGTTTTTTTGCTGAGTGTATGTTTTATGTGGAATTTTGTGCGTCATGCGTCCGCTTGACGCTTTTTGGGTGGTTCATTTGGTGTTTGTGTTGTGTTGTGTGTGTGTGTGTGTGGTGTGTGTGGTGTGTGGCGCAGGCGCACAGTTTTGTTGTCTTTTGTTTGCCTGCAAGACAAAAGTTAGTCCCCCTCCCCTACCAACACTCCCTGCACTCCACTCTCTGCTCTGCCTTCTCCTCCCCTATTCGAACGAGTTTACATGTAATATGTCTGACCTGTCCAACTGTCTCCCCCTCGGCAAACTCCCTGCATCACCCCTCTTTTGTCGACAAGTCGAACTCTTGTCTCTTGGCTCGAGCCTGCCAGCATTGCATTAACCCAATTTTCAACTTGAGATGCGAAGCTGCGTGATTTGCAAATTATTGTGGAGCTGCTGCTGCTGCTGACTGAAAGACATGTCATGCTCCCCCCTGTATGCCCCCCTGCCCCCCTGTCCCGCCTGTCTTCTTTATTGTGTGTGACTTACTCAATTCTAGCTAAATGTAAACACACTAATTGCATTCAGACTTTATGCGACTGTTTGGCAAGTGTATTTTGTCTGTAAATACAAAACATTAAATTTGTATATTGTTCAATAATAATTTATAATTCTTTGTTGCATTTCAATTGAGAAACTTTCGTTGCAGTTACTTGAGATCTTTATCTGTGGTATGCTTAAATGATGAGTATCAGCTTTGAACAGAACACAGATAAAGTATTTGCTGACTGCTTTATAAAAAACGTGTTCAAGAATGAACATGAGAAGCTGCAAAGCTCAGCTAATTTTTAATGACAAAATATCATATAGATACCACCTACAAATGGCTGTAGTTAAAGCTCATCACATTCGTAGAAGAATAAACGTCACATGGAGTCTATTCTAAGAAGAATAAACATTCATGGAGTCGCCTTGCAAGCGGCTTCATATTAATTTTAGGCTTAAGATTTTTGTATAAAGTAAAGAAATGCTCATCAGAGCAACCAGTTCGATTCTAAAAGTCGTCTCATCGTCTACACCCTATAATTGAAATGCAAGAAAGAACAACAAAGAAATATAAATTAATAATGTCTTACTTATTGATTAAATAGGCGATTTCATGTTAAGTATTTAACTGAGAGAAGTCTATAAATTAAACGAAAGGAAAAAAATAATCAAAAGATAAAGGTTAAATCTTATTAAAAGAATACGTTTTACTTAAATAAATAAATAAAAAATGAAGGTTTACTCTTATTAAAAGAATACTTTATACTTTATATATTATAATAGTTATTAAAAATAATAAAATTAAGCTGGGAAATGTTATATATATTCTTGCCCAGCATCAACAACAGAGTTGATTTAGTCATGTTCCGCTGGATGTCTTACATAATCGATTTACGATAACAATAAAAATTGTAAATATGACGTCTGCCTAATAATATATAAAACTATTATTATTGATAAACCATTTTCATTGATAAACAATTAATTGTTAAGCAAAACATATTTGCATATTGAGCCAACTAAATCTGCGTTCAGGGTATCTGCCAGTTGAGCTGCTAACTTGTTTCTAATAGCATATCATTTTAAGAAACTAGTTGACATATACAATATATATCGAAGGACATAAATGAATATATTATAAAACAAAGAGAATTCATTCAATTAAAACATTCTTCTGTCTGCAAGCTTATACAACCATTTTGGACTTCAGTCAACACATTCATTGTCCATATTTAAATACCAACCTTTTATAAGATTTACATATTTTCCATCCACAATAATACTAAGATTTACTTAAGCATTTACATATATTTCCATCCACATTAATTTCCGTTTGTTTTCTATATATGGCTCTCTGTGCATGTCTGTCAACTCGACTCGTGTCTTGTCGTGTCGTGTCGTGTCGTGCCTTGTCGTGTCGTGTCATGTCGTGTTTTATGCACGTGTTCACAAAGTTGTCTCTCGAGGTTTTTCTCCGCTTCATTTGTGAAAAACTCATTAAAGCTGAAAAAGCGCGCTTCTTTGACTCTGCCTGGGCCAAGGTTTTTACCTAGGTTTACCCTTGCCAACTTGGCTCTTAGCCAGCTGGCTGATGGCCTGACTGGGTTTTGCTGATAAGGCTTAGAAAGACTGCAACACAGACTCTTACACTTAAATAAAAAATGCGACTTTTAATTATGTAAATTGCTCGAAAAATTAGCAAGTTTTTTGTGTGTCTACAAATATTTTTTAAATATAAAAAAACCTTTTACTTTGCAAAAAATTTTTTTTGTTTTTCTATTTTTATTTTAGAAGATTTTTTTTGTCTTTAAAAAATGCATTTGTAAAATGCAGAAATGCGAATACTGATTCTTAGAAGAAATTCGACTTTGAATTTAGTAAATGAAAAAATTAGCACATTTTTTGTGTTTTTACAAATTTGTTTTTAAACTTAAGAAAATCTTTAACAAATGCTTGCCAAAAATATGTTTTGTGTTTGTATTTTTTCTTAGAAATACTTTTATGCCATTTAAAAATGCATTACTAAAATGCAGAAATGAAAACACTGATTTTTTTAAGAAATATGGACATTTTTCTGTGTATAATAAATAAATCTGAATATACGAAACATTTGTTTTTAAATTTTAGAAAGAATCACTTTTAAATAAGTGAAGAATGGTTTCTCTGAAATTTTAACAAGTTAATTTCTGCGTAATAATGGAAATCAAATCAATTTATATTCCAAGTGTACAACGCAGACTCCAACTCCGACTCCGACTCCCACTACAACTCCTACTCCTACTGCTGCCGCTGCTGCTGCTGCTCCCATGAGCTGTGTGGCACGTGTAGGCGTTGCCCATTGAGCATAATGCATAATGCTGTTTCACGGTGTGCAAAATGTTAACGAATTTCCACAACGGCAACCCCATTGCATTCGTCCAAAGTGGAGTTTTTCCAAGCACGGCCAGCATATCAAATCGTAGGCCCGTAATTATTGCCCAGGCCGCCTTCGATTGTTGACAAGCAATTTGCAGCGTGGCCAACATTTGCAAGAAATCTTGGCTCAAAACATGGCTCAAACTCAAGCTCAGCTGTGCGTCTGTGTTGGGGTCACAAAGTTGCTTAAAGTGCACATAACTCTTTGTTGTTTCCACTATTATTGTTGTTGTTGTTGTTGTTGTTTTGTGCATTGTTGTCGCATTTGATTTAAGCATATTTCGCCAATTGTTGCTGCTATTTTATGCTGCTGATGTTGTTGGTTGTTGTCCATAAATATTGAAGTCAAGGCCCTGCTTTGTTTTCCATACTTGTGGGGCCATTTTGTGACGCAGATGCCGTTAAGAGATTAACGGTTCAACAGGCTGCAACAAGTGGCCTTTCCATTTGTTGCTACAGCCAAAAGTCAAAATCCCAAATGCAAAAACAAACTTTATCCAAAAAATGTATGCACAACGAACGAAAAACAAACATCACATCAAAATATTCACAACGAAATTGAAATCTTCAAACTTCAATCAAAGTGTGCGCCCCAAAAACCACACATCCATCAATTGTCAGCTGCAACAGCA
The DNA here is from genome assembly GCA_035042405.1 of Drosophila demipolita. Lineage (NCBI taxonomy): Eukaryota > Metazoa > Arthropoda > Insecta > Diptera > Drosophilidae > Drosophila > Drosophila demipolita. Next base: position 5,187,403 of record JAWNLI010000059.1, on the reverse strand, counting down.
GCAGCAACAGCAGCAGCAACAGCAACAACAACAAATTGCCAGCAACTTGAACAGGAGGCAGGCAAAAATTGAAATCATCAACAGAAGCGCGATGCTGGCCAACCAGTTGAGTGGTGTGTGTGTGTGTGTGTTATGGGGGGGGGGGCTAAGTTAACTTCATTTGCATACCCTGTAATTGTGTGAAAGGCCTAAGGAGGAGTTTTGTGACACTAGCAGCAGACATCTATTAATGCATTAGTCATATATATTCCAAATCAGCATGATCAGAACTTAGATCAATTTTAAATAAATTAGAATTTAAGTACAGCTTAAAAATTTACCCGAAATCTTAACTTTTTCAGAGCAGCAGCGGAATTATTTATTAGAAATTTAGCAATATTTTAGAAAGCAGAACTTTCTCTATTGGCAAAACCCTGTAAAACCTTAGAGTTTCTTCTTACTTTCAACATATCTAAGCGCAATCTCTGACCATACTGAATTTTGGTTTGTTTATATACCTTTACAAGTTCAGATATTTTGTCATCTCTTTCAACATTTCCATTATTTTTTACATTTTATATCACTAAATATTTAAAATATCATATTTTTAATATGTAATTCCACAACTTCAAATATTTTCCTATCTCTTCCTCTCACTTTCTCATTTCTGATTTTGTCTGAGTTCCTTTTATCCTTCTTTAAATTTTATTATTTTCACATATTCTATTAATCTTAAATAAATTGTCCCTTTTAAAGATTTAATTTAAAGGAATCTTTCTACTTTCAAATATATCTTGTAAATTGAAATCTTTGACAGTTTCTAGTCTGAATTTGGTTTATATCAAATGGAATCCGAACTCTTACAGATTAAGTAGAGGACCTGAAAACGAGTTCGAATTTGACATCCTTAGATTTATGCAATTAAAATTAAACAATTCTAATTATTATTAGTAAAAAGTGGAATCAAATTTCACTGGATATCTGCTAGTTGAGCATATATTTTGTTGCAAGCACAGTCGACTGCATTTAATATCTGCAAATCGGTTCATATGACGCTGATTAACACCGCATTACATGCCCCAAAGGCGGCAAACTGCAATTGAAATGTTGCACTGTCCATTAGAGTAGAGGCTGCAGCTCGAGTCGACTCCAGTTGAGTCGCGTCGAGTTGAGTTGTGTCGGCGGCGTGTGAATTTATCCAGCAAACATCTAACGACTGCAGTTGCTGCTCCCAGCAATATGAGCACTCATTTCCATATCCACTATTGCGCCAACAAGCAAATAGCAACTTGCAACTTGCGTAGTTGCAAGCAACTGGCTAACTGCTTGCTGCCGCCTGCTGGTTGCTGGCTGCTGCACGTGCAACGCTTAAATAAATAGTATTCGTAATAAAGGCTCGGCCAGCGTCAACATTTGTTATCGTTCCTCCAGTTCGACTCCACTCCGACTCTGTCGCCTACGTGAACATGAGCCCAGCACAGTGGTACGCATATTGAATAACACTGATTCAAATCGATTCCAGTTTTCTGCTAAACATATCCTGATTTTGGTTTCTATTTCATGTGTGAATGCTTTCCGCTACTCTATTTCCAAATGAATAAATGGTATATTGGAACTGTGTTAAATCACTTAAGAATAAGTTTAATATTAATTTTAGATTGCCTATTTCGGATTCGCTGTTTAAAAGTTACAGTTTTTTAAAATCTTTGCATTAAATTTATTTTTTATAGTCTCTTTTTTGAGAGTCTCTTTTTAAGAGTCTCCTTTTGAGAGTCTCTTTTTAAGAGTCTCTTTTTTTAAGAGTCTCTTTTTGAGAGTCTCTTTTTGAGAGTCTCTTTTTGAGAGTCTCTTTTTGAGAGTCTTTTTTTGAGTCGTTTTTTGATAGCCTCTATTAAAGACTCTATTTTTAGGAGTCTCTATTAAAGAGTCTCTGCTTAGGACCCTCAACTAAATAGTCTAAATTTTTAATTTCTGTTTAAGTTTCTTAGCTTAAAGGGTATTCGCCTTGAAGAGTTGTCATCTTCGCAAAACTATCAGAGTCAGTCTTACTTTAACTGTCGTATCTTTAGGGTTTTTGCTTTAAAGTCCCTCTATACGATTTTAGAGTCTCGATCTTAGAGTTTTGTTTCAAAAGTCTCTGCTTTGGAGACTCTTCTAAATTGGTCTCGTTATCAAAGTTTCTATTTAAGAATCTCTGTTTACGAGTCTCATTTTAAGAGTATAAATTTTTAGTTACTAATTTATAATTTAGAATAAGAGTCATTGTTTTAGAGTTTTACATAAGAGTTTATAAGAGTCTCTTCTTAGAAGTATTTAATATAATATAGTATATAATATTCTATATTCTATTCTATATCCTGTGATTCCAAGTCTCTGTTTTAGAATCTGATAATCTTTGCTCTGCAGACCTTGTTATTTGCTGTTTGTATAATATATATGTAAATTTATATATTTATATATATATATATATATATATATTTATATATCTTTTACTTTCTTGTAGTTATTATTAAACAATTATTAAACCCTCTCGAGAGACACTGTGTGATATTTTGTGCCACTGTGCAATAGTCGCAATTTATGACTGATGATGCGAGTTGTTTCAGTGCCTGCTGGCGCTTTTGGCAGTTGTTGCTGTTGGTGCCACATAAATCAAAATGTGTCATAACTAGCCACAACAAAAACAACTGAAATTCGTGCAAACAACACGCAGTGCAACACCTTCCAAATTGCAGAGGCGGCTGCCACAGATTATTGCACATTGCACATACGCAACGTTTGCCAATTGCCATTTGATACGTGAAAGGGCAAGGGAGGGTAGAGGAGAGGAGTGGAGTGGAGTGGAGTGGAGTGGAGTGGCGCATTGTTGCAATGTTGCGTGTCTTTGCCCTTAAGTAGACGCACATTAATTCCAATTAGAAAACTTCAACGCTGGCAATTGAAAACTCGTTAAAGTTCATTACCTTAAAATGACCATGCAGACAGCAACAGCAACAACTGCAACAGCAACAACTGCAACAGCAACACAAAAGACAACATATAACAACAACAACAACAACAACAACTGTTTCTCTCCAAGAGTCCAATGCCAGTCGCAATCTTGTTAGCCAGTTTTTGTGTCTTTTGTGTCTTTGTGGCATTTGTTGCGTTGTCGTGTTACATTTAAGGAGCTGCTTGCCGCATTCAGTTTTGCTGCAAGTGCGCATTGATTTGTGGCAATTGACATAACAATTGAATGCGGAGCCAGCCACTTAGCCTTGCCTCGCTAATAAGTATTTTTCACATTTCATGTTGAACTTTGAGGGAAATGTTGCTTTTTTAAACTTGTCGCTTGTATTATCGTCGTCGTTGTTGTTGTTGTTGTTGTTGTTGTTGTCTGACATTGAAACTGTCAAAATATTGAAATAATTTATGTTCGGTCCGATAAGCTGCAGCACAAGGGGCAAGCATAAATGTTAAAGGTAGCAGCAACAGCTGAAAATTTATGGCTGACCCAGCCTTGAGTGCCACACCCCGCTGCACCCCTCCGCTGCTGACACTTCCCCTATCTCTCACAATGCAATCCCACACGCCCTGCAGCTGAAAAATCACGCATACGCCCATTGGACATAATCATGACCAGGGCTAAGCACATTTCATGCTTACTTCTTCAATGCGAACAAAATTAAACATTAATTAAAACTTGTTTTATTTTAAGTGTATTATTTATATGTGCCGAGGAGGAAGCAGCTGCGATCACAAATAATATATTTAAAATACAATAAATATATTTAAACCTGTTCAGCAATGAAAGTCGAGTCTATTTAGCCATCTGTCTGTTCAAATAATCCGATCTCAGAGCCAGCTTCTCCTTATTCAAACGAATATTCAGTTAATTTAAATGTTAGTCGATATACACTGCGACCTATTCGACCCACTGTGCCCCCTTCCGAGCTTATAGCTCCTCCAACAACCTCAATTCCTGCACGAGTGCCAGAAACTTTGATGGACTGAGGGCTTCTATATCATTGCCCCTCATAACATGCATCCCTGGATAAGGCGACACATTCTGTTCGGATGTGAATTAAGGACACCTCCTCACCTTAACAAAGCCCAGTTTGGATAGGTGGCTTGTAGACCGACAAGTATCCAAAGCCTATTCCTGCTCATGGATATTACTTGAATAAATCGTTATTGTTAAATCGTTAAGTGTTATCGATAACAGCTATAATTTTCCATATATCGATACAAATCAATTACCAATTGCAATTGCATAGATTAAATCTTCGAGTTGATATTATTACATTTTATTATTATTTAATCTATTTCATATTATTTACCAACTGTCCAAATTTCTTTACAAATCGAATACAGATTTTTTTTTAACAAATCAGCAAATTAATTAACTTATTTATCTACTAATATTTCTATTCAATATTTTCCATGTTTAGTTTTCTAATCGTTGATCATCTTCCAACACAACATTTATTTTTTTTTTAGCCCATTTATGTGGGCTTAAAAATATAAATGGTCTTCAGCTGCAAACATTTAAGATGCAATTGGCTCAAATGTGGGCTGCGATTCATTTAAATGCACAAATGGCTCGCTTCATCAGTTAATGAAGCCAGCTTATGTTAACTGATTTTTAATGTGTTCGTTGACTGGTTTTTCCTTACTTACTTATTTCAAATAGGCCAACTGACCTTCGTTTTGAACTGGCTACTTTAGATTTATTTGGATAAATATTTTTAGGCTTACCGCTCCATTTCCTTGGCATCTGTGGGATAGTTTCGACTGATGGTGTTTGTTTCGTAGGGATCCTCGGTGGGGGCGGTGGTGGTACTGCTACTGCCGGCACCAGCTCCCCCTCCGCCCATGCTGGGTGCCGTTGTTGTATGGCTGTAGCCCCTTCTCGCCGGCACCAGCGGCGGCATAGTGCCCAAGGTCAGACCAGGAGTGATGGCGCGACGATTGAGATTCGGTGGTGGTGCTGTGGTGGTTATGGCCGGCACGTACTCATAGCCACGCCCACCACGGCCGCGGTTGCCCACGCCAATGAATTCCACATCGCCCGTGTTGTCCTCACCCTTCCCTGCATAGGGGGAGACGGGTGGCGGAGGTGGTCCAAAAGTATTAGTATAAATATTATAAGTATTATGATCCCATTCGGAATTCTGACGATTTGGTTGCTGGTGCAGGCGGCGGGTCAGCACTCTGTTGTACGGATTGTGGGCATAGTGATGGAGGCGACGCAAACGTGTGGTTGAGTCTGTGGCACGTGGAGTCTGCTGTGGCATGGTTGCACCCGGCAACAGTTCCACCTCCGACTTGACATGATGACGATGCAAGCGTTGATGGTGCAAGCGGGTGTTGTTGTGGTGGTTCCTGTTGTTGTTGTTGTGGTTGTTGTTGTTGTTGTGGTTCTGGGTACCTGTTGCCGCTGTGCTCAGCAACAGCAACACTGTGGCGCACAGCAACAGCAACATTCTCGGCATCATCTCAGACAGAAAAGCAACTGCAAATAGTGGGGGGGGGGGGAAACAGGAATAACTTTATTAAGTAAAAAATAAACATAAATAAATAAAGATGCTGCCTCAGAAAGACATTCACTTTCCGCCAGTCAAAACTCATTCAAATTCACATTCTTAGTCACCTCGCTTAATGTAAGCAACAAGGCGGATCAGCGGTGACAGACCCCCTTCTCCGACTCCTACTCCTACTTATACACACACACACACACACACCCCGAGTATCCTCCACGCTCATTAACAATTCCTTTGTCTCTCGGTCGTGCCGATCTGTCACTCTGTCCGTCTGTCTGTCTGTGTCTCTGTCCATCAACAGGCTGCGTAGTTGTATAATTTAATGCCTGAAGTTGCATAAGCGGGCTGCAGTTAACATCAGTCAGTAACCTCAGTCTGATTTATAAGAAGTAAGCAGCTATTGCAATCGATAGAAATCGTTAAGTAAGCAAGCAAAGTTCTACATATATAAAAGGCAACTTTTTTAATTGAGCAGATTCAAACTTAGTTAGAAGTTAAAATGTAAACAGCTAACAGCTTTAAAAATTAATTAAAATCGATTACTTGGCAATAAGTATTATCGATAATTGCTGTTTGTGTTGGACTTCTTAAATAGAGCACAATAAAAAAATTAACTTCAACCAAACATGTCTTTAATTTATATTGTAAGCAGCATACAGCTTTAAAAATTAATTTGAATCGATAACATTGTTAAGTATTATCGATAATTGATGCTTTTATTGGAGTTCTTAAATAGAGCACAATAAAACAAGTAACTTAAATCAAACTTTATTTGAATTACATTGTAAGCAGCTTAATTCATTAATTTTTAAAGCTGAAAATTGATTCCAATAGATAAAATTGCCAAGTATTATCGATAATTGCTGTTTTGTGTTGAAAGACAATATTTTTCTATTGAGCAAACTAGCATTTAACAGACCTTGCTGCCTCCATTAGCCATTTAATAATTTAACAACCAAGCAAAATACATAGCTTACAAATATTTTGATTATATAAAGCAACTAAGTATTAAGGGGCTAATCCAGATTTATGTACACAAAATCTGTTTTTTTTTGAGTGTCCATCTAGGAAAACAATGCTATCTGCAAACACCCCCAACTGATCAGTTGTAAACTTAGCTTTTCTTTAATTTTACTCCTCAGTTTAATATTTATTTATTTATTTAGCTTGTTGCGCGCTTAACTCTTAAATCATTAAAAAAAAAGCATTTAAAAGACTTTTATAAACTGAAACCATGCAAAGTGTGTGAAAAGGTTTTGATTGAGTTTTGGCTAAGTGAGTAAAATAAAGGAAGAAAGCATCTAAAATATCTACAAATATTTTATATAATGCGGATCAGGAAAAACAGTGTAGATATATTTAAAATAAACCCATCTCAGAGTTCAAAAGAGTGTCGCAGTTCAGTTTTATTTATTTAATTTTATCAATAGCTTTTCCTATCTCCAAAATTATTCACAATTATATTTCTAATCTAATCTTGACATAATATTAATCATCTGTAGAAACCTCAACAACATCGATTTAGAAATACACAAGTAAATCAAATCTTTAAGCAAGTTATAGTTATAGTACAGGGTATCTGGCAGTTGAGCATGCTTACACATTCATTTCATGGTCGAGTGGCAGCACTTCAGTAAACTCTGCGGTTTACTCAGAGACAGAAAAAAAAGGCTGAAGACAAAGGCAATTTGTACGAAGATGACTTTGTTGTATTATTATTATTATTGTTTGTTATTGTTGTTGTTTGCAACAAAAGAGAACCCGTTAACAGTTAAGTGAAGGCAGTAAAAAGTGATCTGAAATTAATTAAAGTGTGAAATGAATCGAAAACCGGAAGTTGAGCGATTCTCAATTTTTTTGGGCAACGCTTTTGTTTCGATGCCAGCAGCATTTTTTAATGGCATTTATCAAATTTTTACAGTTGCCAGTCGACACATCATTTGTCAACGCGTTGCCTCCCCTAACCACAACCCCCATCGAATGAAACCCCTTGCACCCCCTGCTCCAACTGTTGATAATTGCAATTACAGTTGCTCAGTGAGCCTATTAAAATTCATTGCTTGTGGCAGACATCAAATTGAATTTATGAGGCAACTCATTAAACTTAAAGTTGGCCTAACATTTGTTACACTTGTGTCGCTCTAACTAGTTATTGCTGTTGTTGTTGCAATTACACAGCAATTGACAAACAAAAAATGTATAAAAAACAAATAAAAACGAAACTGGCCAATGACAGCAGTCGCCACCAGCTTACCAATTGCTGTGGCTAATTAAAAATTAACTACCAAAATAAAAATGAGAAGAGTTATAAGTAAAAAAGTTGTGTGTGAAAAAGAGAGTGGCGACTGCAGCAATGTGTTGCAACTTCTTTGGAGGCGACTCCTCTGACCACGACTCCTCTTGTCAGGTGCGGCCTAAAAGCCTTTTTGAGCCGCTTAGTAAGTGAAACCCCAAAACTCCAAAAATATGGGTTTGACTGGCTGCCTGCCTGTCCAAGTGTCCAAGTGTCCAAATGTCAGTCAGGCTGCCAAAAATTCAACTCTTCTGCTGCCATACACTGTGCAAAAATGTTATGTAATATGATGTATGCTTTAAATTAAATTTTTATTCAAGCCAATGTTTTTCATACACTGCTTAAAAATGTTTATTTTCTGTTTCGAAAATTGTGCTCTGATTTAAATAAAAAAGTAAAAAAAAAACTTAATTAATATTTTTGTGTTATATCTGAAATACATTTAAAAATGCAATCAATTTCTGAAGCTTTTTTTATTTAAATTTATAGACTTTAATGCTGGCATTTAATTGCTGTGTAGCACTCCCAGCCCCTCGGACCAGTTGTCATAACTTTTCAATGAATTCCACGAAATTAAAAAAAAGGTTTTGGGGGCGCTTCGCTTAATCAAAAGTGCAGACAACAAACCAAAATAAAAAAAACAAAAACCAAATTTTTAAAACGTTTTCCACTGAAATCTAAGTTTAAAGCTGCGGTGACAACTCCTCGCCTTGACCTTGAACCCCGCCCGCACCGACGCCCCCCACAAAGCTAGCCGCTTGCCAAAATTGGTCAGGCCACAGATAAATCAGGCAGCCAATCTGTCCGTCTGTCCGTCTGTCTGTCTATCCGTCTGTCTGTCTGTCTGTTGTGGGTCGCGGCTTTGAGCAAAAGCAAAAGATCGCAAAATATTGTGATATATTTCTAATTTTTGGCATTGGGGCTGAGCGAGCCAAGTTTACCTGCTTAGCTGGAATTTAGCCATAAAAGATATGCTTATCTGTGTGTGTGTGTGTTGGTGAGTTGGTGTGTTGGCACTGTGTGTGTGGGGAAATTAGTGTGCGTCTTAAATTGTTATTGATACGTTTTCCCAGCACATAAATCACAAGTGAAATGCTGCATGCCACACTGCCGCAGAGGCGTAGACATGCCCCAAACTAAGCACCAACAGCAGCAACATTCTCAGCATGAAAATGTCAATTTTATTTTTGTCAAACTGACAAGAAACACACACAATTCAACACACAAACACACACATACTGATTAAAGCCACAGAGCTGTGGGTGTCCATAGCAGTAGTCTGTGTGTGTATGTTGTGTGTGTGTGTGTGTTGTGTGTGTCTTTTGGCTGACCCAGACATGAGCTATGGCCAATGAATCACAAGAGATGCGAGCAGCAGACGAAATAAATATATCTATTTTTTTTAGTGATATAGTAGCACATAACACACAGTGAACACTCTATATGAAGAATCACAATTGGTAACTAAATAAATATAAAATAATAAATAAATAAAAATACTATAGCTAAATAGGGAAATGATAAGAATTTTTTGTGTTCCTTAGAGTATTCTGAGCTTGCATACAGTAAGAACAATTGTTTAGCTAATTTTTTATTTTATTTTATTTATTTTTCTTTCATATTAGTTGCCAATGGCAGCCATATGATATAGAATGCCGATCTAAATAATTTTTAGTCCACATATTCTAAAGGTATTTTAATACGCATATTGGCAAAGTTTGGTTGTGGTTTTGGCTTAATTTTGTAAAGATATAATTACAATAAATTCCACTATTAAGTTTTTTTTAAGATTGTAAATATATATATATATATATATATATATATATCAAATTCTATATATCATTTGAACTAGCTTTTAAAGGTCCGTTTTCCATTGTAAAAACTGCAAGCTTTTTTCACTGTATTTTACAAGTCTATCAAACTAGACGCATGTTCACTAAATCGATTCCGCACTGTACATATTTTATCTTGTCTCTGCAGCTACAAATAATTATATACATATTTAAATACACATATATATATATATATATATATATATATGTGTGTGTGTGTGTGTGTGTATATGTGTCTAATTCTATAAAGAACGCACAGTTGGTCCGCCTCTGGATTCTTTATTATTTTTTTGCTGCTGCTAGGAAATGTTCCGGGATTGCTTGAATCGTTTTATTAATAAAACTTTTGCATTTTTACATTAATCATTTAGCCAGAGAGCTAGAGAGATGGGGCAGAGAGCGGAGGGGGGGAAATTGCTGTTGCTGCTGCTGCTAAACTTATATTGCAATTGCTTAATTATCGTGGGCATTAATTTTGGACTCTCCGCACAGATTTGTTATTTTTTTTGTTGTTGTTGTTGTTTCTGTGAAATGCGTGTAGAGTTTTTGGCGGGTGCTCAACCCGTTTAAGACCAAAGAGTTTAGGTGTTTATGTGTTGGTGTTAAACACACATGTTTTTGTTATTATTTTTGCTGTTGTTGTTGTTGTTGTTCCCCATTCGGGTGCCGTAATTTAAAGTAACAGCTCCTCAGCGTGGCCATTTAAATGTTAATTAAATGCTCGGCTGCCTTTCCCTCTGCTTCTCAGACTTGAGTCTTTGGGGCACAGCCCAATGGATTTTTAGCTGCCTTTTTTTCTCTTGTTTTTTTGTGCAATTCAAACAGCTGCGTTTTTATTTATGTTTTGTGTAATCGCATAGCAACAACAACAACAAGGAGACTTCAACAACATGTTACAAACACGGCGCGCCTCAAGTTCTTATAAAGAGATAAACTAAGAGCTTAACGCCAACAATTCCAACAACATTAACAACAGCAACAACCAACAACAACAGCAACAACATTAAACACAACAAATTTGTTTAGCAACTTACGCACAGCACTAACAATTTTAATGGCAACATTTTTAATTTATTTCTGCATTTCGACTCGACTCTTTTTTTATCCAGACGCATTATCAATTTTCAAAAAGGGGTATCTGAAAAGTTGTGCAACAGGCAAACTGAATTATCTGTGTCTTCATATAGTATTTAAATTATTAATACAAAATAATACAAAAACTACAGAATATAGTCAATATGAATTTAAATATATAATTAATATAAATATATAACTGAAATTGTCTGATCTGAATTCTGCTTAAATTATTCATTCTGTACACGAATTGGATTCAGTTTGACTCTGAAATATATTTGTAGTCATCATCAGCAAACAATAGCTATTATATCAATCTGTTTCCAAATCAAATTAAGATTGTATTTGACACCCTAATATATATATTCATGATCAGCATCAATAGCAAGTCGCTCAGTTTGACAGCCTGATATAAACTGCTAATCAGCATAATTAGCCAACAGCATCACCTGTCCGCTCCATAAAAATCAACTTGTTCAGTTGATAAATTTACAGAGTATCTGCTAGTCACACAATTTACACACTTAAAATTCACTGATTTTTCGATTGGAAATTTCAGCGCTGCGGCGCCTTAAATGTTTTCCGGACAGACAATGATGAACTGTTAAATGTTTTAGATCTCCAGCCAAGTCGAATATCGAATTAATTTCATCGATCCACTTGTGTCTGACACCTAGTTGTAGTTTCTGGAGCAGAGCCACCCGGCAGCCGCAGCAATCCCAATCAAATCCCATGGCGAGTTCAATAACCCTCCCCATTTTGGATGCATCGCTGCCTGGCTCCGGCTATATCTTATCTGATAAATCAGCAAATATGTGCATACATTATATATAACACAGAGGGGTCAAGTGTATGCAAAAATTTATGATTTAGTTTATTTGAGATATAATATAAAATATAAATAATATAATTTATATACATAAATTGAGTTTATCTCATTTTGCAGCGCTGGCAAAAAACATTTACAAATCTGTTTATTTTATTTTATATATCTATTTATCGAGATCGAAATCTGCCTTTCATTTTTAATATGATGCAATTATCAATTTCTTTTTCGTTTATTTAATATAATTTATTTTATACAATTTAACAAAAGTTATGCAAAAATTTGGTAAATTTGCGCGTTTTTATTTCATTTTATTGGATTTATTTTATTGCATTTTTTTTTTGTTTGTTTGTTTTTTGTGCTTCAAGAAGATCAACAAACTGATTGCCTCCGCTTTTAAGTGGGATTTTTGCTGGGAGGAGGGTGGGTTAGTACTTGAATGGGTGTGGCGAGGGGGGGGGGGAGGATCACGATTGATGGCACACTTTTTGTTGTTTACACTTTGCACGCGTTTCAATTAAATTGGAATGTGTTTTGAACTCGTGCGGCATGTGTTTTCTCAAAGTCAACAAAGGAAAACTATGCGCAACATGTTCCACAAACGGACAGTTTGACATTTTGGCAACCGACAGGCAAAAACACAAAACTGAAGCTCAAACTCAAACAACAACAAATACCTTTAACCAATAACACAGCTAACAAAGTGAGTCGACTTCAAAAACTCAACAAGTTCAACTTCAAAATGCAAAACTTACAAGAAAAAAAAGAAAAAAAACTGAATTGAGAAGAAAACAAAAAAGAGCAAAAACATAAAGTAAACTCAAGTTTGTGGCAAGTATTTTGTAGACACGCGGCTGCTGTCCCAAGTCTTTTTGCTAATTGCTTTGCAGCTGTAAAAGGGGCGTGTGTCACACACACACACACACACACACATGGCAACAGTCTTAACTCAGTTTTGAGTCGAGTTGTTTTGTGTCTTTGTTGTCCAAGCCGAGAGCCTCTTACAAAAGACATAAACCCCATTTGCAGTTAGCCACGTTATTGCGTTCATGCAAATGAGTTTGGTTAATTAGAAAAGGAAACAAGCCAACTCAACAATTATGGCTCGTCGAGTTCTCTGCAACTCAAGCCAACATTGCGCATTAACAACAAAACAAAAATAATAATAATAATAAAATAAAATACAATAAATAAATTGCTTTAAATTTATTCAACATATAATTTATGCTTACTGCAAAAGCAAAAAGAGACATGAAAAGTCCAAGAACAAATTGTGGCATAACTGTAAAAAGCTTGAGCAAAAAAAAGTCAGACTTAGTCTAAGAAAAATTAAGTATTTTTAATCAAGTTTGTTGACCAGGCTAAAATTATAGTCCGTTAATCTTAACTAAGCAATTTAAATCAAGTTAGTTTTCTATATTAACAATATATGATTAGATTATCTGTGCTTATCCAAAAAGTGAATTATCTTAAATCAAGTTTGTTTAAGACAAAAATACATTATTTTTTATCAACTCCATTTGCCACAAAAAGTACCTAAAAGTATCACTTTTTCTGTCTTCATATTTCTGATTTGTAGCTCTAACTTAATTTCAAGCTAGAACACAATATATATTCATTAATATTATTACTATTATTATTATTTTATATAATTTATATATCTACTACTCTGACGTATTTTGAGCAAGTCATGCAATTTTTATTGTATTTTTTTTTTCAATTTTATCTACAAAGTGCGACACTGAAAACAGGCACGATCACATTTTGAGTGATCGTGACAATGTCACAATTCTTAACATACAGTTGCAAACGGTAAAATGAAGGATATATATATATATATAGTATATAAATTTGTACAATTCGAATACGTTGACAATTGTCAGATATGTCAACATTTCCTCACACGTCATTTATAAAAGCGCTTATAAGGTAAAATCTGTTAAATTGTTTGTTTCACACCTGACAAATTTTCATTTGATTTTGGAAAGTCAACTTTTTCTGTTTATAGGGATGATTTTCTAAAACTTTTCTACTCTTTTCATACTGAGAGTACATTTTTTATTATATTTTTCTTTTCTATAGCAACTCAAGGCTAATTCAGCTAATTTAATTAATTATTTGATTTTTAATAGTTAATACAGTTTTTATCATGATTAATTCTATGACACAAAGCTGTCATTTATTAAGTTAGATTACAGCAAATCTGATCAGTGAGCAAAATAAATTATACTGTGAATTCATAGTAGGAAATGTCACTTTTATAAAGTATTACAATTAATTGCAATTAACAACTAATTTGCATATTACTTACGCGCCGTGGAAATCAATTGGCCAAGTTCTTTGGGCCAAGATCGTGTTCGAGTTGACTGTGGAGACTACGTTGGGGTTAAAGTTGAGGAAGAATGTGTAAATCAAACCGCGAATTCTGTCAAATTTGCAATCACAAACAATAAATTTAAATTTTTTTCGCGCTGACATAAAACAGAGAAAAGCGTCGTAATTTGCATGTGTAATAAATTATGTAGATGCAAATGTGCTCATCAGTCAAAATGTGTAAACAATTCAGTGCTCCCGTATATGCCAAGAAATGGAAAAAATACACACAAAAACCGTACGATATTTTGAATGAATTTCTTTCTGCTTCTTCTGCCAAAAAGATACAAAACACTCGCTGAAGAAACTGATTTTGATGTTGATTTTTTGATCACTGATCACGTTCGATGCGTGATATTTGATCAATGCTCGACAACAACAACTGATCGCTTAGAAGTCCCGAGACGAACTGACTCTGCATACTGCAGACTGCCCCAAGCACGACCGAAACGGAAACCGAAAGTCCAGTTGCGCGACGTTCGACGACAACGACAACGACGCCGACGAACATCGTTGTCTCAGTCGCGACGCAGACTTCGTCTTCTCTATACAAATTTGGGCAGCAGTCGTAGAACAAGTTCGCTTTCTTTGTTCGATGCGGCTGCCTTCGTTTTGGTCGTTGACTGCGACAGCGACGGCGACTGCGCCGCAATGCTCACTGCAACTGCAATGAAGGCAAAGGCTGTGGCTGCGACTGCTGCTACTGCTGACGCTGACGCTGACGTTGACGCTGCAACTGTTTTGTTTTCGCTGCGCCCCCGCAAGGTATCGATGCGCATAGAAAAGAGTTGTGCAATACCCTTTACTTTGTTAGGGTATCTTGATTTTAAGCATGGATATGTAACAGGCATGCGTATTGAGATATTAATGTATATTCAGCATGGAAAACCCAGTTTTTTCCTTATGTTTTGCACAGCTATTTCACAAACAAAGTATTTTAAGAGAATATAAAGTTAATAGGGTATCTCTTAGTCCATCCATATCGCTTACCTGCTGCTCTTATTATTGTAGCTGCCTGCTGGCTGCAGTTGCCACTTTTATGGTGCTTTGCCGTTCTTGAGTTGCAACTTGTTAAGTTAAATATTTGCTCATCGAAAGGCAGCCAGTTTTCGAGCTGATCTTCGCTGAGAGGAGGCCGGCCAAACAAGAACTTGTTTCGCTGCCCTTGCCCAAATGTGGCGACAACAGCTGCTCTGCCCCACTGTGCCCGCCGCTATGCCCCACTGTGCGCGCATATGTCAAAAGGATTTGCTTGCCGCTGAGCCACAAAGGCCATAAATCGATTTAAGCGCAACGCATTATTGGCCTATTAGCTGCCGCTTAAAGTGAGTGGGGCAGCATTTTTGGACACCATGCCACACCCACGCAGCAGCAACATAATATAATCAAATCAAGCATAAAAGCTGATAACAATGCAGAGAGAAAGAGATAGAGAAAGAGAAAGAGACTTGTTAAGTTGACCCTTTTGGTAAATTAACTGATAACAATTCATTTGCATTTTGTGTGGGATTCATCTTCAACATCAACATCAACATCAGCATCATCATCATCATTATCATTATCAGCAGCGATGTGTTTACGTATTTGGTTAATTTGACAGCCATTTGATGAAGCCCGACAAAAAATAAGCCAAACTTTAAAGTGGCAATCGAATCAAATCTGTCAAAAAGCAGAGACGAGAAATAAAAAAAAAGCCGAAGACAAGTAGAAACACTTCACACAAATAATCTTCAAGATATTTACTAATTTGTGCTTATCCGCTTCCGCTGGGTATGCACATTTTAGCAGTCAACTTGCAACACCTTAAAATACTGAATATGGAAACAAACAAAAATTAAATTAATTTATTTTCATTTAATTTTCTAAGTTGCATAATAATTTTTTACATTTTTGATGATGACTTTTATCAAATTATGAAACACCATCTTTAATCCATATAATAACAAAAAACATCGAATTTTCAATTTAATCAAACTTAGTTCAAATTCCTCAATGATGAGAAATGAGAATTGAGAATTGGCTTTTATGTGTTCTGGGAAGAATAATGTCATCTGTTTGATCAATTAATGCTGATTAAGTTCAATCAAAATTTGATCAACGCTCTCCGCGAATAGTCTCAAAACCCAAATTTACTAATTTCTACAAAATACAACAACAGATAAATACTATTAATATATATATAACAAAAAAAAAAAGAATCCTAAAAAAACATTTTCTATGCAAACCATGTAACTGCAAGGCAAACAGACTACGCCATACTCTGTTTGCAGTGTAATGAAAGGTTTCAAAATACGTGGGAATAATTGGGGATTATGGATTATGGACTTAACTTACTTTATATGTCGGTGTATCAAACGGGAAGTTGATCCGCTCACCAAACTCAGCCGATTTAAGTTTAAAACTGTACTTCAACATTTTTTTAGAGACACAATTCGAATACGATTAAGAAATAATTAAAATATGATTTTTCCCCAAACATGCTTAAACTTTTTTTGACATGCTTGGCATTTAGATTAATAATAATATTAATAAGGTTATCGAATCGAGTTAAGAAAATTATCTACAATTATTACTTAACAATTCTAACCAAAAAAAATGCACATTTGGAGCTGATTCTCAACTAATCTGAGACATAATTTTGTCAAAAGTTAATAGAAAATAAAATATAAAAATTATAATAAAAATAGTTATATTTTAAGCTATAGATTAATACTACAATTCAAGTTGAAAAGGTGATTCTGGCTCGAAATTCATGTTAAAATTAATTAATTAATTAAATAAGTTGTTTTTTAATAAGCATTAATAAATATTTATTTTAGCTATTAATTTATAATTGGCTTAAAATTAATGCTTAATCCAAGAAACAGAATTTATTAACAAAACTGAGATTGAACATCTTTAAAAAATGAAGAGTTCAACAAAAACTTAGATTCAGCTAGACCAAAGATGGGTTTTTGAACAGTGTATTATGAAAATAGGGTTAGAACTTCGATTGGAGTTTGGGGGCCATAATGTGTCAGCAGTTTGTGGTTGGTTGTAGTTGGCTCTGACCGCTGTCAGCCAAATGCAATTTGCTTGTTTTGTTCGAGCCGTCATTCAGGCCAGGTTTTTGTTGCCTGTTTCTCTGTTTGTCTGTTTGTGGGTTGGGCTATACAATTTGGAGCAATATCGCAGTGTCATATGAGGACTGGGACTGGATTTGGGACTGGCATTGGGCCTGGTTCCAAGACAGAGGCCATAAATCCGCACAGCTTGGCAAATTGTCAATAGACAGCGAGAGAGAGAGAGAGAGAGAGAGAGAGAGAAGAGATGTCTGTGAGATCTGAGACAATGTCAGCCCCAAAGCGATAATTTATTTGATCACGCTTTTTTTTAGCCAGATGTTTTGCCATGTTGACGGAAGCGCACGAATCTCCAATTGTCGCTAGAGAAACAAAGCGAATCTCGCCTTGAATTGCAATACCTAATCAATCGATGAACACACAGAACTAAAATCTTGACAATTTCCTGGTTAGTTAAGGATAAATGACAAAAAAAAAAAAAAAAAAGAAAGAAACTTCTAATTGAGTCTCAGACACCGTTGAGATTCTCAGCATTCTCGGATTTATTTGTAAACAGTATTCACACATCTCGGCATTTATTTACAAAATTTCTGACACACATTTGTTGTAGGCAAACAAGAAAATAAATCCTAAAACGGATAAAATCCAAAATGTTCTCGTTTGCTCTCTGGAGAAACGAGGCGCAGAGCAACCAGGGCCAGAATGTCTCGCAGTTCTGGAAGGATTCGAATGCAACATTTGTGACGTAAGCAGCATAAAATATAGTTTCGTGTAACATTGGCTAACATTGCCTGCAGCCTGCTCGGCTGGAGCTGGGTGATCTACACCATCGCAGGGATCATCATCACGATCTGCGCCTATTTTGCCTACTGCGACAATTGCCAAAGAACGGAGACGGTTCAACGCAGACGCTTCAATCAGCGGGTCCATGAACGGTGAGTTATGATAGGATTAGACATGGAATTACTTGGAAAATTCCAGAAGTCAACGGTACCTTAACAACAAATTTTAAAAAACCATTTTATTTCTGTCTTGGTTTAACCTGCCACATAAAAGCCACATTTAAAGTTGGCAACGCTATTCTAGCCCCTAAAATTCTTCTGTAAATTAATAACTCAATCAAAGCTGATTTGCTTTTTTTTCTAACAATTTAAATTTAATACCACATTTTGCATGTTGACACCCAATTCTCATCAAAAACCATAGAAATCTAGTTTTCGACTACAGTTTAAAAAAAAAACGCCACTTTAATTAATTGAAAGGGTAAAGTTTTTGGTCTTTCGTTTGTAGAGCAGAAGGAAAAAAGTGTATGGAATATTTAAAATGGAATTGTTTATTTAGTTGCTCTGTTTTTGGCACCTGATCAATCAAACTGTTCAAACTGTGTTTCAATGCTTAGGCCACCGCAGAAGCGACGACCAAATGCTGCTTATCGGAATCATCAGATCTATCGTCACATCATCGTTAGCCTGGCCAAGTACATGAGGAATCCCGTGGTGGTGCTTCCGTTGATCGATCACCTGGATAATTTGTATCCGTTGCATCGATCGCAGGCGAACATGGCGCTAAATATTGGAGTGGATGCAAACGCTGTCATGTCCTGAGTTTTGGCTAGCGCCTTCTTTATTATCAAGTAATTAAAAATAGAAACCAAAATCGCACTCTTTTAAATGCAATACAAAATTAAAGACAAACCGCAAAAACCAAAAACCGATGTTGTCGTCTGCCCCGTACTTCGGTTCGTGCGCAGGCCTAAAAATATGCAATGCTATTTTTAACAGCGTTAACACTTCCAATGTGTACAAGCGGCTGGAAAGTGACGACCAAATATAAACAAATGCCATGTGCGTCAAAAGCTCTCTCTCTCGCTGTCTCGGCAAGAAAAAGCGTCTCCGTTAAACTAGGCGAAAGCTCTCGCTTAGCTGCTCTTTCCTGTTGCGTGTGCTTGTAGGCACACATTCCAGCAAGAATTCTATGTCGCTCTCACTCTCTCTGGGCGTTAGTCCAGTTGAACTTTGTGTTTGGTGGCCCAGTCGCCAGTGAGACAGTCAGCGCGTCGCACGTACGCCACGCATCGAGCAGCAGCAGCAGTAGCAGCAGCAGCAGAAGCAGCAGCGCGGGCGCGTTCAGTGGTTGTTGGAAACAGTCAGACACAAACACACAAATATATTCCCCACACACCTACCCACACACACACGCAAACAGCGGCCAGCAAACAAAATTTTCTGTTCTTTCTTTCTGTTCCGCTGCCCAAAAAAAAAACTTTTACAGTTTTCCTTTTTTCCCTCCTTTATTATATGTGTGTCAACGCAAAAAAATAACGGGAACAAGCTAAAAAAAAAGAAAAAACTAAAAATTAAACAAAATTTATAACATTTTAAGTAAATTATGCAAATATTATTTAATTAACTGCTGAATAATTGAAATAACAAAAAAAAACTAGGAACAGAAAAGAAAATCAAGGCGCACACCTGCGCACATGTCTCGCAGACGACGCTGCCTGAGTGTGTGTATGTGTATGTGTGTGCATGCTCATTTACTGTATGTGTATGTGTGTTGAAGGCTAAGTAAAAGAAAAGCCAACAAGTAAAACAAAATAAAATTACAAAGGAAATAAAAATGAGTGGCAAGTGCACGTGTGGCAAGTTCGTTAAAAACTAGACAAAAGTTTTAAAAATGTATATAATACAAATTCAAAAAATAATATATAATATATAAAAGAAACAATGTATAATAATATAAACTAAAAAGTTAAGACGTAACCAGCAACAATTTCTAATAACAAATATCTCCCATAGAAAATCCCATTGAATCCAGAGCATTTGCATTTATCTAAATAGTATTTTAAGACCAGCTTCGACTTGTTAGCAAGAAAACTTAATTTAAATATAATTCCTTTTTCCCCGTTTATCATTCTTATCTTAATTGTGTTTGTTCATTTTGTAAGTGCATGTATTAAAATATTATTTGATTGATTGGACAAAATGCTAGGGTATATAGAAAAGGTGTATGTAGTCCTAGGGTTTATAGGGAATTATAGTTAAAAGATTCACGCACCTAGACATTTGATAGTTCTTCCCCCGTTGCAGCCAAAGTGATAAAGACAAAGTGTTCAAGACAAAATGTAATAACTATAATTAAATATATACAATAACAAAAAGAAAAACAAAAAAAAACAACTAAAACAAAACAAATACAAATGTGGAGCAGCATTTTAAAGATGTCATGTCAAAGGTGAGTATACATATATACTATACTAAATACTATATACTAAATTATCGGTTGCACCTTATATATAGACACACCTAGAAACGCACATCCACACGCACAAAGACAGGTGTGTGGGTGTGTATGTATTTTCTTCTAAATATTTCTGAAGAGCGCATCCTACCTCAACAGCAAAGACAGCGAAACAGGAAAGCAAAACATAAACAACCCCAAAAATGTCCACAAAAAAAATAAACCAAAAGGCTGACGTTGACAGCGCAGCCAGCGTCGCAAACTGTGCAGATGTTCTTGCCAAATGGGCAGCGCAAACAGAGCAAATTTCACTTGAAAAGCTCAATGCATAAAAATGTTTGAAAGCGCAGGCAGCGGCGTAGGCAGGCAGGCAACGGCAAGGAGTCGGGATTAGCTTCAAGCCAAAGCCAAGTCGCTGCGTAAATATTGAAAAGCTCATTTAAGCAGCGCTGCCAGCGTCGCAGCTTTAGTTTATCGTAACACACATCTCCAAACATTTGACGGGCACTGGGCATGAAGTGCGAATCAAGTGTAACACTTCCCAGTGCATGCCAAACTAGCTGATATTTTATATAAGGCATGTAGCAAATATGGAGAACTTAAATGACTAATGACTGTTCCTCTTAATTTAAGTTAACGGTTTTTTTTTTTTGGCCCATAAAATACGCTGTTCTTTTTTATGGTTTGTTCATTTGGGCATTGCATGCGTATCGCTCGAATATGCTACGCAACATTTTATGAACTTTTTTCTTTTTGTTTTATGGGCCATTTGTGTTTATTTTTGTTGTTGTTGTTTTTCTTTGCGGGAGTGGGTCGATAAATGGACGCAACTCAGCTCAGCTCAGCTGGTGCTCAGCTTTGTCATTGCTTTCTTATCTGTGAGATTCAGTTCAGCTGCGTCAACTTGTTTATTTCGTCGTAAAATTTTTGCGACGCATATCTGAATATAAATATATGGCCAGTTTTATCGATCACACAATGGGAAATTTTACACCTTGCCACCAGCGTGCGCCCAGAGTCGCGTTTCGTTCGCTTTTCGTTGCTTGCTGCAATTTGTGGCACGCCCACTTCAAGGTCGTCGTCGCAAGTTGGCTTTGTGCCTTCTTCTTTGCCTTTTGCATAATTCAAGGGTTCCAATCGTGGCCCGGCCTAACACAACTAGCTTTTATTTCACTTGAGGCAAGCTGTTCAAGTTCTCAACACCCCCTCTTGCTCTGCCATGACCATAGCCGTTGCATGCCACATATACAGTTACGAAAAAAATAATAGAACCTTTACGCATACTTTAAAGACATATTTTATTCATTTCTTTCATCATTATTTATTTATTTGAACTGCATAATATGTTAATTTATTTTCAAAACTTTTTTTCCTTTTACATTAAATTTTCTAATTTTAAAAAATTTAAAAAAAAAACAGAAGTTTATTCTATTATTATTAGTCTTTTTCCACTTCTGCATAAGTTCCTCAAGCTTACAAATTTAAAACAGACGCCTTTGGAAACATTTTTTTTGAGTGGTGCTTTTATTATTTTCGTAACTGTTCGGTTGCACTTGCGTCCAGCTAGAGAGCAACAGTAAAAATTTCATAGCACACTTCAAGGCTGCCTGTTAATTTACATGCCAATTGGCGCGTGCAACACTTTTCTGCTTTTCTTTGGGTTTTCCCTGTCGTGCCCCATTCCATTGTTCTTATTGCCACGTAATTGTTTTCTTGCCATCTCTTTTGTCATCCTCTTAACCTAAATGTATGAAATAATTTTACATAGAATATTTCTACACTCCTTTTGATTCAAATTCAATTCGAGTCTCTTTTAAAGAGAGAAATATATATTATTTTTCTCTCTCTTCAGTCCCCCATACCAATGTATATACATATATATTTGCCACACATTTGACAGATCAAATAGAGGCATATATTTGAATACTATATATTCACTTAATTTATTATGTATATTCTTGTGTCACAATCTTCCAAGCTTGTCTCCCTCGAGACGAGCCAAGATTTATGACCGCAACGTGTTTGGTTGGCCATCG
Source organism: Drosophila demipolita (assembly GCA_035042405.1). Lineage (NCBI taxonomy): Eukaryota > Metazoa > Arthropoda > Insecta > Diptera > Drosophilidae > Drosophila > Drosophila demipolita. Next base: position 5,165,166 of record JAWNLI010000059.1, on the reverse strand, counting down.
TTTTGTTAGCCAACAGTTCGCGTCGCATGTTCCGCTCTCAGCCCCTTTTACTTTTTTCGGTTTTAGCCAAACATCTGTTATCACTAGCAAAATAAATTAGAAAGTGAGAGTAAAAACACATGACAACAATCCAAATACATACACAAGTGTTTATATATCTATGTGATATATACAAAATATTTATATATTTATGCGGATGAAAACGTCAACAAGCAAAAGCTAAATATAAACGACTAAAATATTCATCTCTATATATAAAATAAAAATGTGTGAAAATCTCATACTAAAAATTCTCACAGACTACAAAATACTCCACATTTACAAGAATTTACCAACGACACTTAAATATATTATTATTAACTGAATCCAGTTTAAACCCATATTATATGCAGCAATGATTCAGTAATAGCTGTAAAAACCTATTATAAAAGTTGTCTGCCAAAAAATATTGGTCTGGATTTAAATAAAAACAGCTGATCGACTTTACATTTTTCAAATTTAAAATAGGCCAAATCGACTTGTCTGCAAACAAGCCAATAAATTAGAAACATAATTAAAACTTAAGAAGGATTTTATTTTTTTTTTTCTTCTTACAGCAATAAATTATAAAAAGATTAGTTAAATGAATTTATATATAAAAATAGTAATTTAAAATATCAGCATCGTTATCAATATATTGAAAATACTATGCCCATTTACAACTGCTTAAATTCATTCATTTAGTTAAGCTTTTACCTAATCGTTTTCTTAGCTAACTTAAGTTAAGGCCAAGTAAGTATCCTCTGCTTGAATTCCCGTTTGATTAGTTGCGAGTGCGGTCAACCACTGATTTATATATATTGTTGTGGGCGTACTGGGACTAAGCCAAACTAATTGCCTGACAACTAGGAGTGGCAAAGGGCATTTAATACATATATATTTATATATACAATTAGATGGACAGATACGAGTTGAATAAAGCAACTGTAAATTGCATTGCTTGCAGCAACTGTTAATTTCCCAGAATGTCAAACTGAGTGTCCCATGACAATCTAAATCTTGCACTCAAAGCCACATATATATAGAATATATATATAGAAGAAGAAGGACCAAAGCAAAAGATAGCAAGCCTTGAAATGGGCGAGTGCTCAGCAACTAGCCAATAAATTGCAAATGAAATACAATAGTGCTCGAGTTGACCCTGACCGACTGAGAGATGACCTGTACTCAGCTTGGAGTGGCTGACATATATTTTTATTAGAACTAAATAAAATAGTAAAGAAAATAGATGGACTTTTTGAGGATTAACAACGGATTATTAAATTTTATCTATTTAATGGACAAAATAGTATGAGAAGTTATGCAGAGTATTTTTCCATAAAGTATATATATTCTTTGTAAGCAACAACAGTAGAGTCGATTACTTTCGAAGCCAAAGTATAACTGTTATCTGGCATAACAGTATAGCACCACGTGCAGTCTCTCTCTCTCTCTCTCCCCCCACACACTTTGACTGACTATCACCGGCTTTCACTTCCTGTATTTTTCTTTGTCGCATTCTCTCGCTCTCTCTCCCTCTCGCTGTCTGTCACTCTCTTGCTGTCTCTCATTTTCTGTCTCTGCCACTGATTCGATTGACATTTAGCTGGCAGCTGATACCAATAAGAAAACCAGCAGAAACTATCGCATTGGCAGACTTATCAATCAAATGGCAACAATTCGAAAAGAGTGCGGCGTCAACGCAATGACAAATTGATGCATTGCGATATTGATTGTGCTTGCTTCTTGTTGCAACAGTCGCTTTGGCTTTGGCTTTGAATGCCTTCGCTGAATGTCAAGAGTTGCAGTCGCTTTTTTTTATTGATTGACTGTGAATGTGTGTTAGTGTGTGTTAGTGTGTGTGTGTGTGTGTGCATGTATGTGTTTGTGTGCCTTGTAATAGCCGGTATCGTGGCACACAATTGCCCTTAGCCTTAGCCAAGTCAAGTTTTATTTATTACGCATACGTCGCGTTGCCCGTAACGACAAACTGCAACGGCAAATAGAAAGAGACATGGTAAGAGAAAGAGAGAGAGAGAGAGGGAGAGAGAGGGAAAGAGGGAGAAAGAGATGGCTGGCGCGACAAGGGAGCCTTGTCAAAAGTAATTTACAGCATTTGGCAACACTGCTAAAACAAAAACTCTAACAAAACGCGTTGCCAGGGAAATCAAAGTCAGAGCCAAAAAAAAAAATAATAATAATAAAAAAGCGAAAAATAGGGAGAGAAAAAGAGAGAGCGATAAAAACTGCAAAAGGAAATAAAAACAATAAAGTACATAACACGGGTGCGTCGCCAAGGCGCTCTGTGTCCTTGGCCAACCAGCCACGAGCCAACAACAACAACAACAGACGCACAATTGGGCCAACTGATTATATGTTGTGTGTCAAAAAGAGAGAGCGAAAGAGAGAGAGAGCAATCGTGAAACAGGGAATTAGCAGTCACTTTTAGCATATGTTCGTTATAAGGAAATGTTTTTTGTGGTTTATGTTGTTGTTGTTGTAGTTGTTGTTGCCACACACCTCCCCAAACACAACATTAAACACGTGAGCTGTTTTCTCGGGCTTTGAGCTGCCAATACTGCTGCATACTTAAATGCGGCATGTGTTGTGTTGTTGACAATTATTTATAATTATTTAAGAAGCGGTACACCAAGCAAACAATTTAGAGTGGTATAAAGAACAAAGTTAAAGGATTATTATATTTTTTCAAGTGTGTAACACATTAAAGGAGACCTTTTCAAACCTTTAAGGTATAAATATTCTTGATCAGCATCCCCAGCGAGTTAAATATAGCCATGTCTGTCAGTTTAAGTCTGGTTTACCTGAAAAGAAGTCAAATTCAACTCTAAATAATATTTCTTTAAACTGCTAAAACTTAAATTTAGATAACACTCACTTAGCGAGGCTATAAAATCAACAAAATAACCTAACTTAATATGGCCACTGTGGCCTGCAGCAATTCTTGTTTTAATTTGCGCTTTGTTAACTAACATTTTGAATCGAGTGCAGACAAAGTTTTGTGCGCCTCAAGCGAGTTGCGTGCAACAGGCACAACCAGAGCCAAATGCAAATTTGGCAAAGTGCTCAAGTCACCCACGTTGCTGCATTAGTCCATATGCCAAATAAAAATAAAAGAAAAACTGAGCGCGAAGTTTGCCCAGTTTGTTGCCTCAAAATAAACGGCATTAAAAATAGATGTGGCCAACAAACAAATGAATTCAACAATGAAACCAGCAAGCAAGCAAAAACAAGGTAAACGGCTGCGGCGCCTCACTCACTGAGGTCATGCCTCTTACATAAGCGCGATGCCCGCCTGATGACGTAGCTAACAACCTACACAAGCTAACAATCACCCCCACACCCCCTACCCCTCCGCATTTGCACCGTTACACCCCTCTACTTGCCTTGGCTGGCTGCTGGCAGCAGCCTTGCCAAGTTTTGCCTTGCGGCCGCGCCAACGTCATCAGCGTCGAGTATCCTCCACTCCCCGCCCTTTTCCTTGCACCTTGGAATGCTTTTTAGCATGCATTCGCCTTGGCCTTCGTCATTTTTTGCTTTTTATCTTTATTTATAGCTAGGCGGGAGAGCGGGGGGTTGTTTGAGAGTGGGGGCAACTGGTCTGGCATTTAAAAAATTAGATTTTATGACGCCGTCACTTTCTAAGTCGCCGCATCACTGTGGCACTACAACGTCATGTACAACAACCCCTCACCCCACTCTGTTTGTCAATACTTAGATACATTTGTATCTGTATCTTAACTGCACGATTTCGTTGCGCCATAAACACGCATACGATACATATTTAATGGCAAACGATACAAGCGCAGCACACAAATGACAGGATACACCACACGTACACACACCACACACACCACATACACACACTCACAAACTAAAAGTTTTGCCTTTATCTTGTCTGCATTAGTTGAAGGCTCCATTCTCATTTATAATTTAATTTAGCTCAGTTTGTGAAGCGGAAACAGAATGCAAAACTCGTCGTTAATGGAATTATGGTAGTTTATTTTTAGTTGCAACAACTCTTTAGCTGGCAACTCAGCTGTATAAGCTGTACATGCCACATACTTTTCAACACTGTCAAGCTCAAGCGATTTTTAGGACTAGGCCTTATTGGTTATTTCAAATTGAAACTATCTATGAAGTATTGGCCTCTAGATAAATACTAAATTCAAAGTTGAAAAAGCGATTATCATGTACAAAGTATATTTAATGCGAACCTATGAATTTGTCCCTGGCTGTATGCAAGGCACCCTATAAATCCCGGCACTTGTGTCCCTTTTTAAGCCCTGTCAGAAATAGGCTGACATAAATATGTCACAGCAGCTGGCCAAAAGCTTAAATTTAATTTATTTACCACCCACCCCGCCCCAAAACTCACAAATTCACCAAATTTATTAAGCTCCGTTTTTCTGATCACTCCTTGTGCTGCTGTTCCTGGTTTGGCCCATAACAATCAAGTTGCCAACAACATTTGCGTCACTCTTAGTTTTTTCACTTTTTTTTGCGCTTACTATTCATAATTTCCGCTCAGCACAAGCGGAAAATGTGGAAGAAGAAGAGCCTGGCCAGCAAGATTTCCATAATTAATCATGAATATAAGATTCACGTGTTTATTGATTTTTGTGTTTATTTTTGGGTTTGCTGAACTTCTTACTCAGTTGCCTACACAGAGCGAAAAACATATATGCGTTCTATAAACATAATTGCGAATCTTTAATCTTTAAGAAATTTAGTAATTGTTAGACTAAACAAACTTAGTTTAAACTGAATTGTAAAAAGTTAACGCAGTTCTGCAAGCTTATGTAAGAAGTAGGAGGAAGCATCTTTAACCTAAAATGGTATATTTATGTTCCTGATCAGCTTCAGAGACCAAGTATAATTAATCGCTACAAATCGAATTCCTATAGTTATAAAATACACAATTGCAAAGAGAAAGACAATAAATATAATATAAATCGATATAGGCTGAGAAATATAATCTTGGCTTTCCTTTCTGGTTTTTCTCGGAGTGTTTAGTACACCCTCACAACCCACCCCAACCCACAACTCACCTCCTCCGCAATCTTTGTGCACTTTGTGCTGCTCATTATGCTTACGCTTAGCTGAAGGCAATAACTGTTATTTCATCGTAATTGCGTCGGCAGGAAAAGCAGCAAAATATTGTCGACGGCGACGCTTTGGCGGCGCCATAAAATCATTTTGCACGAATGACATTTGACGCTACTATTCCCCCTCGCACTGTTTATCCACAGCGAATGCGTATCCCCTGCAGCTGCAGAAAATGCTTACGCAATGATTGACAAACTGCGTGTGGGTCTGTGTGTGTGTGTGTGTGTATATTCGTTAGGGGTAGTCAAGCTTAGCAAAATGCAATGCAATGTTATTTATCACCTGTCAAACAAATGTCGTTAGCATTAATTAAATTACCCAGTTGAGAGACGAAGCACCAAATGACAAACTTGTTACGGTTATACTCCAACCTCCACTGCAGCACCCTGCCGAGCAAGAGGGAGAGAGGGGCAGCTAGTCAATTGTGGCGCCCAGCTGCTCTCCTTTAATGGCATTTGATAATAGGCTGCTGTTAGTTTGCGTGTTTGTCTTTCTATTTGTATTTGTGCTTGTGTTAGTGCCTGCGTGGAAAGCCCGATGACGTCGCCAAATGATGCTGTTAAGCATCAAAAGAGATAAAGAGAGAAAGAGACATAGCTGATGTACAATTACCAACAAAAATATATAACCACTCTCTCAGAAGAGATTTTTTCAGAAATGTCTTTTTTAAATATGTAAGTTTACTTTAAAGGGGGAAATATTAAACAATATACTAAAAATCAACATTTAAAAAAATTTATATTTAAAACTTTCATAGTGGTGCTATTTTTTTATCGCAGCTATATAGACGAGGAGGAGTCGGAGGCTTCTCTCTTGTCGTGATTGATGGCATAAAGCACTAAGTACCAATCCCAAGGCTTAGGCAAATTCAGCGAGCTAGCATGAGAGTTGGTAGATTAAAATATATAAATATTTTTTTATATATTTATTCTACGAATACGATTTACAATAAATATCACATTATTATTATACATTATATGACATGTATATCACATGAGAATTCAATATAAAATTGATTGACAAACCTTTATGGCTTTAAGTTTAAGTTTATTTAATATCCTTTTGGACAGTTTGAAAATCATTTTCGCCACTTTGGTGACGTTCGCTGATTTGACAGCGCTGACTCTCAAACTGTGCCAAGTGCACATTCTAAAGTGGGTCACTGCTTCAGTAGCAGCAGCTGCAGACGCCGAGTTGGCGAGGGGCGTGACAGGTGGGCAGAGTGGCAAAGTGGCACTGACTAGCTGACAAGTTGGCTGCCCTCGACTGGCCTGGGCTGGAAGGATAAGGACGCTTATGTAAAGCGTTTTGTGCAGCTAAAAGGCTTTCGTAATAGCAAAACGTAATAATTTATTGATCTTGATAACGTCAGCTTTAAAGCAATATAAATTATTGCTGTGTCCTAAGCATATAACAAATCAAGGACGAATACAGCAGATGTGAAACTGAAACTGAGGCTGGGCCATTTTAAACATTTTATTATTAGATTATAATGCATTAAACGAGACAAGGTAAATGGCGGGTTTGGGTACCACTAAGATAAGATACACTTTCAGAAGGATGACTATATCCAAACTTAGTTATTATTTGTGAAAATCAGTCGACGAAACCATATATATGAATGTGGTACATTCGAGGTTTTTGCATAAAATTTAGTTATATCCCTGATAGATTTAATGTTATGTATAATTCCTATGTATGTTCTATACATATGATGCACCCAGCATAAGTCTGATTATGAGATTAAGTTTTAAGTGCCCCTTGTAACGAGCTATTTTCTCTTTCTATCTTTTGTCTTCTGTCAACAGATGCGCACAATTAGCCTAAGCTGACAACAACAACAGCAACAACAACAACACCAAAAACAAGAACAACAGCAACCAGAATAAGAAGAACATACAGCCAGAATTTACAAGCAAAAGGATAATCAGAAAAAGCACCACGCAGCAAACAAAAAGAATAAAATAAAATGCAAAAAAACAAAAATCAAAAGCAAATACTAACAAAACTAGAAAACAAATATTAAATTAAATATATTTCAACTTAAAACGTAGCACATCAAAAGCCTTACGAATATTACAACAACAACTAACTAAAAACGACATAAAATTTGTGCTGTGCTCTAAATATACTCAAATATAATTTAAAAAAAAGAAGAAAATATTAAAAAAGTAATTTCAACTAAAATTAAAGCTATTTAATAATTGTAATCATTATTCTTCCAATTTAAAGTTCGAAATGTGTAATTTTTAATAACAATTCAATAAATTAGTCAAAACAAATTTAGAAACATATTAATAATAGTCTAAATATATATTCAAAAATTTTAATAGCGCAATAAACAAAAGCAAATAACTAATAACTAATTAACGATATTAACAAAATTTTATTAAGGTTAGCAAGAAAGCGTTGTGAATTTAATACCAAAAACAAAAATCCAATCTTTAAACTAAAACTAAAACTATTGTCTATTAGTAGTTTTTAACGGTACTACAATTTTAGTCAGCAACTTTTAAACGAGCTTCAAAACGAAAACGCAAAGAAAAAGAAAAAGAAAAGCAGAATAAGGAAAAAACCACAGTTCACCTTAACCTTAACCGCAGTCGCAGCAGCAACAACAACAAACGAATTGGATTTGGCGCCCAAGCCAAAAAGTAGGCAACACAAGCAACAATTTATACAAATTCGGCAGCGACGCTGACTGCAACGGCGACTGCGACCTTCGCGTGTGTGCATTTGCATTTGGGCTACTGCACAATAGAGGGCGCCAGCAAGCAACTAACTGCAGACCGTCATGACAGGAAGTGAGGCAAGCGGAACAGAAGCAGCCACAGCAGCAGCAGCAACTAACGCAGCAGCAGCCGCCGCAGCCGGATTACGTGTGTGGGCCAACTTTGCATACCCTTAAGCTTAAGCCACACAGAGAGCCACACAAAAAAATGCAGGAAATGAGCTACCTGCAGGATAATTCCAAATTGGAGGCACTCACCAAAGCCGTACTTATCTCAATTTTAGGTGTAGCTATTGTGCTATCCAATCTATTAATCATAGCCACATATGCCAACTTTAAAGGTAAGCCACAGATTATATTAAATTGAAGTTGCTTTTCTTATTTATTATTTTGGTAATTTATATTTATTATTTTTCAAAATTTATTTTACCATTTGCATAAATAAAAAATTTAATATATAATTTAGATAATTGTTAAACCCTCTCCAATCTTCGTAGGTCCCACTGAAGTTATCAACTATTATCTGCTCTCGCTGGCGATTGCTGATTTACTATGCGGTCTGCTCGTAGTTCCATTCTCCGTCTATCCCGCCCTAACTGGGGAATGGATGTACGGAGATATTGTGTGCCGCTTCACCGGCTACTTGGAGGTCACCTTGTGGGCGGTCTCTGTCTACACGTTCATGTGGATTTCGGTGGATCGCTATTTGGCTGTACGCAAACCACTGCGCTATGAAACTGTGCAGACGAAGACGCGGTAAGTGCGAAAGTTATCGATTACCGATAAGTCATTGATGACAAAACCCTGTTTTCAGATCGAAAAAATATTGATAATTTTTAATTGATTGCAATTATTCTATCGATCTGAAAACGGTGCTTCACATTTGAGTAGTGTTGTCCAGTGTTGCATAATATCGTAACTCTCTCTCTCTCTCTCTTTTCTGGGTCTCGCTTCCGCTTGCAGTTGCCAGTGCTGGATGGTGTTCACATGGATATCGGCGGCGCTCCTTTGCTGTCCACCGATCTTGGGATACACGCAGCCGATTGAGAATAATCTTTCTCACATTTGTATGCTGGATTGGGGCAATATGGCGGCATATACCGTTACGCTGGCGATATTAGTTTTAGGGCCAAGCTTGATATCGATAGTACACAACTATGGCTATATATTTGTAATGATGCGCAAACTACGATCCGGCGAGCCCATACATGATAAAGAATATGCAACTGCATTGGCTGAAAATTTATCGAACCCTAGTCATATGATGTCATTCGCATTAGTCTTTGCATTCTGGATGTCCTGGCTGCCATGGATATTATTGCGTCTCTATGAGGTGGTCACGGGCGACGTTATCCAAAGTACTCTCATCAATTTTGCCGTCGTCTGGATTGGTGTACTGAACTCCTTTTGGAAAATATTGATTATGTCCGGGATGTCACCACAATTTCGGATTGCGCTGAGAGTATTTTGCTTAACCATTTGTTGTAAGACTAAGGGCAGATTGCAAGCGGAGCTAATCGGGTTGGACCCAGATGACTAGAGCCGTTAAATTTTCAAGTATAAATTGGTTGTGTCAAAAAAAAATAACAAATTGAGAAACGAACGCATCTCTGTGTCCATTCTATTAAAGTCTATATAATGATATATATATGCACTTGGCATATATGTATATATAGTTTGCCCCCATAACTGAACCGTACTTGCCACCAGGCCACCTAGTTGCATATTAAATGGATCGCCTGGATAATACACGCTGCGTTACACTCGCCAAACGCCCCCCCCCCACCCCAAAACAAAATAATACCTACTAAAATTGAAAGACATATTCATTAAAAAAATGCGTAGTTCTTAAGCGAGTTTTTAAACGTTTGTAATTATGTTTCGGATATCGGGATTCGGACGAACGATTTATTACTATAATTTATATATATATATATATTGTGTATTTATGAGCTTACCAACACACGTATATATATGTATATATACTCTATATATATGTATACATATCGCGATATATATATACATATATGTATACAAACCTATGCCTAGTTCGATTTTTATATATATATCATGCCAGTTATTCAAATTTCTGAACTCAATTCACTATTCTTGCGTCTCGTTCAGTTGTTCTGTTTAGTTTTTCAAAACAAGTCCATATTAAGTAGCATTCTAGTATTTAGAAATTTATCGATAAATGCCAAACAAAAGATGAGACAGCAAACAAGAAAAATAAATTAGTTAGAAATTCCATCTTTGCACGCTTCAGACCGAATCGAGAAGTCCAAACCCCATCTACCATATACCCTACCCAAATCTAAATTTAGTTATTCTGCATGAGAAATTAAAGCTCAAAAAATTAGAATCATAACCTATAAAAAAACATTTCCAGTAGATTTAAAAAAATATATATTAATAAACTTAGTTTCGAAAACATTTGTAAGTATGTATATCTATGTATATGTATATATATATATATGGACAACTAGTTAAAGGAGCAAAACAAATTGAAAGCAAATCGCAATATATAGTATATATATACATATATATATATATATATATATATGAATACGCATAATTTAGTTTAATGTACGGCTAATTTAGTGTTTAGGCAAGTCTAATTAGTTTAATTCGTATCATGGATTATATACACATTTATATACATATATATACTGTACATTAATAGGGTAAAATACTAATGAATTATTATTATCGACTACCGATTAACGATTAACGATCATGAGCAGAACCTTTTGCACGGATTTTCAACAGACTGTTGCAATTTTGCCTAATTCCCTTAGTGGGTTAAATTCAGTTTCCCAATAATCTGTGCGTCGTTGTGCTCATGTGCAATGTTTGTTGTTAATTATTACTGTTATATATGTTATCCACAAACAGACGTGCATTGTGTTTAATTCTTTTTTATTATTGAACATTATATTTAATTGTTTGGACATTTAAAATTATGTTTGCCGAAAATGTTATCGATTTGGTATGTTGTAAGTAAAAGCAAATTTTATGAAATGTGCAAACAGCTGAAAACGTGTTAAAAATCTAAATATATATACAAAATGAGAGCAGTAAACCACAACGTAAATGGAAAGGTAAAAATCAAGTGGTTTTTATTACATTTTTTTCCAATTTCAGTTTAAGTTTACATTTTGGCGGGCTGTGAACTTAACAGTGGTGTAACAGTTGCTTAACTGCTAAAACATACCAAACATATTAATCGGCGATCGAGCAAATCAGCTGATAGTTCATTAATCGGTTTTGTACGAAGTTGAGAAGAAACTAATAAATAAAATAATATTTATTAAATGGAGCATCGCGAGAATAGTCCCGGCGCCGTCCAATTTGGCAACTTTAAGAACTATTATGAATTCAATTCGGCCAGCGAGCGCATTAAACTACTGCCAACCACAAATGTTTGGCTGCCCACCAGCAAAATGGAAACGCTGTCCAATGTGGAACCCACGTCAGAGCCTTATCTAGTTCTGGATGTTGGCTGCAATTGTGGCGACTTCACTCAACTGTTGCAGAGCTACCTTGAGGAGCAGTTGCAGCGACCCGTCCACGTGCTCGGCGTGGATATCGATAAGCGATTAATTGAACGAGCCGAACTGGAAAATAAATATCCCGAAAAGATCAGCTATTTTTGTGATGACGTCCTTAGTGCGTCAACATTTGACGTCACTGTTTTGCAGTACTTGCAACAGCATCGGCGCAACAAGTTTGACGCAATTTTATGTTATTCGATAACAATGTGGATTCATCTCAATCACCATGACGATGGGTTACAGTTATTTCTGCGCAAACTTTGTAAGCTGGCGAAACTTTTGGTCGTGGAACCACAACCCTGGAAATGTTATCTAACTGCTAAGCGTCGTCTGAAAATAGCCGGCGAAGTATTTCCACTGTTTGTAGAACTCAAGTGGCGTAATGATGTGGAGATCCAAATACAACGGTATCTGCAGCAGGAACTATGCAAAAAATGTGTATTCGAATCAATGCCCACCAAATGGCAGCGTAGAATTTTATTCTATAGATGAGTTGATAAGTTTTGTTCATCTTGGATTCTTAAAAATGAAAGTTCTTTCTGCCTGGAAAGCGGCTGATCAGCTCTGCTTATAACAGTAGCCGTAGCTGTTGCGGAACTGTTAAGAGAGAGCCTGTTACTCATTAAGCAAGCGATTTAGACGTTTATTAGCTCCAATTTTATTTTAATAAAAAAAAATAAATTGTTTTTAAACAGTAATGTTAAAACACTAATACAAGGTAATCGTTTTTACACAGTCAGTTAAAATGTTAAGATATATCGATATATATCGCATTGTCAGCCATGCGAGTATTTTGTGCAGCGACGCAAGGGAAAAATAATCTGCGACCTATCGGCCGGCCGCCACAATCTGTAGTGAGAACAACAAATGTGCGAGCGGTTGTCCAGAAACTGCAAAAAGTGAGTTAAAATCAAACAAATATTACCGCAAAACGAACAAACAAAAATCGAATGCTATAAGTAATAGAAAAAAATAACTGTGCAAAAGCAGCAATCGCAAAATAAAGACATGGAAAAATAAATTGCGTGTTGGCAGAAACGAAAAAAAAACTTGTCCAGCTTGTTTTGTGTTCTTTTCGCATGGGTACTTCAATTAATTAGCCAACTTACACACACAAACGCATCTAAATGGCAATGGATGTATATTTACCAGAATCCTGGAAGTGTTAATATATACTTGTGTGTGATTGTTTAGCCCTTGGCTATTTCTGTCACTTGTTGTGTGTCGTTTTTGGGTTGCCTCGAGCTAAGTATTTTTTAAATGAAATTAATTTCAGCTGTTTGCCTAAACAAGAAACAAAAAAGCAGTGCTTCCTTTTCACCTCGGCTCCAAGTCTAACTCACCCCCCGCTGTGTTTGTAAGTTTTTTTGGTTTGCCAGCTGTTGTAGCATCCACAAATATGGCACTGTGTGTGTGGATGCCATTTTGATTTTGCATTGACTATGTGGATGCTGACCTGTTGGGACTGATGCTGTTGTTATTTTTCTATGCATGCATGTGTGTGTGTATGTATGTGCTGGCCAGCTGTTGAGTCTGCCTTGGTGGATCCTGTTTAACTTCACAAATTAAACACATACATATCTATAGGCTGTGCATGAGTGTGTGTGTGTAACAATGTAATTTGCTTTGGCTTCGCTTGTTTGTTTGTATGTATGTGTGCATATATTTATGTACTTTTTATATATATCCTGAAAAATGTCTACCCTGTCGCACAGTGGTTTAAATGCAAACAATACTTTTACAAGCCTACAAAAGTAATAATATAAATGATTAGATTCGATTTTCAATCAGTTTTATATATTTTAATGTGTTTATTTAGTACCACTATGAGTACCTTTCTACACATGCCACACACACAGCTGTAATTGTTGTTATATTTATTATCACAAATCCTTCACCCTGCACAAATACATACACAGCCGCATATTAGATGCGCACTCACTCTAACACCAACATATGTATGCAGCTAGGGTTTTCAGTGTGTGTGGACTCCATTTGGCTTCGCTTGGGCATTTGAATCGTCGCCGTCGCCTTCTTCGTCGTCGTCTGCCTTTTTCAGTACCTTTGTGGAGCGCAATAAGCGCGGTGTGTGTGTGTGTTTTGACTTTCGCAGAGTTTCTTATTTGCCGCCCGCCTCATTAATTGTTAGTAAAGAAAAAGAAAAGCTGTTCACATGCATACTTACATATGTATATTCATATCTATATAATATTAATTATATTCACAACAACTAAAATTATCTTCTACTCCTTTCCACACACTCTTTTCTTTTCAGTTTTTGCAATATGTTGGCGCAGGTTCAGCAAAAAGTATGAGAAAAATGTTTAAAAATATAAAAATGCTAAAAATAATATATGTGCAAAACATAGAGACGCAACAGCAAAACTCCAAAATAAAAATGTGTATGTGTGTGATATAAAAAAAAGTGAAAAAGACGTAAAAAAAAAATTGAAACAAATATGCGCGCATTTTGTGTCTGTATATGAGAGTCACGCACACAAACAAACAGTGGACACAAATTAAATGAAATCCAAGCAGAGCAAAGCTAATACTCCATAAGCCCTCCCTCCCTCCCTCTCAACAATGCTGCCACCTCTTAGATTGTCGGCGCTGTTGCTTTTTGGATTTCATTTGTCGTCTCCTCCACCCCCTTTGTTTTTGCAATAACAAATCAAAAAAGCAAAGCAGACGACTGAAGAGGGTTTTGTTTGGTTTACCGTTGCGCATGTCACGCACACAACAAAAACAACAGGAAAAGCAAACAACAACCAAAATCAGTATTTAATGCGTTCTTTTCTTTCTTCTTTCATCTTTTTCTTCTCCCAAATATTTGCAGTCAGCGCGAATTCCCCTTTAAAAATGCATTTTATTAATGAAAAAAATAATAATAATTAAAAACCCCCAAACAAAAAAAAGAAAAATATATTTAATATAAAAAAACAATGTGAGCATGTGTAATGTGAAATTTAGCCGATAAGCACGAATTGTATGTATTATTTAAATTTTTGTTTGATAAGTGCCCATTAAAACAAATCAACATAAAAATTATAAAAATATACTTACAAAAAAAGCAAAGCAGAGCAAACAAAAAAAACAACCCAAAAAAAAACAGCGTAGTAGCAACAACAGAACCAAGAACAACAAGGCGAGAAAGAGATAGCAGAAAAGGTGAGCGCAACGCGCAGTTTGCTTTGTTGTTGTTCTTGCTGCTGCTGCTTCTTCTTCTCTGAGGTGAAGCGAATGAGCGCCGAGCAAAGGTGAAAAAGAAAAATGTCAACGTTCTTGAACAATTTCTTCCCGGCAGGTAAGTGAACAGCAAACAAAACGAAATCAAAACAAAACAAACCAAAAACAGAAATACAAACTGTGGATGTGTGTGTGTGTGGTTAAATTGAAAGTCACTTTTGGCATATTTTGTGCTTTTTTCAAACTGCTGGTGATGCTCTCTTTCTGTTCCTTTTCCGCTTTTAATTCACTTACGTTCCAGGAAATTGCGCCTGCAATGGAAACTATATTCTCGCAGATTATTGGCAATTACTAGCGGTGACCATGGAATGCGAGTGGTAGATCATGGAACGTAAGAGAGTGAGATAGATAGAGAGCGGGAATGTGCTGAAGATATTAGTGTGAGTCATAGCTTCAGATTCTTCTTTGTAATCAATCTAACCCTGTGCTGTAATTACGCACACATAAATGATCGAGTTAGAGAGAGATAAGTGAGGGGTGTTATTAACGATCATTGAGGAGGGTTGCACACTCTTACCTTCCAGGCACCAACATGTTCCACTTGTTTTCCTCAATTGTGGAACCTGTGCCACAGTAAAAACGACTTCCTTTTGTCCTTAACTAAAAAAAAATATAGTTATTTAAAAAAAGAGAAATAAACCAGTTGCTGGCATCGGCAAACGGCAGCTGTCGGAAATACAATTTGACTTGGAGGCTTTTTCTGGTCCGCTTCTCTCTTCTTTCTCTTCACATCTCTGTGGGTGCATTGTTTTTTTACCTGTTGTTTATTATGTTGCCTTTGTTATTCTCTTGTTGATCGCATCGAGTGCAATTTGAAACTGGTTTTTCTTGGCTTCCACTCTTTGGCTTTTGGTTTCTGTTCTTAGACATTATCAAGGTTTTTTTTTCTTGCCAAAACTGCACTTAAACAATTCTTCTCTATTCATCTTTGCTAATTTATTTTGTTTTGTTTTGTTTTATGCCTCAATTTAACGTATCCTTAACTTGACTTTACGATCCACATTTAACTATATTCTCTGATATATTGGAATTGTTTATTGACGAAGTGCCTTGATTTGTTTCAGTTTATATAAAAAAACCTAATCTACAATTATATACCCTAGAAATATAAGTTGTAGTTTTAATAAATGGAAATTGTAATTAAATTAATCAAATCTTATAAGAGTTTTTTTTATCCTTTGACAGTCGTACTTAATTTTATTGTAGACTGGCCGACAGATACATGTTTCTTGTTTGCTATTGTTTGCAATTTTATAGTTTGTTGTTTGAAAGTATGCAACACATTTCACATTCCGGCATATTTTTCTGAATCACGCCTTTACATATTTCTATTTCCTGTTTGGGCTTTGTGTTTTCTTGGGAATTTTTTATCGTAATGACAACCACCCCACCCCTACCCCTTCTTGCTCTTTCTTCGTCCTGCTGCCTGTGTCTATATATATTCGCATTCGCTTGAGTTGCCCTTGAAGCCTTTCTCCCCTCTCTCATTCGTTGCATTTTCCACTCTCCTTGGTATTTGCATTTGTGTCTGTTATTTGAATAAACTCGCAATTTTATATAACAACAGAGAAATGAGAGAGAGTGTGAGAGATTTTTGTCTTGTGATTTGGATATATTCTTTGTTTGTTGCTTTCATAATTCACAAGTTTTTCTGTTCTGCTCAGCTATTCTCTGTTCTACTATTTATTTATTCTGAAAGAAGTAACAGCATGTGGCACACTTGCCTATTTGAATTTGAATTCTTATCATATTATGATAATGTATATAATTATTATGAAAAATGTCTATCAAATTTACTGAAAGATACATGAAAATGTAAATTTTAAACAACTTTACAATCATAAGCGACATAAGTGACATAAGCGAAAGTTTTTTTTAATAAACAATAAAGACAATAATAATTGCTGCTGGAAGCACTTCTTCCAGAACATTAATTTCCAATTTTTTGAATTTGCTATTAACCAAATGTGTAATGCTTTGATATTATTATTATTATCTCCTCCACAAATGTAAATTGTGCTAAACACTCAATGAAATTTAATTTCCGTGCAACTTGCTCTCTGCGAACTGGTTAGCCTGAAGGCTAAATTTCTCATCACTGCTACAGTTTGATGCACGCTGGAAGAACCGTGCGCGTGCTAGCTAGCTGGTGCTCAAACTGTATTATCAGGCGCTTAGCTGCGTTTTGCTTTTATTTTTGTTTCGCTATTTATGACTTATTTTTGTTTTGAAGCGCGTGTATGTGTGTTGTGCCGCTGCTGCTGCTAACCTTTTGAGTTAGTCACTCTTTAGCAACGAACGTTAACACACGGCGAACGAGAGCTCAACTTAAGTGAGTGCTGCTCTGCTCTCTCTCTCTCGCTCATACTCGCTGTATGAGTGTTTAATTCTGTTTTGGTTTGCATTACGATTTGTTAGTGCTCAAAAGTAACGCGTGTGTTTGTTTGCCTCTGGTGCTGCTGTTAATGTTATTTCGAATATGGTGTGACACTTTGAACTGGTAGCGCTCAAGTGAGAGAGAACTAATAACATTAACATTGGCAACTGTTTTTGAGATTAATGTTGTAATAAGCACGCCAGACTATCGCTCTCCCGTTCTCTCCCTCTTCCTAAGGTAAATGCGTAATTCTCCGCAAGTCGCTGCCGTTGCTGGCTGTCAATGAACGGCTGCAGAAATAACACATCAATCAAAATGAAATTGAGCGAAAGTCGACCGTTCTTTGCCGCTGTTGTTGCTGTTGTTCTGCTTCTGTTGCTGTTACTGTTTCTGTTTTCTGCCAACGCAGCGCAAGAAGAAGAAGCGCCTGACTCAGCAAGAGACAACAGAAAGTAAGATATTGGCAGGGGGTGGAGAGGGGCTGAATTTTGTTGTTTTACTTTGATTTTTTGTTTGGTTGTCCGTTGTGCATATTATTTTGCGCCTCGGTGCGCCCATTCTGCGGCGCTTCCGCTTCTTTCCATCTCCCTCCCACTACCATCCCATCAGATTTTCGACGCCTACGCTTTGACACCAGCTTTCTTCTTTTTTGTGTCACATTTCGTAATAAGAAATACATTTTGTCGATTTCGAATCCGCATAATATTCAAAGAGCATAGGCCTATTTTTAATTTTTTTATTTAGTTGCTTACATATTCATTTGTTGTTGTTGATTTTTTATATTTGATTTTCAACCCATTGGCGCCCTCAATATATGAGCGGCAATTTGCACAGCTGTTTTTTCAGCTTGAACTGAATGTCGACTGCGAATTGGGTCAAACTGTTGCTGTTAAGCTGACAGCAGCAACAATAACAACTACAATAACCAACCAAACTTGTCTTTGCTCACGTTGGCGGCTCAAGCTAGAAACACCGAGAGAGAGGGAGACGGCGAGAGGTACTCCAGTGCAACCCAGAGCTGGTAACGTTGTCAATATCATTCACTGTTGTTGTTATTTTTCTTCTTCCCAGAGTATAATGGAAATGAAAACCGTTCGCTGACCAAGTTTTTTTATATTTATTTATTTTGTACTTATATATCTTTGTTTTTTTATTTATAAAAGGCACAAACGAAATGTGCAACTTGTAAACATATATTTTATCTACCCTTTTTATAGAAATCCCTCGATCAAAGCAATTAAAAACAATTTGCAAATTTTGTATCAATTGGCTTGTCTAGAAATAAGTACAAAATGCGTTTTTAATTAACGCTTGTCAGCTAAATTTCACATTGAAAACGTGATCGGCTTATTTAGATAATCTATTTTGAAATATTGCTATCTTTTTTTACGTACTTGAATAAATCATTCTCAAGTGTCTTATTTGATAATAGAAACTCGTGTAAATAAATGATTGGCTTGCGAGCACCTCGCTCAATGTGAGTGAACTACACTTTACAGTTATATGTGGACAAGAGATCTTTGTAACTTACTTACATGAACTCAAACTTTGAAGCATTGATAAATTATGTTTTGGCCTCGCAGCAAACGGCAGGTGTGTGTGTGCGCGATAGAGATAGCAGCTATAACAAGTAATTTGAAGTGCTGTTGACATTTTGCCCAGCATGGTAAGTTGTGGTAAGAATAGAATTCTCTGCTGCTGATAAGAATTGAGGACCATTTTCTGACTGTTAATTAACAGTTTGACATACTTTGCTTGAGAGTTATCTTTAGTAAATTTTCTGCAAGTCAGTAAGCAATTTTGATTAATTTAAATTGTTTATTTTAAGAATATACAAAATATAAATAATAGATAAGAATAACCCTCGCCAATAGAGCTTAATGTTCTTCATTATACAACAATTTTGAATAATATTTTGAAGGGGGACAGCAAACAATAAAAAATTGGGGTGCTTATGAAGATCATGAACAAGGCAACAACGACGAATAGTGCAAAAGTTGTAATTCATGTGGCGCATTTGTTTTTGTTTATGCTTCTAAAACGGTGCACACAAAATGTAAACAAAATGTTATGCGTTTCTTGTTCTTGTGAAGACGAAACTTTCCAGCCATGGGCGCTAGCTCACAACATCTCACACACACTCACCCACACTCACAAACGGACTCACGCCCACTTTCGTCAGTAATTTTTTTACAGTTTGAGAGCGATAGCGCAGCAGTGGCGCTCATTCATATTAACTAAATCTCTCTCTCGCTGATTTTTCGTTCTGTTCTTGCTTGTCAGTTACGCACACACACACACACACACACACAGATACCATCGCCGCCTGCCTACTCGCTCACTCGATCGTATACTCAGTTGAGTTTGCGCCGTGTTGCCGCACAGTTCGTAGTTCCGTCGTCTCCTCCGCGACTGTTGCGCGTTACGTTAATACGTTACGACGACAGAAGTCCACCGTTACAGCAGCAGCGGCGTGTGGGTAATACATAACGGTAAAAAGTGCAAACATACAAACAAACAACGTATCATAACCACGTAATAATATTTCGCTTGGCTCAGCATTTATGCCCCTCTTCCGCTTAACTTATTTTGAAGTTTATTTTTTTGTGTTGCGTGAGTGTCGCTGTGTTTATGTGTGTGTGTGTGTGAATATATTTTCATGAACGCGGCGTTCGTGATCTTTGAAGCAAAACGTAAAACACAGCTGTCTGTGTTTCACTAAAAAAAAAATCATTTATATATATGTATATATTTTCGTTTTTGCCGACGTCATGCCAACAACAAACTGCCAGTAACAGTCAATTTATGTAAACTGAAAACGTTCACAGATACGTTACAATACGTACCTTCATACATACAAACAATACTACAGTTTGTGACGCATTGTTAATCGAAGTAAAAATAAAAACTTAACTCGTTCTCCCGAAGCTGGTTTTACACGCATTGGTGTTGGCTGGCCTCATGCTCAAAGTAAGTGTGACTCTCCAACCTGTTGCTGCTTCACCTGCGTATTTTTTAAAATCAACCGAACACAAAAAAAGTTATTAACTTTTGGCTCACAGCTTTTAATTAATTTTTTTTCGTGTTTTGCGTGTGCGCTAAAATGTTAAAAAAAGAGAAATAAGTAAAAGCACAAGTGATTGCCAAAACAGCTAAGCACACATCAAATTAAACTTTTTCTTTTTTTTTGTTTTACCTAATACATGCACACGTATAAATTCAAGGCCAATATCATTTTCTATACCCTTTACTTGTTACTTATAAATCGGGGTATGCTCCTTACTCATTTCTGTAAACTAACAAAAATAAGCTCAGTTCTCATGTGTTTTTTCTGTTTATATTGATTACATTTTTTTTAAAGTATACAAATTTATCTATCCGTTATTTATAGTCAATAATATATATTAATCGGCATTAAATATGTTCTCTCTTCTTAATTACTTTAACTGTTGATTTTACATGGTATATGTTCGTCGTGAACTCCTCGATCTGTCTCATTCTTACTTTTGGGTTTTTTCATCACTTTATTTGTTGCGTTGCTTTCTGCGCTGCCAAAAAGGCATTGGCCCATTTCATGCAACCTCCCCCCCACCCACACCTCTCTCTTTGTCTTTCCTTAACCACATGATGAATTTATTTTATGCTCTTAATAATTGCTCTTAATAACTGTGGTTCTGCTGCTGTTGATTCGATTTCAACTCAACATTCTACAAGTGCATATTGGAAATGATATTTGCTCTGCAGTTTGACAGGAAGTGCATAACTTCAAATAGACAAACTGATGCCGACGTAATTTTCCCTAAATATACACTGTGGTATGCGTAAGTGTGTAAATATGTGCTGAGGTGAAAAGGAATTAGTTTACAAGGTGTTCTTTTCTTTCTCCTTTCGCTCGACGCACCTTCGTCATTTCCATTTTACAGTTTGTTGTTGTTGATGTGTGTCATTAACATATTTTGCGTATTTTGCTACTCGCCATTCGAATTGCGTCTTGCTTTTATTATCAAAAACAACAACAGCTTTTGTTGAATGTGCTCCAAAAATAAGTGCGCCTTTTATCGTTTTATCGATAACGGGTTGACAAAAACAAAACAAAACAAAATTAAAATCAACAAAAGCAATCGCAGTTGTGCATTGCTGTCGCCTCTTCCTTTTTCTTTTGCTCTTAGCTGCGGTATGCCACACACACACACACAGAGATAGACAAGCGGTCAAAATTCATGTTGATATTTGTTTAATTGATTTCTAATCACTTTTTTATTCTGTGTACTATATCGCTCTCTTTCGCACTCTCTTTTTTCAGATACGGCTGCTATGGATCCAATTTTCTTTTCACCTTCAAATGGTATACCGTCTGAGAGTAAACTCGCCACTTACATGGTAAGCTATTATTCTTCTTGTTTTGCTTGTTGTTGCTTTTATATATGCATAAGTAATTTTTACATGCCGTCATAGTTTTAGTGATACGCATGTCAAACTCATTTCGAGAGTAGGCCACTTAACAAATGTGACCCTGTCTGGCAAACACCCACCTTCACATCCAGCCCCGCACTCGCAACAGCCCTGTACCCTCCACATGCAGCAAGCATCTGTTAAATGAACAGCTGAAGTTTGTTTTGCTTGCTTGTTGTCAGACAGATTTTTTTTTGCTATGTTTGTGTAATTATGTTTAATGTATTTGTTTTCACTCAATTTGCTTGAAACAGTATAATTGTTCAATCCACAAATTCATTCATATATATAAATATATATATATATATATAGTTATATATATATATATATATAGTTATATATATGCATATGTGCTTGACCGACTTTTATTTTTTTATTGCGACTATCAGCCAACATGTGCATAAATTTAAGCAGAGAGACAACTACAATCTGTGCATGCATACAAAAATTAAAGTAATTACAATTAATTGTTGCTCATGCATGAGATTAGAAATTAAGAATCAGGTGCAAAGTTATGATCAATTCAATATATTGCTTAATAAAAAACCTACGTTAGTAAAAAACAAATATGATAAAAACATGTAATTAAAAGCGAGCGCCTAAGCTCTTAACTCAACTTTTACTGTGACTCTGTTAATGCTAATTCCATTAACAGTTCACATAACATAGCAGTAAAATTTGTGTTTTTTTTCAGTTTGCTTTATTTGTTATTGTTTATTGCTGTTGTGATTGCAGATAAGATTAGACCTTTTCAACGAATAATTCATGCCGTATACTCCATACACTACAAAGTAATGCGAAGAAGGTAAAAAGAAGTAGTGCAAATGAATGTAACAGGCATACAACTATAACTTTCCACTTGATAAATGAAGTTTCTAAACTCGTTATTGATCATTTCTTAAAAACTTCCCAAAATTCGAATAAGAAATGTTAAATTAATAAAAACATATTTTCATATATGGAACAAACTACCACTAGTATATCCTCGAGGCGAGGATAATAAATTGCTTATTATATTATAGATTAAACTCCGCTAGATTACAGCTTTTAACAATTAAGCAAGGCTTGTTTCTTGCTTCTTCTTACGCTCTGACTTACAGATCCTGACCTTTAACTTGTAACTGTCTGTTGTTTAAACTCTCTCTCTCTTTCTCTATTTCTTTTTGTGTATTCGCATGCTGTATCTCTCTCTCTCTCTCTCTTTCTGTTAGAATGTTGCCACCGCGACGGGCTATGGACTGAATACTGCTAGTGTTAATGTTAACCTTAACATTAATGCTAATGCTAGCAGTAACAGTGAAAGTAGCAATAATAGTAACGGTAACAGTAACTGTAATACTAACAGTAGCAGTAACAGTAACAGTAACGGGTTCGCACGACTTAACTTGGACTCTTCTTCTACGTCTATAGCCGTTAATAAAAAGACTCAGGTAAAAATCATTAGCCAGACACCAAGACATATCCTCCCTCCTGGTCAGAAACCTTCTCCTCCCATTTCCCCGTCCACTCACCTTTTGAAGTTAGTTTTTTGTGTGTGTTTTTGTTAGTTATATTTAATTTTCATTTAAACTCTTTCTAATGCTGCTCTTTTGCTCCTTTCCTTTTTAATAGGTAACGCCACAATCGCCCGAATTCATTCCAACCAATTTTTATACACCATATCACGTGAACAATGGCATAAGCGGCGTCAATGGGTTAACAGCTGCTGCAGCCGCAGCCGTTGCCACAGCGTCAGCATCGGCAACAGCAGCAGCAACCGCGTCACCCGTTTCCACATCGGCCTCAGTGACGTCAGCGGTGAGCATTAGTAAGACGGTAAATGGCAGCAATTCCCCCTCCGCCATAGCCAGCTCAATGATGCTATCAATGCAACAACAAAAGACGACAGCGACAGTTGCAGCCGTCAACGTAGCACAACAGCAACAGAAGCAACAACAAGCGGAACAATCAGTGACGTCAGCGACATCAGTCACATCCTCATCGTTGTCATCGTCGTCATCGTCAGCGTCGTCGGCACCCATTGCAATAATAGGGGCACCACCGAATCCAGCTGCTGCTCCCTTTGTCAGCAGCATGTCCGCCCAAACGCCGCTGAAAGCGCGCAACGCAATGTTGCGACAGCAGCAGCAGCAGGAATCACCCGCAACAACAGCAGCGGCAATGATCGGTGGCGAGAAGTCGCCGCCACACGGCATGACGCCACACGGCGCCTCACCCATACCAACAACATTGCCAGCGAGCGTGCATCAGGTAAGAAGAATTCTCATGTTCTATGATGCAATCGTACGCATTCTGCACTTGAAGAAATCGTACACCATTTCTACTACTACTAGTAGTGATTAATCTCTTTCCATTCCATCCTTCCGCAGGAGAACGTTGGTGGCACCATCTACTTTTATCCGACAGCCAATGGGCCCAATAATCAGCCTGTTGGCAATTCGGTTGTGGTGGATTCCACACATCCGTCGCACTCTGCACATCATGGCGTCGTCAGCGCTGTGGCGCCCCTGAATGCTGTGGTACCGTCCCAGCTGTTGTATGCCGGCCATGTTTATCCCGGTCCGGCGTCCAATGTGATTGCCATGCAGCCCAAAACGCAACTGGAATCCGCTTTCTTTATGCCCGACGAAATGCGCTCCGACATACTTACCCGCAACGAGATCTCCAACCTGATCATGGACGCTACGGAAGCGGCACAGCATGCACTGCCCCTCGAGGTGGACAACTATCATGCACTCTATCCGCTGGAGGCACCTGCCCAAGCGATGCACACCAAACTAACCCTCCCAGCGAGCACTTATCGCGCCACGCACAACAGCACCGGATTCAAGTACTGCCTGCGCAGATTACACGGTGAGTGCAGCAGAGAATCTCCCAATTAACAGTTACTCAGTGCCAATCTCTATCAATCTCCACTTGCAGGTTTTCGCTTGCAGTCCACGAAATGCATGACGCTCGTCGAGATGTGGAAGAAACTGCAGCACACGAATGTCGTCCAGCTGCGCGAGGTGTTTACGACAAAAGCATTCGGTGATAACTGTAAGTGCAGCTGGTTGTCAAAAAGTGATTTTGAAAGTGTCAGATTTATATTGTTTAAACAGTTAAGTTAGTGCAGAAAGAAGTTAACCGTATGTGGGGCTTACTATTTGAGGCCTGACTAAATTTAATAGACAAAGACAGAATGTAAATGTGCGAATTAGTTTAGTAACTTCCAGATCGAAAGATATCGACTAGCAGATAGCAGATAGCCCAGAACAGGTTTTCTTAATAAATCCACAATGTTAACTCTATGTTAACTCACTGTTAACTTGTGTGGATTTTGAAAACAACTGCTTTGAAACAAAACTTATATATATTTAGGTTGTTTATCAGCAATCCAATCTTCTGCCAAATCAAAATGCATAAAGTTGCTTTCCTCTTTCTGTTCCCCGTTCCCCATAATTCCCTCGTTATCAATTTTATTACAGCCCTAGTATTAGTGTACGACTATTATCCCGGCTCACAGACATTGCTGGCCAAATACTTTACGCCCGCGCCGGAGACCAACGGCTACACCGATCCATTCCAAGGCGAGGCACGCCCCTTCAGGTGAGTGGCAAACCGCAAATGAGGCATGCCCCAATTTAAGTTATTAATTCAATTGCAGTCATAAGAGCAACATGCAGCGCACAAATAACGGACCCCTGCTACCCGAATCGACAATCTGGTCGATCATCATGCAGCTGACTGCGGGCCTGAGAGCAATACACCAAGCGGGACTGGCCTGCAAGTGAGTCAAAAATATGACATATATATATATAAATATAAAAATATGAATAATAACTAATAACGAGCGTTCTAATAGAATACTGGATCCCACAAAGATCATTGTGACTGGAACACGCGTGCGCTTCAGCTCCTGCTGCATCTCAGACATCACGCAGTTCGATCCTAATGCGGCAAATCCCCTGGCCCTGGTCAATATGCACCAGCAGGTGAGCAGAGTGTATCTAATAAATGACAAGATAATAAGTATCTATTTTTGGTAGGGTTTTTCGCTCTTATAAGCGTATTTATTCAGCTTTTGAATACGCGTAGTAAAATTAAAAAATCTTTCCATAAAAAACTTATTGTGAAAGAATAAAATACATTTTATAGGAATATACCAATTTCTTATCTATAGAAGATACATGATTCAAAGAGAGTATAATTTTTATATATATTTAAATATCTAATTGGATTTTTTTTCTTTATTTTGCAGGACGATCTGACCGCATTGGGTCGCTTAGTATTAGCGCTGGCCTGTCGCTGTCTGCAGTCCGTGCAGCGCGACAATGTGCAGTCCAGCATTGATATGGTTACCAGAAACTACTCCACCGATCTACGCAATTTTATTGTGTAAGCCAAACTAAGATTACTTGATATAAAGAAACTGTAGTTAATATAAATATATTTATTTATTTATATGTAATATTTATAGTTACCTCTTCACCACGAATAACCGCCGCTCTGTTACTGACCTGATGCCAATGATTGGCGCACGCTTCTATACGCAACTGGATGCGCTCCAGGCACAAGTGGACATGCAGGAGGATGAACTGGCCAAGGAAATGGAGAACGGTCGTCTCTATCGCATTTTAGTTAAACTGAACAGCATCAATGAAAGACCTGAGTATGTTTCCTATACTACCAATTCTATAGATCATATTTAATGTATACCTATCTCTTTGTGGTAGCTTCAATTTGGATTGCACATGGTCAGAGACTGGTGATAGATATATGCTAAAATTATTCCGTGATTTTCTATTTCATTCCGTCACCGAGGATGGCCGGCCCTGGCTGGATCACGCACACATCGTACAATGCCTCAACAAACTGGATGCTGGCTCCATTGAACGCGTAAGTGGCGTCATCTTTGTCTATATAAGACCGGTTTTTAGATCGAAAAAAGTTATCGTTAATATAAAAAAAAACTTTTTATAAAAAAGCGTTAAACAGTTAGTGAAACTTAGATTTATTTTTAAATTTAAATTAAAACTGAAAGCCGAAACTGTTATCTCACTGTTAAGTCACTGTAAATCTGTTAAATTAAAATAGGCTCTCAGCTAAGAACATTGTGTTTTAAGGTTCCACAAGCGAAATATATAGTTATTTCTATTTGAACATGGCTTTTCTATAACAGCATTTAATTCAATGTAACTCTTATCCACTTTCTCAGGTGCAATTGATGTCACGCGATGAGCAATCGGTTTTAATTGTCTCCTATGCTGAACTCAAGAATTGTCTGGAGAACGCCTTCTCCGAACTGAAGTCGACGGCGGCCAATTGAGCATATTTCCTCAACGAAACGTTAACAGCAACAATAATAATAACATCCACAACAACAACAAACACGCGCAGCTGATTTGGCCACGCCCCGAACCGCAAAAAAACACCCCTCTCCCCTACTCGACCACAAAGCAAACTACGATTAAAAACGGTTAAAGATTTAAGAGAAACATACATAATAACTAAGACATTTTGGGCGCCTGCCGACTAAAGAAGAGATGAGGAAAAATAAAAATTAAAAATAAAAATAAAAATAAATAATAAAATAAAAACTAAAAACTACATACGCAGATTTATATTGTTAAGCAAAAGCGAAAAGATGAAGAAACAAAAGAAAACAACTGATATCCAATGTTATGTTAGATCTAAACTACATTTTAGGCATTTAAACTTACACAAAACAACAACAACAACAAGCAAACAAACCAACAACAAGAAAACAGAAAAGGAGCAACAACTTTTTGAAAACGAAATCTCTCCAAGAAAAGCAAAAAAAAAAAAACTATAAAAACCAGAACAAAAAATGTGAACAAAACAGAAAAAAAAAACTGAAAAAAACATACAAAAAAAACTTGCAAAATTTGTTAAAACAACCAAAAAAAAAAAAAAAGCGAAACAAAAAGAAGTACGAAAAAAAGCAAAAGTTGATCTATTTTTACAGAGCTAAAGAAGATGAGGAAAGAAAGTATTTATATGTATTGAAAAGTCTAAACAAAAACAAAAAAGAAAACTAAAAGTAAACAGATAAAAAAATTGTAAAATAAATCAAAGGGAAATGTGCAGTGCGTAAAAACTGAGCAACAGGAAAATGAAAAAAATTTTAGAAAAGAAGAAAAGCGAAAAAAGAAACCACAAGCAGCAAACAAAACGTTTTAAGAATTGAGCTGAGCGCCTGCCGCCCCCCCCCCCCCTCTCCCTTTGCAGCAGCAACAAAAAACAGCAACAACAACAACCAACAAAAACGAAACAAAAAGAAACATTTCTTATTTTTCAACTAATATTTTTATAGTGAAGTATTTTTTAAAAAACGATTTAAAGTAAAATGAAAATGGAAATGAAAACTATGTAATTGTAAAAAGTATAAAAAAAATCGTTGTAACAAGAAGAAGAAGAATGAGGAAGATGAGTAGAAGAAGAACCTGCAAAGCGACGCACAGCGCGACTTGGCAAGTTGCTCAAAACATATATAAAAACAATATATACAGTATAACAGTAAACAAGAAGCAGAAGCAAAAAAAGAAACGAATAACGGTAAACGTCTCGGCCACACACAGCGTGATATGTATATACATATATATATATATATTATATATACTTCTACTTATATTTACAAACAAAACTCTTGATGGTCTTCTGTCTCTGAGATTGCAATATTTATAAATGTTTCGTTTTACACACACACTCACACCAAAATTGCAAGTACAACAACAACAACATGAAGAAGAAGATAACTACTAAAAAGTCTGTCAATATATATTTGTATATGCATACATGTATATTATTTTAAATGCTTAAAAGTCGCGTTGCGCCCGCATATCACGAAACCAACAAACAAACAAAACCAACCAACAAAAAATATACCAATGGCTTCAACCACTCAAAAACCACCAGCAAAAATGTCAAAAGTACTTTTGTGATTATGATTTTATGTCTGATGCCTGCTAAGATTCAATTTATTGGGTTGAATTAGATGCTCAGCAGAGTGCTGTGGATCGTTTACTTACTAGAGTAATTTTCTTTATTTTCAATTTATGCACTGTTTTTATATATATTTATTTTGTTGTTGTCTTTTTTCATGTACACGACATATTACCTCCTTCCCGATCGTAATCGTTGTTTTTGTTGGCTTTTTGTTTTATACACCGATTTGCCAATGTTTTTTTTTTCCAAAAATATTCGTTGGGTTCCACTTCAAAATTTGTGTACTCCTTTTTCACACTCTGTTTCTGTTTGTCGAGCATAGAAATGCATACGCGTACTTTTCTTTATTAAGTTATTGTGTACTTCAAAGTAAGACTAATTAATTAGTTATAAATTTTATTATTAAAGAAGAAAAAAACAAACGAGAAAACCTACAAAAACAGAATGTAAAAGAAAACTTTTTGAGAAAAACCAATACAAAAAAATAATAAAATGTTTAAACACAAATGAAATATTTATATTTGCGGCTAGATGATCCAAATTGTAAGTACACCAAACACAGTTAAGGGCAACTGTCAACTGTGCCAATCGCAATGAAAAATGTAAGATTAAACTAAATTAAAGAAAACATGATTTTATATATTTACTAGTTAATATAATATCTTATGTTATCTCTTCCAGCTCACAATCATTGTCCATTCCTGCTGATGCAGCATCTCATCTGAAAGGGATCTCCAATCGACTGGCCTTTTAGATATAGTCGTACTATTATATAAAGATAATATTTTCTTGTTCTTCCAATAGGATCATCAAAAATGACTACCAGGAAACCTTAAACAGTCAGCAATATTTTAAAATTATTAACAAAAAAATAAAGAAATTGTATATAAAGTATATTCTTATAATAATAATATTTATCTATAGATATGCAAATATAATAAATATAAAAATCAAATGTGATATGCAAATAAAAAATTAATTATACACAAACCAAGTTTTCGTATTTTATTCCTTTCAAAATACCAGGCGCAAAGAAATATGAGAGTGGTCGATATTAAAATGAACATGGTATTAGCTCATATTCTCTTGTTCATCTCTAATACGAAATCAACAATGACTACTAGGAAACCCCCACTTAAAATACCAGGCGCACAGAATTATTAGCAAGTGGTTTTTATTATTGAAATGAGTTGCAAAATAACAATTAATGCAGGCAAAAGTATGCAACATTTCTATGGAATTATTAGCATTTAAACAATACGGCTAAAAGTATGCTACATTTATGTAGTTATTATTTAGCAATCTATAATATGTTCTACTGGTTTCATATTTATTATTAAGTTGGGCCGAAATCCTGGCGGTACTGCAATACCAGGCCAACCCGCGACAGAGGTGGAGCAAGCTCCTAGCACTCCGTCTGTTTCCAAAAATCAGTTTAACATTTGTTGTCCTCCGATGGAGGATCTATCAGATGTTAAGCTGATAAGAACAGATACTACACTTTGATCTTAGCCATAAGGCCGAGAAGCGATAACTTGACATAGGTTTTTATCCCCTTATATATCAACAGCTAGCTAAAACTTGTTGGGAATTACAACGCAGCAATTGTGACACATGCGCCGTTGAAGCGTGGTGGTTGTTTTTGCCGCGCCAGAAAACACACAGGCATTTTTTTTGCTCTTCTTTGTTTTGCTACCAAGCTGCGTATAATTCCCAAACAGTTCTTGCAACAACAGCCTAGTAAAGAGTGAAATTGCGAGTGTTTAGTTACTCTGGCTTCTCTTCAGTTGTCGAATAAATCTTTCGCCTTTTACTAAAGATTTCCGTGGAGAGGAGCACTCTAATGAGTCTAAAATAATTTTTTGTAGTGCCTGATTCACCATCGGGCCATAATTAATACATTTAAATGAAACGAAAACAGATGAGAAATTTTGTTTTTATAGTTTTTATTTTTAACTAAATAATTACAACGTATAATACAAATTTTATAGTAAAACTTGAAAATGTACAACTTTCGTGTTAGAGCGAGAGATACAAAGAGAGAGAGAGAGAGAGGAGTGTAGGTTAAATATTGTGTATTGGTTGTATTCTTTGTGTGAGGCGGCAAAATTTGTTGGCAATTTCAATTGAATAGAGTAGCAATTGTGATGGGATACAAATTGGTTGTGTTGTTGATGGTTGTTGCTGTTCTTGTTTGTTCTTATGTGTGTGTGGTTATCACAGTTAAATATATAAAAGTTGGGCGGCTTTTATATACCTTTTTCTTGTTTTTGTTGTTGTTGTGAAATGTTTATCGATTTCGAAAATAAAGCTGTGCGAAAGATGTTTGTTGTGTCTTAATAGCAACTGAGTAGTTGTGCAATCCTCTTTTAGCTAAGTCAACTAAACTACTTAAACTTATGCGCTTTAATTAAAACTTATATTTAGTACAAAAAAATCAGCTGTACTTGAGCAAATTTGTTGAGTATTTGTTTTCGCGTTAGTTGTGATGGGCGGAGGGGTAGGAGTGGCAGCAGCAGTTTCGCATTCTTATACTAAAATCTAAATATGGGGAGGGGGCTGCGTTGTTGGGGTAAGGGGAGGGGGTAACATTTAATAATGTATATGTATGTATTAACAACTTGAAAAGGATCCGCAGATCCTCACAAAGCAGCTCCTATCCTAATCCCAGCACGAATTGGCTTAGGCAGCCGCCTCCGCTGGGGCGCCACAGCCCTCAACATTCTCGGGCCAATCGCAGACGTTCTCCTGGGGATTAAAGACCAGGTTGGCAGGACATGGCATATGATGCTTGCGCTCTCCCTCGCACATATAGTAATGCGTGCAGTCGGCCCAATCCTTGTGGTAGCTAATGTGGCCATCCTCCTCGGCACAGGTGACATCATGTGCTGCATAAGGAAGATAGCTGAGTTAATCTAATCTCTAAAAATATATATTTCTTGGTACTTACGATCCTTGGTTGTGTAGGCACCGCGTGGACCATGCGACTCATAGGGTCCATCGTATTCCAGTGCCACCTTGTATTCCTTCAG
Source organism: Drosophila demipolita (assembly GCA_035042405.1). Lineage (NCBI taxonomy): Eukaryota > Metazoa > Arthropoda > Insecta > Diptera > Drosophilidae > Drosophila > Drosophila demipolita. The sequence continues at coordinate 5,133,681 of JAWNLI010000059.1, read as the reverse complement.
CTCATCGCTCAGTGCGTTCAACAAGGGATATTTTCCATTGCCGCAGCGACCCGAGAAGTCATCCATGTCTATTGACCAGACCATAATGCCGCCAAAGCCTTGCTCCTTCAGCCATTCCATCTGGAAAGCAGAACAGATTCCGTTCTTAATATATTCATTTATTATTAAATTGATCAACTCACCTTTGCCTTGAGCGAACGTTCGTCGTCGAATCCGACCCACTGATTGCCTCTGTAGGCGAAGGGCACCTGCTGTTCGGAGTCCCAAACGAGCGTTGTGTTGTCCGCCGCCAGGAAGGAGCACACCTCGTAGTAGCTGAGGAAGCCCGCCTCGCTGGTGAACTTGCCAGATTTGCCGCCGCCCGACGAGGGTGATCCGATATCGAATTGGGTTTCGTTGACCAGCTCAAAGCTACGTCCATAGGTGGGCATGCCAATCAAAAGCTTCTCCTTCGGCGCACCCTGCTTGACCCACTCGCGTGCACTGTAATCCACAGTGAGTTTCTTCTGGTAGCCCGTCGCCGATTCCAAGGCGAACAGCGGCGAATTGTGGCCCACTGTGCGCTCCCATTGACCATGGAAATCGTAGGTCATCACATTGATAAAGTCCAGATATTTAGAGATCTCCGGCACATCGTAACCAGCGGCAATGGCCTCAAACGACGCTGGCACCGCCGCAGTCAAAAGAAGGCGTGGCAAACCCGAAGACTTCGCCTCGCCCTCGAAGGCGACACGCAGCTCCCGCAGCAGATTCACATACGCCACACGATCCTCGGCACCACGTGGATACTCCCAGTCGACGTCCAATCCGTTGAATTTGTAATCGCGCAAGAAGTCGATGGCCTCGTAGACGAACTGGTTCATGCGGAACACGTTCGAGGTGAGCTCCTTGAACGGTGTCGACCCAAAGGCCCAGCCGCCAATGGCCAGCAGTATTTGCAGATCTGGATTCGTATCCCGCAATGCAATCACGCTTTCATAGTTCTCCGGATCATCGTCGGTGGCCTCCGTCAGCTTGTAATCCTGCAGCGTGGCAAAGGCATACACAAGATGGGTACACAGCTTGGGGTCAATGTTATCTGGCTGGAATTTTCCGGCGCCTGGTCGCTTGGCAGACCAGCTAGTCAAGTAGCAGAATACCTGAGCGGGACGTGCTGCAAGAGTGGGATTTAACAGATGTCCAAATGGAGATCAGAGCTGCAAACTTACTGTTCGTGTCCACGGCATGGGCTCCTCCCTTGATGCGCTGTTTCTTCTGGATATGTGGTTTGCGCACCTTCTTGATGATCTCCTCGGGGTCAATCTTGATGGGTTCCGGTTTCTACAAGTCAATTGGGAATTATGATTATAAGTAAAAGTGGTCAGCAGTTGGAGTCTATTGCGCACCTCTTCGATATCCTCGAAAGTGGCTGCCACTGCTGTCCAGTTGACATCCTTGGCCTCCTTGCCACGCGATATGCCGAGCAGCTCTTCGCGCATGGCTCCAATGAGGGGATACTTGACATTGCCACCGCACACCTCACCCTTAAAGTCGTCCATGTCTATGGTCCACACCATGGCACCGCCATAGCCGTTCGTTTTGATCCACTGCATTTTGTTGCGGATGGCACGCTCATCATCGAAGCCGACCCACTGATCACCATCGACCATGTACGGCACCTTCATCTCCTCATCCCACACGTAGACGGCGCCATTGAGCAGCATCTCACAGATCTCGTAGTAGGCGAGGAAACCGCTCTCCTTGGTATAGACACCCTCGCGTCCACCGCCAGTTGCGGGAGCATTTGGGCCATGTTTGTCGGCGTTGGCCAGCGTGAAGGAGCGTCCATAGGTGGGCATGCCAATGACCAGCTTCTCCTTTGGTGCACCCATTTTCACCCACAGGCTAGCCGCATTATCGACCGACAACTGTTTGCGCCACTCCGAATCCGTCGAAGGAGCATAACTAAGAGGAGAGATTATTAGGCTATTTCATGTCTTTCGAGAGATTAAATGTGGCTTACAGTGGTGCATTGTGTCCCGTTTCGCGTTCCCACTTGCCATGGAAATCGTAGGCCATCAGATTGATGAAATCCAGATAGCTGGCAATGGCGGGCACATCGTAGCCACCACGGATATTATCCGGGCCGACGGGCACAGCGGCAGAGAGCAGCAGACGTGGTTGTTTCAGTTCCTGGGCCTCGGCTTCGAATGCCTCGCGCAGCTCCTTGAGCAGGAGCACAAAGTTCTTCTTGTCATCGGTGCCCTTGGGGTACTCCCAATCCATGTCGAGACCATCGAAGCCACGCTTGCGAAGGAACGGAATGGCGGAGTACACAAAGGTCTGACGAGTGTAGCGTGTCGCAGACATGTCCTTGAACTTCTGGGTACCAAAGGACCAGCCACCAATAGCGAGCAGAATCTACAAGCAGAGCAGTGATTAAGTTTGAGAGAGAGAATGTCTCTCCAAAGGATGACTCACCTTCAGCTTGGGATTGGCCTTGCGGAGACTTATCATGCGATCGTATAAGCCGGGCACATTGTCCTTGGTCTCATCGTTGGACTCGTAGGAGCTTAGCTTGCCCTTCTTCAGCCAGCCAAAGGCAAAGATGATGTGCGTGCAGAGATCGGCGGGGATATCCTCCGGCACAAACTTGCCAATCTTGACACGGTACTGCGACCAGTTCGTGTAGTAGCAGACAATCTTTGGCGTTCCATCGTCCACTTTGGTCTTCTTGCCCTTGAGCGATGATCCACTTGCCACGAGTGCGGTACCACCAATAGCGCCAGCTGCTGCGCCCGCTGCTGCTCCACTTCGCAGCTTCGACTTGGAGCGCAGACGTGTCCTTCTGCGGACGCTTGTCGTCGAGGCTGACTCCTGATCGATGCGCTTCTGGGCCACAGGCGTCTCCTCGGTGACCTTCTTGGAGCTAACAGTTGTCGTCGGGCGTCGCATGCGTCGACGCGTCTTGGCTGCAACAACATTAAAATGGAATTCATATTTATAATCAGTTTCTCATTGCAAATGTTAATTATTAAACAGTCGATTTGTTTGCTGAGCCATAAAGATGTTTAAATTGCAGCTGACAGCTGACAGAACTTCATCAGTTTCAATCAATTCTCAAGATCATCAGCATAAAGATTGTTCATCCATCAATCACTTTTGACGGGGAATTGCTATTACCACCAATCAATTGACAATTGGCTGAATAAGTGTTATAAATCAAGTTGATTTACATTGAATGTACTCGTTGCCATCTTCAGCTGTCTTTTGGCCAATTAGCTTTAATTATACTTTATGCCATTTGACAAACCCATCAAGTCTTGGCTTGAATTTATTTTTATGTGTTTTAATGCAGATGATAAATGATAAAATGTATTCATTAATGATGCAATTAAATGAACATCACTTATACCTGTTTAACGTGATATTTAAATATGTACAAAATTGTCAACAGCTGAAATAAAAATAAAAAAATTAATCAGCCGCAATCAGCATGCAGTTTATTTTAATAAACCAGTCGATGAATAAATATTCTCACTGCGCAGGCCACCACATTCACTTCACTCGCTTGACTCTCGCGCTGCTCTAGTGCGAGTTAAGTGGTCGCAGCTGTATCTGGGGATATAGCTCAGTGGTAGAGCATTCGACTGCAGATCGAGAGGTCCCCGGTTCAAACCCGGGTGTCCCCTAGGTAAATTTTTTTGCAAACAATTATTTTTCGAATAAGGAATATTATTTTCTGATTTAGTACATTACTCATATTGCTATCTGCAATGAGTCTATTTATATTTAAGAGCATTAAATGAGTGTTGGTTGGCGCCTGTAGCTCCATGTGGTAAAGATCATAGTATGGGGATATAGCTCAGTGGTAGAGCATTCGACTGCAGATCGAGAGGTCCCCGGTTCAAACCCGGGTGTCCCCTAGTTCAAACTTTTTGGTGTTTATAACCCAATTTATTTCAAGTAAAAGGGTAATGCGCAGTAGTAAAGAAAAAAGGAGATGATAAAGATAAGTGTAAAATTATAACCCCGTTTAAATAAGCTACGAGTAAATATACACAACAGCCTTTTGATGTTTTTTTCTTTAAAGTGTAAAATTGCAACTCTTTGCATCACATGTTTGAAATGGAAAATAAACCTGCAAAAGAGTAAACAAATCATTTTTTTACATGCTGATTGCAGCGCATTCGTTCAAGTTGAGGCTTAGTCAGCAAGCGTTCGCATGGGGATATAGCTCAGTGGTAGAGCATTCGACTGCAGATCGAGAGGTCCCCGGTTCAAACCCGGGTGTCCCCTTACACTTTTTTATTCTTATTTTTTTTTTTTTAAATATATCTGTTGATAATTTTGTTTTTGTCGCACTTAAATAGGATTTCGTAAGCCGCAAAAAATACCATTTGCTTGATTAATCTCAAATTTTCGTTTGTTTACGTAACTCAACTCAATATGCCTTGATTTAAAAAGACAACAAAAGTCCATATTGCACAGTCATTTAGGAAATATGTTGCTGCGGCTGCTGCTGTTGGTGGTTACGTGATAATGTGGCCGATAAAATTTGCAACAGCGTAAAAGCAACAGCAACAGCAAAAGCAGAAATAATAACAACAGTTTATCAACTTCCGCCTTCGCAAAAATACTAAAATTCTGCGAGTTTTGGGCTGGAGGCGAAAGACACCCACACAACAAAAGACTACAAGTTATGCTGAGATTTGAGTGGCTGTTCTTCAGAAATTTCTGACATCTTATATAAGTGGGGATATAGCTCAGTGGTAGAGCATTCGACTGCAGATCGAGAGGTCCCCGGTTCAAACCCGGGTGTCCCCTAGAATAAAATTTTTTTTTTTAAAAATCCTGTTTACGAATTAGACAATTTTAGCAATTTAGAGGTCAGAACTTGACGAAAACGCCCTTGTATGTAAATTATGGTCAACAGTTACTGTAACCCATTACTAAATGTGATTATTTAAATAAATATTTTAATACAAAAAAAGGTGTTTTATGTGTTATATTAATTTAGGCGTCAAACCATGATCGAAACGTCCTTGCTTTTGAAAATCAGTTTAGTATTGTCAATCTAATGGCATTGTACAACTTTTTGGGCGTAGAAACTTATCTTAAAACATAAAAATAATTGAATTTTTTGAGATTTCGAGTACTTACTCTGTGCACTGTCTGTGGAGGGTGAGAGCAAAACAATCAGCAGACATATTACAAAAGCAATGCGCAGCAATCGCGGCGGCAACTGTGAAAGATAAAATAAAGACTTATAAACACAAAATACAGAAAATGTTTAGGGCAATCAATCAGAGTTATGTTTTTATTTGTTGTATGCATGTTGCTGATGTGCGCGATATAAAATGATTAATATAGGGGCGGGGCTCGGCACGTCAAGTTGCCGCAAATTACGTGGCACTTGCTTGTCGAAAAGTGGATTTAAGTCGTGAGAAGGTCGGAGCATGTTCGTCCATCACATTTTATGCGCATTAAGACCCTTCGGAGCGTCACTCTCCACTCCTCAACTCCAGCTCAGTTTGTTCACACCGAATTGGTGGCGCCGACCAAAAACAATACAGCGAGTCAATGTTGCCGAATGTTGTCCAGATCTTGACATTGACCCAGTTAACCAAGCCAGTGGTAAACAATGGACAACACAAGAAGAAGAAGAGCTGAACGGGAAAGTCGCTTGTTTCAACAATTAATTAAAATTATTGAGTGCTCTTTATTATGCATATATGTGTGTTTGTTATACAAATGTGTGTGTGTGTGTGTGTGTGCGTCTACTTGTAATTGTTTGATATTTCTTTTGTGTTGCATCTGAGGCAATGTTCGGTGACATCTTCACAATTAGTAAGACCAGTGGCAACCACAACAACAATGCTAACAATGACAATGTCAAATCGAGTGACTGTCTGGACTTTGAATACCATTAACACTTGAAAGCCAACGCTGTCCAAATATAAATTTCAAAACCCATACGCAAAATTTGGAACAATTTATGATTCAAACACAATGCCAAAATACATTACAGAAATTTTATGATGACTTAAACAGTTTTAAAATATGTATTTGTTCAAGTCAATGCTGTTGTTGAAAATAAATTGCTTAATGTGTTAGGTAAATCATCAGCAATTCCTCTTCCTAAATGGTAGATAAATATGTATTTTTTGCCGGTAGCTGTTTGGTATTCAGGGGCGTTAGCATTGGCAAGACGTCATTAAGAACACGTTACACAACTCGTTGTGAATGGCCAAAATGGCATTCGCAGACAGTTAGACAGTTATAGAAATTGCCAAAATTGGGACAAACGTGCCTCGCTTAATAAATTTTGGCCAATTTATCTAGCCAACTTACAGTTAGAGCTGTTAACGGTTACGCCCAGTGGTCGAAAGGAGCCGACTGCTGGTTGCACACATCAAGGTCGCAAATAAAACTAAGGCTAACTCATAAAATTTATAGCCTGGTTGGTGCCATAAACACCCCGACAAGCCTATAAATCGCACGGGATTTGAAAATATGGAATGTTTTATTTTTCGGGTCTCGCTCTCGATGGCTGAGTGCAATCGAAAAAGTGAAACTGGTTTCTAGATTTACTTATCTAAAATCAGCGTTCATTTAAAAATTGCTTAGCTTTGCCCGTGCCAAAATTCAAGCATAAATTAGAAATTTTAAAAGCTAAAAACAAATCAAAACAAAAAATCTTTCGAGCAATAAAAATGTTCCTTATTGCGTGGACCGGCGTCTTGGTCTGAACTGAACCAACTGGTTTTTTTCGTTGATTTATTTTTGAGCGCGGCTATTGGCTTTGGCGCGGAAATGAACCTCAGTGAAAACATGTCTAAAATGCCTTTCATTTTCCCTTGTGCGAAAACGAAAAGCGAAAGAACCCAAAAAATGAAATCAAACTCGAAATTTAATTTTAGCAAATCATCTTTCGAATTGCGTACATAAACTTTGAGTCTTTCTTTCCCCATGTCTCTCGATCTCTGATTACATTCTGCTTACGTAAACGATTGTTGTCCATTTTGGGGCAATTGTCTGGACAACACCCCTTCAACATTCCGCATCGTCCCCCTCTCCTAGTAAATATCATTAACGATTGCGTTTGGAGCACCGCCAAGTCGAGGTTTATTTCTGCGGTGCGAAAGTCTCGCTAAATTTTCTTTTTTTGTTAGTGCAGTTGGCTTGGTTACGACACCATTAAATAAAAGTCAATAAGTAATAGATAGATAGATAAATGGGATACAGAGAGGGGTGAGAGGTAAACACAATGCGAAACAAGTTAACTGCATTCCTCTGGCCAAATTGACCATTTTCCCATATTGCGCAAAAATCAAAGAGAGATAAATTAAAAATTAGATAAAAATTATTGTGATTTGTTGCCAAATAAAAAACAAAAAACAGGAGGGAAAATAGCTGACGAGCCGCATAGCTGCTTAGATACCCTGGCAGACTTAATTGCTAATTTATTGCTACAATGTTAGAAACATTATTTAATTTGTAGCTAATTATTTCTTCTAATTTCATCTGCTTTGTAGGTTGATTAATTAAATTAATTTCCATAAATTAGCAATCATGTTAGCGGGATTTAGTCTATTTCTGTCAGCTATCTTTTGGCTGAATCGCACTTTGTGAGCCGATATTGTATTATTTAAATTAATAGATTTCGCTGTTGCTTGTCTATGTTTATAATTAAGTATAGAAATACCTAAATGGTTTTTTAAACAAAAGTTGTTCTCTGAACATCACCTTCAATGGCCGGTTTTATAACATGTCATTAACAAAAAAAAAAAAGAGTGGAAAATCTCATGTTTTGGACAATTGTTGACAGACAATCGATCAGAAATACAGCAATCCGAAAATATGTGTTGGAAGATGGAATCAGATATACATCCTTCAAGTCAAGGGTATACAAAATGATTGCTGATTTGCTGGCAAAGCTGGCAAAAATGTGCCACACTCGACACAGCACACACACATAACAGAATGGGAAAATCGCTGCGCAACTTGAGTTGAAAAATCGAAATCCGAACATTCGAGTGTTGAACTGTTACTCAAAACCCACAGTTGCAAGTCTCACATTTCTCAAATACGTATTGTGATCTTTGATCTGCTGAGTTGTGTTTGTATTTTTTTTCTGGCATCGTTTTCACTAGTCACACGCAAGAAAGCGCAGAAATTGCAATTTATTTGCATTCATTTTGCTCAGTTGGCATTTTAGCTGTATCATTATATATATAAATATATATGTATATATATAAATATATATGTATATATATATATATATATATGTTAATGTATATGTTTGTGAACAATTGTGTTTGTTGTGCGCGCTCTTTTAATATTTTCAACATGCCACTCAACATTGCGCAAAAGCTGCATTAATCATGCTTCGTTGCCGCTGCCGACTTGGCAATCTGCGCGTTTGTCGCTTAAGTCTTTCGTTTTGGCGCTGCATTTAACTGCATTTTTTTCATCCTATTTTTGTTGTGTTTGAAATGAAATTTATTGAAATTTTGCCCGTTTAGTTTAGCGGCTTGTATTTAATTAAAAGCTGACTGCCTTTTGGCTTGACCGAAATTCAGCTCAAGGTGAGCTGACTGTAAATAAAAAATAATACAAAATATGTATATGAAAAGAAAAAAAAAGTAAAAAATGAAAAAGAAAACCGCTGCAATATTGGCGACACGCGCGAACTACAGCTTTGCATATGTATGAGTGAGTGTGTGTGTGTGTGTATGACTTAACGGCATTTTAAAGCGATAAAGTCATAACTGTTTGGCAACCATTTGGCTTTTAAACAAAAGGTCTTAAACAGTAGACCTTTAAGTTATTATGGTTTTCCTTCTCCAGCTGCTGCTGCTGCTGCTGTTGCTGCGCCTTGCAATTCAGTTAATAATATCTGAGCACCTGTCCTGACCAGACGACCTTGCGCAATCTGGCCAATGCAAAAACAAGTTTGGCTCAGCGACAGGCAAGAAAACAGATAAACCAACAAACACACACACACACCGTCACACACACGCAGTGTTGTGGCAGTGAGTCAGAGCTGATTAAGTGCAGCCAGAAACTGGTTCACTGACCAATTAGAATAATGCTTAAATTGCGCATTTCCAAACTGGCCAAAAGCCGAACAGACTCAGACCGCAAGTCTTGGGCGTGGAGAGCTGATCACAGCCAGTTGGCAATTACTTCCTGCTCCATGGTTTAACCCTGAAACGGCCATTCCCATCAGACCCAAAATCAGCTGACAACTAAGTACACTCAGAAAAAAAAAGAAAAACAGATTTGTACTTTATTTTGAATATTCAATTGCAGCAATTAAATTTGAAGAAGAAACTTCTTTGGATTTTATGCGTTTTGTACTTGAAATGGACATCGGATTTTATTTAGTGATTGAAAATGATACGATTATTTTCAGTCTTTTTTTTATAAAGCTATTGGTTCTGCTATTGCTCTGCTCAACTTGGTAGCTGTAGCAATCGCTCTGGTTCAGCTTCCAAAAGAGCAAACCAACTATGCTATTTATGTAGTAGTAGCACAAGCTGCTTTTGCTCCGCTTTGTTCGATTCTGCTATTGCTAGAATAACAGAGAGCACAATGGGAATTTCCTCTGTTTCAGTTTGTAGCAGTTGTAGTAGCAGAATAATATTTCTGTGATCTGTTTTGCACAAAGTTGATTTACTTGAGACTCACGAATCGTTAACAATTTGGTGGGCTTGGCCCACGCACCCATTAAAGTTCTCAGCTGCAACAGATTTGTATGTGGTTTTTTATCTTAGCGCAAAAACGTGCCTCTGTGAATCAGCAGCTTGAAGAGCTGTAGATGAAGATGAAGATGAGGAGTAGCAGCAGAAGCAGCTAAGGAAGACAGCTGTCGGCATAATGTGGCCATTATTCTTTGGCTGGCAATGCCAAAAGCGAACGCTCAAATCTCAACAGTTGAGTGCACACAACTTCCGTTCCACAGTTGCTGCCAACTGGTTGCTGCCCCTGTTGTTGGCCATGTTTCTTAGCTGGCACATAATGTCAATTCGATTTATGTCCGCTTGTTGACTTGGCTAACAACATAGAATAGATTCAGTCTCAGTCTGGCAGTCCCATTGTTTTTTGTTTCTTTTGTCCGGCCTTGTCGCGAATTTGGCAATTTGTCAGTGTCACATTAATGTAAATGCCGTGTTTCCTTTTTAGCGATAAGTACAACACTTCTGATTTCAACGGGCGCAACTAATAAACAAAAGACACATGCTGCCATTTATAATTGCCCTGCTTATTGAAGTTAACGGACTGAAAAATTCATAACGCCAGTTGGGGGCGATAAATTGGCCTACACTTCTACAAGGCCTTGGCAAGAGAACCTTTCTAAGCCCACTTTAGCGAAAGCTTTAGAAGGGAACAAAAAGGCAGTAAGAATGCTCTAGGATATACTTTGAGCACAGCTGTTAAGGTTTGCTCATATCTGAAATAAGGTTTGACAAACATAATCTGTGTTTCTCATATAAAGTCATATTAGTCAAAATAATATTTAATTGGAAGACTTCATCTATACAACTGCGATTTAATTAATAAACTTGATTTTTACGAGAGCTTACAGTCAAAATCTAAAGTCTCACACCTTTAAGATCAGACGAACTTAGCTGGCCAAATCGACTCCGGCTTTAAAGCTAATCAAGAATGGGTTCGCAGATGAGTCATTCATTAATATATGACCTAAAATCAGGCATGTATAAAACGTATCAAAATTAACACGGCTGTAGAAATCTGAAGCCAATAACATATTCCTAGTTGGAAACCGCATTCATTGCAGAATGAATAACCTGGAATTAAGCTTCTTTCGTCGCTCAACTTTTGTTCTTTCACTTTTAACTTCACATTCTACATTTTAGCTTGAAGATCTTGTCTTATTGTTATTGCATGGACATGCTTATAAAGACAACCGATTATTATAATTTTATTCAAACAAAACAAAGTATGTTTGCCACCAATAAATCATATTTATATAAGATATGCAGTCCCATAGAAATGCATATCTATCGTTTGCTTTGCTCGAGGCTCATTTGTCAAATTTAGTTGCTTTCTGGCTTTGGTTTCACATGCATTTTTGATGAGTTGGGCGTGTGCCCAAAAGGCAACCGCTCCAACGGCAGCGGCTCCAATAGCCACAACAACAACAAGGAACTGATGAGTGGCCCGCACATTATGTCATAGTATAGTCGGTTTGTAAGTTCGTTAGGAGGCGGATTATGTAAAACGTATGCGCTTTTATTAATAACAAAAATCAACAAACAAAAAAAAATGAGAGAGAGAAAAGCGAAAAAAAAACTAAAGGAACGTGCAACACAAAGTGAAATTTGTGTTTTGTGGCATTTGCAATGTGTATGGATGCGCTTAAGTTAGTATGTGTACTAGTAAGCCAGCTAGTCAGTGATTAAGTTATGGATGGACCATTGTGTGAGTGTGCTTAACTTTAACCTTTTCAGACTAAATCGAAGCAGAGACCGAAAACAAAACAAACCAGTTTGTGTACAAGTCTGTGCATAAGTATTTATAATTATTTAAGTATACACAGATATTTAGAGAAAAATTCAAATGGAATGACGATCGGTCGAGGCTGGCCAGTTTATAGAGCGGTTTATGGCTTAGACGGCCAGCGGTAATACGCCAAACGTTTTTATGGCATTGTCAGTTTAATTTATTGCCAAAAAATAAAACGTAGATAAAGTTAATTGCGCCCGGCGGAAGGGCCAAAGCAAATGAAAATGAAACTGATGCGATAGACAAAAACAAATTGCATTAAAAGTTAATTAGTTTAATTACCAAAAAAAAAAAACAAAACCTGAGAAAAGTTTCCGAACGCCAAAAATAGATATACAAAAACCAAACATTATGCAAAAAAAAAATCTGTTGTGTAACTTTTGTGTTTTAAAGTTGAATATAGCTCAAAATATATATATTTAGATATATAAGCATATAGGTTTTCATTAACAGCATTTAGCAAAGGAAAAAGGCAAAAGTTGATCGATGCTCAATGATTTTTGGCTGATAATGATTTTTTTTTTTTGTCTGTCTGTCTGTTTTGTATATGTTTTTAATTTTAAGATTATGTGTAGCGATTTAATATATGCAAATAAATTTTATATAACGACAAGCAAAACGAGTTGAATTTCGCTTAGAGTCTTGTGCGCCCGCGATTTCCAATTCGATTTATGTATATATATATATATATATTAATTGTGTTAGACTCTTTTGCTGCGTGTGACAAATGATTGATAGTTGGGTGTCCATAAAATAAACTCAATTCACAATTAGCTTTATTTGTCTATTCATGATCCACTCTCATTTGGCATTGATCTATAAACAATGCGCGTGTGTGTGCCAGTGTGTGTGTGTGTGTCAATTATGCGACACATTGTGAACTAACTTAATTAAATGATCAAAGCCAGACTTGGCGTCTTTTGTGTTTGGACGACGCACTTCCTGCTCTGGGCCAAAGCAGAAGGTTCGTTGCCTAAATTATTTGTTTGGCTTTTATTATTATTTGTTTGCTATTTCTTTTATTCTTACTTTGCATTAGCAATGTACTTGAACTATACGGCAATAGCCAGCATATGACCAGCAATAGTTCAACAACCAGTTGATGCCTTTTTCATTGACTTATTTTTGTGGCATATGCAAATTTTGCGTTGCACATAAAAGTGAATTGCAAGCTTCATTTGTGCTTTATGGCAGTAATGTGCATATTGCTGTGAGTGTGTATAAGTGTGTGTGTGTGTGTGTGTGTGTGTGTGTGCGAGTATTGTTTAAACTGCAGCACAAACAATTGAGAGGCTGCCCACTCAGCTTCAGCTTGAACAACACTCAACTGCAGCTGCAGGCTGCCTGCTGTCAGGGCTAGGCCAAAGTAATTGTGACTCGCATATCTCAGATAAAAACAACAGAAAAAAACAATATGAAAAAAAAAATAAGTGAGAATGACACAGCTCAAATTTGAGTTACCCTGTAAATAGCTGTTAGAGATAGAGTATGCCTGCTGATATTAATTTGTTCACTTAAACATACTTTTGGGCTCACAAAATCTGTGTTTCTAAATAGATTTTTGATCAATAATATGTCTATGTAGAGAATATATATTAGGGAGGAAATATATTTCTATATAATATGTATCTAATTATTAAATATATTAAATTCCATTTTATGGTTTCGTAAATGCTTCCTCCTGCATGTCACACATTTATGCAGTATTTCATTCAGTGTATAACAAATAAATAAATAAAGTAAATGCTTTGTCGCAGCAAACGAAACATTCATTTTCATTTGATATATAAACCCAAACTGCTACAACTTGGTACAACAGCTGCCACAATACAAAACTGCAGATGGAGTTAAAGTGCAGCAGCAGTTGAATATTAAGTTTACAGCTACTTGGCATTTCTTGTATGGCTTTAAAAGAGACCTCAAATTACGCATGCGCCCAGTTGGCTGTTGCCAACTTCCGATACAAGAAAACAAACTCATGACTTTTTTTTTTTAGAGAGAAAGTCTATCAATGCCTTGCAATGTGCAATTATTATATTGAAACCTGTGTGTGTATGTGTGTGTGTGTGTGTTTTTTTGTTTTTGTGGCATTTGAAATGTAAACACAAGCATCGCATCGAGGGGCATCGTAAAAGTTGAGTCGTTATTTGAATTGTTTGTGAAACAAACAAATTCTGTGCGAGTGTTGTTCACTCAATTGTCAAAGCGAAACGAAACTTCAGCCAAATGAAAGTGAGAGTTAAACCAACAACAACAATAAATACAGGGAGAGAAAAAAAGGTGCATATGTCAGTTACGCTTGTCTATTGGCGGCATTGTTGAGGGCGTGCCAGCAACTGTGAGGAGATTGGGAAGGGGTTTCAGCCCAGTTAATTAACAATCGCCGAGTTAATAAAAGCCAATTAACTCTCGAAGACTTAGCCACTGAAGCAACAATTGGAATACAACAATAAACAATAGATTGGTCTAGCAACTGGGTAAAATAAAATAACCAAATGAAATTGCGAGTGAATAATTATTTCAAACTAATTCAAAATCGTTTGCGTTTTCTTAATTTTTTTTCCATTTCGTGTCTCTAGTTTTGGTTAGCTTTTTTCTTTTGTATCTCGACTCGTTCGGCGTATTTCAAACCTAATTTTTGCGGATTTTTCAATTTGTGTGAGACCAGTTTTTTGGGCCAACTTGGCCGCTTGGCCAACGACGGATTTGCCAATACTCAACGACGGCGACGACGATTGACTGCCAGCAGTGGTAGGTTTTTTTTTTCCGAATTCGTGTTCGTTTTTCCTCCTTTTTTATTTTTTGTTTGTTGGCTTGTTGCAAATATTAATTGTTGTAAAATCGCATAGGCAGAAAACTAGTTGCTGTTCGCCTGGCTGTCGACTTTTACTTGGCCAAATTGGGGCGTGGCCAGTTTACAGTTTACAGTTGACTGTCGATGGCGTGCTGTTTGTTGTTAGCCATAATGGAAAACGTTAAAAAGCGCTCTAAGGAAGTAAAAGCCGCTGCCACAAATAAAAAGCGCTGCCACTAAAAAAAAGTGAATAAAAAGCGAAACCGAAACTCGGCTTGTTCAGAATTTTATAGTCATATTTGTACAGCCATTGTCTTTGACAGGTTTGCCTTCAACTTCGGCTCAGACAACTCCAGCAACTCCAACAACAATCAGAACCCGTAATCGAAATCGTAATCGCTGTGACTACTTATTATTCTCAGCCCCCCATTACCAAGTCTGTCTCTCTGTCTGTCTCACGTTCTCCACGCTGTTCTCTGTTCAACATTCATTTTTACGTTCACCGTTTTATGTTGGTTTTTTATGTATGTATTTCTTTAATAGTTTGGCATGCTTTTTGGCCTCTCTCATTCGCTCGATTTGTATGCATATATGATCGTAGTGAGTATGATTATTGCTTTTTCTGTTTTGTCCATAGTTCTTTTGTTCTTGGTTGGCCTGACACACTTCTGCATATGTATTTCATTTTATGCACTTACTCACCATTTTCTTTGCGGCTCTTCTAACTTCTCTTTGCCTCTAAATTTACTAATCCAGTTGTTTTTCTTTCCAAATGCACTATATAAAAAATTGTACAAATATATTTGTTGATTATTATTTGTATTACACTACACTGCAGTTTAATTTTTGTAGGTTTTTTGGTGTTTGCACTGCTTAAACACTTTTTATTGAGAAACTTCAAATGCTGACTCCGCTAGTTACCAACCGTTACTCGCGTTGCGAACTCGCACGTTGGACAGAAAAACTGAAACTGATTTGTGCGCAGTCGCGACCAGCTGCCAAGACAACAGCAGCGACGACAACGACGACGCCGACTTCGACGTCAACGTTGACGACAACTCAAACCTGAGTGAAGTTTGCGTTGCCCCTTTGGCTTGGCTGGCCACGTCCAAGCAAGCCATATACAGAGACATCGAGAGAGAGGGAGACGGAGAGAGGCGTAAAAACATTAAAAACAACTGTTGTTTTTCTGCTGCTACTGTGAGCTGCATATGGAAAATGTATTTCTTTTGCTGCGTTGCCTTTGTGCAGCTCATTCGCACACTCAATTTGAGCAGCAGCAGCAGCAACAGCAGCTGTTAACAGGCGCTTTTATTAACAGTGGCAACTGCAAAGGATTGCTGCAAACAACAATTAACAGATTTTGTAAATTGAAACAAGTTTAGTTATTGAGCATGAAACAAATGCAAATTGGGAATTATGATTAACAAAATACATAATTTTGTGTGCCTAACAAATATCCATAAAGTATGTTTATCACACGGTAGAAAGCCACATATTCATTTGCATAGCTGTGTTTTTGTATAGTTTAAAAAGTTGCATATCGCACAGCTTAAAGCGAAAGTGCCAACAGCCGGCGACTGATCTGAACCGTTGCCTGTTAGGTGTTAGCCACCAGTCTTGGCCAGTCCAAAAATGTAATTCAGTTGAGATCCTTCTACACGTGGTTAACTAAGTGTTTTCTTTTTAATGTATCATACTATTTAATTTAATATCAATTACTTTACCTTTTTAGCTCAAGCGTAGACGTCTTTATAAATTAAGATATTATTTATTAAGGAGTAAACAGTATGTTTTTTTTTAAATGTGTTATAGAATATGATTTAATATCTAATATATTAATAATAATATCATATTATTTATAACCAACAAAATAAAGCTTTTGCATTTAAAATATTTTATAATATTTGATATTTATAATCTTTTATTATTTTTAGTCAAGCGTTGATATTATTAAATCATGTATTGCTTATAAAATAACAAAAAAATGGTTAATAATTTTTTTTTCGAGTGTTTAATGCTTCTAACAGTTGTGTTGAGGTAGCTCCTTTTGGGCCAACTCTCACGCTTTTTGCATGTGCCATAAATTTCACTGCCTTTCACTGTAAATCATTTGCGGCACTTAATTGTGTGCATTTTAATGCGTATTGCGTGCAATTTGCAATCAGGCAGCCAGCTTTAATTTAATTTATTTTTTACATTTTTACAGCTGCTGCAATTCTGTGCCAGTTTTACAGTTTTCAGTTTTCACGAGTTTTCACGAGAAAATGCCAAGTGAGAAATGAGAAATGAAAAATGGAAATGCAACGCTCTGTTTCACATGCCGGTAAAGTTTCACGCCACAGATAAACAGACAGGGGGAAGACAGAGGGGCAGACAGAGGGACAGACAGATAGCCAACCAGTCAGACAAAGGCCAATGCAAGTGCGTATTTCACACACAGACCCCGAGAATTGATCTTGATCATAAAACGATCTTCTGTGTGTTTATATTCATATATATATGTATATATAGGGTCTGGAGAGTGCATTGCACTGTTGTCCGCTTGGCGGCCATTTTGTTGGCTTTCGAAACCGTTATACCAATTGAATATCAAATCAAATCGGGCAAGTTAACCTTCACTACGCTTGTGACGGCGACTGTGCGGCAAGTTTGAGTCTTAAGTCTTTTGTTTTTACATACACACACAAATTGAAAGTGAAATTTCATTGTTATTGCGCTCGTTGCTGTTGCTGCTGCTGCTGGTGTTGTTGTTGTTCTTGCTTTTATTTTGGTAATTGTTGAAAAAGAAAGGCATTCACCAAAAACAACAAAAACACCAACAACCAGCAGGCGCATTTTTTGCTGATAAGAAACGTGATTTAATTTTTAGTTGAAAATTATGAAAAGCATATGTTTGGCTTGCTTTTCACTTTTCGGCCTTGCTACACGGAAGCCAAAACCTGTTGCTGGTTCCCATTGTAGCTCGCAGAACAAAATGTTGAAGGGTTCGGCCAAAGTTGCCCACAAGAAGACTAACATTAAAAAAGCAATTCTAAGCAAGTTGAAGACTGATGTGCATAACTTAAATCTACCTAATTGAAGATGGTCTGGGAAGCGTATACACGCTTCGGTGCACTTTAACTAGCTAACCATACTCTACCAACTAGCGATGGTTTCGCTTCCTTGCATTGTGTGCCCCCTTTTTTCTCGCTTTCGCTGAATCCGAACCGGAGTTGTAATCTGCAGTCTGGCTTTGCTCACCCGGTAGTCAGTTTTGGGCTTGTCTTTTGGGTAAGCCAGGGTGTGACTTTGACAAGTCTTTTCTTTAAGTTGCATGTTCTAAATGAAGTCAAGATTTGATTTGTGTGAGTTGACAGCTTGTCAAAGACTTAAGACTTAGTTCATTTAGTCGGACTGTTGGTTGGATTGGTCTTACATCGATTCTCAATCATTTCATAATGCAGCGAAAAGCTCAACTGCAACGCTTGCACAACTTTTGTTCAGGGGAGTGGTTAATATATATATATTTATATGCAAACAATAAAAATAATAATATAATGTGGAAGGCGAAACACTTACACAATGCCAGCAAGCGGGTAGATCCGCCACGAATATCAAACCACCAATTAGCGTAATCACAATCTAAAAAGGAGAAATCAATTTCGAGTATTGCAACAGCACTTTGACTTACAATGAGGAGAAGGACGAAGACAGCGATAATATTGCTGCTGCGATGATAGTCGTACTTATCGTGAAACCTGAAGCAGAAATATCAGCCAGGCCGCCCCAGTTAAACTGGGTCATCGTTCTTGATAACAATGTAGCCTAGAAGAATATTCATAATCTTATATGTACATCTAGATGATATGTTCACTTACCCGCCAGCTTTGAAGTGAACTCCAGGAGAACTCTATCAAATATGTAGCCCGTAAAATGGAACTCCGCTTTCTCAAACTTATAAGAGTGGTTTGAGGCTTTGCTAAATTAAATTTGCAGCTGTTATTGTGTTTTGGCTTAATCTTAATATGTTTTTTGCAACTCTCCATGTAGTATTATGCATATATACTTCAAGCCCGATGTGATATTTAATGATCAGCTATGTAAAAATGCTTCACATCTTTTGCTGCTGGCAGCTATGGTAAACGATGTAAACACAGTAATCTATGACTGATCGTATTTAGCAAAGCACTCGTTTGAATATCGTATAACAGAAATTGGAGCTGTGCTCGACGGTTTTGAGGTGATTGGAAATGATCAAGCAAAACTCACAATCAAAATCAACAAAGTTGCTGATTAAGTACTTTAACAAGATGAAAAAATTATGAAATAATGTATTATAATAATAATAAAATATAATTTTTGTGACAAATAAAAATGCGACGTATTAATAAAATGCGCACATTGCGATAACAACTTTAAAGCAAACTCGTTTCGAAATATTTTTATATTTTATATTTGTATTTATATTTTCACAGTAATTGTTTTTTTTTTCTTTTAGCTTTAAAACTTTGATTCATATTATTGGCTTATTGTTAGACACTAAAAATGACATAGGCAGAGAATTCGCGAAATGTACGTAAAAGAAAAGGTTTACATACATTCAGACAATATCAGTTTATCTATATTTGTTGCTTTTTCATGCTTAACTAAAATACATATGTAATACGTGTGTGTGTGTGTGTATAGGTGTTGGTGTATGTGTGCATTTTTTTTTTTGTATTTTGGCTACTTGCAGTTTGCCCTGATTTTGAATATACGTATATAATTGAAAACACTTCTATGTAGAGGCTCTGGAGTTGAGTGTGAGAAATCTTGTCTTACTTAACTATGACATTTTGACGTACATACATATTATGGGAGTGTTAAGGATGTCGTCTGTATTAGTGTAGTGTACTAGTTTCTTGGAAAATAAATACAAACACTTGTCGTATATATCATAAGAAAAAAAAAATGATTCGAAAACTTGTGAGATTCATTTGATCTGCTCTCAATTCACTAAATTAAAATGGCAGTTTTTGTTTTATTTTGTTTTGATTTTAAACGGTTTTTATCTCTGGCACTGGTTGTTCCATTAGCCATCCCAAGTTTTCAAGTTTATTTAATTGTATATTGATTATTGTGGGGTGCTCAATAAATTAATGAGATACTTTCACATTTGTGAGCGTCTTCCTTTTTTCTTTAAAGTTCCGTTTAGGATATTTTCTTTTTTTTTTCATTTTGTTTTGTTTTGAACACTAAATTATTAAATGCTTTAGCTGTGCATATTCATATTGATATCAACCCGATTGCATCACTCTCCATTTGCTTTTCGCTTTTCGCTTTCCGCCTTCCACTTTGCATTTTTATCTTTTCTCTTCACTTTTCTCTTTTGGCAACATTTTTAATGTGTAAACTTTAAACAATATTGTATATATCTATATTGGGAGTACTACTACGATGCGAATTTGCTTTTTCTTTTTTTTTATCGATCTGTGCTTATAAACTAGGTTTTCACTATTCCACGCCGTCCAGATGTATATCAATGTCTGGCAGATCGTCTGATACAGTCCACAAAAGAAATATTATAACACATTGCGATGCTACAAATTACATAATAACTCTAAATAAAAAACCTAATTTTCAACTAAAATTACAGTCTCAGTATAATGGGGTTGTTGCTGTTGCTTTTGCTTCCAGTATTCAAAATGAAATCCTTGCGTATTATTTGCCAACTCTTCTTCTCCATTCTCTCCTGTTTGCCTGCATGTCTTTTAGCCACTTAATCCTGGTCCGAGGCACCTGGATAATAGTAGGGAGGTGGACGCTCATATTCGGATGCTGGCGGCGCCACGGGCTGATTGTGATAACGTGGTGGCTCATGACCCCAGTGCCTGTGAATTGTTGAAATACAAATCGGTTAATGAAAGTCAATTAAACAAAAGTTAACACGAATAAAAACAAGAACAACTGAGTCGTGTTGGATTAGATGTTGTTTTTTTTTTTTTCATTATGCAACTGAAGCAACAATTAATTTTGCGTCTGGAGTTGGGCAAAGGAGCAGAGAGTAATATTTGTAGTTGTAGCTTTAGCTGTAGTCTCCAATGTGGCTCAGATTGAAGCAGAATGAGGTGTGCTCAAAATGCATAGCCAGTTAATGTTCTATGGACTGGTTATATGACAAATGATCCATATGAATGCGTAGAGTGATAAAAAGCAACAACAAACACACACAAATACACATGCAGTTGCGCAAAAATAATAGCACCTCTCTGATATTTTTGGAATAAAATTATGGTTCTTTTCTTGATCACATTAATAATAAATTACAAAAAATTTGCTGATTTAAAAACAATTTTTGAGAGTGGTGCTCTTATTTTGTGGGCAACTGTAGACACATTGATTGGTAGGCAGAGACACAGTTATAGAGGAGGTTGTAAACCAAACAAAATATGTATTAACCAAACCAAATCAAACCATTTGCACTTCGGTTCAGGCCTAAAAGAAACCATCGGCAGCCAGTGCTTTTGGCCTTCTGTTTAGCACAACTTTAGCGCTAAATAAAACAAAATCGAAAAGTAGCTGTTAAATTTTGGGCGGCCATTAAATTTGTAACTTTTGTGTGTGTTTCTGGTATCGATGAATGTTAAATAAACATATATATATATATATATATATAATTTATATGTATATGCTAATTTAGAAATATTGATTAGGCAGGACACGCGTGTTTTCTTTTGGGAATGAAGTGAGTGAGGGTGTATGGATGAACTTACGTGGGTGCCACATCGTTGTAGCGCATATTGCTGCCACCAGCAGTTGGACCATCACCATTGGCAGCACCAGAAGCAGCGCCAGCAGAACGCGACACTCTCGACACACTTGGCGATGCATCCTCATAGTAATCCTGTTGCTCCCTCGTCCGCCTCTCGTACGCCTTGCGTCGCTTCTTGGGCACACTAAAAGAGCACAGAAAACAAATGGCGAAAAACGAGAAACGAAAGAAAGGCAGAGACAGAAGAGGAAGAGAGAGGCGGTTAGAGGTGTGTGTGTGTGTGTGGCTCAAAGGCGGTGTCCACTTATCAGACATCCAACCAATTCTCTATCGCTTACTTGGCCAGAGGCACATGCTCGCGGTCGCGTTCACTGTACGCATCGTATAAGTAGTCGCTGCTGCGTGCGGGATCGGGGGCGTGCATCGTATGTAGCATAATGGGGGGTTAGCGGTGTGAAATGAGAGAACGGAACACAAGTGGAATGATCAGATTAGCGGCCATGTGCAAAACCAATTAACAACTCGCATTTGCCCAACGTAATGCATGCAGTTAACTATGATGATAACCCGGATAAGTCTGCTCAATGGGATCGGGGGACTAACTTACCCGCCCTCAACAACGGCCACAGCTGGCGCCGAATAGGGATCAATCTTCTTGTACAAGCACACCAGACGGTGGGACACAACGAGCACGGGCAGGAAGAGCAGTCCGCAGATCAGCACGCCCACCCAGAAACCATTCTAAAAATAAACAGAAAACATTTAATAAATCGCATTAAATTTTAGAAATGTTTTATGGCTTTAACAAATATTTACTAAATATTAAACAATTTTTAGAAAGGAAAGCGCTAAATCGACATTAAATATGTGGTTTTCCTAATTTATTGTAACAATTATTATTATTAATAAATGCTTTTCTAAAAGGTATAATTCGCAATATCGGGATAAAATTATTCTTATTAGAGTTGTTTGGTACGCATAAAATAAAGCACACCGAAATTTATACATATTTTTTGTACATTTTATAAAAATGAGATTAACAAAACAGAAGCAATTATTTTTTTTTATATTTTTTTCTGAATAATTAGGTTTTTTTGCTGATTTTATTTACATAAGAATATATATAAAATATATTAATCATTTCTGTTTACTGACCATTGGATCCACAAGACGATGACAAATCAAGTCGACGCTGCGGCGATAAACGTTGGCAAGCGGAGAGCATTTTCCGACACTTCCCTGGCATTTGTCCACAACCATTTCGATATATTTGACGACCTGCTCCTTGATGGAGCTGGTGAGATTCTCGCTCAGTTCACTCACATATTGCTGGCCAGGAACCCTAAAGAAGACTTCCGAGCGTTCTGTTGATGCCTGGAGTAGTTTAATGGATTCGCCAAATGTATTGCCATTATACAGAATAAGTTTATCAATTTGCTCTAGTTTTTGCGTCATGTTACTCATTATTGTTCTGATCTTATCGACAAACTCGTCGTGATATCTCTGCAGATTGTAGGCCTCGTTAAACAGCGAGGTGCGGGCCCAATCGTAGATGCCCCACTGACTCCAGAGACTGGCGCGCAACTCCTTCAATTGAATGGCCAGTGTGGGCAAATCAATGGGAGTCAACTGATTGCACAAGTGATCCGTGTAGACTTTACTTTGATAGCTCGATAAATTGCTGCTGCGCAATGCCTCCAAATCGCGCTTGTCCTTGTCCGTAAGTATTGTGAAATTGTCCAGATTGTCCAGGAAAATGGGCACGGCTTTCTTCTCGCCGATAACTTTAACCCTCGCCAGATCCTCAATGTCATACAGATCGTTTTCCTTGAGCAGCTTAAAGATCGACTGATCTGCCTGACAGGCTTTGATGGCGCTCGAAATGCGCAATGGGGGCAACGGGGTCTCCGATTTGAGTTCGCTCTTTGGCAAATAACGATTGAGATCAAAGGCCGAGTCCACTTGACGGAATAACGCATTCGATTCCTGATCCCGGAGTGGGGCACACGCTGCCTGATAGGTGGCAATGCCAAATACAAAGTAAAAAATGCCAACGAGAACCACAAGCGAGAACACGCAGAATATCAGCAATATGGCACTAAAAGGAAGAGTTGAATTATTAATATTAGTATTTATATTGATATTGATATTCATATTTAAAAGGAATTTTATTTAAGCTCTCACAGTAAGAGGCAGGAAGCACCCGTTCCCTTGCTGCAGCAATCGTCACGATATCCCCGACGACCTCGTCCGCAGCAGCCGCAAACCAGCGCAATAATCAGCACAATCAGAATCTAGAATAGAAAATTAAAATTAGATTTAATCAATTTGCATTCAATTAAGTTTCATAGTTGCACTCACAATTAATAGGACAACGCAAACGACGACATTGATGACGCTGCGATCAGCTCCAAATTTGTCGTAGACATCCTCAAATGATTTCGTCGATTGAACTGTATTTAAATGTATTTTACTGATGACAGAATCGATCATGCTGCGTATATTGTTCGCCTGAGTGCGGAACAGTTCCTGCCCTCTGCGAATATCACTGATTATCGGTGGTATAATTGGATCAATGCCAGCCTTAATTCTCTTGCCAACATGTTGCAGTCGATCAATCACTTCCTTGGATGTTTTCGCACTGTTCTTCACAATGATTAGGTTCATGGCCTTCAGATAGTTCGTGGTATCCGGTAGCTGTAAGAGAGAACGGTTTCAGTAATAATCCCTTTATTAAAGAATCCATCCAATCCTTACTTTATCGAATTGCAGACACTTCGAACCATCGAGGAACTCGATTTCGGTACGCTTCAAGAAATGCTTGCATTCCCGATTGCCGCAGAGCACAGCACAGGCATAGCTCACATCACGCTTAACGCCACGAACACCTAAAAGTAGATAAGAGCGAAATATTATATTATTAATCTAATACTCTAATAAGGAATTAATTTATAGTAAATATATTATTTAATATCAATAATCATTTATAATTTACCATCTCGCAACTGTTTGGCATAGAATCGCAAATCCTTTTCCAGCTTGTCCACTTCCTTGATTAACTTTTGTGCGTCTTTCATGTTGTCCAATATGCGCTCGAGATCATAAACTGCATTCGCCTCCGATGCATTCATTAAATTAAGAAATATGGTTTTATGTAAGTCTGAGGGTGAGAAAAAGAGTTGAATTTATTAAGCAAAACAGGAGACAGTCTTCCAGTTGAGACTTACTCGTTAGCTTGTCGGTCAGATGCTTATCCATCTCTTCGTAGTTGTTGACAAGCAGATGGTGAATGTGATCGGAGACATCCTTAAGATAGGTGCAGATGTCCTGGCTACCACTTCGCACTGTTGTGCACGACTCCTCAAAGCCACGATCCAATAGTTTGTTGGTCGCAAAAGCAATGATAACACCAAAACTGCAATTGCAAAAGGGGTTATTAAAATGTGCACTTAAAGTTGTACGGATTGTATTTGAGCTCACAGAATTCCGATGATCAGCAGGAGTAGAAACAGGCCGCAGCAGCAGCGTCTGCGTGCGTCCTTTTGACTATCGCACGGTGGACAACCCTCCTTGCAACGGCGACAGCAGCAGAAACAGCAATAGCAGATGCTGTGGATGTAGAACAATGCAATTAGAGAAGTGGCATAAACTGAGGAGCAGCAGTTTTAACGCACGCTATAAAGGGCATAAGGACGACGAGGGTGACCATGATAATAGTGCCCAAGACTACAGCCCAATACTGTGCGATCAGCTCGCGCCAATCGTTCTCCTTCACCTTCGGGCCCAAAGCGATGCCTTCCTCCTTGATTACAATGTAGCCTAAATGAACATGATATTATTAAAAATTGTAGTTCTGGATTTAGTTGGAATTTTGTTTTACCCGGCGGTATTGCTGCCTCTTCGGGCAAGATATAATCGAATAAGTAGCGTGTAAAATTATAAACGGGATCCATTGCCTTAGTGGATTGCTTTGGTTCTTTGGTATAGTTGGCTTTTGATTTGTAGTCCGTGAAATTGGCCAGCGCCGAGTCAAAGTCAGGCTGGGCAGGCTTCTGTTCTCGCCACTCCTGTGTGCCTCTTGCCTCAACTGCTGACTCATTTTCTGCGTATGCTGGCCTTATTAAGGTGGCCAAAGCGAAGCCGAAGACTATCAGGCTAAAACTGCATATGGCCCAATAGACAATTTGACGCTGCCTTCGCTTTCGAGCGCTGATTTTATGGCGTGCCGGCGCCTTGGCCTTAAGGCGTTCCATCGTCGCTTGTGTCATTCTCTGGCCTGTCTGTCCGTCTTCCTCTTTAGAATAGGAGTGTGCTGTCGTCGTTTGTCTGGACTCTTTAAATGTTGCTTCTAACACGCTTGGCTCCTGCTTGGGTTCCAATTCTGGCCAACCGAGAGCAACGCATCCATTTCATGTGTCAGTGAGCGCTGCAAGCAAAGCAAAATAAAAAGGGAAACGATTAAAATAAACGTGTTTGTTTCTTGAAACCAACAACACTCCCTAATATGAATTTAGCATGTCTTGACACAATTTACATATGGGTGAATTGATATTAATCTCTGGCAGGCCAGTAAAGCAGAAATGCAAATACATATACTAGATGTGGGTGTGCCGCATCTTTATTTGCTTAAGCACAAATGCTCAAACGCTTTGTGGTGTGTATGCTTATACGTGTAGGTGTGTGCAGCAAACACTCCACTTGACATCAATTAAAGCCAATAAAAACCGAATGCGAATACGAATGACAATCCACAGCAGAAATTTTAATTTCAACTGACCGACTCTTAGTTCGTATCTACGACAGCAAATCTAAATGTCCTCAAAGAAAGCATAGCATATATGACAGGCAGTTAATACTAGCAATATATTCTATATATCTATATTGTTGATCTATGCATAAGCGAAGCCACCTACGATAGTTAGCCGATTTTTATGCAATTTTCATTGTTGTTCTCCAACTTGTGTATATATTATATTTATCAATTTTGAAGACTACATTTCTAAAATTAAAAAAATTTAATCGTTCTATGGATATACAAAATTTCAAGCCTCTAGCTGTAATAGTCTCTGAAATATATATATATATATATATATATATATATATATAAGTACACGTTTTGCTCATTTTTAATGGATTCGAGGCATTAAAGAAAACTAGAAAAATAAAAAATATTACATGCCCCGGGTGAGGCTCGAACTCACGACCTTAAGATTATGAGACTTACGCGCTGCCAACTGCGCCACCGAGGCTATGCTCGATAGAATGGCAAACACGTAATTCTACCCTGGCCGCGGTTGTTATCGCTTTTTTCGTTTTGCTTTCCAAAGAAGAAGAGAAAGAAGAGGAGGAATCAACCTAAATGTTCTTTATCAGGCGCATTTAAAAAAAAATAAATAAATTTGTTTTAAAGTGAATTTCAACAGAAAGAAAACGCTCTGAATTTTTGAATGAATGTGTTAATATATATATATTTATTTCTGAAAATTATTAACTTATAATTCCCAGAATTGTTCTCCTCATATGCCACATGTTTTTTTTTTATATTTTATATAAATTTACACATGACACATTGTCCATCGACGATTATAAATTGCAAACGCTCTCTGTGAGAACAGACACAGCAAATACAACAACAACAACAAGTGCCACAGAGAATGAATTACAAAGATAGTAAAAAAGGAGAAGAGGAAGCAAAGTTGAATGACCCTCGCCATGAACTGTAAACTGTATGTTGTTGTGTGCAGCAGCAGCAGCAATAGGCTGAACGAAGAAGCTTAAATTAAATGGACAGCAGGCAAGTTAATAATACATAATAATAGTGTGGGGTGCAAGACTCTGATGTGGTTTTTATTGTTTTTCTTAATGCTTTTTTTTTTTGCTGGTACTTGAACCACTGATGGTCGCCTGCTTAACTGCCTTGCTTGCCTTTCCCAACCAGAAGGTGTCGCAGTAAACACAAAGCACGCACAACAAACAAACACACAACACACACACACGCACACACAGTGCTTATCTTCCTTTTTTTTATGCGCACTTTTAACGTCTGTTTTTGTTTGTTTTTGCAATGGTCTGGTCAGTTTGACACTAACTGGGGGCCGCCCTTAAAGTGTCGCCTGCCAGTTAAAACGAGTCTTTTAACAGCCCGTTTAATTGCTATGTCAAACAACAGTTGAGAAAAATTGCTTTTAGATTGCGTATACGATGCGTTTTCTAGCTCAACCTGGGCCAGACTGCGACAAGTTGAAGGTGCAATTTGCTTCTGGCAAAATTCTGTATACGCTTGCAACGAAATAGGGGGAGAAAGAGACTTCCAGAAATGAGCTAGTGAGAGAGACGGAGCGAGAAAGAAAGAGGGAGCTCAAGAGAGAGAGCGAAGCATTTGAACGGCCTTGACATGAGCAGCGGACAAAAGCTGGAAGCTGCCCTCGCTTGACAATGCAGCAGGAAGAGCAAGAACAAGAGAGAAAGAGGCAGAGGTCAACTTTAATTTAAACACGCACAACGCACAAGCGATTTGTGCTTTGAAAAACACAACAAACAAAACCAAATCATCAAAATTAGTTGCGGACGTGATAATAATAAGCACATGCGCAGTCGGAGAGCAATCTGTCAGGTGGAGCGCCGATTATTCTAGGGGCGGCTGCTGCCCAAACGTATCATTTTCAAATGCAGCCCTTAAAAATCCCAAATAGATATGACCACTGCCAACACTTAACCGAAAATTATATGATTTGTGGCCTCTGAACAAGTACAAAAAGAAATGTAAGTTATTTATTTTACATACAACTTTTTCCAGTTTAAGCTATAATTTACACTTATATATTATATAAGCACAAGAAATGCCATTTTGTCATGGATAATAATTTATTTTAGCTATAAGATTTTTGCAAAAATCAACAGAATTTTGAAACTTAAATCACTTTGGTCATGGCTTAACATCTAGAACAATCGTACATTTTAAGTTGACAACAGCATTGTAGGTCAAAACCTATAAGAATCAAAGCCAAAAAAAAAACCGTTCTAAACTAAATCTAAAAATCTAGGCCAAAGTACGCTTATGGTTTTAAGTCTAAAATTCTGTTAACTATTACTCTGCCAAAACTTAAACCAATAACGTTTAGCTCATATTCTGTCTACTAATACATTTAAAGTAGAAAACGCGAAACTGGGTTAAAACTCCAGTAAACATTTCAATTAAAAGTAACTTCCATTTTCAAAGACCTTTTCTTATGCTCAACTGTAGCTGCAAATGATAATTTACGATGAATTTAACTTATGTGGTAATTGTGCACAAATTTATAAAAGTAATATTGGTTTTTTTTAGGCGGTTTTACGACATGGACGAGTCATCGAAATCGCTGGAAACCAAACGAGTAATCGCCGACGACGTCCCACTTCTTGGAATTGAATCAGTTTTTCTGTTTGTCAGTCTTTCTGTCTGATGCTGTTTTAAGTCAGCCAAGCCTAACAGGTTTTTTTTTCTCTTTTTTGTATATTTGTGGCAATCAGATACCTTTCGCTTGGGCAATACTCAAATGTACTTTTAAGCGCAAACCGCTTCATTTATTAGAAAGTGTTTGCACATATGTCTATAAAAATAAGCAGTTGAATTAGCTAGAATTGCGTACTAAATAAATATATACAAAGTGATATGAATATCTTGTGATCTGGATGACTAGCTAAAATAAATAGTTGAGTAGGCCAGAATTGTTTACCCAATAGATGCAAAGTGAGATGAAGATGTTGTGTATCAGATGATTAAATTCAGTCAACACGTATATATTCTATATGGTCTCTTTAGTCACCAAGGCTGAAAACGATGTAAGACTCAAGATTTGTGTATCAGCATCAAAAATTTCACAATTTCTGAGCAAGTGCAAGAGATTACACACTTAAAATAAAAATATTTATAAATTTTGTTTATTCCTAATGGGTTGAACGAATATATGTATATATATAAAAAAAAGAATTTGCTCTTGTGGCTGGAATTTCTAGCACAAGTAATTTTTTCAACTGGCGTTTTCCAAAAAGGCGTTGAGGGCAAATATTGAATTGGCACACGCGCAAACAACAAAAGTTGTATATGTTTTAAGTGAAAGCCAACAAAAGTATGGTTCGAACTTAATGAGGCCAACACAGGTTGTATTTTTTTTTTCAGCTCAACTCAACTCTATTTAAAATTCCCGCACTGCGTCGTCTATGGGCGCAGCCAATTTGATTAAGGGACGAGTTGCACAAGTTGCAAGTAGGTTGCAGGCAATCTAATTAACTTGCAACCTAGTTTGGTACTTAGTCTGGATGTATTACAATCACTTATGTTAGTTAAACTATCTTTTATTGATTGACAATATTGGCATTAAAGGTACACTTCAAAAAATTACTGTTTGGCATTTAAATCATAAAAGTAAAAAAAACCTGAAATTCAGAGTTTAATGCTTAGACATGAACTATATCGCTAAAAATGATCTGATTGAGATATCACCATTATTAATTTCAGTATAAAAACTTAAATAATCAAATATCAATCTTAAAATAGGGAGTACAATATATAAGTTAAATCAGAGCTGTAAAAAAATACTTCAGTTTATGGTTAAGTTAATTAAAAGAGCTTCAGCACTTGGACAAAAATATTTCGTATTTCTCAGTTCTTTTATCAAATCTGATACCAATCTAAAAGATAAAAAGAAAATAAATACGCTAGATAAGAACTTTATTAATTTAATTAACCAATTTCATGGAGGTTTTTGGATTCTAAAATAACCAGAGAAGATTCAGTTCAGATAAGAGCTTCATTGCATAGAGTAATATTTATCCTATTTCTCAGGTCTTATTTAATCAAGCTCTTTTAGTAAAGCTAATGTCAGCCTCCAATGTAAGGAGCACAATGGATCTTATTATTTTTGCACTAAATGCAAGCATAATTTTTCGCATATTGCTCAAATGTAAGCAACATTAAACTCCGAGTTACGGGATTCTTTGTTTGGTCACATATAAAATCTGATATTTTGTATAAAACAAACTGAGGGAAAACTGATCTGCTGGCCATGGGCGGAAATTCAGTGTCATCTTTGTTCTGTTTAAAAAGATAGCACGAAATGTGGCGTTGATGAGCAGATACTTTTGAACGTAAGAAAGAACCGGTATCTTGCCAAGGAAAACTGGTTTTGCCAGGCATGTGAGTCAGATTCAGACTCAGCTGGAGCTGGAGCTGGAAGTGCCACAAAAAGCACTGAGACTAATCAAATGCTGACACAAAGAACTATTTTTAATTGAAATTAACCACACGTGCAAGCGAGACGGATGGCAAACAATGAATTATAAACATTCTCATATGAAACAAAACGAGAGAAATGAGTCAAGTCGTTGCGGTTGTTGTTATTGTTGTTGTTGTTGATGGGCGAACGGAAATAAAAGTAACAAGCATAAAGCATTGACTTCATATGTCAAAGAAAAAGAGAGAAGAAGAAGAGGCTAAGATGAACAGTTCATCTTCCGTAGCTTTGCTTTGCTTTATAATAGTAAAGAAGTGTAAAAAGAAACGATAGTTTGCAACACATTAACAGATAACTTTTAGCTGGAATCTGGAAGCATTAAGAATGGAAATTGGAAACGCAATTTGGTGACATGCACTTGCATGTTTGCATGCCTTATGGAATGCAAGTGTTCCCAAAAAACAGAGATAAATACTTGGGTGCCGACTATAAATACATACATAAATAAACACATACATACGTAGTACATGCGCATAGAAGACCAGCAGCTAGATTTGGGCTACGGCCTCTGCTTGCTAGCAGCAGGAATTGAGCACCGTCTCGAACAAAACACATACACACAAACAATATACATATACGATGGGAATATAGGTAATAGCATTTACATATACATATATTGTATGTATTTATGTCTAAGTTTGTGTGAGTTTTTTACACAGGTCAGGGATGTATCTGTAACTGTATATGTAGCTGTAGTTGTGTGTTCTGCGCACTACATACACACGCCAACATACATATGCGAATTCAATTGCCCTGATTCCGATCTCAAGTTGTCGCGTGTGAACGGTAAAGAAACCCAGCAGTGCATCAAAAAAATAAACAATAAAGGGGTGAGCGGGTGGGTTTCGAGGTGAGATGAGCGCTAGATTCACCTTCACCTCACCCTCAACCCAGAACAGTAACGGAGTCTTCGCACTCACAGAATCAGACAAACAAGAGTAACGGTATTTGCTGTCTTTGTCTCTTGCTCAGCTTCTGCATTGTAAAAACACATAAATCAAATCATATTTCGCTTGACGGCAACTTCCAAATCCAATTAGCCAAACACACACGCACACATATTTATATGCAAATCAAGAACATTCAGTCTGCAGGTGTGTCTGTGTATGTTGGTGTTTGCATTGTTTTACTGTGTAATTTGAAACACTTGGTCAACAAATAACAAAAAGTGACCTAGCTGGAACACTTTACCATTCCAGTTTCAGGGCAATGAAATCTGTTTAGTTTCTCTTGTGTGGAATATTAATATCAATTAAAACTTTGGTTTTTTCACACATATATTTAAATTGTATTACACATTTGGGGTACCCCTCCCTGTTTTATGCGTATGCGTATGCGTACAGCTTCCAGTGACCTGGGTTCGTGTATTCTACTTGGAATTATAACTGTGCGTGGGTCAAAACACAAACACACATACAAATCGGAAATAGCTGCATTGGGATGCGTGTTTATGTACATACATAATGGTTGTATTTTCATTGCATACACACATTCATACAGAGCATAGAATGTACATGTGTTTGTGTGTATCTATTGCACCGCCTGCATCAAAACATTCTTTTTCTTTTCTTTGTCTACTGTTTGACAAGTGGTAGGTTTAAATTTTTAATCGCTAGACACTTGACACTTTGTTTACACAATTTAAATGACAATGTAGATGGCAGTTTAAGTCAGCATTTAGTTGGATTCACTGGGTAAATCACCTTTTTATTAGGAGGGCAATTAACACAATTTCCACAAAATAAGAAGCCGTCGCCGAACGTTGGACTCGACGCGCGTAGCACACAACGACAACTACTAGCGATGGCAATGCCCCACTTTTAGTGATGGCTAATCGACTATCGTCAGCATTTTCTTTTCTATCGA
Source organism: Drosophila demipolita (assembly GCA_035042405.1). Lineage (NCBI taxonomy): Eukaryota > Metazoa > Arthropoda > Insecta > Diptera > Drosophilidae > Drosophila > Drosophila demipolita. Next base: position 5,101,502 of record JAWNLI010000059.1, on the reverse strand, counting down.
TAAGGCATACAATGCACAGCTGTGCGTGTCATCAATATGGGCGTGCGATAGTTTTTGAATATTTAACGAAACTTTTATAACAGCTGAACTTATTTGCCAATTTCATTTTGTTATATTGATTATTTTTTATTTTGCTTTAAATGGTTCAATTACGAAAATATAACATTGATCCTACTCAGGTATGCTTTGTTGAGAGAATTTGGTAATTACTCCTTTTTACGCTTGTTATTGGAAGTTTGCGACTCCTTCTCTTCCACAACGTTACTTTCACTTTCGAGTTGATCGGTTAAAATTATGAAATCGCCATCGTTTCTACCAGCCGGGAATCGATTCCCTTGCCCAGGGACCAGGTCTTGCACAATTGAAGCACCCATGCAAACCGGGCAGTTGAATGAACTAAGATACGAGAAAAATATATAAGATTTATAAATTAAAGATTGTAGAAAAAATAGACCAAGTAATAAAAATAACTGTAATTATAATAATAATATTACTAATCAGTATAATTAAATTAAAACAAGAAAATGCATTTAATACCTGACTCGTGGAATCGGTGGAGAATAAGTCTTATATAAGCACATTAGACGATGGGCGACATATATCAGGGGCAGCAAGAGGAGACTGCAGAGCAATACCCCAACCCAATATCCATTCTGAAAATATTTATAGTTAGATTTTATATGAAAATATAGATAGAAAATAGACGATGTATATAATATTTATATTTTCAATGTTAATTCAAATATAAATAGTGTATATATATACTCACAATTGGATCGATCAGATGTCTGCAGATGTGATCGACGCCACGATAATAGATATATGCGAGGGGTTTACATCTACCGACCTCTGTATTACTCTTGTCTATAACCAATTGTAAATAGTCATCAATCTGAAAATTAACATATCGTGTGAGATTTTCAATTAGCTCGTGCATAAACATATCACCCCGAGATATGATATACTGTTCCGATCGAACTACTGCCTCAAGCAGTTGTTGGATTGATTTGCCAAAATTCTGATTATTGAACAAAATAAGATTATCGATTTTGCTTAGTTTTAATTTTATTGCTGCCTGCACTTTATTGATTTGGTCTACGTACTCCGTGCCGAGGAGGTAAAGCATTTTGGAACCATCCCAAAGGACCACCCTCGCCAACCAACAGTCATACCTCATAGCCCGTTCCACTTCTCTCATAATGTCAAATAGATGGTTCAATGGGGTGGATGTGAGTTGGTTGCACATGTGCTTCAAATAGTTAACGCTATGATAGGACGCCAGATAGCCGTTGGACATTTTTATAAGAGCGGTTTTATTTTCCGGCGTTATTAGAGTCAAGTTCGCGAGGTCATCGGCAACATGCGAAAATGCAATATCGACGTCGGTCAGAATCTGGATCGATGCCAAATCGCCTATATCGTACACATAGTTATCGAGCAGCACATCGAATATCGATTGATCCTCCCTACATGATTTGATCGCATACGACACTGGTATTGGTCCCGTTTCCACATCTACCTCTGATTCATCGATTGAATGCGACATATAACGATGCATATCAATTGTCTTCTCCAGATGACGGAATATTTGAATTTTATGCTGATCTCGCGTTTGTTCACATGTTCCTTTGTATGTGATCAGGCCCAGTATAAAATAGAATAATCCAATTAAAGTTATGAATGAGAACACACAGAATATCAGAAGGATTACGCTATAAAAGAAAGATGGAGAGAGAGAGAGCGGAAAGGAAATATGACATGAGCGCTAAATTCAACTTCACCTCACACTCAACAGAAAGAGGAAAAGCACATGCACAAACGGTAACGGTTATTGGTCTTTTTGTGTCTTTCTCAGCTTCTATATGACATGTCGGCCACTTCCACATCAATTGTTTCAATTACACAGTAAGACAACAAAAACCAAAAACATTCCTTCTGCATTTGTGTGTGTGTGTGTGTATGTGTTGGTGGTTGCATTGTTTAGTCGTGTAATTTGAAACACTTGGTCAACAAATAACAAAAAGTGACCCAGCTGGAACACTTTACCATTCCCGTTCTAGTGCAATGTAATCTAATTAGTTTTTCGTGTGTGGAATGTTACCCAGCAGCGAACTAGTGAATGACCCTTAAGCATAGTCATAAATATAAGTATTGAATTCACTTACAACAACAAACAAGAGGCAGCTGCCCGTTTGCTTATGCAACAGCCGAATATTAAGGCAACAAGCGAAAGGAATATTATCTGAAACAGGAATTTGAACAACACGAGAACAAGTGAAAAAATCAGACAAATATAGTAAAAATAATGCTTGTACTCACAACTGCGAAAACAACGCAGACAATATAGTTGATTCGGCTGCGATTTGAGGCGTATCCTTTGTAAAGTTCCTCAAGGGACTTCGTGATGCGAGTTGTGCTTAAAAAAATGTCACTGACGACCTCTTCGATGATGTTGCTAATTATATCTGCTTCATTCCGCATCGTTTCGTGTCCTTTCTTCAGGTCCTTAATAATTTTCGGTGCTAGAACATCTACCTCTGCTAATATGATATCTTTGATGACCTGCAATTGCAGCAAAGCGTCTCTGATCATCTCATCAGGTTTCTGCTCAATTATATCATTAATGGCCTTTGCAATTTTACTGCTATCTGGCAACTATTCAACAAAAAATAATATAAAATAATGTGAGAACATTGCAGACGGTCGTAACAGGCGTAACAGTTAGCAAGAAAATACCGAAGAGAAAGGTTTCTTTTTATAAACGATTGCAAGAGGAAGGAGTGAACGTACCAGATCAAGATGTATGCATTTCATGGTATCAATCGACATTATCCAATCGTATCGCAAGAAATTTTTGCATTCCCAACGCTGACACACGTTACAGGCTAACGTAACATCACGCTTCACTCCACGAACTCCTACAAAAATAATCAAAAATAAAAAAATAATATATCGATTTAATATTCAGTGAAAGAGGGCATTTGCTAGTCGAGCAAGTATAATATATAATTTGCAGTACAAATCGGAAACCAAGATATGGTAATTGGAACTTTAACTTTTATAAGCTTTAGTTAAATGTATTTTCAACTTTTAACACGGAATTTATTAATTAACTAGGAGAACGGATATGAATTTATATTTGTTGTAGTATATTTTTATATATTATTTCATAGTTACCATCCCGAAGTTGAGCGTTAAGAAATACCCATTCCTTTATTAGGACGTCGACCTCCATCATTAACATATGGGCTTTTTCCATATTCTTAAAAACACGCTGGAGCTCCTCGAGAGCGTTCGACTCCGACGCAGACCCCAGATCCATAAATATGTGAGTATCCGCATCTGCCAAGCAAGAAAGACGAGAACAATTAATTTATCAACATAAGTATAAGAAGATCAAAATTACTAGCTAGCAAACTGGTTAAGTGATTCATCATCTCATCGTAGTTGATGATAAACAGATGAAAGATATGATTTTTGACGTCCTTCAAAAAGGTGCAAATGTCCTCGGCGATTCTTCGTGCTGTATTTAAAGACTTGGCGATGCCATCATCCAAGTTCCTGTTGGCCAATACCGCAATAACAGTGCCAAGTCTATAAATAAATTGATTTATATCGCTTACAACATTAACTAGAATTTGTCGCACACTTACAGTATTGGGAGGAGGATCAGCAGCAGCAGTATTCCACACATGCAACGTAGCTTGGCATCTCGCTTCCCATCGCAGGGTGGACAACTACGCGGACAGCGGCGACAACAACAAAAGCAACAATACAACACACTGCACAAAATGAGTAAAATAGGATTAATGTGAAACGTGGATTTGGTGGAAGTTCAAATTGCTGGATTACTCACGCAATAAATGGAATGATTATGATGAGTGTGAGCAGAAAACCAACCCAGAGCAGCAAAAGGGGATAGTCCCACATTAGATCTCGCCAATCATTCTCTTCAAACTTGGGACCCAGTACCAAAGCATCCTCGCCCTTGACCACAACGTATCCTATGTGTGACAACAATATTGAGTCAAGGATCGGAAATAAGACTAGTTGCTCACTTACCTGGAGGCAGGGCTGGTTCGTTAGTCAGCATGTTTTGGAACAGAAATTGGGAGAAATTGTAGAAGGGTCCCAGGTCAACTCCTGTATATTTTGGCGGATTGGTGTATATTGGATTTGGCACATATTCAGAAAATATGATAGCTGGCCAGTGATTTTGACCCATCTCCTCATGGGAGGTGCCCAGTTTGGACATATCAATCCCAGATGGTTTATTACCAGCTTTAGTAGTGGAATCTACTTTAGCATTTTCAGTATTGCCTTTATTATTTTTTTCTTGACCAATTTTAGCTACTTTTTTTGGAACCTCAAAATCATCGATTTTTCCTTCGTCCTGGGCCATAACTCTCCCGTTGATGGCCAGAACCAAAAGGCCAATTAGTATCCATTTAGTTTGCCTGGTAATCGCAAGACGAGTTTGTTGCTTCTTGTTAAACTTTTGCATTCTATCTGCAAACCGGGCCTAAATTTTATTTCTTAACGCGGCCAACTGCATAAAACATCGGATTGGATTGAGTTTTAGTGTTTGGATGTGCTTTGGAGGTGTACAATTGTGTTGTGACAAATATTTAAGACATTTACTGATAAATCAAAGAGCAGGTGTTGAATTTTGTTATTGTTATTAAACAAACGAAAACTTTGTTGAAGAAAGCCACTTTTTACATAACTTAATTGCATTTACAAATTTACATTTATCATGACAATGTTCTAGGTAAAATTTAATCTTTGTTTTCTGACAAATTATGTGCGATTTCTTTTACTACTCTCTTTTTGGTTTTGTCGGTGGTTTTGGCTGGATTCTGACACTAAGTGTGTCTTGAACAGCTTTAGAGTCGGTGGTAACAAAAGCATTAGCTCCTGACTGGGGTACATGGGCAACTGAACGTGCAACGCCTCCATCCGTTCGATCGCAGACACAGAAAGATCCTTTCTGCTGGCCACCACTCAGGTGGGCAACCTGTTGGCCACCACTCAGGTGGGCAGCCTGCTGGCCACCACTCAGGTGGGCAGCCTGCTGGCCACCGGTGCAGATCCTAATCGGTGGCGGCACATATGGGGCACCAGTGCAAGTGGGACAGCTGCGCATAAATGTTTATTAATTAGTTTATTCATTTTGGATTAAGAGTAAGTAAGTTATGGGTACTCACCCCCCCTCTGGGACAATAACGACAGCGGGCACAATAGCGGCGTGCATTCGCTTCCACAGACACATCAATTTGTGGGCAACAATCAGGATGGGCAACAGCAGCAGGGAGGCAAGCAACATGCCGACCCAGAAACCGTTCTGCAAATTAGAAATAAATAATTTTTATACTCAAAAGCTGATTAAAGACAGATTTTTGTGTGGCACTATAACTGACCAGTGGATCGACAAGGCGATAGCAGATTAGATCAACGCCACGATAATAGATGTATGCGAGGGGGGTGCAGTGTCCTACATCCTTTTTGCATCGATGAACCAGGTCGTCAAGAAACTGAGCGACCTGCGCGTTGACCACATCGGTCAGATTGGCACCCAACTTATTGACGAATTGCTTGCCTTTTTCCTGGAGAAACTTCTCGGAGCGTTGCACTGCTTTCAACAGCACCTCAATGGAGTTGCTATAATTGCGATTGTCATAGAGAATCAGCTGATCGATTTGAATAAGATGTTCCTTCATCTTCTCCATAATGTTGCGGATTTTCTCAGTCCACTCCTTGTTGTAAGTATCAAATTGAAAGGCCTCGTTCGTCAGCGCATAGCGACCATATTTATTCCAATAGTCCCAATCCGGATCATAATAGATGTTATCCCGCACCGTTCGCAGTCCCGCCGACAAAGTGTCCAAATTGGGTGTAACAGGTCTGCACATATTCTCAATATATAAAACGCTGTGATATGGTCCCAAAACACTGGAACGTGTTTTATCTAATTGGGTTACCTCCTCTGAGGTTAGGAGGGACACCTTTGACAGATCCTCATCGAACATCTCTTCCTTCTTCTCCTCGTCCGTCTTTTTGCTCATCACTACAATATTATTCAGATCCTCTGCATCGTACAGATTGTTCTCCAGCAACAGATCAAAGATCGATTGATTCTCCATGCAAGCTTTGATGGCCGTCGACATACGCATCGCCGGCTGCATCGACGTATCTCCCTTCATCTGTGGCAGGAGGTGTCTCAGTTTGATGACCGCGTCCACTTCGCGAAACATGGCATTTTTCCCCTGATCTCGAAGTGGAGCACAGGCGCCCTGATACGTCACCATGCCCAGCACAAAGTAGAACAATCCAAGGAGCACACAGAACGAAAATATACAGAATATGAAGATGATGGCGCTGCAAATATAAAATTGCCATTATGCGATTGCTATTAATATTTTTTCGAGTGTACTCACAATAACAAACAGGTGGCACCAGTTGCGAGTCTTCCACACCAAGCGCAGATCAGTGCAACTATCAGAATTATAGCAAGCTGCAGATAATCAACATTTTCTCACAATTATTGCAACAATATACATAATTTTTCTAAGTGCAATACTTACCGTTATAATCAATACACAGGCAAAGGCATTGACATAGCTGCGACCGGTTCCGAACTTTTCGTAAACATCCTCAAAGGATTGGGTGGAGCTTAGCGTCCTCATTTGTATGTTACTGACGACCTTATCGATGAGAGTGCGTATCTGGCCGGAGCGGGTCACAAACTCATCCCGCCCCTTGCTCACATCGCGCACCAGGGGTGGAGTGATCGTTTGCAAAGCCGCGTCGATTTTGGCGCCAATATCCTGAAAACGCTGCAGCGCCTTTTTGGGTATCTCAACATTTTTTATCTCCTTGATTATACTCTCAATTCCATTCACAAATACAGTCGTGTTCGGCATCTGAAATAAATTTTATGTAAGTATTTAAATTCTAAAAATAAAAGGAACTTTAATGAAGTCGGTCACCTTATCCAGATGCAGGCAGGGAGAGGCATCAACGAACTCCAACGCTGAGTTTCTTAGAAAACTCAGACACTTATCGTGGCTAATCAAGTTGGCACAGGCATAGTTGACATCCCGCTTGGCGCCACGCACACCTGCCACAGAAATAATATTATTATTATGAACTAAATAAATTAAATAATATAATTTTTACCATCTCGCAGTTGAGTGCCATAGAAACGCAAATCCTTCTCCAGTTGGTCCACCCTTTTCATCAACAATTGGGCTTCCTTCATGTTATCCATGATGCGTTCCAATTGCTCGATGGCATTTGACTCAGAGACATCGGCCAAGTCCAAGAATATATGCAGATGAGCATCTAGGAAAAGTGTTCTTTAACTAAACTGATTAACTACATTTGGGGGCTTACTAGTTAGCATATCGTTGAGATGGGCCTCCAGCTCCTCGTAGTTGTAGATGAAGATGTGATGGATGTGATCGCTGACATCCTTTAAGAAGCGACAAGTGTCTTCGGTGCCACGTTTCACCGTAGCTCGGGTGTCGTCCAGGCCACGATCAAGCGAACGGTTCGATGTGAAGGCAATGATGGCGCCAAGCCTGCAAAAATTTAAGAAAACTGTAATTGCAAGTAAAGTATCCAGTAAAAAAAAAATTACAGTGTAAAGAGGATGAGCAGCAGCAGGAGCATGCTGCATACTGTGTTTCGGCAGGAATCCTCTTTGGCCTGGCAAGGCGGGCAACCCTTGTTGCAACGACGACAACAACAGAAGCAACAATAGCACACACTGAAAAAAATTCACTGTGGATGTTTCTTTGTGCCTTAATCAATCTACTTACGCGATGAATGGCATAAGAAATATGAGAAAAACCAGAAGAAAAACCCAAACCAAGGCCAGCCAATACTGTGCCAAGAGAGCACTCCAATCGTTCTTCTCCACCGTGGGACCCAGGGCCAGCGTATCCCCATTCTTCACCGTCAAATATCCTGCAAAAGAATCACACTATTTACAGCCCCATCCGAATTTGTTTTGGGTGGATGGAAATGCTTACCCGGTGGCAGGACTGAATCACTGCTGATAAAGGTGTCGAATAGACAATGTGTAAAATTAAAGATGGGTGTGATTGCCCAACTGGAGCGATTCCTATCGGCAGAATACTGCACTGTGGACGTGTACGGTGTCAACTCCACAGGTGGAAAGTGCGCCTGGCCCAACTGCTCGTGGGTGGTGCCATCCCCCACAAGAGCTTCATCAGCCTCAACCAGGGCAGGCCCAATCAGTGCAAGCAGAACGACCAAATATCCAATGGCTATGAGATTAGCATAATGGCATCCACGTTTCCTGTCTCTGGCTGTGACTGGATTGTTGGGGCACATGTATGTATAAGCTATGCACATCAATTTTGTTTGCGTCAAAAAATACACTTAAAATTGTAATTTAACAAAATATGTCAATGAAATATGTCAAAATTAAATAATAAACACAATCTAATATGAGAGAAGAGGATATGTGATCTTGATGATGATGTTGATATTAAAGTAGGCAAATTTTTCAAATTTCATCAAACCATATCTTTATTTGATTTATTTTGTTACACAATTCTTTATTATAATTCTTGTTTTGGTTTTAATTGCGCTCCTCTTTCTTTTCAGCATTTGTTTTTGTTTCTTTCACTGCTTCAAAAATTAGTACATTTAGTATAAATAAATATATATATCTATATATATATATTTAAATATACATATACTTGCACACTTGTATGCATTTACAATCAGTTATCGTCAACTATATTAAATTAGTTAAAATGTACATTAGAAATTTGGTTTCAGTTTTATATTTAACTGCATTACATTAATTCGGTTTCAAAATCAAAAATATATGTATATATAAATATTATTATTTGTTTTGTTATGTCTACCATTATGTATACATATATGAAACTTCGCACCCTGATAGCACGTGCAAACACTTTATACAACTACTTAGTAATATACACATACGCACTTGCTTATCATGTTTTAATCTTTCGTTTTTCCATTTTTTCATTATGCTAAGCCTTGACAGTTAAAAAACAATATTATTTTGTGGTTTTGCGTGATTATCAAAATAAAACTATTACACACAGTTTACAGTTTTTGCGTTATTAATACACATTACACATTACATAAAAGTGCAACGCCCGATTTAGTATTCCATTTGTGACATTTTCAGTTTGACTCTTAGTTCCTCAGATCACTACAATTTGCAAAGATAAAGCTTACTTATCAGTTAATTCTAATTAATAATTATAATTTGTATTTAGTTTCATTTTTCATTTTGTTTTTAATAACAAATCTGTAATAATTTTAGCATGATAAACGATTTCGATAATCCGATAAAAATCTTGTGCTGCACTTCAGAACAAAAAAAATTATAAGAAATATATAATTTTTATTTATTTTTTGTTTTTGGCAGTTTTTCCGTTGATGCATAAATAAAAAAGATTTCGTTAAGCTCAACACTCGATTTAGTTGTTGCTCTTTCTATCTCTCTCTGTGATGTGACAAAAATTATTATTAAATGTATCTTTGATTGCTATTTTACGGGATTTGAGGCAAAGCTTCGGATAGTCCGTGTATATAATAAATAGATCATAACTGAAGTATGAAATGAATTGTAATCTATAAACAAATGCAAATCACAAACTGCAACGGCAAGTAAACAATATAACAGCATCTTTTGTTTGTTTTCTAGTGGAATCCTAACTTAGCGCTGGATGTGTGTGGTTCGTTTGTGTTTGCCGTTAAAAACTAAAGCAAAACTAGATACAGCATTGGTTACTAAATCACTAAATTTGTATATTATTGGGCTTAGTGGGCATGGGCGTGGTTGTGGTTGTGGGCATGGTGGTGGGCATGTCGAACTACAGCTGCGCTAGCGAATCGGAGCGAATGAGCGGCGCCAAAGAGCTGGGCACCTTGTGTCCCGTCTCAATCTCGTATTGCACATCGAGAGAGGCACCTACATCAATACATAAAAAGAACATTTATCAATCTGTTTTCTTATATTGAGGAACAAGACAATATCTAAAGTGTTTACAGTACGTCCACTCTACTGAGTCTCTTCCTTACGTTTCTTTTCCAGCGACGTCTGCGCACCCTGCTCGGGTATGAAAGCGGCCACAATAATCGCACAAAAGACGCACAGCGCACCAAACACGAATGGCGGCCCCGGCACATGCATCGATATCTTTTCCACATTCGTCGCATGACTCTTGCTCACCACGGTGCTGTGCTCACTGTTCAAGTCCACATTGAACAGATAGAAGACGATGCCAAATACGGCGGGTCCCAAGCCATTGCACAGCCCCCGCATCCCAGTGATCATGCCCTGAACGGCACCTGTGTAATGAAAATAAGTTAAATAAATCGTTACACAAGAGTAATCGATGTGATCTTACCTTGACTTTCGGGCGCGGCATAAAGTGAGACAAATGCGCTGATTGCTGGATACGTGATTGAACCCAAGGCAGCCACAACTCCAGCTGACCACATCATCCTGAACAAAAGTTAGATTCGTTAGAAATAATTTATACTCTAATAATCCTTAACTATGCAACTTACCACTTTTCACTGCCCAGACCATACCAAAGCAGTTGAATCATCTCCAGGGCTAGGCCCATAATGATGGTGCGCTTGGCGCCAAAGACTCTGCAAGGACACAGATTAGTGGGGATTACAAAAATTACAGGAATGCTTGGGGGAGTTGCTCACTTCATAAATGAACCCAGCGTTACTTGGACAGTGATGCTGAGTATGCCCACAACGGCTATAAATATTGAGACCTCAACATAGTTGAAGCCCATCTTGAGCTTGAGGTAGACAAACATGCAGGAATACTCGCCGGCCTCGGGCAGATAGGATAACAGCACAGTGAGGCACAGCATCAAGACGGTCTTGTCTGTGCCCACTCTTCGCAGTGCCTGCATTTCAAATGTATAATTAATGATTACAAATGATCAGTGTGCTGATTAGCAGATGACCTACCAGAAAGGGATCTGCCTGCTCCCAGCTGATGGGCGCACCCCACGTCGCTGGTCGCATCTTCTCCGACAGGCTCTCCGGCACAGCGACTAGAATGAAGAAGACATCGAGCAACGCAATTGCAGTGGACAGCGCCACAACTAGTGTATCACCATACATGTCCATCAGGGCATTGCCCAGGGCCGGTGAGATGACCAGACTCGCTGCAAATGTGGCCGAGGCAAGACCGTATGCCTTGGAGCGCTCCTCCGGTGTTGTCACATCGGCCACGTACGCAAACACCACCGAGAAGGTGACGGCAAATGCGCCACTAATTGAGATCAGGGCAAAGAACCACCAGGTATTTATGCACATCAGCGGTATGGGCATACATGTGAAGAATACTGTTACTAATAGGAAGAATTTTCGACCCCATATGTCGGATAGGGCGCCAATCAGTGGCGCCGACAGGAATGACAGTATGCCCTTGATGCCCATCACCAGGCCGTTCATCAGGAACGTGTGATCCGGAAATGTGCGATTTAGTGTCTGCAATAATGTTCATATATCAATATTATATCTTTATATATATGTGCTATTCACTTACCGATATAATGGGCATGGTAAGCAGACCCCAGGCGAAGAACTCTAAAAATATCACAACCAGCGCATGATGAACACTCGGCTCGCCAATTCCCGAACTCTGTTGAGTAATGTGAAATAATTATAATAAATGTAAAGATTAATATATATATTAATTAATGTAGGACAAAATTGATTTATCCCCTCAAACTTACAGCAAATAGTTTAGCCTTTTTATAATAATTCTAAGAACTATTTATTTCTATTTGTTCTGTTATTTAAAACTTTTGTTTTATTCTAAGAACTCTACTGCTTTTTTTTGGATATTATTAACTCCTTTCATTTAAGACTCATTAAATTTAAGTATCACTATCAAATGACAACGCAGTTGTGGTAACTAATAATTTTAAATACATACGAAGTAATAATATATATATATATAATTTTTTTTGATTTTTCAATAAATCTATTACATGTATGCAAACTCCACTCGTTTAGCATAATCAATTATTTGTAGGAAATAATTCCAGTATCGAAAACTAATTGACTGTCAGAATTTATCGATGAACTATATGGAAATCTAATAAATGGAATCGCACCACTCAAAAAATAACACAGAATTTGACACCAGGAAATTGATTTGATTGCGCGTCGATCAATAAAAAGTGTGCAACAAATGGCAAACCTTGCAACAGCAAAAGCGACAGAGGACGCGTATCCATTCGAAGCACCGATTGCGTTTGGGTCGTTCCGCTGACGCTGGAGCACCATTTGGAGTCGCCTGTGAACGCATCGAGATGTATGAGGCGGATGAGAGGGTGCGTCTATGGGTGCCACCGGCTGCGCATCGACTGCTGCTGCTGCATCCGCCGGCAGCGCCACTTGTTGTCGCTGCTGTTGTCTCTGACAAGGCGGCGCTTGGACGTGCTGCATACCGCGAAGACTGCAGGAGATTGGATGTTGCATTAGCTGAAGGATTGCCCGCAGCAACTAGTTCACTCTCGCTTACCGTGGGCACATTATCCGCATCCAGCTGACTGCTTGTTGTTGTTGCAATTATTGCATCCGATTTGAGTTGACACTTCAACGGTGAACCGCTGATGGTATCCGCATCTGCCACATCGGCAACATCTGCTGTTGTTGGCGTTGAGCTGCTGCTGCGCGTGCTTTGCGTATCCGTCTGCTCGCCCACATCCGACTCATCCTTGACATCACGTCGCCGTTGCTGTTGTGGCACCTGTTCATTCAGCTGATAGCTGTTTCTGCTGCTGCTGTTGCTGCTGCTGCTGTCTGTTGTTGATGTTGCTGCTGCTGACTCCGTGAGCTGCTGCTGCTGCTGCTGCCGCTGGCCATGACTGAGCTCCTTACGCATCCTTCCACTCCAACAGATCAATATCACTCTCTAATTCTCCCCCTCTCTCTCTCTCTCCTTCTCTTGCTTTTATCGTTGCTGCTGCTCTTCGTCTTTGTGGGCTAAGAGTGTTTGTCGCTTTGGTTCGTCTAACGCACTTATTTCCATTGCCAATTGAGTTTGATCTCGGGGCTTTAAACTCTAGAAGAACATGGCACACACATAAATTAACGGCTAAAACCCTTTTTCCAGTTGCCCGTTTCCAGTTTCCAAACTTCAATTTCTTTTCACTTTAATTGCACTCGTTTCGTTGTCAAAGAAATTCTTTTATACTCCTTTCTCCTTTGTTTATCATCTATCTCTGCTGATCGCTTCTTCTGCTTTTTCTCACTGATTCTCATTGATGATCGCCTCTCCTCCTCGGGTCGGTTCCGTTCGCATGAATTTCAGTTGAGTTTTCAGGCACTTTATTGGCTGTAATTACAATTTAGAATTGCTGCTTGCTCTTTACTTGTTTTTCGTTCGATTGGATTTTGGCTAACCGTTTTTTAATTGCAATACTTGACGACAATTTACAGACCACAAAAAAACATCAGTACAGTTTTAGAAGCCTATTTTTACTACCCATTAACCTAAACATATTGAGAAATTTATGTAAACTAAATTAAATCTATAGCTTTTTATAGTTTTGTTCATTAACTTCTCATTAACACTAAGTTTTGTTTTAAAATTGTAGAATTTTAATAGAAATAATATAGTGAAACTTAAAAAAAAGTATTCGGTTTGTTAATTAATTTCTTATTAAAAATTTAAAATTTAGAACTGAGTTTAAAATGGAAAAAAACTTTAAAATTCGTTTATTCGTTTACAGTTCATAGATTATATCTAATGCCCCCGTCAAGTATGCAATAAAATTAGATAATTTAATATTAAACATTAAGTTTATGAGTCGTTAAAAGTCAATTTGGGCAATGCGTTATTGGCTGTTAGTTTTTGTTGCTGTTGTAGTTTGTTGGGTACTTTTACTAGCACTAGCATGTTAATTGAGCATTGAAGAAGTAATGCTTCTAAAATTAGTACTCTATTTACTGTGTACTATATAAAGTCGAACACAAAGAAACGCAAAGGCCAACCCACGGAATGTAAATTAATATCAAATGAAAATTAAGCAGAATCAAGAAAGCTTTGCCTTTTAAACCAAGTTTGTTTATCGAGCGAGTATTCACACGTTTTATTATCTTTGGTTGAATGGAGTGAAAATACTTATTGAGAGTAGTCTTCCGCGCACTTTAGGAACAACCCGAAATACGTAATAATTAATGTATGTATTTAGAGCGAAATCGAATACGGCGAAACAATATCAATAACGAAAATTTTGACCGTGCCACACAAAGATGTACTTTAAATTTTGACAAATGTGTTGAATTTCCTACAACTCTGTTTACTAAACTATTGTAATCATTTTTTATTAGACTACAATTTGAGTATATATATATTTTTGGGCATGGCACACCGAAGCAAACTTCCGGCAACGTCTGCTTGCGTCAAATACGTGCCGACAACTGAGCGGAAGCAAAAAGAGCTTTCAAAGTTTGCAAATCAAAGCGAGAGAGTGAGTGAAGCAGAGAGAGTGTGGTAGAGAGAATGCGCACTTGGCTTTGCTTGCAGAAAAGACAACAACAAAAAGGTCTAAAAAGTGTTGTAGGGGGGGTAAGCAATTTGATATCTAAAAATAGTATGCGGCTTATGCGGAGCACGCTGACCACTTAATACGCTGAATAATGAAAACTCCCCTCTCTGAACTGCGCTCAAGATTTTAAAGAGAAAATCATTAAACCAAAAAATGGGAAATATTCAAATAGTTTACTATAGTAGTTTAATAGTTTAATAATAAAAATATTTTTTAGCAATAAAAATATAATGCAGAAAATATTTGGGAAGCTTATCATGAATACTGCACACAAAACACAAGTGAATCAAAAAACATAAAAATATGAATCACTTTGTGCACATATTCATAGCAACCCCATTGAGATCGTGCCGAGTAGAATTAAGCAGCGATCATCCCATTGCAACAATGGGGTCAAGTGCAAACACAGTAAGCCAATGAAAACTGGCCGACATGATACTCAGTCAGTCAGTTTTCAATGCAAATCGGGTTAAGCCAACAAAAACGATTTGCGAGTTACGAGCGCAGCAATTGAGAGAAGATAAGAGAAGAGTTTTCAGAGATATCTATTTGTATGCTCGTTATCTAAACTCCCGGAAAGATATGCTTCTAATGAATAGCTGACTTAACGATATTGAAAGCTTGCAGGAAAGCTCATCTAAGAGATACCCTATATTGATAGGGTTCTAGACCAATCTCAAATAAGATGTATACAGTTTATAAATAATTTGCCTTGGCTGATTGTAATGATCAATATGACAACAATCAAATCAATATTTGTGATTCTTTGTTTAATTAAAAACTGTTGCCGCAACAATAATATAAATAAGTCTTATTACAGTATTTCAATCATTACAAATATGAAGAAATCTAACCACAGATGACAGTTAATGGTTGCTATATGATTTATCATTATCAATGTAAATTTAATATTCAAGTACTTTCAACTAGTTCAAAATAAGAACAAAAATGTAAAATTTCATCTTTCGTTTGAATATTTCTATTTCCGAGTGAGGACTGTATATTTGTATTATCACTTATTGGATTTCCTACCTAATTTGTTCTATTGTGGCAGCCGTATGAGCTAATAGCACGGACGTATAGTATATCCGGACGTACGTACGTAATGTCATCTATTCTACAGCACTTTTATACTTAATTAATCTGCTGTTCAAGTCCGTTACACGTGTGTCGCCAACGTCATTCTCTAATACCCTGTAAACGGAATGGGCGACAAGCTGGGCAAGACAGAATACATTTTGGTAATGTATACAAATGAATGTCAGCAAATTTTATTTACTTTGTTCAAGAATGTTGCTGGTTGTTTGTTATTATTATTGTGTGACTTTATGCACTGTCAGCTAGTTCAATATATTGTTCTCCGTTAATACAGAACTTCTCCATTCTTGATTCTCTCTTTTTTTTCTCTTTAATGTTCCTAAAACTTTTTTTTTGTGGCTATGGCAACACAATTCGATTTTATTTCTTTTGAGTATTTCTCCTCCCACTGCTGATTTTAACTTGTTTATTGAAGTGATTTTGTATTCTTCAGAATTCTGTCAAGAACGCGATGATTATTCGAAGTCTCTATCCCATGGATTGTATTATCGTTATTCGTTTCTGATTATATCCAACTAGTAGATATTTTAACTGTTTAGACCTTCGATTATAACAGTCGTTATGCCTGTCTTACACCCGGTGTTCGATTGTCTTTTGTACAATTTCTCATTTAAACCTGCCAAATAAAAAATTATGCCTAAAATCTCAATTTTATTTAAAATTTCCAAAATATTTAATTTTTTATTTTCGATACAACTTTAACTAGCTAAGAGGGTATCTTAGAGTCGTCTAATTGGAATGTTGTTAATTTTTGCATATGTTCGACACACGCAAACCCAGTGAAATGGCAACCAAGAGTTTTGGCTGTCGTGGCAAGGTCATATTTAGGCTTTTGTTCCGTTCTGCGGCCTGCTAAATAATTGATATGCAGAAGAGTGTGTTTTGGTCACCGAATTACCTACGACATTGTATTTGAAGCAAAATAGTAAAATGAAAGTAGCCGTTCCTTAAAGTATGCAGTTCAAAATGTGACTAAATAAATTCGCTGAAGTTGTGGCAAGAAGGCTCCTATGCCGCATGCTAAGTGGCAAGCAAACATTTGAAAAGGATTTGCACACGGAGACAAAAGGATTTGGCAGCTGTCAGCGTTGTCTGTGTTTGTCAGACTGTCAAAGGTTTTTAATTAAAAATGTGAATATTAATAGCCTGCAAGTTACTCAATGGTTAAATGTCAATCAGCAGGCTTATATAGAACCATTTTTGAAGAGCAGCTATAAAAAGACGGATTATATGCATAATTATGGAAAGCAACAGCCATTTATATAGTTATATATATATAGACATGTTTCTTAAAAAAAAACAATTAAGGATACAAATGCTTTCAATATGATTCCATACTCAAGGGTTAAATGGATCGCAAACCCATTTCTCGCACAATTGGCAGACAAACTCAAGGTTAGATGAGTGTAGCAGCCGTTGCTTTTTTGCTCTTTGCCTTTGCTGCTGCCTTTTTTTATTACTAATATAGCTTTTCTCGACAAGTTCCAATTCAAAGCAATGACGGCAGAGCCACTGGCAGATGCGACGTATACGTAATGCGACAGGAGCGGATTCAAAATTGTTTATATGGCCTAAAAGTGTGTAGAAAATTGTTACATTTTGTCTTGTTTTGAATAATTGACAAACTGAATTATAAAAATATTTGAACACAAGTACAACGGAAAGACTGCTTCCGAGACACACAATATAAGCATCTAGCCTAGACTGCTAGCGATATGATTTTATATTTCATATAATGGAAGATACTCTAAATAAATCTCTAGAAATATATAATAGTACTTAAAAGGTTCAACATATTTTTATTTTGAAAATATTCTAATCATCAAATTAATAACTCATGTCAGTTACCATATAAAGTGTAAATCATATTTATCCTATTGTTCAATATTGGGCAAGAATTTTGCTACTGATCCACACATAAACACACACACATACACAACTCTCATAGGCACGTGTGTCTGTCACAGCTCCGTTGTGCAGCCTTTCAATATTAAAAATAGTTTTTGGTCGACAACATGGCCAGCGGCAAAGTGTCAAGCTCGCAGCTTGCCAATGGCAGCTAGCTACCAAAATTGCTTTCTGGTTCAGACCAAAACCGGGCAAAAAACAAACATAAATTCTGGTAAAGCGAAACCAAGGGTCGCGAATTTTCCACTTTTCCATGATGAATGTGCATTTTATTGATTTTACTGGGTCACTTAGATAATGGCAATTGCATTTGCTGTTTTCTTTCTCTCCTTCTATCTGTCTCTGTCTCTTTCTCTCGTGTGCTGTGTCGTCTCTCTGTTGGCAGCCACATCAAATCAAATCATGACAGCAAGCCCCCTTTTCGGAACGTCAACGGGATGTCATCGTCATCAGCCAACAAGGCACAGAACTGACACTGTGACCATCTGAGGTCGCCCTACGAGGCATCCTCAACCCCATACCTCATACCCCATCCCCTATCCTACGCCATGACCATCAGCAACATCATGTGGGGCATGACAAATGCCAACTGGCTTATGGGCACATGAGCTAAAAAACACTATGGTGGCCAAGTGCAAGGCAGCAGCAGCTTTCATTTTAAATAATACTCTTGCTCTCGTTGCTCTTTTTGGGGTACTATAATTTTGTCAATGCAGCTGAAATGCTTGAATGAATAAATACTATTTTGTAGTTTGTCGTTTACCTAATGCTACTGCTAAGAGCACTTGCTAAACCAATAGCAAAACACTGAAATTAATGACTGATTACCAATAATACAAGCAGTGAGAGCAAAATAAATCTATTGTATACTCTGTATTTGCAATATCAAAATAAACAAGGAGCAAATAACAATCTAGTTCTAATATATATTTAAAATGCTATATTTTGACAATTCTATATTTTATTGCGATTGACAATCTGCTATTTGTTCTGTATATGCTTCCATTATTTTTTGATAATATTATATCCATTTTAAGAGTATAAAAAGGTATCTGTGTTTAACTTCGCAAGGGTATTTAATCTTCGCCATTGCAAAGCGAAACATTTCCGTTTTTGTTTTACCAGAATTTGTTGTTTGGCTTGTTGCTGTTTTATTGATTAACAATGATGTTGCAGCTAAATCACGAACTGACCTTGCATGCCAAACGCCAAAAGCGCTAAACATGACATTTCAGTTCAGTTCATTTTGGTTCGCTTCGGACCCAAAAACGAAATAAAGGGTTGACAATAATAATAACAAAAAAAACAGTAGGAAGAATTTCCGCTGCTCGCAGACAGACAGACAGACAGGTGTAGGCAGATAGGTTGGCTGGCAGTTAATTTGCATATATGAATTTTGGCAGCGATGCCAAAAAAGACAAATAAAATAAGCCCAAATGTACAACGAACGATTATCATATTGTAGCCAGCACTGAGGCCGGGTACTAAAAACTAAAGGAATTCCAATTCCTAATGCAGTCGCAATCGCTGAATGCCGTTTCAGGGTGTGCCTGACTACAAAAAAAGGACACATTTTAGCCAAGGACAAAGCTTGCAGGCAAATATGACTCACCAGGAGGCAGGACATGAGTGGGTTTTCAAATTATTACTGAAGCGAGTAGCAACTAAGGAATTTCAACTATGCTAACTAGTTTTGTTTTCTTTTTGCTAAAGTTTAGTTAAGATTTGAAGCTCTTTAACTCTTAAAAAATCATTTGTTGTAGTAGTGAATTTTAATATATAAAATAATATATTATTTAAGTAAAATTATTTTCTTTTATTTATCAATTTAAAGTAGTAATATATAAGCAAAAACAACAAGTGACATACTTCATCTCGTGAGGTTCTATTGAATTCGAATTGAAAGTACAACCCAAAATAATTTAAGTATAATTTAACTTGTAATATTTACAATTAAGCTTTACATAATAATTAACGATGAATCTAATGACTTAAAAACTCATTTAAAATGCTATAAAGTTGTTTCGTATATAATGACAGCTTCCAGTTGAGGGGACACAAGCAACAGAACAAAAGACAATAGCTTTTAGAAGCAGAAGCAGCTTGCGGGGGAAGCGAAAGAGATTGCGGCATTGCGCATACGCCGCATTAGCCACATAAGCTGCTGCTGGTGCTGCTGTTTATGAACTAACAGACAAAGCAGCCAACCAACAATAACGTCAAAAGTGCCACAATTTATGGATGCCAGTTTGTGGTTATCTAACGAAATTTCATAAGATTTCTCCCAGCTTCTCCTGCTTCTATTTCTGCATCTCCTGCCACATAATTGATTGGCCTGAGCAGCACTTTGTCCTTCCCACACACAACTAAATTAAGGGGAATGTCAATCTAAAAAAAAATGGCTGCCACAAACTAAGCCGCACGTGTTCCTGCAAAAGTTTGTTTTGTCTTTTCAACAAACTGCCTGAGAATATGTATAATATATAAATGCTAATGAATCGTTTCATTTCCATTGAGAAGAATGAAGCCTTCTTCTTCTTTTTTCTCATCTTCTCTTTTTCATTGCTCCAAAAGTTTATTGAACTTTTCCACCGTGGCAGACGCGAGTTTTCCCCCAACTCAGGCGAGAAGTCGTAAAAAATATCTAAGTAAATGTGTAAAATATGCATTCGTCTCTCCAATGGGAATTGTTTTGAGACTACTGATAGAAAATTGCAGATATTTATTACATACAAAGAAGAGACAAGAATTTTACATTTTCTTCAATTGCAGCACGACACGAGTAGCCAAAAGATTAAGAATGAAAAATAATTAATAATAATTGAGTAAAATTATTAGATGGAAATGCTCTTTGCTTCCTTAAGCAAGTGAATTAATGGGAGCAGTGTGGGCGAGGGCTGTAATTGATGGGGAAGCGCATTTTATGAGCCATTTTGATTTGGTCATAAAAGCAGGAATGAAAAAAGTACAATCTAAACACAAAATCATCAAGAATAGACCCCAAATGCAGAGCAGACCAGGCAACGTGACACAGATGGATACACAATATGTATACTATATATGTATATTTACATATAGTATATGTATATATATAAATATAAAATACAATAAGAAGGGACTTTTAATAAACAAAGCTCGAAAAGCGATCGAAATGCGAAAATTATGCAAAAAACATTTGGATAGAACAAAAACCAAATGCTGGTCAAGGCAGTGAAAGTATAGAAAGTGTGAGTAGAAAGAAAGTAAAAAAGGACGCGTGCAGCAGACGCAGGCAGTGACAGAGAGGCAGCGAGTGGCAGTCGTGTGGCAAGTGGAAAGCGCCATGTGTGTTTGGGTGACCTTCTTCAAGGAAAACAGCACGAACGAAGCTGTTTGCTTGGCTCAGTGCGTGTCCTTAAATGTGTGTATGCGTGTGCGAGTGTGTGTGGGTTTAAGTATATTTATATTTGTGTGTATGTATATATATATATATATCTATGTAAATATCTGG
This sequence comes from Drosophila demipolita, assembly GCA_035042405.1. Lineage (NCBI taxonomy): Eukaryota > Metazoa > Arthropoda > Insecta > Diptera > Drosophilidae > Drosophila > Drosophila demipolita. The sequence continues at coordinate 5,080,397 of JAWNLI010000059.1, read as the reverse complement.
CGACGTTCGGTCGTCGTCTAAAGTGGCAGACACGACGAAACTAGCGTTGAAAGCCTAAACAGCATCAGGCAGCAAAGAACCAAATATAAGCAGAAGCAGCAGCTGCCACATAAATAAAACCACAACAACAACAGCCAATTTAAGCATTTGCCACTCGTTAAGTACAGTTCAAATTTTTTATTTAATTTTTCTTCTTTTTTTGCGTAACAATGCAAACCGAGAGCAAGCAGCATTTCGGGCGGAGTTTTGCCAATTTCCACATGTAGAACTTACAGCTAATCTGCAGGTACACAAAAGACACACACACACACTCATAATATATATATATATATTTATATATATATATATATTCTTCTTAATATATGCACTTTTATACAGTTGTTATATATTTTGGCGACTCGTTGAAATTTCACACACGAACCGATGCAAAATTTATAACTTAAACAAAACGTAAATAAAAATCAACAAAAATTTAAACAAAAAACCTTTTCTATATTTTTGTATTCTTGTGGCGTTGGCGGCGACAACGACGACGACCACGACGACGAAGACAACGGCGATGATAACAAAAATTTGTGGCAGCGTTTCGAGCGAGCGTCGTGTTGTGCGCTCCTTCACATGCTGCTTCGTACTCACAGCTGGAGAAAAGCGTCTCTTTCAGTTTCGCCTCGTCTGGGCAAATAAAATGTACATTTTAAATGTGACTCTGCCTCTTCTTCTGCTTCACACTTTTGCATGCAATTTTCGCATGCCAGCAAAGAGCTTTTAAAAAGCTTTTTTTATTATTATTTCGACTAGGTGGAAAATATACATAATTATTGCTCGTAATTTGCGAACATGCATACATAATGAAAAACTGTGATACAAAAAAATTAAATACATAAAAATAAATTAACTTTTCAATTTGACTTTCACTGTTCCTTCCACACACACATCCACACTCACCCGCACTGTGAGGTTATAAACAAAACGCCCACACATTAAAGCTTAGTTTTGTTCTTTTTTCACTTTCGTCTTTTGTCGCAAAAATTTGCTCCATAAACCTGCTTTTGCGTCTGCTGTAACAAATTACCCATAATAATTTCCCATTTCGTGTTTACAGTTTGTTTGCACATTTGTGATTTATTTGCCATTGTTGTTGTCACTGCTTCTTCTGTTGCATGTTGCCTTCTCTGTGGGTGCACATTTCGTACACGCGCACCCGACTACAAGGAGAGAGAGAGCAAAAGCTTAAAGAGCGCAAGCTGTCATTTCGCTTTCCTTGAGGCTTCTGCGCGTTCCTCACACGTTTTATGAATGAAAGCTTTGCGCAATGAAAAAAATCACCAAAAAAGGAAATATTTTCGGTTGATTTTAAACGAGTTTTGGCATAACAGAATTGCAAATGCCCTTGTCCGAAGGTTTTAATTAAGTTACAAATTAAAAAAAAAAGAAGATTACACTCATACATTTTAACCATTTAATGATGATTATAATTCCGATTAATTTTACTTGGGTTTCCTGTTAAGCAATTATAAACGTCGAAAGTTACCCGAAAAAATCAGAAATCTAAATAATAAAGTTCAAGGCTGCTCGAAATTTGTGTATACAAAAGAAAAAGTCAACTTATTGGATGTGGGCAATAACTATTAGTGGTCTACTGGGCGTATGCTTAATCTGACTTATTACACTGTGCTCCAAAGTACAAAATTTGCTCAGAATGTACATATTTATATTAGTATAATAATGAGAGTTGGTTACAGTTATTGGTTTTTTACTTTGAAATCATTACATTGTTTTAGCTGCTTTGTTGATCAGTGTTGTGACTTGTGTGTCGACAGGCTGGCTGCTCAGGCCTACCTTTTGGATTGGCTACTAATTATCTTGGAAGTTATACTATGTACATTAGAAGTCGATGCATTAAATATGCATAGATACACTTGAAAAAAATATTGGCCTAAAATTTTTTTAATGTTTTTTTTTTATCAAAAAAATGATATAGTAATGCCAATCCTCCACACTGAAACCTTAGATTTTAGCCATAAACATATATTAAAAAAATTTAGTCTAGAAGACAATTGGCGCCAAAATTATAGCGATTATTTTCTGAGTGTAAGAAATGGATGTCAAGGGAAATGTGGGAAGTTAAAGAGAAGTTGCCGGCGAGCACTGTGTGCCAGATTTGCTGTTGTTTGCTATAATTATACGACACACGACAAACTCCTTGTAGGAGAGGGGAATTGCAAGTGACAAATGTGTTTAGATTGTGATTAATGTAATATTTACACATTAACCAGCTCTATGTCGCTGTCTCATTAGTCGCACATGCGACAAGTAGGCGAGAGAAAAGTTCAATGCACTACCAAATACATCCACTTAGTACTCAGTCGTGTTTTGAATATGGGCTATAATAATAGCCAAGAATAGAAAAACAATAAAACAAAATACAAACAAAAACACAGACCCGCTTTTAGGCAAAAGCGAAAGCAACAAAAAATGCTAAATGAGATCAGAAAACGGAACGAGAGCGTGAAAGAGAACGAGTCTTTGAAGACAGGTCCCCCTTAGTGGAACAAGTGGTTGTTGCGAGAGGTCAACACTGGAATTGATTATGAAATTTGACACACATCTAAAACTGTTTCTCCCTCTCTCTCTCTCTCTCTCTCTCGTATGTGCTCACAACTTTTCCCATATTCCACACAAATTAAAGACACGCAACTTTTGCTGATGTCAGCTAAACATGTTAATTACTATTAATAATTGTGAAATGTTTACAAATTCTTAATTAGAATTCATTTCTTTAGCAAATATACAATTAAGGTTATTTTTTCTAGAATTACCAAAATATATATTTCTAAACGTCTTTTATTATACTTGTGCGTTTAATAACTTTTTTATAGTTTACTTATTGTATTTATTTTAATAATTGTTTTTATTTAATTCAGTTTCATTACTTATTTGATTAAAATTTATTTATTTATTCTCTCTTTTTGTTTTATTTATTAATTTATTATTATTTATTAATGCGTAACAAATGTTTTTAAGATATCGCCTGACTAAGAATGATAAGAAAATTGCATTACTGAAAACCCATATAAATATGTATGTACATATTTAAGCAACAAGGTTCATAAATTTGCCCTTTATTGACCGCAATCACACTTATTGAAAATTAGTTAATGACGCTTTGATTGAGCCTCTAATGTCAACTTCAAACTTAACATAAATTAATATAAGACGACGGCTAATAATGATTCACGAAACGCGAACGCACTTTAAAGTGAGTGAACGCCAGCGATAGTGATAACAATTCTATTACAGTACTCAATCGAAATGAGCACTTTTTATTTAACTATGAATATTAGTTTATAAAAGTTGTATATGTGGTAACTAACTTAACTTTACAACTATTATGTATGAATATTAGTATTATTGTTTAGCATAACATAATATCCTCATACTCGCATCGGATTCATTAATTCCCTGCTTTTTATAGTCTGTATAAATTAAGCGTTCCTAATATGCTGTTAAATTCGAAATTTCACATGTGAAGACATTTAGCGACAGCAATTAGATATACACTTTGTGTAGTTATGTAAATAACAAAATATACATATATGAAATATATGTGTGACAATAATCGATGACCAAATGTACTAAGATATCAACAAGCTGCTCATGCGGCTGTAGTTTTTAACGATAGTTTACTGTTCATTGCTGTTGCTATCAGTCAGGCACATGTGTATTTCATGGGGGATTTCAAGGTAGTTAACACACACACAAACATATATGAATGAGTATGTTAATATGTTTGTATGTATGCGTATGTAGTTTAGCACTTACGGTAAATATGCTGCTTTTGTGGGCTCGATTGCGTGTGACGAGATGCGTCAAGGGTTTTTTCACATATATTTTGGGCATCTTGGATAGGAGTACGTGGCCCAATTATCGGCCGGAGTAATGTCTATTGTTTTTCGTGTGTGCTTAATATATATTAATATTTAATAATGCCAGCCAGACAGACCGCAGCGTCGGCGGGGAGTGGGGGAAAAGATGATTCGTATGTTTTTTGTTTTCCTTTTTGTGTTATTGAGCTCCGCAGCAACAATTTGGACACTTTACACAATTGACGTGTTTTTTTCTATAATTGTTTATTTATTTATTAAGCCACAGCGAAGCGCGCTCGATGTCGTTGATGGCTTTACTTTTGATTTTAATTTTAATTTTAATTGGCGGCTGCATTCCTCTGGAGGATATTTTACGGCACACACACAAACAAACACACACAACATACACGACGATACACACTCTGTTGACAGCGCCTTGACGACGACGCTGCAAGGATGTTCCTATTGCTGTTGCTGTTGATTGTTAATTAAAAGCTATAGGCTGATTTACTTGTTTGGCATATATTTGACGGAAAATTTAATGCCTTCGTTGCAAACACGGGCCGAAATGCAGAAACAGAGCGCCGCGGTTGGCGCTAAAAAATACCAAATGCGTTGCGGTTTTTAATTGAATTCTAGGGCTGTCAAACGTAATAAGAACTATTGAAATGCTTTTCATATCGATAAGTAATTGTTTAACTGAATATGCCAGTTTTGAAGCTTAATATAATGTACTTTTAATGACATTTAAGTAAATATATTGCTATGATTTGAAAACTTAAAAGATTGCATTCAGTTACATATGTTCAAAGTGGTTGCACTTATCAATACTAACTATAAAAACGCGTAATCGATATATCGATAAGTGTGCGTGCACTAATCAAAAATAATAAGCAATAGTTAACTATTTAGCTGCATATAATGCAGCTTGCATGACATTTAGGTAAGTAAATTATAGTATATTTATTTTTTAATATTGAATTGATGCCATTTTAATTGAAGTCATTGCAGTTTTCTTAATTAGACGAGCACAAAATGGTGCGCATTTTATTTCTGCATCCCGATTTGGGGATTGGAGGCGCTGAGCGTTTGGTTGTTGATGCCGCTTTGGCGCTGAAGGAAAGTGGCCATGACGTTAGTTTCCTGACCAATCATCACGATATTTCCCACTGCTTCAAGGAGACGGCAGATGGCAGTTTCCCTGTACAGGTTGTGGGGGATTGGTTACCACGAAGCCTCTTTGGACGTTTCTACGCGTTCTGTGCCTATGTGCGAATGTTGTATGCCGCTTTCTATGCGAGTTTCTTGATGCCCCAACGGGAGCAGGTCGATGTTGTCTTTTGTGATCTAATCTCGGTGTGTGTGCCTGTGTTGCGCCTCGCTCGCCATCGTCCACGTGTCCTCTTCTATTGTCACTTTCCCGATCAGTTGTTAAGTGCCCGAAATGGAGGTCTTCTTAAGCGTTTTTATCGCGCCCCACTCAATTGGCTGGAGGAGCACACAATTGGCCAGGCCGATAAGGTGCTTGTTAATTCCAAGTTTACGCTACGCGTCTTCCAGGACACATTCCGACGGCTTAGCACGGTGCCAGATGTGCTTTATCCTTCGCTGCACACGCAATATTTTGATAAAATGGAGCGCAAACTTCAGCAGCGTTCAACGTTATTGGATGAGCCGGTTCATCCACGTGTGCCACGCAATTCCTTTATCTATCTGGACATTAATCGCTACGAGCGCAAGAAGAATCATGCGTTGGCGCTGCACTCGCTCAGGTTGCTGGGTAACATGTTGCCCGCGTTGGATTTCAAGCGTTGTCGTTTGATCATCGCCGGTGGCTACGATACACGTTGTCTGGAGAATGTGGAGCACTTTTCGGAGTTGGAGCAGCTGGTTGAGGAGCTACAGCTGCAGGATCATGTGGTGCTTCTGCGTTCGCCGACGGACGAGGACAAGTGCAATCTGCTCTTTGGGGCACATTGTTTGGTTTATACGCCAGCAAATGAACACTTTGGAATTGTGCCACTGGAGGGCATGTATTTCTGTAAGCCAGTGGTGGCTGTCAATAGTGGTGGACCCACTGAGACTGTCGTGCACACATCAACGGGCTTCCTCTGTGATCCCAATGAGAACAGCTTCAGTGGTGCCATGCATCAACTATTCCGCGACGAGGCACTGCGGCTCAAGATGGGCGATCTGGGCAAAAAGCGAGTAGAGCAAAAGTTCTCCTTTGAGTCATTCGGCGATCGACTCAGTCAGATTGTCCAGGAACTGTTGCAAAAGAAACAACAATAAATTTGAATAGAAGAACATAAAAATGGACTTGTCTTTGGCATGTTAGGCATTTCTGGTTAAGTTATGAATATTATAGAAATATAAATGGCCAGAGTTGGATTCGGTTACAGCCAACTAGAATCGGATGTTTCTCTTTATTATTCAAATACAGCGGTATAGTATATATATATATATAAATTTCACAAATCTTAAAAATTGGATTTCTGCTTGGTTGGTTGATTAGTTTGGAGAAGGGGGAGGAGGAGATCATCAATAAATCAGTTAGTCTTCGCGCATATATAAATACAGATAGCCCAGATCCTTGGGCGGATTCTGAGACTTGGCCACCTTGGTGTCATTGAAGATCACCCATTCGCCCTGTTTGCGTATGTGGCACACATAGTGACCCACCTGGGCCGAGGTGCCCATATGCGAGATGAACGCCATCAATTTATATTTACCATTGCCATCGCGATAATTGCTCGTCGCCGTGGCAGTTGTTGGAGTCGAAGGTGGAGCTGGCGCTGAAATTGGAGGCACCTCGTCAATGCAATCGGCATGCGAGAAAATCCAATCTGTGGCACGTTCCACATTGCCATCGGTGGCTTTGAGAGCGGTAACAGCTTGCATCTCATCGAAGCCCATGCTCATCAGCATGGCCAGACTTTCGGGATTGGCTACAAATTTGGAGGCGGCGCCATCGCCAATGCGATTGGTTGCCGGCACCTCGAACGGATCGGAGATGTCCGGATCGGCAATGTGCTCCATTAGCCAATTCGAAGCAGCCTCCAAGCTGCTATTTTGAGTGTGGAAACAGGCGCGTTTGCACGCATCCGGCGGAAAACCCATGTTGACCAGCTCTGACATAACATGCTCATCAAATGCAAATTTTGGCGGTTCTGCTGCCGGTTCTGGGAGCAATTCCTCCCCGGCCTGCAAGCCACCACGAGCATGCCAAACGCTCAGATCCAGATCATCGGGCATATCCACTGAAACGTCAAGTTTCTTGGGCACCCAATCATCGCCCAGCGTAAATTTACCCAAATGGATCATCAAGAAATCGGGCATGGTGGCCATCAGAGTGTTCTTCTTGGCCGTCGTCTTGGCATTGATGGCCGTGGAGAAGAACTGATCAATGATCTCAGTGCCAAAGAAACGTTCGAGGCACGCTTGCAACGGCACCTTATGCCGCACAATATCCCGATCCGGGAGACGCTGGCCACTCGCCCGAGCTGCCTGCTCCCGCTCCTGAAATTCACGCACCTCGTCCAGATTGGTGGCCTGCTCGAGGGGAATGGGCAACTCGAAGGTGTACTCCTCGCGCAGCCTGTAGTTGACCTTGTGACTGGTCATGCACTCGACACGATCCTCCAGCTGGAACTTGAGCGCATCGGCGGGATTGAATTGATTGCGTGAATTGCGATCAAGCAACGACAACAAATGCAAATAGAATTCATTTGCATCCTGCTGCTGTTTCGTGCTAAATTCCGGATGATTCTTTCCGACAATATTCTTGAACATGACCGGAGATATGCCGGTCATGTGCTCCATGTCCAGTGAGTTCTCTGTGACGCTGCTATATTTCCCGGACTGCAGACCATTGCCCAACTTGGCCATTTGTATGTTGAAATCGTTGGCGGGATCGCTGGGGAATGCCTTGAAATAATGCTCGGCACCGATGCCCACAAAACGCTGCTGGAAATCGGGTATGGCAAAGAGCACCTGCATTACACTGTTGATGTAGCACGAGTTGCCCAGATTGCGCATGCCCGTCAGCCCGGGTCCGGCCAACGGTTGCAGTTCACTCTCGCTCTCCGTCAGAGCGGACCACTCCCCAATGCGCTGATTAATCTCCAGCTCCAGCTCGACCATGGATTTCTCACACTTCTGCATCGCTGCCATATTGATGCCAAAATGCTTTAAATGCTTGGCCAACTGAGGATCCAGCACCATATCATCCTCGGGATAAGAGAACACATCCGATTTCCCATCAGCACTAATTGTGCCCAGTTTGACAGCCAGTGGATAACCTGTCTGGCGATAATGCTCCACGGCATGATCATTGCCACCGCTGCCATCGAAAAATTTGCGTCCACACATAATGGAGCCATCTGTCAGATTCAACCACAGATTGTTCGTCAGCTCACATTTCTCGCATTGCCACCCGGCTGGCGGTATTTTCTTGCCGTTGTCCAGCTGCTGCAGATTCTCCGCATGCTTGGACGCCTGACGCACCTCACCATCCCAGGTGCCTGGCAAGGATTATAAATGATTTAAGGCAAAAAATATATATGTATATTTAAAAGTTACCCATAAGCGCTGCTTTCTCTAACTTGGCAATGGCAGAGTCCGCCTCGAGCACCGAAACAACTGCCTGTGTTACACGCATGGGCAGCTCTGCATCCGGATAGGTTAGCTTCTTGTCCAGATGCGGTGCCACAACAATACTGTACGTATCCTTAATCTCATACTTTTTGGCAAGATCTGATTCATTGTAGCCACCATCGACGCCGATTGCCAGACGAGTAATTTTACGCTCTGGGCCGGCTTCCGTTGTTTGATCGTGATGGGATTCGCCTGCCTTCAGTTTGCGTTCGCGTTTGATGTGCAGGAAAACGGCGTTGCCCGTTTTAGCGGCATATTCGCAAACGAAAGCCTCGCCAAAGCCGAGAAATGTCTGCAGACAGACGTAGAGTCCCGTTGGGGTTTCCGGATTGTCATAGGAGAAGACGCACTCGTCTTTGTAGATGGGCGCTGTGCCACATGGCACGCTCACCTTTGATAAATGCTTGCGTAGCTCCTCCATATGTATTTAAATTCTCAATATATTTATTTTCGCTCTACTTTTGTTTGCAATTTGCTTATTGAATTTCCTTGCAGCTGCTGCTGCGACGCTTTTGCATTACTCGGCACAATTGTTCAAGAGATGCCAACCCGTTCGCCGGAAGGGCAGCACTTTTTGCACAGGCATGCCGCTCATTAAACAGTGTAACGAGTAGCGCATTGCATGTCAATTGTAAGCAGTCTGCTTTGAAACTCCCAATTGCAGAGGGCGGGCAGCACTTTTTTTGCAGAGGCATATATCATCGAGCATAGCAAGCTTGTCGGCTATAAGCTGCTTGCTTTGATACTCAACGCAAGAGCCGTTACGAATTTAAAATTCAAGTTTCAATCTACTTTTGCTTTTATTTACTCACTTTTGAAAATTGTTAAATTCAGATTACATGCTTTTGGGTACATACAATTTGTATTTCGATATATATTTATTTTGGTTGTTTGTTCTTGTTGTTGTGTTGTTGTTGTTGTTAATGTTGCAAAATTGATTTGCTGATTAACTTTGCTTACTTGGCTAAAACACAGATTAACACGTTTATTTGCAAAGACGTACACAATAATAAAGTATATGTATATGCATACTTATACTGTATTTAAATATTCATAAAATACGCGCAATTTCATTTCATTTCATTTCTCAAATTAGCAATTATCTAGATACTCTCTTCATTTGCTCCTAAGATTAAGATTAACTTGCCATTCTTTCGCTTTCGCTTTGGTTTTTCTTATTCCTTTTCTTTTTGTTTTTGCTCGTAACATTTTTGTTTTTTTTTTAAGTACAACAATAAGTTTTAGATTTTAATAGAGATATAAGAATGATGCATAATTAATATTTAGTTATGTTACACATACTACTACGCGCATAATTACATACATAGATTGCATAGATTTTTATTTAGAGATATTTTCATTATGATTTGATTCTTTTATTTGTGTATGTTTCTTGTGTGCGGTGCAAAAATGTAGAAAATTGTGGTCTTTATTAAGTTAGCAAGTTTCCAATGTGCGTTTGATTTTCGTTATCTCTTTGTATCTTTCATATTAATGCCGGAGGTTCATTTCACATATTTGTAAAAAAATACAGTTCATGTTCATCTTTATTCTTCATCCTTCTCTTCTCTGTTCTTTATTTAGCTATGCTAAATCATTATTGTTTACATTTATGCTGATATATCTATATATGTTTATTCGACTTCCAGATAAGATAAGTTTGTTACTGGTGTATCTTGAGTACTTCATAAAAAAAACATAATTAAAGACAAATTATGAAAAAAACTATATATAGAAATGTGTGTTAAAACAACCGTTTAGTAACTTCTTACTTCTGTGTGTGATTTATACATTTAATCAAATCCTGGTCCATTTTATCATTATAAAAGTGTATTTTAGTTGACCGACGTATGAGGCGTATTTTTCAACTGAAAAACCTCAACTCTGACTTAAGCAGACTTATCGCTTATGCTTCTAATAATCTGTACATGCTCCTAGACTCGATCTTACCTAAACAACATAATTTAACGCACACCGACGAAAGAGAAATATATTTAAATATATTATTTATATGTACTTATGCTATAATATATATTTAGATGTAATAAATATGCATTGAGGTGCTTTAAGTTCTTTACTGTGTCAATTGTGTAAATAATAAAACAATGAGAATAAAAAATAAAACAAATATCTGAGTAAGTCATTATTATTTTTGTTCTTTTCTGCTTTATTATTATTGTATTAATGCATTAAATTAAAATTGAAAAATGTCTAAACTTAGGCAATTTCTTTTGATTAATGTTTAAAGCTTAAATAGTCGTTTTCTTTTTCTTTTCTTTTTTTTGTAAAATATAATATATATATATAAAATACAAATTGAATTGCATGTTGTGTATATGTGTTTGTGTTTGTTAATATAAATTAAAGCGAACTTAAAATTATATTCCAAACGTTTCTTGCACTGAAATTACATAAGATATAATTACAGAAATCACCGTTTCTATTAACTGAAAACTAAATTCAGTAGTAATCAAGTTAATAACTAAATTTGCCAAAAACTTAAACTAAACGTACTCATTAAAAACCATTTCTTTAATAATAAGTTTCATTTAAATGGTTGGGTTGTTTCATACTTTCATTTTCTTCTTTTAAGTATTCTTGTATTGCTTTTGATTGTGAGTACTTCTTGAGTTTTTTTTCTTGGTTGCCGCTTTGTAAAAACAAAAAAAAAAACAAACAAAAATAAAATAAGAAAATAAACTATTCAAAATAAGGCAGAGCATTATTCTTTACGAAATGCATACATAATATAATAGATATATATATTTTTTTGTATATATTCTTGAGCATATAATACTTTTGCTATTCATGTAATACGGAAAACTCGAGGAATATAAAGAGACGGCACATACAACAAATATAGACGCGGTTGATGATAAATAAATAAATTACAAGCTACATACAAATTAGGACTTGAGTATGTGTGTGTGAGTGTGTGTGGTGGGGAGGACGGGCGGATGTAGGGGTGTTTGATAGTGAGCAAAACGAACAGAAACAGACGCTCAGACAAACAAGTGCGAGGCGAAGTGCTCACTGACAGACAGACAGATTTTCGGTATATCTGGCCATGTCATATATATTTTTTTGTGTTTAATTATATTCTATATAGAACTACTCTCATCGTATAATTGTAGTTGTGATATATTATTATTTTTTCTGGTTTTTCTTTTTCTTCATTTGGAATTCAACACTATGTGTGTTTGCTGTTTGCAGTTTGCTTTGTGTGTGTGTATGTGATGTGTTGTGTTGGTTGTGGTTTCATTTGCTCATGGGATTGACGAGAAGGTTAATAAATGCGCTCTGCTGTTCAAGTATATTTTTAAGCTTGTCCAGCCACTCTTCGTTGGCCTTCTCCGATCCCGCCTGACAGTCGATGGTAACTGCCGGCTTGTTTGGATCCGTTGATTCGATGCGAAAACTATACTCGCCATCTTTCAGCTCCTTCAGTTGCATGTGATTTAGCTGGAGGTGAGTGGAACCAATATTATAAATAACTCAAATTATTATAGTCCACAAATATAACTCACCTGTATGTGCGTGCGATATTTGAAGATGGCATCGCTGTAGGAGGTCTTCAACTTTTGTATTTCCGCAAAGATGATAATCTGCTGGAATAGAAACACTTTCCAATCACGCTGCTTCTGCCCGGCACCATCGATGGCGCACTTCAGTGTTCCATGAAGCAATAAATTTCCCTGCGACGTTATTTCGCCATCAAAGTCCTTCAGGCCACGTAACACCATCATCATGTCGTCGAGCTTCTTGACCACATCTTTCATTTGTTCGTAGGCAGCAAATAGGGTGGCGACCTCATTGTGGAGACCAGCGCGTTCCGTATACTTCAGGATCTCTTTGATGAGGAGACTGTATTTACCAATGCGCTGCACGGGCGTTATAATTAACGCATTCAGCTGCCAAATTATACATAATTAGTTGAATATATATTTGCAAACAAATAGTATAAATGCAATTGCAATTGCTTACATCATTGCGATGTCCGAGTTTCAGGCGTATTTGTTCGAAATAATCAAAATGCTCATTGACTATAAACTCGGACAGTGGTTTGTTGCTGCAGAAATAATAGTACATGGTGAACTTTTTGGCCGAACTCTCGATTAATGGCCCCAAATCCGCTGGTGATTTTTGGCAGTCCCGTAGAGATTTCAGAAATTTACTAAAAATGCAAAGCATATATATAAAATATTTTGTATAATATATTTGTCACATTTTACTCACTCTCTGTGCCATTCGTGGATCTCTTTGATATTGTTAAATACTAGATCCATTTTGCCGTTCTGCAGATCCGATGGTCTGGGTATATCTTTGTTATTGATCTCCTTCATGTAACTGTTTGAAAATAAAGTAGAGATTGCTCAGCTTTACCGATTACAATAAAAAAAAATGAAACTTACCCATTGACTATCATCTGGAGATCCTGCACATAGGACTCCTCTGTGGTCACCAGCTCATTTAGCGTCAATTGGCGTATTTTTAGGGCTCTCGCTTTGGTATCGCTGGAATCTGTTTGGTTCTGTTCGAAGGAGAGTTTTTACAAAGTTGTTATTTACTGTTGGGGTTTGGATAAGTCAGCTCTGTTTACCTTGTCATTGTTGTCCTGGACAAAGCCCAGTTCGGCGCATCCATTGGTGGCTGCATTGTCCTCGCCACCAGCCTCACTTGGAACACTGCCATCCGGCCGACTGTTAGACTCGTGTTGTTCCTGTTCGTTGTGGTAATTAAGTTAGTTCTCCATTTAAGTTTACCTTTAGCAAAAGCAGTTGTTGTTTTACTTACCCGACTCTTTTGCACAATTTGTTCAATTTCCGATAAGGGATTGTCCATTTTACCGGTGCTGGCCTGCAACATGATAACGAGAATGAGACAAGTTTAATAAAAGTTATAATAGATTATGCACAACTTTTTCCTGCTGCTGTTTAAACTCAATTAAAACGCAATGTGCATTAATTGAGCAACTTTTTCCAGCACAGCAGAACACAGAAGCGGAATTCGCATATTTGCATGGACACGACTACGAATCCCAGCAGACCAGAAAAATACTACATATATATAGAAGAGACTTCTGGTATGGAATGGACTGCAAGCACAGAGCTACACACAAATTTCAACACAATTTCTACGCTATAAACAAATAACATCATCATACAAATACCGATTTGACAGGTGTTTACAGCCAAGCAGAAACAATTGCGAATAAACGCTAAAACTTTTTTCAAATTGGGTTGAAATGGGGTTTAATCAAGTTGTGCAAAAGTATGCAACAGGCAAAAGGAAGTATCTTTAAATAAAATAAATAAAATATATAAACGCTTGATCAGCATATCAGATTGTCTGTCTTTATGAGCAGGCTGAATTGGAATATATGTTCTTGTACTTAAAATTTCGATATTCTATTTTAAAATTTATCAAAATAAGTCTTTTAAATGTTGCGCGCAATTTATATACTTGGCTAAAACATTGTGAAATCAAAAAATCAGCCCGGTTGGAGGTGTAAGAAAGTGTTCTGCATTAACTGAATCACTTGTGTATTTTTGGGAGTCCACAGAAAAGAAATCACATTAGTAGCAATTATTTTCTTAGTGTAGCAAATTTATAAGCCAGATTAAATTGAGGGTGAAGACAAAAGTTTAAGCAGCTTTTGTTGATTGTTTTGCAACAATCTTTTGTTGTGGTTTTCACTACGAACTAATTTTATATATATATATATATATATATAAAAATTTGAGGTTCCCTTGCCAATGTATTTGTTTGCTTAACGATAAGATTTGCGGTTGGGCCACCCGACGAGTCACCAGCAGCGCACTGAAATAGCGCGTATTTTATAATTGATATATATTTTAATTAATTAGAAAACTCCACTTGCACGATTAACTGGCACTTACAAATAAACGAAGAAAAAAGCTCATCGCACGTGTTCAACTCGACTCGAATTTCTGTTTATATTCTTCTATTGCGCACCTCTTTTTTGGATATGCAATTTAAATATTTCAATGTTTTTGATACTGTTGTTGTTATGGTTGTTGTTGTTGCACTGTTTATAATTATGTTGAGAGTAAATAAAAATCATGACTGCGTCAAGAGACGCACAAGAAAACTGATCTAATTGAACTGAGTGCCTAAATGCGACTGACTGACTCGACCGCCTGTGAGAATGTGACCTGTCAGGCAGGGCAAGCAAGTAGTTTGCGACTATATATTTTACATATGCGTAATTTTACCCCTACACACATATATATACACACACACACACTTAAGCACACCCGCAACGGCAATCAAAGAAACTCTCAATCAACGCGTCGCCACTTTTGTGGGACAAGCGTTCAAAAATTGTATATTGAATACATCAGAAGAGAGTCGCGAGAGCAAGGGAGAGAGAGCGAGAGAGAGAGAGAGTGCGTGTTTGTGCGGCGAGCCAGAGCAGCAGAAAGAGAGAGGAGAACGCGGCATGTTCCTCCAAGCCCAAGTATGAATTCTTAAATAAATACATTAATTCACCCACAATATCAAAAACAACAACAGCAGACTTTGGCGAATGTGCATTAAATTAATGGACTGAATACGACAATTAAATACCCTTTATAGAAAAAGCGTAATGCAGTTTGAATTATGAATGCTTATTGAAACATTCATCATTTTTATATACTCTATTTATATTATTATTATTTATTAGTTATTTATTGTATAGCTTCACTTTTAATTTGATATTTTTTTAACTTAAATTTAAATTCTACATTTTAACATTGTTTTTATTTCTTCCACCTTTTTCTAACGTTTAAGAACTGTTTTTATTTCACTTTAAATAAAGAACAATAAATTTCAGTTATTATCTGATTTTGCATTAAAATAAAACTAAACTGAAAACCAAGTGGCGCAGTTGAAGGTCGCGCAAATTAATTCAAGTATTTCCTTAATTGGATAATGTGTTTTCAAAAAACACAGAAAAGAGCAAGAAGAAGTAGAAAGACTTGCTGATAACAGCGGGCGCTGAATTGAAGCATAGCTAATGACATGGAAGTGGAAGTTGTTGGCCAAATGCCCTGCCAGACAGTTTTAATTGGGTGCAATGGTGAAATGGGGAGTGGATGGCTAACTGTTCAAGGCGGCTTCACGAACGACTGATGTCAACCAAAACAACAACAACAAAGGACGCGAATAGCGACAGAACTATTAAACATTAATGGCTGTGCAAATAGGGAAACAATAATAAAAAAAAAGTAGAAAAAAGGGCGACGACTAAACAAAGGTGAGTATATTTTGCCCGAAACGGCCTGAAAACACAATTGCCAATTGTTCCGAAGAGTTAACAAAAACCAGGAACAACAACAGCAATAACAGAATAATGTTATATCAACCTAACTGGGTTAAGCGAAAAGTTCACACCCTGCAAGGTAAACAAATAGCGCCCAAAAAAAAGGTGAATTATGGAAATATATTAAAATATATGTAGAAATATGAATAGCAAGCAAAACAAGGCAAACGCGCAAATTTACATTAAATTCAACTAATAAGTCACAAAATACAAGCAAGAAGAAAAGCAAAAAAAGCAGAAAGAAATAGAGAAAAAAAATAACATTCGCAGACACATTAAATTTATTGATGGAAATGAAGGCAACGTGGGGCGTCCAAGTGGCGACAGCAGCAACGCATTGGCGTCACACACACACATATAGAAAGTGTGTGTGAGAGAGGGGGAGAGAGCGATACACACAACAGTTCTTATCATTGTTGTCAATGGCGTCTAAAGACAATATGGCGACATTTTGGGTATCACTGCCGAAAACAGAGAGACAGAGAAGCAGAGAGTGAGAAGTGAGAAAGAGAGAGAGGGGGGAAGGCTTAACAGTTTCATCGCTAATCGCGGATCGTAATGGATATTTCATTGATTTAATGCCCTGCAACAAGTGTGCCTGAATTCAGATACCGTTCTTATTTAGAAATTAACCAAAAGCAGTTATAATTTTAAGCGTGACTTAAGAAAGTCAACGTCGAAGAGTGAATACACTTGTCAAACAGTCGATATCAAATCGATAAAAAAAATCGAGTGTTTGTTGCTCTAAGCAGCTTTAAGATATATAAGACAAATGTAACTGATGTTTTGTAAATTATAAAAAAGCTGAGTTTAAACATTTTCGTTTGTATAGGCCATAAAAAGCAACCTTAAAAAGCTCGACCTTCAAGATAAGATGAGCACACTCAAATTTCTGGGAAATCAAATAATGAAGACGCGTCAACTTATTGTTTTCTGGTCAGCTTTTTACGTATACTTGTTTTATGTGAGAAATTATTTAGAAGCTGAGAAAACAAAAAAGTACACTTAACGTTTTTGCCATGACAAATGGTGCCAGCCATTCGGCTACTGCCACAGTTTCCGGTTAATAAAGCAGCCAATAATATATATGTATACGTAGTCACATCGAGAATGTCTGAGACTAGATTTAAGTACGGCAATTCAGAACAATATACAACTGAATGAGAGAATCCCAGGCAACATCCCACCCACAAAAGCATTTTGCCAGCTAATTTGACTGCGCCAAATTTATGCGTCGTTTATTCCGAGTGTGATTTTTGTTGTTGTTGTATTGTTGGAGGCGTCGAGAATCTTGGGTATGTCTGTGTGTGTCTCTCGGTTTGTCAAAGTTGTTGCTTTTTGCTTTGCACTCGCCAGGCATATGTCCACTCTCCACCCCACATTTCTTTTCTTCATCTCAATCTGTCTCTCGCTGAGTGTGTAAACAAAAATAAAGTGGCGCATTTATGGCAAAAGGTGGCTGCCCCAAAGAGTGACCCACCTCCAACCTCCAACCACCAACCACAACCCCTCCAACAAACGATGCTGATGATCTCTGTTTATTTGCTATGCTTTCTAATTGAGCAACAAATAAAAAGAAAAAAAAGGCGAGCAACTCGTGCTCGGATTGCTTGAGCGGCACATCATCTCCTCCATGACGTCGTTGCTCTTCGGATGTTTTGATTTGTATGTGGGAAATACGCATTTTAACAAACAAGCCAAGCGACCACAAAAACAAACAAAAACAGGCTTAAAAAAAGCAACAATCAGCATCAGCAATTGCTTGCCTTGTTTGGGCCGTGAGAAAACTAAATAACTAAAATAAATAGTTTAGTTCTCTCGCAAAAGCAGCTGATTCAAGCAAAAATTAAAATTGCTCCACATTTAACTCTTAATTATGTTTTACTTGTCGAAATTCTTCAAGTTCGCAAACAAAACTCAACCCAGCGGAAGTGCTCGAAACTTATTTTGACAGCCATTTACATTTCAAAGCGTTATTTTTAGTTGAAATTCATTGAAAATTCTAGCCAAAGAAATTGCGATTGTATTTAGACTTTTAGATTTAGATTCATCCTATGTTTAAAGTTAAAAACGTGCTTCTAGTCTGAATTTCTTGTACAAATAGCAGACATAAAAAATACGCTTTATCTTTCAATTATTGGCATTTATAAAATGTAGATAAATGCAATTGAGTAGCACAACAAGGTCATCCAAATCTCTGGGAGCACTTTGATTGGAATATATACACTTGTTATATAGAATTGTCTTCATGTACTCACCATATTGGCTGAGCCCTCTTTGAGATCCTTGGGAAATGCGGGCGGTCCATTGGCAATCAAATGCGGCTCCTGTATGGGTTTCATGGGCGGCGGCAGCTCCAAGCCGGCCTCCTCTTCCGGCTCAAAGTCATGTTGCTGCAGATGTTGGCTGCTGCTGCTGCTCACATTGGGGAATTGTGGATGCGGTGGCAATTGGCCAACGCTGCTGCTGGCGCACGGCGTCTGTTCTGCCAGCTCCTCGGTGTGCTTCTGTGTTAGCTACAAACCAAACGAGTAAGCCATAAATATTATATATATATATATATATATTAATGTGTATATATGTTTGTGTATTTATAGTACATATTTGTTGGTTATAAATATAAAATACATTTCAAAGAGGCAGACTTACTCTCAGATTCTTCTCCGAGGGCTTCTTGAGGAGAGCCTTGTCATTATTTGGTGATTTCTCCACCTTGCTCTGCGAGAGTTTGCGCAACGGTTGCGGCAGCCATTTGCGCCTGCAAAAAAAAAAAAAATAAACAAAAAAGAAAAACGATATTAAGGATAACGATCAGAGATGGTTTTTTTGTGTTGGTTTGAGATGTTGCAGGTGTCTGTTTACAGTACAGTAATGTGTGCATCCAAGTGCTGCTCTGCACAACTCCATCCATTTCTCACACGCGTCGTATACGCAATTAAAAAAGAAACAAAACGTTCCACGACAAAATAAGAGGAAGTTGAAGAAAGTCAAATCGGCTGTGTTTTTTTGTTTTGGCTGTCCAGCTGCGCGGCCGACACGAGACTAGTGTCGCCAAACGGCACAGCAGCACATCAGCACAGCCCCAATATCTCCCTCTCTCCCTCTCTCTCACTCTCTCAATCCCTCACTTTCCGCTTATCTTTGTCACACTGCCTCTGCTACGCTCGCACAGTGGTGCCAAGTTCCTGGTACACGGCCAGCGCGCTGAGGTGTTGAAAGAGAGCATTCATTGCCAGCCAATTTATGGCAGTCCCCCCCACCTCCCCCACTCAACTAATTCACACACATTCAAAATCTGATGAATATATACAAAACAAACAAAAATACCACATTCAATGGACACATTTTAAGGTGATTTTCTTTTATGATTCTAAGCGTAATTTTTATTCATTTTTAACGGAACAAGCATTTTGTCGCTTTATTTTCAACAGGCTTTGTGCCCATAAAGAACAATTTTGATTAATTTTCAGTTGCCACAGAAAAAAGTCTAGAAAATAAAAAAGATGAAGCCATTAATCAACTGAAAATTAAGCAGAACAAAAAGAATAGGGACAAATACGTTAAAATACTAATGAAAGAAAAAGAACAGTGAGAATACTAATAAAATGTAATCAGAAAGAAATATTAATAGCTGTTATGTAAGTATATTAAAAAAAACATTTACTAGATTGTAAAAAAACTTATATTTTAAGAGTTTATTTTAAAGTTATTGTAAAATTATAATCAGTCTTTGTTGGACGATTTTTATTTATAGTAAACTAATAATAGACTCAAAACATCGCATAACAAAAATTGGAATCTAGAATTTTTGGCTAAAAAAATCATTTTAATAGATGTTCCTCAGCAAATGAACCATGAAATGGAATCTGGAATGTGTGGTATCCAGCTAAATTACTGTTTAGCTATAATCCCACTATCCAAGCAGTTCGATACTTTCTTTGTTAGGAATAGACCAAAGGTGCTAAATGAGATTCAGATCTGGCGAGTATTGAGGACAACAAATAAGTGGTTCTGCTTTCATGCTGGCAAGCTTGGGAAACCCACCTAAAAGACATAATTATCTGCCCAAGACATTAGCGCAATTTTCAGTGCTTCAACATTAATATGCTGAGTATTTGGACTAAATATATCGGGAGATAATCAGAAAATCTAGCATATAAAATAAATTTTTAATATTTTTGCAAGAGATTTGTGGGCGAAAACCTCTTGAAAATGAGCCAACTAAAATTCATGTCTTTTATAAAGCTCTAAATGATTTGATAATACTTGTACACCTACCTCAATCTACGTATTATAAACAACAAGAAAAAACCTCAAAAAATGCAACAATTATGCAAAAAAATTTTACTTACAGTTGGATGTAGGAAAAGCTACCTACAATTTTGTATTCGGTGAATAATTATGCCCAGACAAAACTCATCTAGAGATACCCATTAGTCAAGTCTCTGCTTTGAAGATCTTTACACAAATCATTAAATATTTTAACAATTTGTCAAATGTAAATCTAAATAAAAAACATGTTGCATACATCACGGCGCTTTTGCTGATGCATTTCAACAGTTGAATACATTTTCAGGGAGGGGGTTTAGGGGTGGTCAGATGACTGCTGCGTCAAGTAGCAGCCGTAACGTAATTCAAAGTAAAAATAAACATTGACAAGGACAACAAAACAAAAAAGTAAAAAAGGAAAAAACATAGGAAAGTAAAAATGGTTCCTGGAAATATTATTTAATTTATTACGTGCTCGTTCGCGTTCAAAATTCATTTCGCTGATGTAATGTTTTAGGCAAATAAGGCAGCGTTTAATACACAGACAGACAGACACACACACACACACAAACATACATTAAAAATATGTGTGTGTGAAGGGAAAAACTTGAGGCGGGGTCTGCGTATTAATGAGGTCGCCCCAAAGTATGCAACAAAGAGTGTATTAGTCAAACTTTGTGTGTGTTTGCCTGTGTGTGTGTGCAAATGTGTCCATTTAGTTCATTGGAATTGGCAGCACGCGCTTATCTGCCTAAGTTCGCCTTCCCAACCAGCCTGCACCAAGTCCCGCCGTGGAACAAATAAACGCGTTATTGACACAGCCCTTGAGACAAGAGGAGCCGCTGAGGAGAGAAGAAAAGAGGAAAGCAGAGGTGTTCCCACCTCAATTGGAGGACTTTGCACACAAAGCCACGCTGGCCTGGACAATAATCTATATTCATGTTCAGTTGGAGACTCCATAAAAATAACAACAACAACGAGAAAAGCAAAATGGCTTTGCTCAATGTTCAGTCGAGCTGAGCAGCTAAACAGTTGAGCAGTTGAGCAGCTGAGCGCGGCGAAGGAACAAGAAAATGCCCAATTAGTGTGCAAATATTGAAAGTATTTTTTTATGTAATTTATGTCCAAGCAAGCGACAACTAAACTCGCACTCTTTACTTGTCCTAACTAAATACATAAATTGGTAAGCTAAATGCATTTAATTAGGTTGAAAAGAGAGAAACAACCAGTTTGAATGCGGCTGACTGCAATATACCCTGCAAACAGCTGCTAAATTAATATAATAAATAATATGTATTATATAATATATATAATATACAAATATAAGCTGCAATTATTAATATTAATTAAAACGATCTGCTTTTAAAATTGTGCTTTTTATTGCTATCGAGAATTTATATATATCCCCTTAAGCAGTTGCCTTCAAGTTGATTAACTCTAGAACAATAGGCTTGACACATTTATTTATATGTATTTATAATTTATATTGGAAATATAAAACCACAGTGGAAATATTAATAGAAATAAGCTACTTAATTGATTTCAAGGAAAACAATCAAATTATTAAAATAGAAAAATAAGCTTGAAACCAGTGTAATTTCTTGTATATTGAACTGAGACTATCACGCTAATCATCAGTCGAAGTTGGGAGCTGATAATGCTGATAAGATTGTTCGAATTTGCTTATCGACCAAAGTGTCAATTTCAAATTCAAACGAAATAAGTGTAATTACAAAAAAAATAGGAATAAAAATGAAAAACAGACAAAAGACGTAATTACACATGTGAAAACAAGGAACAACAAATAGAAATGAAAATCGATCGACGCCTTTTGCAACCTTCAAAAGATAAACATAAACAAAGCTCGCAGCGTGTGTGAATAATGCAAAGATTTATGACATAGGAAGTTGCAACTTCTTCAATAAGCGAGCTTATCAACAAACAACGATGCAGCCACAACAACACTTAAAGGAATGACTAAAAGAACAACAATCGGAGAACGCTGACTAATCCTCATGCGGCAACTGAGAAATGTTCGCCTCTCATTTTCACATTTCTCAGCATAAACAAAACAAGTAAGCAACAATAATATAAACAATTGCATAACATGAAATCGCATGCAATGGCAGCAATTCTATTAAAACTGCTGCATGTGCCATAAACTGGTTCCGAGGGTTCCACACATTCAACACAAACATCTATGGGAATTACTAAGCCGGTTTCCCACAGCCAGCTGATGGCTTAAACAGCCCCACAACGACAACACGCCATTGGGCAGTTCCCAGCAGTTCTAAAAACACATATCTCCATAAATCAAGCCCAGTTTTACAGCAGGTAAATCTATTGTAAAACCTTGGGAATCATTTGGTTAACCCAGGTCCAAATAAAATAGGAAAAAACGTATTAGAATAAGAGATGCATTGTAAATATCGATGCAAATCGATCAGTTTGAAAATAAATAACTAAAATATATTGTCTTCCAATAATATCGATCTCTGAATTATTTTCAATGTTAAACAGAATTTGTTATCCATATTAGTTCTGCATTAAATCTTTTAAATACATTTATCTATTTTCTATTTTAGATGTTAAAATTTGAATATATTTATATTTATTAGGAAATTAGCTTCAGGGTATGTTCTAGTCGAGCACACTCGTCTAAAGAATTCTGCTTTGTTTATATTCAGTGAAAGTCATCGCAGATTAGTCTAATAATAATTTCCCCGTTCTAAAGAGCATCAATTATTCGTTGCATAAGCCGTATATTCAATTAAAAATAACAATAGAATAAAACTATAATTATTTCGATAAAAATAACGAAAAAAAAATAAACAAATTAATTAGTGACTGAAACCAAGCTAATCTTTTGAGAGTCATTTAATGAGCTCTGCGGAGTCTGTGGAGCTCGGGGATGCTGCTGCTGCTGCTTGCCACAAGTGACTTGTGGCGCTCTATTTCCACAAACGTATAGCGAAACGTGACGAAAGTCAGCATCAGCTGCAGTCGCTGATGATAATAAATCACATACGAATTTTGGACCCATCATGCGAATCTGCTGCCAAGACGGTGGTGCTTAGTTACTTTTTGGATCATTTTGCACAAACAAAAGCAGCAAAAATAATAATGAATATAAAACCAAAAAAAATTTTAAGCTGATAGTCGATGAGCAACGGAAACGTTTTCGTTGTTGAATTTTATTACACCAAAGTTGTGATTGTTGTAAATATTGTTTATGCTGTCGCAAATGAAACTAACAACTCCATTTATGACCAGGAGGACGGAGGGGCAAGGGGGTCAACTACATATGTAGCTAATTGAACGTGAGGCCAAACGCCCTCCTTGAATTATGGTAGACAAATAAAACCAAACAAAGACTGCTCATTGTGCAGAAGTAAAAGTGTCTGCAGCAAGACAACTCTAGTCGAGAGTGTAAAAAGAGCAGATACCCTGTAAAGAAGATTAATGTGTAATGTGCAGGGTATCCGGTGCGGTTAAGCTTTTACATTGTTTCCACTTTTTGTTTTGAGGCCAATATTTCATTAAAGTTCAAACAAATATTCATTGGATGATTGATCGATTTTTGATAATAAAATTATTATTAATAATCTTATTTTGAAAGCAGTGTTTTGGTTTTTTGTTTTCATATATTATTCATATTTCATTTAATTGGTTATTAAATTATTGTTCAACTGAGTTGCGGTTGCGGTTCTCATCCTATTGTATCATATTGCTATTTTTTGACTATAAAAAAAAATCGGCAATTAACTAAGATTTACCAGGATTTTCTATGCTCAACGGCAATCGTCGTCGGAGGATCCTCGGTACAGCAGCAGAAGCAGGCAAATCCTTCCTGCTTTGGATTATGTGACTGATTTGTTAGTGGAATGTTCAGCGAAATGGATTTTAAGAATTGTGGCTGCCGCAGTATTTGTTTGGTTCGCGGACTAATCCCCGAATAGCGTTTTATTTGATTCACATTCTCAATTGTATTGTTATTATCATGATGATGATGGTGATTATTATCATCTTCGGAGGGGATTTCACTGGCTCTGGTATATTGCATACCGTTACGGATTTGCTTATCTGGCGCGGTGTCAGTGTTATTATTTTTGTTGTTATTACACATGGCTGATGATAAGCTACAAAGACCGTGTTCTAATGTATCAACAATATCTGTAAGATGTCGCTTCGAGCGAACAAAATAAGAAACGTTACACGCTGCGTATACGAAACGTTGCGTTCCGGCGTTTGACAATCGACTGAACTGAAAAACTTGCATATTCTACAAAACAGCTCTCGCCGAGCCTTTCTCTTTCTGGAGAAACACAACACTCACGCACACAATGACACTGCTGAAACAGTTGCTGCTTCAAAAAATAAAAAAATAAAAGTATTTGTTCTCACAAGCACACAAAGAGTAACCAAGAATAGATAAATGCCAACTGTGAGCAACAGTTGAGCGAATTGACGCTCATAAAATAACAAACGAAAATAAAACAAGTAAGGTAAGCAACTAACAGATACCCTGTACATAGCTCGTAAGTAGCAAGTGGACTAAACAAATAAGGAGTTTACCTTTGCTTACCATGAAATAGAAATAAATTGATATAGTTGATTTGATCTTTATATTAGTATAATCTACAATTTAAGCTTACTTTATTTAAAAGTTGTGTTTAAGCAGTTTAACTGGATTTAAATAGTGAATTATGAATATTTAAACATGTAAATAGTGTCTACTCTAAGCAGTTCTAACTGTGTTCTCTCTGCTTGACGAGCTTTACGTGTGGTTGTTGTGTTTATTGCCGTTGCTGTTCTTTCGAGCTGAGCAGTGTAATAGGTTTATATGTTTATTGCTCGCGCTTGACACGCGATTATAAACCAGACACAAAATGTTAGTACACAGCAATTACATACTGGAATATTTAATGCACATTCTGGTTGAATGAAATTAAAATTTGAATGAACGCTTATCTCAGACCGAAGTTATATTAATGACTTTTTTTCGCTTTAGGCAAATGTGTAACTTAAGGCAAATGTTTAACAATATATTAATGTTAAGCAAATTTTATTCTTATGAAAGCTGTATCAGCCGTGTTAACTGAATGTTAACAATTAGTGCAGTGATAATTTGTCGAAACTTAAGTGAATTAGTACATGCTACTTAAAACTCATTATTCGATTTTAAATTTATATAATGAGTCGAACAAACTAAAAACTCAACTCGATACTAATAGTATTTGCATATATTTTATATATATTATATTATATAAACAAAATTAAAATTCCTCACCAACTATTTTTGAATTGAAAATTAAGGGATGACCCTTAAAGCTAGTCATTCAACTTGCCACATATGACGCATGATTCCAAATGAAATGTGCATGATAAATCTGTTTTTACGCACTATATACTTCTATGCGTAATACTGCCATCTGCATTTAACTGAGAACTTTAAATTTTGCACAAATGATGACGTAGAATGCGTCAACAACCTATCACTCACTCTGGTGGACACTAATAGCTAAGTTTTGCGGTTCATGAGTCTCAGAGAGAGAAAACAGTGATAAATTATATGACATGGGTTTTTCAATTGGTTTTTATGCCGTTGACCAACACGAGACAATCAACCTGATGGCTGATAGCGATTTTGTTACCAGCCAACTGATAAGCTTGGTCAAAACAATATTTCTACTAAATCAGCAGTTATGAAACTGCTTTAGGAAAAAATACTATGTAAACATTTGTACAGCGTTGCAGTTGGATTACAAAGGCTACGAAAGAACTTTTGACTGAACTGAAACACCGTCAGAATGTTGTTAACAAACTTGGCTGCATTTAAAGGGGCACTAAGCCTTGTAAAAGTCTACAATGAAATGAAATTTTAGTTAGCTGTGTAAATCTTGTTAAATACAAACTTTAGCAAGTGTAAACATTTCCAGCACTTGAGCAACAATAATGTTAATATGCAAGCAAACTATTTATCTTCATTTCTCTAAATAATTGAAATCATTCAGAGATGGCTTTGCTTCATAAACTGTCATTCAGTTGGTCGTAAATGTTTTGGCTTAAAGCCTTAACAACTTGTTTATGACTCTTTTGGTTTATTAATTATGCAACAGTCACTTAAAGTGTCACGCATTTCAGTTCAGTTTAGTGTAACGTGACTCAAAAGGCTTGAGAAACCGTCAGCTTGCCAAGTTGGCTAAATTGCGAGCCTCTGACATTTGACAAACACCCACACACACAGGCACACACACAGGCACACACACAGGCACACACACATACAGAGCACCATCACTTTGCATATTAAAACGCTTGAAGGGTTTTTTTTTTATGCGTTTTAAGTGAAACTTACCCACTAAATCCGCGACGTTTTGTAGAAGAGGATAATGCATCCGCCTTGCTGCGATTCCCTGAAATAGCAGTAGTAAAAATATAAATAAATTATGAACGTTTACGGTAATTGCACTTATCAAAAGTGCTATTAAACCTAAAAAATCGCTAGAAATAATTTCTGAATATAAGTGAACTAATTTCCTAAAATTAGAAATACTTTCCCTAAATCAACTGTACCAAAAATACGGTTTTGTATTTCATAGAAATATTGTCCGTTATTAAAAAAATGATTTTTAAATAACTACAATAAAATCATTCTCAAATTCAGCAGCAGGTAATGAAATTTACTTGATCGAATTTTATATTTGATTATTGATTATTATAAATATAAATGAGCAAAGACAACTCTCGATTCTTAGAACTACTCTCTAAATAATAAAAATGAGTTAGCAAATTTCTAAAATTAAGTGCAATTTTAATCGGATTATTCTTTTTTTTTTCATCCCCTTGCTCACCTTGATCCTGCATGCTGTCGTTTGGCTTTTGTGTGGGTGTTGTTGTTGTTGCTCCAGCTGCTGCTCCTCCGGTGCTGGCTGAGGACGAACCTTGCTTGTGGGCACCTGGCGGCGGTTTGAGCACTGCCACAGGCACAAGGCCTTCTTGCACGGCGGAATCGTCATGCTGCGGATTTAGGCGCACCAAACAAAAGTCCGGCTCACTGGCTGTGGGCAACTCAATAATCTCAACCTGCTGGCCCTTGCTGACGCTCAGCTCGTTGCTGCCCGAACTGGCTATGTAGTCGGCCACAACCCAGGTGGCCTCCTGATTGCCCAGCTGCAAAGAGAAACAAGAGAAACGTGGATGAGTATAGATACAATATTAGAAAAATATATATATTATTCTGTTGGATGACAGTGTGATACCCTGGCAGAAACATAAATTACATTGTTTATAGTAAATTCCTGTTAATATGACAAGTTGTTTTAAGAAATTAAAAATCAGATCACACAACTTGATTTAGTGGATTTTATAAAAAGCTGGGTTTCATTCAAAAGAATTTCTATTCCGATTCTTTAAAATGGAATTTGTACTG
The DNA here is from genome assembly GCA_035042405.1 of Drosophila demipolita. Classification (NCBI taxonomy): domain Eukaryota; kingdom Metazoa; phylum Arthropoda; class Insecta; order Diptera; family Drosophilidae; genus Drosophila; species Drosophila demipolita. The sequence continues at coordinate 5,052,850 of JAWNLI010000059.1, read as the reverse complement.
GGTCTTCCAATTACAATGCTCATCGACATAAGATAGAATCCGTATTAAAAATTAATTTATATTATTTATTTATGCCGAAGTAGACATTTATAAATAAATCTACTCTTTTGGATTCAAGAATAATTCTTGGTGTAATCGGTCAATTTAGGTAATACACGAATTTTTCTACCTCTTCACTATTCATGTTTATGACTTTGTGCTCAAATTAAAAAGATTTTCCCTTCATTAATTGAGTTACTTATTTTTTCACTATGAAAATTTAATTATGCTGCATGCATTGAACTGCAATATATCCTTTCAATGCATTTTTTTCATAGGGTACTCTCCTTATAGCTAGAAATGATGAAGGGTCAAGATATGTTGACAGAAACAGAAACAGAGAGAGAGAGAGAGAGAGAGTGAGAGAGAGAGGGGTAGATTAGTACCTAGTGAAGCGAGTGGACAAATGCATAAATGTGCTGCAAAGGCGACATTGCCAAGGTGTTGGTCAAAGGGCAAGGGCAAGGGTAAGTGGAATCCTTCCCATTATTGATTTAATTTGTACTGCAATCACATATAGCGACTGCAAAAACAAAAAAGAAAGAGACCAATAGATAGAGAGAGAGAGAGAGTGTGACAAGGACTCGCTTGAAAGGTTCTGGCCTGCACACATACTTGAAATAAACCAGCGACCTCCAAATAGCAGCTCAAGGATCACTTCCCAGCTACGTACTAATTAGAAAGCTATTCAAGACACACAAATATACACATACACCCACACACTCATCTACACACACAGCACGACGTTGTCAGCTTCGATTAGCTGCCCCGTCGTGCGGCAGGTTGGTGACTGAGAGGCAAGCATCTAACCAGCGTTATGCATATCAATATTTTATTATTTTATTAATTTAGATACTTGTGTGTGTGTGGGTGTGTGGCAGCCTTTAATTGCGCTGCTCACCAGCAAACTGAAACGGGGAAAGGGAACCACAAGTGGGAAAAGCATGTGTGCTGAAATTTGTGTTGCAAGCACTGGTTTTAAGTCGATTTATAAATCGATAAGTGGCTTATTAAAGTCTATTAATAACAGCAACAACAACAAAAACAATAAAAGTTTGCGAACACGTATGAATCCGTATTTTTTATCATAAAGTAATTAATTTTTAATTTAAGTAAAATAGACAAAATGAAAGTTAAAAACTTGTTGGCTTTCCAAGTAGATTTTAAACTTTCAAGTTTAATTAAAAAAGAAGACTCCACATGAAAGAGCTCGAATTGTTGTAAAATTTGAATTTTCTTATTATATCTTAAAAAGTTTCAACAGTTATTTAACAATATATCAGTATTTATCAAATATCTTAGCAATTGTTCGATTTATTGTTATCTAAACTCGATTTGAATCGATATACCAACTCATCTGTTGCAGCTGATCAAGAATATATAAACTGTATGCTGCTTCCATTTGCTACATTCTTAAAAAACAGCCCTATTAAACCTATGCTGCCCATTTTTGTGTTCATTTCAGTGTAATAAAATACTTTACTTAGAATTTTACACTCGCAGACATTTTCTAATATTTGGTACAGTTAATAAAATATATATAATATATATAGATGCATACACATATATGTACTTTTGTAATTTATAGACTAATACGTCAGGTGCCACACATAACACCTTGGCTTAACTAAGCGTGGCACAGTCACATACACATTTCGTTACACATTGTGTAGCAGCAACAACAAATGGAAGGAAGTTGCCATCAGAAGCAGCTCAAGTTGAGTTCATTAGGAGCGACTTGGTTGGTTAGCTGTCTCTCGCTTCCTGGCCTGGCTATTTATAGCGCTCTGCCTCTGGTCTAACGAAAACAACAACAACAACAACAACAATAACAACAGCAGCAACAACAATAACAACAGCAGCAACAACAACAATAACAGCAGCAAGCAAGCAAAGCACAACTCGCAAGCTAGCAGGAAACTGAGCAATGAATCCAAGTTGCCAGCAAGCAGGAGCTGAGAGAGCTCAGCGTCAGCTGCGGCAGTGCTGTTAATTAAGCACCACTCACAAATGCGCACACCCCCTTCACACACACACACACATAAACACACACAGTTATATATTGCACGTTTCCGCTTGTAATGCAATTAGTCGAAAAGTTTTCAACGCGCCAAGCATTAAAACTTTTCAACAACTGTTTGTTTGTGCGTGTGGGCCATGCCACATGCAAGGCAGCGTTTCATGGCATGCTATATATATATATATATGTGTGTGTGTGTGTTGCACAAAAATGTATATATCATAGGCTGCTGTCATCTCGCCAAAACGAGTGCTATTAAAACTTCGCAACTCACCCAACAAATTCAACGTTCGCCTTTTGACGTGACACAATTTGTCCCAAAAGAAAAATAGCAAAAAAAAAAAAAACAGGAAAAAGCAACCAGAAACGACAAAATGGAAAGCAGCAAATAAATCAACACCAAATGTTGTCAGCAGCAGACTAATGTCAAATGCCATTGCGTCCAAGACACGCCCACTTTTTAGGGCGAAAAGTTGCCCCACGCCCCAAAAAACCAGCTGTTAAAAACTATTTTAATATGTGATGCAAACTTCAAAATGGCAAATAAAAAAAAATTCCAAGCAATTTTTTATGTTATAAAAAGTTGATGGAGCGACTATTTACACTTGAGAAAGAGAGGCAGAAAAAGAGAGAGAGAGAGAGAGAATGGATGGGAGAAGACGAAAGGCATTAAAAAGCAGCGCAGAAATCATTTTACCTCCAATTTAATTTATATAAAGAATCAACAAATTAAGTTACTTTAAGCTCCTACACATTCCTACACACACACACACAAACAGTCTTTTACATAATAACACACATACACCTCATCAACATTATCATAATCATCTCATCATCAACATTATCACGACTTTTAACTAACGATTGGCGCGCCCACACTGCAATTAGTTGCAGTTGAAGCTGCTGCAGCTGCAACCTAAACACATCCTGCACAAACACAACAACACACACCCTCAAGCCCACACACACACACTTAAACTCACTAATACGCTGTAATACACGGCGTATGCGTATTTTATGACAATTTCATGAAAAAAAAAGGGCAGGGAAACACTTGCAACACACTCAACAATCAATTTGAAAGCGCATTTATTTTTCTTCTGGGAATAATTGTTTGCAACAGCTGTTGCACGGATTTGAGAACTGTTGGTAATTGGTTTAGTTGCTTGCACAAGCAAAATTCGTTGGGTAAACCGTAAACAGTAAACTGATTTAAATATAAATATATTTATGCAAATATAATATTCGTCAAACTACGTCAGTCTTCACTTCACTTCACAAATGGTTTCAAAGTGCAGAGCAAATTTGCACAGAAAACTGTGCACAACACGCACACACAAACTCTGTGTGTGTGTGGGAGGGTGGGTGGTGGGTGTGCATTTGTGGTTGTAAATATGCTTGTACTTTGAAATGAAATTCATTCGTGTGGCACTATTTTGTTGCACATTTGCCTTTGGCAGCTGCTCGTGCAGCGCGTTTTTTTATTAAATAAAATTAAAAGTTCTCTTCGAGCTGACGTGGCGTATACGTCATATTTTCTATCCTCAGCTTTATGCTTCTTTTCAACACAATTTCTGCAAAAATGCAATCAGCGCTGACTTGTTAAGCTGATTCCTCCTCGTCCACCTCCTCCCCCCTTTTGCCGATTCATTAATCTATTCCCCTTCGCGTTTGCTGCGCATAAAATAATTAACATGGCTTGCAGTCGCCGGCTCAGCGCATTTGCATAGTTAATCAACGGGTGTAAAATAAAAAGCAAAAGTCAGAGGAAAGGAAAGCAAAGGAAAAATAATTGTAGGAGGTAAAAAAGAGAGTTTCTTTTATAAATATATGCGGCTGCAACAATTTGCCAACAACTACTGCCTGCATATATTAACCAACTTGCCTTTATTCCATACACTCAAAAAAAATACCGCAGAAAACCAGAAAGTTTTTCTTGTTTTTAAATTTATTAAAGTTATAAAAGCCTGTCCTCTAAATATAATCTCAAATAGATTTTGTATTTTTTATATCTTACAATTATTTTATATTAATAAGAAATTCATTTCTGAGAAGTAGAAATGCAAAACATGATTATTATAAAAAGTAGTAAATTGGTAATTAGTAAAAAAGTAGTTTATAATTAACTAACCAACAAAAAAAAAGAATGTTGGAATTGCTTGCTTTTTTTACAAATTATATAAGAGTTTATCTTGGAATTAATAAATAAAAAACCATGGCTTTTAAAAATAAAGTTTCTGAATAATAACCTGAGCTACCCTAGAAAAATTCTTTTCAGCATTTCTCGCACAGCGTCAACTTTTACCTTAAGTGCGGCGCAGTAATCGCTCAACGTTTAATTATTAAATGCTAGAATTTTCATTAAAAAATTGGTGTTCTTAATCTTTTCTAGGAAACCGGGTTTATTTTCTTGGCAAGGTAAGTAAAGAAAACTTGAGAAATATATTTGAAATTCAATTGGAAATCAAACTTGAGTTGTGGAATCAATTGAAAACTTTTTTGCTGCGCAAATATGCATTTGCATATTCGAGAGGAAAATGTCAAGGGAAGGCTGGAGGGAATGGATCGGAAGGGAAGGGAAAGGAGGGCAGGACGCAATCAAGGAGGGAAAGGTTGCAAATGAGGGTTAAGCAACTGACCCCATAATAATGCCCTTGGCAAATGGCGCACAGGACACTGAAAGTCAAAGGTTCCACACAGCTGCTGATTAGAAGCCTGATAATAATACAACAAATGCAGAAACACAATGATTCCCCCAAAATTGGGGAAAGACTGATAAGTTGACTACGACAAGAAACATGCGTAACTCGAGACACACACACAAAAAAAAAAAAATACAAAAAACAACCAAAGACGAAGAAAAATTTGTAAAGCGATTTGGCAAATGCTAACGTTATTATTGATGGGCAAAACAGGCAGACAGGAGCGGGCCCAGGAAGACAAGCAGAAGTGAGCCGGAGAACACGAGGCCAAGATTGGTAGGCGAAAGATGACAGGAAACAAACATGACTTCCACTTTGACTTTGCCCATGTCTTTTAATGGGCCATAATAACAAACAACCCAATTGCAGCTCACTTAAAACTCATCAGTTTTTTGGGCCATTAAAAAGAGATAAATAAAGCGAGAGAGAGAGAGAGAGAGGAACCGAGGGAGAGAAAAAGAGGAAAACCTCCTTTTGGTTGTCAGTTCGAATTAGCAAAATATCATTTAACTGATTGATATATGAGATGAAAGCACCGAATTTACTCCTAACCCATGCAAAAGCCTTGAGGATTTAATTTGATTTGTATTTTGGGCGAACAAATATCGTATTATGCTAACGCCAAATGCGATATTGTGGCATATAACGGGAATATATTCAAACTGTATAACAAGAAAGAAAAAACGGGCATAAATGTTTCCATTTACCTATTTAATTTTGCATTAAGCTAACAGCCAGCACAAAATTTGCAAATGCAGCAATGAAAAACAAATAAAATTGTTCGAGAACTCAAATCTCGACTGGCAGATACCCTAGACCCAAGTTTTTAACTATTAACTGTCTTTCATATTCAATTGTTGATATGAAAACTTTTTTCAATCAATTTTGATGTGTTTTTAATAAGATTATCTATGGCAATCTATGGCATCGTTTATCGATTTTTATCGATATTAAGGAAACGGAGTAAAGTAAATAAAAATCTCTAGCTTTTATAAATTATATGATCTTTTCTGCAGTTGACTCTCCCATACGTTAAATATATTCTGTCAGTTACATACTTTGAAGCAACTACATTACACCCATTGTCCGTCTTTGCAGGATATACAAATTTGATAAATATCGATTTTCAGTAATCTGTGCAGCACATTTTGAAATAAATGTTTTGCATGATAATAATTCGTACAGCAATTGGCAAATGGACACTTGGGGCACATTAGTAAATCACACACAACACAACACACCACAACACAGAAACAGAACGAGAAATAATTGTAGACGATAGAAGTGAATATGTTGCATTATATACACATAATGTACAAAGTACATAAACCATAAACGTCGGCCATTATTCAATTAACTGGCAGAGTGGGTGTTGCCACTTGTACTTGGTTGTATGTGTGCTCAACATCAACAATTACGTTTTTAACGTTGCCACAGAGGCAAACAACAATGGCAACAACCAAACAAAAGGACCACACAACGAGAAAGAGACAGCAATACCAGTAGCTGAATAAAACATATCTCCACAACCCACATCCGCTTTTTCTCTGTGTGTCTCTCCCTCTGCTCTTTGTGTGTGTGGTTTCTGATAATTGTGCGACAACATGTTAACACTGTATGCAACGACTACCAGACCACATTTGTGGTGTGCCAGCATGTGAGTGTGTGTAGGATGTGTGTAGTTGACAAGTGTAAATGTGTGTGTGTGTGGAAAGTCATTTACAACGCAAATCGAATAATATTCTCAATAAATTACGTGCAAACATGACAACATGATAGATAAAGTCCAATCCTTTATTGGCAGTGGTTTCCTGGTGAAAAAGGGGACTTTTGTGGGGTGTGACTAGAAGGGGAGGGGTTAATGCACTCAGACAAAAGAGTCAAACAGCAATTAGAGGATAATGTTAATGATAAAAACGATTCATATTGCCGAATGATTAGATTGTTTACTCAATTAAGCATTAACCGTTGCCCATAAAACTGGGTGTTTTACATACGATATATTTTGATCAAATAAATTAAGGAATAGCTGCTTAAGGTTTCCAGTGTTGGAAAATGTGCTACATATGTATTCGTGTATCTAACTGTAGCTTATTTTGGTTCCGCTTTAAACTCTGTTAAGCCTCTGTTAAATCTATTTAATTTAACAGTGTTTAACGACAATTATCTTTTTCCAATTCGAAATGAATAAAGTTCAAAAAGAAAAAAATAGATTAAAAAGGCGAAAAAATTAATTAACTCATATATGCCAGCAGAACTTTTTGAGCTTAGAGGTCACTGGAAACTTTGAAGACTTTAATTTAAGAACTGTTTCCAAATTCTTGGATCCTTAACACGCTGGCCTTAACAATGGAAGTACACCTATTAAGTCTAAATTAAGCTTCAAGTGCTATGCATTTATAAATATGATTTGATGGGGAATTCTCCAGATTCCACTTAAGCAATTATAAATTATGGCAGATTTCAATTGCAGTGCTCCCACATTGCCTAAGGGCAAAAGTTATATATGAATCGTATGTGCCGATGAAACATCGATTAGCAATCGATTACAATTTAATCTAATCGACTGGAAAACAATAATCGACTCGATAAGCGATTAGATTTCTCGTAAGCTGTGAAATTTCTATGAAACATACAACGAGAGGAATGTTGATTATTTTTTGTGTGATAAAAGGACTCAGCTCAAGTGAAGTACATTTTCATTTGTGTTTGCATGTGCATGTGTGTGTGTGCGTGTGTGCAACATGCTGCTACTGGCAAGAGCTTGTAAGAGTGGAGCAAACACGTGCCAAATGGGTGCCCGGATAAACAAAACTGGAGAACAGCCCAAACGCTGTTTGTTTTTTGGTCGGAAAGTGTTGGTGAGCCTCAATGCAAGGGGGTCATTGGGGATGGGTGTGATAGGGACTGGGGTTGCTACCAATCAATACTATGGCCAACTATAGGAAGTAGGCAAGCAGAGGGGGATGAGGGGAGCACAACGTAGTAAAGATGATAAATTAAGTGAACCCAAAACACACACATCACACACACACACACTGAACTGGGACTAGCAATTGCAAAATTGCTTTTGCCTCAAAAAAAAAAAGAAAAAGAGAAGAACAGAAAAAACTGCCAAACATGTGCATTTTATGCTTGCTACGACGACTCAGATGCTATCATCTTAATGGCCAAAAGAGAAGGATTTGAGCATTCAGCACAACGCAAATAAACTCGGCAACTATCGTGGAAGCTTAAGCTTAAGTTATATATATATATATATATATATATATATAGTATGTGTATCTGTATATCTGGCTGTCTGTATCTGCACCAGTTTCTAGTTGGGGATTTGTGCACACAAATTTAAATACTTTGAAATTGTTACTATTTACTTTTAACATTCCTTGTCTCAACTACTGTGCATACCCTGTAGAAATGCTAACACGGGGTATGTGCAGAGACTAAACTGAATTAAATTTGCACATCTGAAATCTCGCGAGCAAATTGCTCCAGAATAATGCTTTGTTGAGCACTGTTTTCAAGCAAAGCAATCTGCGAGTATTTTTTATGCATCCCTGAGTTGTTTGGCTTTGGTTTTGCCATTCAGCGAGCACTTTTTGCGCAATTTGCATATCATTGTTGCCCCAGAAAGCAGCAGCAAGAAAATGTCGTCTGCAACTGTCATAAAACCACAAACAGAAAAAAAACAACGAAAAAAAATGGGAAACAGGAAAGATACACGACTACTTCTACAACAATAACAATAAGAACAACAACAACACTCACACACACACACATACACAAGAATATGATACAACTGCACATCATTGGCTAAGTATCTGCTTTCTTTGGCAACAGCATTTGATTGTCATTTACTTAAAGAGATATGCTGCGAGTAACCGGAACATGCCATTGGTTTTTTCAATGTCATAAAAAGACATTTAATTACCAGCAATTACTTATGGATTGTCACACAATTACTGCAGTTATTATACTGCATATTCGAGCTTAAGTATCTTAATGGCTTAAATCAAATAAATATATATTTGTATGCATCTGTTTATTCAGCTGAAACCGAAACTGCAGCGATACATGTTTATATGTTATAAAAGCTGTTTTAATTAACGAGCAACCAGCTCAACTTCTTCATGCTGGTGATCTATCAATGCTATCGATATAAATTTCGATATCGTATTTTGTATACAGTTAAAGTAGCATGTTGTGTTACTAACTTTTTACTATGGGATATTTTATTTGATAATTTATAATAGTTTAACAAACGTGTTCTTCTTTTATGTTTATCCATTTCTGCCTTTCGTCATGTTTATATGCAAAATGATCTTGTGCATATTCATGTGGAGCTTATGTTATTATATTACAGATGTTATCCATCTCTCTGCCGCTGGTAGGTAGAGCATTCAGATTTTCACATCGCTGACACTCCGCTGAGTTATGCAACGCTTTTAATATACTTGTGCGTGTGTGTGTTGTGTATATTAACGACTGCTACGTCATAAGTTTGTGTTTGAGAGCTGCTACTGCTGCTGCTGTTGATGTTGTTATTATCTTTGCTGTTGTTGGCGCATTCTTTTCATATCGTTTTCGTTATTTTCTTTTCGCATTTCTTTGTGTGCTTTTACGCAGTACACGTGAGCCATGGAGGAAAGCTTTAGCTGCAGCTGACAAGCGACACACACACACACAAACGCACACAAAATGTGGGAAATTTCGTTAACAGCGACACGTATTCTGTCTTCTTTCTCTCCTCCTTGTACAATTTTTTTTCTCTGTGCAAGTCATGCATGCGAGCAGCGCTGAACTGCAAAAGTATGCTAGATATAATGGAATGCATAAAAAACATTTTTTCATGCATGTGCAGCAAAAAAATGATGAAGAAATTCTTTTTCTTCTTCTTCTTTAGGAACTAGAATATTTTTAGTAGAATTTTGGTGGAGCTTAATGTGAATGTGTCGCTAAAGTTGATTAAAGGGGCAAGTCAGATAGCAAGCGAACTACTCAGAACTAAATTGACGAAAGAAAGAGTAGAAAGAGGCAAAAGGGTCCACAGAGAAGACAGAACTTAATGCAACAGTGACAAAAGATGATGATGATGATGATGATAAGCTTTTACTTTGCTTGATGAAGTGATAAATACATTATGCCAGCCACTTTGCCACTTTGCCACTTTGCCATTCTCTTGCCATATGCCACTTGGCAGTTGGGTGGCTGATTGGCTGCGCTTGATAAATTACATAAATTTATAGAGGAGGTAGCTGGACAACAAGAGGTGGACAAGGGAAAGTCACTGACAATAATTGAAGCGACTTCAAGCAAATAAATTAGCGCACAACACGTCGTATGATTAATGTGCTTATTGAAATGACAATGCGACCAATGTAGCAATGTGTGTGTGTGTGTGTAAATGTGTATGTGTTTGTGTTTGTGGGCGTGGCCTGAAGCACGACGGGTCAACAACACTTACAATTTTCAATCAGCTGGGGAACAGCAACAGCAATAGAAACCTGAGCATAAATTGCTCACTTTTGCCCCGCAAGCAAACCAAATAAGTCACAAACAGAAGCAGGCAAAAGACTTCAAGTAGAAATAGCTGAAGATATGCGCATATACAATTGTGGTCAATATAATAGAAGTGCTGCTAAAAGTAGGATTCATTTTATAGTGATTCAGACCTCTTTAAAATCTTTAAGATGAAGTAAGATTCAATTTGGTATAACTATAAATTATTAGTTTCTTAGCTGTTTTAAACTACTATTATTTTCCATATATTAAATTTTGACCGCATATATATAAATATATGTAGTAGTGGGTGTTTTGCCTGCAGCTATAATCTTGTATTCAACACTTTTGTGTTATTTGATTCCTTGCAAACTACGTTGGTGAACTAGAACCATAATAAGCATCTTTTGATAATTCGTTGTGTGTAAATCTACTCTTATCATTATTTCAACGACATATATTATACAACAATCCATATTTTGTATAATACACTCTGCGTAATCTACTATTATTATTATGTCAACTAACTAAATTATAGAAAACCACCTAGTAACACATACTAAGAATAGCTGTTTGTACTTAAAGCATATTATAAAAAAGGTAAGAATACTGAAATCTAAATAATTCTTATCTAGATAAATATTTTTAAAGAACACCACAAAATGAAAGAAATCCCCTTCAAGAAGATAAAACAAATTGAACGAAAATCTCAAATCTAATTTGCTACGAGTTGATTCCATAGAAGAATTTAAATCTAATCGCTGGAGAGCAGAGATGAGCAGTTCTTGGGATGCATGGAATATTACCTTGAAGCCACTGTTGCTGGGCTGGCGAAAGAAGCGAAAGGAGCTGGGCGTATCGATGGTGTGCTGACGTGAGAGGACGCCATGGCCAGTGACGCTGGACTGGCGGAACCAGGGCAGCGAGATTTTGCGGCGACTCTTGCGCTGCTGCTGCTGGGGCTGGGCTTCGCCGGCGACTGCGGGAAAGGTGAAGGGTGAAAGCGAGAGCGGCTCAGCTGAAGCGGCACCGTTCTTGGCCCCATTCTTGCCACCCGCCAACAGCTTAGGTGATAAGCTATCATCCTCCTCCAAGGTGCACAGCGGCGTATTCTGTGCCGAATCCGCCAGCGATGGCGATGGCGATGGATCCCCAATGGCAATCGGTGCACTCAGCGGTGGCAATGTTAAAGGTGTGTTTGGCAGCGAGGTAAATCCCGCTGGACGTTCATTGGCTGCTGCTGCTGCCACATCCACTGACGCATTGGCCTCGCTGCACTTGAGCCGCTCGAGAGGCGACGCCTTTTTATTGCTTGCCACATCGGCACCATCGACGCTATTGATGCGCTCCGTGAGGAATTTCTTAACGCTCTTCATTGCTCGTGTTGTGTATGTTTTTTATTTATATCAATTTTTTAATTAAAATTTATGATATATTTCCCATATGCATTTGGTCTTTGTATATTTATGTATTTAGTGCAATTGGTCCCCAAAAATATAGCTGCAATTATTTTGATTTGTTTATTTGATTGCTTTTGGTGATCCACAGAGATTATCTCTTTATTTATTTGTTGCATTTGGTCCTCAATAAAGCTGGAAACATTTTTATTTGGTCTTCAAATAAAGCTTTTAAGATTTGATTTAGTTATGGATTGCCTTTTTCCCAAATGTTTTCTTTTATTCATTTGTTGCTCCTTTGATTTTAAACTCTATTTTATTTAGGGTTTGTTTTTTATATTTATTTTCAACATTTTGACTTTGATAAAGGGTTTTTCTTGTTTTCGTTATTTTTCGCTTTACACAGCTTAGTTATTTTTAAAAGCGTTGGATTTTGTTATCAATAAATCTGCGCACAAATCGATAAATTGTCAGTCAGCAGCCAGCAAATGTTTTATTTTTAAACTTTATCTCTGTGCCAAAGCCACAAAAAAAGGCAAAAAAAAACTCAACACAAATTATAAAGCATTCAAAAAGGGTGGAGGAGGGGGTGTGTAGGGTTGTCAACTTGATTGGATTTGTGGAATACATAAGCTAAACGCAGCCACAGAGTCGCGTTGTCATTTTGAACGACTGCTGCGGATGCTGCTCTGCTGCGGCTCTGCTTGCCTGTCAAATCTGACATTGCAATTTGTATCTATTTGGATTGTGTTTTATCGACAGTTTCTCTGTCTCCACTCTTGTATTTATGTTTCTGTCTATGTTCCCCTCTTTCTATCTCTCTCGCTCTCTCTTGTGTTTTACGTGAAGCACTTACAGTTAGCACAACAATATTGCTTTTACTATTGCTATTTGTATTTTTGTCTGTCTGTTGTGGTCAAGCTTTACAACCGAGATCAATTTAGCATTCCGTAAAAGGTTCCGTTAAATATTATGAACTTCTCTACCGTTTTGGTACTGCTAGTGCTGTGAGACACAAGTTTATAGCATTTAGACTCCGATTCTGGTAAGTAAAATATAATAATTTCCCTATTTTGCCAATATTATCTACGGTATTTGTTTACTTATTGGAAGCTTGATTTTTGCGATACGCTTTCGGAACGGTTACAGTACGCCATGAAATTGTTTCGCTAAGTGGTTTCAATACGTTTTTTTCTAGAGAAATAATATCGTTTTCGGTATTGGCGTTTTCAATAATGTGGAATTTGTGTTCCAATTTTGAGTAAGCATGCATGTCCGATTCAGCATGAGAAAAACACCGTTATGCCATACCATTAAGATATTTTGATTATAAATAATATTTATACCGATTACAGTCCCAGTTTGGCGTTTCAAACATTTAATTTTATTGAATAAGGAAATAATGAAATGTTGTTTTATTTTAACTAAACTTTTAAATATATTTGAATTGTGTTTTTTCTTTTCTTTATTTGTATCTATTGATTTAAAGTCTGTATATTTTTTGCTACAGCTTCTTTTGTCAGATAATAAACGGCTGGCGCATTTTGCTAGCCAAAATGTGTATTGAATTTTCATGAGCAGCCGCACGTATTTGTTTAGAGGGTGTGTGTGCGAGTGTGTGTCTGTTTGTATGTAAATGTTTGTTATTTTTACACTTTTGTGCTACCTCTGCTTCAGCCTCTGCATCTATCGCAGTCGCCGTGTGCTTTTCAGAATTGTGGCAGGTGTGGCACAGCGCTCGCCACTTGACTAACAGCTTTTGAACTGAACCCAATTGCAATTATGTTTCAATAATTTACGGCCAACCAAATAATAAATGAAACCAAAACAGAAACACAAACACAAAAAAATCGAGAGAAAGATGCCCACACACAACGCAGACAGGGAAAAATAGTTTAGAGACAAACTGCGTGCGCAAAAGCAACACAAACAAATACACAGAATATGTCATAATAAATTTAATACCCTTTCCCAAAAGCCAAGGAAAACAGTGGAAAATTCATATGAGAAGCTTCCTATCAATATCAAGTCAGAATGCGCCAGTCGAGAGAGCTCGACTTGGAGTTACTCTGTAATTCAACAACAGTTGAATGTACAGCTACAAACCAAATTTGTGTATTTTTTTCGATGGTTGTGTTTAGCTAAAGATAATTGCACAAACTTTATGAGTCACTCAAAAAATATTTTAAATTAAATAACTTAAAAGTATTAATTATAAATGTTAAAATGTATGATAAAAAAGATAAATAAAAAATCTGTACAATATAAACTGATTGTCCAATTATTAAGGACAAACATCTTTAGATTTACAAAGAGATTGCAGACAAAATTACTCTCATTGTTAATTCATATTTCATTTTGAAATTAAGTTATGAAATATTGGTATATTAAAATTTAAAGACAGTATCTTGCTCCTGATTTTTATTGCTGTTTTTTTTATCGATAATCGCAAAAGAGCAACAAGAGACAAACTGGCATTCCATAATCTTCTTAATTGTTTACGCTAATCAGGTATATATATGCCTTGGTCGGAGCTGCTTTCCTCTACCTGTTACAATAATTAGCACAATTTTTCATAACCCAACATTTCTTGGCCTTCTCCTTCTATAGACAATTTTTATTCAACTAAATATACAAATTTCTAAGCAGCAGCCATTTAACAAGAGCAAATTGTTTATCCAAAAAGAGCACTAACCACAGAAAAATCCGAGCTGAATTGTTATTTCAGATTTCAAGTTGATTTACAGTCAGATAGTGAATTAATCAAACCCAAACAATAAAACTTGAACAGGCAAATATATGGAAACGGACAACGCAGTGCTTGCTATCTAAAAAACTAGAACAACCAGAACAAATATGTCCCAAGAATTGCTGAAGAGGGTATTTAAAATGAAAACAAATGAAAGGTTAAATAACGTATACGCGTGAAATGTGGCATATGTTTGTTGGCGAAATTGGCTGAGGCCGTTTTGCAAAATGAAAAAACCAAACGTGGACAGCTGCTCGCTAAGTGGCAAGGGAGGAGGAGGAGGTGGAGAAGGTGGAGGAGCAATGGGTGCTGGTGCTACAGTAGATACAACATATAGCGTAAACTGATGAGTTTTGTGGCTCAATCGCAGTGAATGGCATTAAAAATTTTGCCACACATTAAAAAAGATCCCCCAAAAAAGGAGAAGCAAAAGCTGAATGATATCTTGTGACAAATTCCATCATCTGTCTGCCGGGCGTTGACAAACGGTTTCAGTTCCCAGCTGCCACATACCCCACCACTGCCACGCACTCGTGGCAAGCTGAAGGCAGAGTGTGACAGAGAGAGAGAGAGAGAGAGAGAGAGAGAGAGAGAGAGAGAGAGAGAAAGAGAGAGAGAGGGATTCGCTCAACTGCTAATACTTTCATTAAATTCGCTCTCGAAAGCCAACTTAATTCAATTTGTTCAAATGAATGCGCACATCAGCGAAGATGAGACGGAGAAGGGGGAGTAGCTGCTGTTGCCAGGATTTCCAATTAAGTTTATAATGTCCAAGTGGAACTTTACAAAATATTAGAAAGATTTAACGGGCATCATCCTTAAAGCATTTTAAAAAGTTTCGTTCAAGTTTTAAGCAATATTTAAACTTTGTTGTCAAATAGAATCATGGTTCAGTTTCCTTCTCATTTTTATAGATACTTATAGTTATTATATAACAATGATACAGCAAATAGTTTCATTATGGCGCAAGATGATAAGCACAATTTGAATGGGTAAAGTTTCTGTTTCGATTCAGATTTGACAGTCTGATTTTTTTTATATTATTTACCATAACTTTTTAATAGATAATTTCACTTTTAAATTGAAAGAATGAGACAGCAAATAATTCTTATATGACAGTTTAGAAGTTATCTCCAATCTGCTATAATTAAAATAGAATATGAAGTCTTCATTTGAGAAGCTTCCCTCTGTTTCTGTTTATTTCATTTAAATTTAAAATATTCATCTATAGTATTTCACCTATAACATGTCTTTGAATAGAAATAAGCCGAACCCATTTGCAACAACAACTATAAATTGCAATGCAGCAACAACTGAAACAACAAAAACCACAACAACTACAATAATAATTATAATGACCAAAACATGTCTTGTCATGGCAACAACAAGCCAAAAAACAACAAACACAAATGTCAAAACAACAACAATGATAAACACTATTCGAATTGTGTTTAAAATGCAATAGGCTAAGCCTGCTATTAACTCTATTGACAAGTCAAACAAGACACAATGTGCAGCACGCCACACCGTTAAGGGGTAGACAATGTTTAGACTATACGATACACTGTCATGTGGCAAGAGACTGTTGCAATTGCAAAACTATTAATAAATAAGAAAGAGGATTTGTAAGAAGATAATGGGATTTGGAAAGACATGATAATGAGAATGCTGCAGGAGTGCATATATGCAGGCTATGAGATGCCCAAAAGTGTTGCTAGAGTATTGCAATTGCAGGATAACTTTGCCAACCAATTTTCGCAAGCAATAGTTTATTTTTATCTTAATATATACAAATTCCAGTAAAAATTTATATTAATTCATTCCACGTGCCAAAATCACACTTAAAATTCTGCATAACTATTGTTTTCTTAACTTTTGATGTTTTCTCTAAATTTATTCGTTACCTAAATTTTTCTGTATTCCCAGAAATAGTACTTAAGCTGTTATAAATCAACATTTATATCCATATTTGTCTTAGGCAGACGTGTTCGCTCGAAATTAAATTTTGCATAAGTTCAAATAAATAATAATAAATTAAAAAGATTTTTCTGTGGAAGAGGCAAATGCCACAAGAGCCATGTTCTTAGCATTTCATCCACAATGATTATTAGCTAGTACGAATTGTTCCGTTTTGCTAGCACACACACACGAATACACCTACACACACATACAACGATCGGAGTGCAGTTGACAGCGCCACTTGTCGCTGATGGCATTTTTTGAGTACTCCCAAAATCCAAAAAAAAACAATGTCACCAGTCTGTGGTCTATTTATCTCCCGCTCGCACTCCCTCAGTTCCCCCCCCCCCCAAAACACTCTCTCTCACTCTCTTCATCTCTGCCTTTGTGGGTAGCCCAAACAGAAGACAAGAGCTGGATATAGAAATAGATAAGAGATAGAGAGAAAGAGTAAGAGGAGTAGGAGGTAAAATAAAAGTGCTACTTAAGTAGCTAAAGGCGTGAAAAAGGTCAAAGGCAGCACAAATTGTGGGTGTGAGTGGCAATAGGAGTGGGGTTGTGTCTGCAGACATTTTTATAAGCACCAGATTTTCATTTTTTTGTGTTTTGTATGTTATTTTTATGGTTTATTGTATTTTTTGTGTTTTTTTGGCATAAGGGTTTTAGCGCAAAAATGAGCTTTGCTTTTAGTTGTGAAGCAGCAGCAATTTATCATATACATATATATATATATATATATATAAGCTATATGTATAGCCTTATGCGCTGACTGTTGACATTGCTGCACACATTTAGTTATTTATATATTGTATTTTTTTCGCTAAAATTCGCGTCTTGTCTTCGATTTTTGATTTATAAATTTTCTTTTTGTTATTTTAACATTGAACAATTTAATGTTTTATGGCTGAAATTATGAAAAAACAGCTGGCAAATTTATTGCATTTATTTTTTTTTTACTTTACTTTTGATGTATATACGCTGGAATAGTTTTTTATCTTCAACGCTTATCAGCTGATTAAAAATCTATTTGATTTCGCACTTTTAATTAACTAAGACTTTAATTGTTGTTGATTTACGCTTGAAAATTTTAGACTTAAAAATCACACAAAACACACACGGATTAAGAAGGAAATTCGGTGGAGAGGGAATTTTCTGAGTTGCACTGATTTTGTTTGCTAGTGACAGAGTTTAGCAGTTAAAAGAATAACGGTATATGATGGACACGAATGTGACGGCGACTGCAACTGCAACGGCTGGTGTTTTGTTGACCGGACGGCGCGCATCTGCAGGCAGGCAGCTGCTGCTGCTACGAAGCTTAAGGAAGAGAGACAGCAAAGACAGCAAAAGATGATAGCGGACAGTGTTGATGACGACCGACGAGCGACGACCGACTACTGCGACGGCGATGAACCTATTGGCTTTAACTCTACGAATCAACTGGAGCAGCAAAACGCGAGCCGCAGCCGCTCTACGCAACGAAGCCGACGACGACGAAAACAACAACAATAACAAAGGAGCAAACGCAGCGTAAGCTGCGACAACAACAAACAGCGTGTCTGTGTGAACCGCCAAAAAAAAAAAGCTCACAACGAAAAGAGAGCGCAAGCAACGAGAGAGCATGAGAGAGTTCAAGTGGCAATCTGCCAATTAGCGGCAGCGTTGCGTATACGTAAAAGCTTTTTTCAGCTGAGTTTTTTCTCCCTCACACTCTCAAATGTGCCTTTAGCACATTTTAGTATTGCCTAATTTATAAAAAAATTAAAACAGGTATTCAGAGGATCTGAACAGCAGTTAATAAAATATATTGTTTCTTATAAATTGAAAACTATTTATTTGACTATTTAATTTTATAATTTCAAATCTAAACTGCAAATAAATCTCAGCAATTGGGAAACATCTAAGGCAACTCTAAAACCACTTATGTCAAATTTATAAGGCTCACTCACACACACATGTGAGTGCAGCTGCGACGAAAATCTCATTAAGTTCTGCTATGAATTTTAAACATATTGCAGACAAGCCGAGCCGCAAAACTAGTACAGTGGCAAAAACGCCAGCAGCAATAACAGTAGCCAATAGTATCTCAGCAGCAGGAGCAGCAGCATCCTTAACAATAAAGCTCAAAACATTGAGAGAACATCAGAGAGAGTGTAACTGAGAGAAAAAGAGCGGTAGTGAAAGCAAGTGAGAACGGCATACGCGCTTTTTATGTGAGGTAGGACCATCAAATACAAAAGCTTTTATTTTCATCAAAAGCAAATAAGCTTCAAGTGCTTCACAGCATAAGCTTTCAAGGGGCAACTGCAAATACGAGCAGCAGTAATGTAAGCTGTAATAAAAACTGTTAGGACGAGAAACATTACAGCACCTACAGCTGATGACAATTCTAACAAAAATCTCTAAGAACAGACGAAACTGATGAATTTGTTAGCTTAATTAAAAATCGAGAAGGGAACCGTCAGCTTAAAAAAACTATCAAGAAATGTTAAACCAAATAATAAACAGTGCTCAGCACTGCAACCGGCTAACACATAATAGAACAAATGCTAAGTTGGACGCTAACAGAACTCGCAGGGAATGTAACTGTTCAATTTAAAAAAGCAGCTGTTAAAGCAAACCTTAACAGAGAGGTATGCTGTTAACTTTTAAACTAATATAATTAGAGCTATATTTGTAATTAAAAGTTAAAAACTTACCTTATTATCACTGTCTGTGGTATTGCCCGAGCCAAAGCTGGCCAGAGAGCAACGATCGTGATCGTTCTCCGTGAGAGGTTCATCCAGATCACGCGATGAGCGCTGCGAGGAGCCCGACTTCTTCGCCGGCGACTTTGGCAGGGTCAACGAGGTGCCCGAGAAGCAGGTTTCCTGCATGACCTCACGCAGTTTCTTAACCCAAATCTGCAAGAATATTGACAAGGATTAGACGAGAAATTGAGGATTAAGTTGGCAGTAAGAACTGATTACCTGTTTGGTTTCCAGGCTGTTCGCCTTGAGCACAATACGAGAATCGGAGAGCATCGGTGAACGACCCGTCCACACGGCAAATTTGGTCTCATCGCCCTCGATGTGCTCCGTGATGCCCATGTCTGTGGTCATCAGTTTGCTCTTGAACTGGTATTTAACGACATTCGATTCCTTGACCTCCTTCGCGAACAACAGATACAATTCGAAGAGGAAAACGCGCCGTTCGCGACCCTTGCGTATTATCTGTTTGGTGTCCCAGGCTTGGAAGGCATCCTGGAGCACAACTTCGCCCAGTTTATCGATGGACACATCACAGTTCTCGAGCAACGACAGATGCATTGCATCGTTGGCCTTCTTCGGCACATTGAGCATGACTTCGAGACCCTCTTTGATCTCACCGTGGCTGCCCTCGCAACACGACAACAGATCCTTGAGCAGCAGTTGATATTTAGTGATCCGTTGCACTGGCTTGATGAGATATGCGGGCAGTGGATGCTCCACTTCGAGGCGCCGCTGTAGCTCCTCAAAATAATTGCCAGCATGCTGCACGAGCAGATTATTCGATGTGGGTTTGTTCTTGCAATAATGCACATACATATCAAACTTGACGGCCCACGTCACAAAACAATGTCCGACATCCTCGGGCATTGTTTCATACTTCTCCAGCTCGCACAAGAAGATCTTCTGATGAAAGTGATGTATCTCCCGTATATTGCCAAAGATGATGTCCTCCTGGCCGAGCAGAGGAGTAGGCACATTGCGCCCGCTGCGAAACTCTTCGAGGAAACACTTGATGCACGTGGCCAGATCATTGACATACGCCCGCTCCGTCTGCATCAGCTCGGCCATGATGAACTCTTTTCGCCGTGCCGATTTACGTTTCTCCTCGTTGATCTCTTTGCTGGCCGCCGAGCTGGCAGATGTCGTTAGTTTGGCCTCCAGCGTGGGATCTGAGTGACGATCGGTGCTGTTGCTGCTGCTGGCGCCGGAAGTGCTGCTCATAGAGCTGTTGGCATCCGCATCGGGTTGCATCATCATCAGATGTAGCGGTTGCTTGGCCATGCCCAACGATTTCTCCAGCTGCTCACAGTAGCTATCCATGCGATTGCTAAAATCCTTATAGCGTTGGTCGACGGAGGCAACCCACTGCTTGATGGAACTGGCATGGGCATGTCCCTTCTCCACCAGACTATCGGCGAGTTGGATGAGAAGCTTGACCCGTTCCCTTGTCTCCTTCGCCGTGCTGCGAAATTCATTGTGCTCCTTGAGCAACGATTCCGTTTCCTCACGCGAGATGCCGACAAGATTTGTGCGCGAGGAGAGATAACCCTCGCCGGTATTGTGTATCCATTCGATGGCCTGCTTGGCGCTCCTCTCGAACAGCACAAATTGCTGGCATTGATCCAGCGACTTTTTGCGCAACGTCCAAAACTCGAGCACTTGATACTCCTGGGTGAGCAACTTATCCAGCTTTGTTTTCACATGCTCCTCACAGTTGCCCTGGGTGTATTGATAATACTGTTGCGAACGATTCGCATACTTGAGGAATGTCTCCGCAGTGCGACGCGCCAGGGAGCACGCCTTGAGGAATGCCTCCTTTTGTTCCTGATGTTTGGAGATTAGTTGCACGATGGTTTGGGCCTTGTCACTACTGCCACCGCCACCGCACCAATCGTCCTCGCGCCGATACTCACGCTCCAGGCTGTCCAGCACCGAGCACACCTGCTCCGCTGTCTTGTAGAAGTTGATGGATGCGGTGACCAACTTGTGCCGCTCCTCGGCATACGTCACCAGCTGTTGCCACTTCTTGGTGACATCATCGCTGATCTCGCGTATCGATTTCGGGTCGTAGTGATTGGCATTGATTAGGGCATCCGCACGATATTTCACCTGCACAGCCGACGTGTGCGTCTTCTCAATGGCAATCTAAGCAGTTGAGGCATCAGTTAGTGTTGTAAAATTTCAATATTTTAATTGTAACTCACCTGAAACTGTTCGTGTTCCTTGCGTAACTGTTCCGCCTCCTGAACACTGTTGGGCGTGACAAAGCTGGCGACGAGCATCGCTTCGCCGTTGCGTATCCACGAGATGACCTGGTTGGCATCGTTCTGGAATTGACAGAGTTGCACAGCCTGCTCCAACTTGGCCCGCTTCGCCTCAGACAGTTCCTCCAGATCGATTTCGCGCTCCCGCAAAAAGTCGAGCAAATATTCGATGCGTGCCTGGGCCGTGTGCGTGGCATCCGCCATCGAAATGAAGCCGGCATTCTCGAAGAGCTGCAACAGATCCTGTCCCTGTTGTAGTATCTCATACGTGGCATTCTGTATGTCCGTCACAGATTCGTTGTGCATGCGGATTAGTTGCTCCGCTTTTTGGTAGTCACGCGAGAGATCCGCATGCTGCAGCTCCTCCGACCAGATCTCCAACTGCGAGGACAGCTCCATGGCATCTCGTTCAAAGTAGCGCAAACGCAGTATGAGATCGGCGCGAAATTTACGCGCTGACCACAGCTCCTCCACTTCGATCTTCTGCTTGCTAAGCTTGTCCAGCGTCGCCTCGAGCGCGGCCAGCGAGCCCGTATTGTCCACATACTCCAGCGAGCGCATCTCCTGGAGCAGCGCCTCGCCCTGTGCTATAATTGCTATGCACGTGTTGACGGTGCTCTCCTGCTGATCGCGATACTGTTGCAGCAATCGCTCGATGCCCTCGAGATTCTCCTGCGATAGTCGCGTCTCATCCGTGCTCACATCCGTGCGCAGAGATTCAATCCAGGCACTCACCTCCTTTTCATGCGTGTAAAATATAACTGCCATTTCCAGGCGACGACGGCGCTGCTCCACTCGCTCTGCAAAGCTTGCCACCTGCAGCTCCAGTTCGCGTGCCACCGAGTAGATCTCATTGGGATCAGCTTCACCACTGCGTGCGAGTTCCTCCGCCGCCGCGAGCAGCTTCTCAGCATTGCTGTACGTATTCTGGGCCACATTCTCGAAATGTTCGTGCGATTTTTGATAGACTCGCGCCTTTTGCAGGTTGCGTCCAATTCCGGTGTTTTTGCGCAGAAAGACTTCACCGTGATTCTTCAGCCAATCGAGCACCTGCTTAACATCCTCCTGGAAGAGACGCAAGGCGAGCGTCTGATGTAGCCGTATCTTCTCCTGGTGCCATTTGGCCTCCAGCTTGCGATGATGGCCCAATATTTGGTGTATGACGACAAGGACATGACTGGCGCCCTCGCTATAATCCGCTGCCGGATTCTGTCGCTCATATTTGTTGTAGTTGCTATTACTATTGCTGTTGCTGCCACTGCTGCTGTTGCTGTTGCTATTATTCTTGCGATAGTCGGGCACACCCGGTGGCGGCGACTGGTTGCACACCTGCACCAGATGATCCAGCTGATAGAGCAGCTTTTTGCTCGTCGAGTGCACCTCGGTGTATGCCTGGCACATCGCCTCGTACAGCGATTGATGTGTCCTTATTGCCGTCTCCAGACTCTGGATGTCCGAGGGCAGCGGCTGTGATGCTTGGCAGGCTGCTGCCCAACTGGCGACACTATTGCAGTATTGTTCGGCCTTGTGATGGAAGAGCACACTCAGTTGGAGCACTGCCGTCCGTTCGTCCAGCCCCGCACCAAAATCCTTCCAGGTGCGATCGAGTCGTTGCGCCAGTGTTTTTATATGCTGTGCCGCATAATGTTGGCTCTCGATGAGGCGAGCGGCCACAGCCAAGATCCGATCAATATTCACATTCACATTCATTGAGGCGACTGCGAATTTCTGATGCTCATCCTGCAGTGATTTGGCGCCGGAATAGTTGTGTCCAATTTCGACGTAGCTCATCTGGAACACATCGCGATTGTGCAGTATCCAATCGAACATCTTCTCGCAATCCTGCTCAAAGAGACGCCACTGAAAGCACTGATCCAGCTTGACTTTTTTGTGTTGCCAGAGCATCAGCAATCGATCCTGGCCGGAGTGGATGAGGTCGATTTGACGGAGCGCCTTGTTAATGGCGGCCGACATATCCGGATTGTTGCTGCTGCCTGGCGCAGTGAGACGGGCAGCCTGTTGCTGCTGCTGTCCGGCGGAGGAAGTGCCCGAATCGGAGCAATCTGTTGTACCTGAGTTGCCGCCAGCGCACTGCAAGAAAAATTAGTCAGTTAATAAATGTTTATCATTAAATACACAAGCTCTACACTCGAAAAACAATCGCACTGCATTTTAGTAATTCACTTTAAAATCGACAACAAAAATTTCTAAATACATTTTCAAATTTCTAAAATTCAGATCGATGTTTTTTCGAGTGTTAATGTCGATGAGTCATGCTTCCACTCACCTGCCCCGCTTGGCCCGTCGAGTTTGTTGTGGCACTTGCCACATTGATCTTGGTTAGGAGTTTGTTTGCCTGCATATCAAGATCCTCAATGGGCAGCTTGGTAATCTTCTTGCGCATCTCGTTGTGATGATCGATGGCATGCCTCGCCAGGCTGACATCTTCGGCGAAATCGTTGCGATTGAGATCCTCCTGGAGGTCATCGATGCGATCCGCCATATCGCCCGCCTGCCAAAAGAAATCCTCAATCGCGACACGTGCGTCCGTCCACTGCTGATGGTCGTACAACTGCTGTCCATCAAAGTCGCCCGTCAACTGATGTGATTCGGCAATCTTGTTGAGCGCCTCAATGGAAATGGTCTGCGTCTCAAATTTGTATTTATTCGAGCTGATCGAGGCGCGCTGCTTCTGCCAGAAATTGTCCGGCTTAATGATGACCACGTTGTGGATGTTGGCGCTAAAGTGTTCCTGCAGCACCTTCAATATCGTCTTCACGTTCGTCGAGCAGTTCCCATTGCCTCGCATATCGATAATGACGGTGAAGCCGAGATTCTTGGCCGCATCGCTGCAAGTGAAAGGTGAATTGGCCATTTAAAAAATAATAGGTTTTTTAAATTATGCACAGGTAAAAGAGACAGCGAGAAAGGGGGAACAGAGAGAGAGAGAGAGAAAGAGTGCACGAGTACGTGAGTGAGAATGTTGTTGCTTTATTTGCATACTCTATGCAATTAGAGGGTAATATGATTTTGAGAAAAGCATCTGCAACCCATAAGGTATATATAGTCTTAATCAGAGTTAATAGCGAGACTCGATGTATCCATATCTATCTGTTAGTCTATATTAACTTACTATTTTTAGAGACTACAAGAGATATAAGTTCATCTAAGTTCTCCATTTCATAAAAGTTATACAGTTATCTTAATTTATCGATAGATATTTTGTTGAAGAGCTGCCAAAGATTTCTTTATTTAATTTAAAGTATAAACTGAAAATTAAAGTATTTACAATTGAAAAATTTTAAATTCAATTTAAAGTTAAATGATAAAAAATCAATAACTAATAACTTAAATAAAAGAAAACATTAGCAAAAATATGTATTATTTGCAACGGCTGTGTTCAAATTATTTTCTAATCTATCCTTCTTGACTGTTGCATTCTAAATTGTTTTTAGTTAAACTAGATTTGTATTTCTGATACTTTGTCAAGTGTATTTAAAAGTCGTTTATCCGCCAGCTACTAACTGTTCTTTCTTTGTTCGATTTTGGTTTAGATTCTTCTTTTGGTTCGTTGCTCTGTTTACGTCTTTTGCATAAATTACGACTTTTCACTCTAAGCAACAACAAGAGAATCGAGCAAACATTTTCTAATGCTTTGACACAAATTTCAGCTAATAATTTCCGACGCAATGTCTCCCCCCCCCCTTACCACCTCCGCCCCCATTACCTATCACCCACCTCTTTGAAGACCCCTTCGTGTCGTGCGCTCTGATTTGCATTCTATTTGAATTTTAATCACAACATTAACAATAAATTTTTTTTTTTTTTTTATTTTGATTGAAATCACTCACTCTCCTTACCCCCCTCTATCTTTCTTAGCTATCCCTCTCTCTCTCTCTCTCTCTCTCTCTCTCTCTCTTTTCTTTGTTCTGGCTTCTTTATAACATGTTCGTTTTAGTCGCTATCTTTTGGATTTATTGTTCTTGGGTTCATTTGGGATTCTTGTGTGGTTTGCGGTGCATTTCTAAGGGTTTTAGCCTATGAAGAAAGAGCGACGCTTGACTAACCGAACCCAGAATAGAATTACACTGTTGAAAATTAGGTGTATGTTGTTGGATACCCTATTGCAAATGTAGATCGATCTAAAGTATTAAATGAAACTAATCCAAACTGCTTATTGCTTATATTGGCAAAGCTTAAAGCTGACAACTTATCGGAAATAGCTTAAAAACAGCCGTTCCCTAAAATTTTTTTTCAAATAAATATTGAAAGTTTGCACTTCACGCACAAGTTGTGTGTGTTCCTTGAATGACTAATAAGTATTGAGTGCATGGTTTATTGGGGAGCAGCCGCCAAATGTCTCAAGAATTTTATACACAACGATTTGTTGTTTATCAACAGCTGAAATCGGGGCAACGAATCGAGTCCCAAGAAAGTGACGCCGTAAACTTTCGTGTTGAGCTCAAGAAAAAAAGAAAGAGTCAGAATGAACTAGTTGACATAAACTGGGTACGACTTGTAGATACCCTCTACTTAAGCGTACTTGACTTGAAATTAAATAGAATAGCAATTCTGTAAGTAAAAATACTGATAAACATAGCTCATATTTAAATAGTGACCACATATCATTTATTATGTTAAGCAACTGTGTTGATTCAATAATGTTAACTATTCAATGTTAGATTTGCATGTATTATTAAAACTGGAATTATGTACAAATATGTTTATCAATATTAAGAACCATGTTAACAAATCTGCTGATCGAGTGTTAAGTGCGGGTTAAGTTCTATTGCGATGATCAAATAAAAAAGAACTACTTGACAAAAACTATTATAATAATAAATCAAATACAAATTAGGAAACCTTATATCGAGATATGGGACAAAGTGAATATATCCAGGTTTAATAAATATATATGTACACTTTTATAATTTCATCTGCCTATTAATCTTAAAACATTTTTAATGATTTAAGGGTACATAAAAATATTGCCCGCAGGAAAAACCAATAGTCAACAACAAGAGAAACTAAAATTGAAATGCAAACTAATCAAAAATCGTTTGTTTAACCCATAAATCTCAGTTCGAAATTGAAACAAGGCAACTGACGAAGCAAAATTTATACAAAAAAAAGCCAGCGCCAAAAGGGAAGTTTTGGCCTCGAACGTGCCAACAATTTTAGATGAAAATATTCCCTCTGTTGTTATTAAAAGTACAACAACACAATTTGCATTGATGTGCAGCTCAGCGCTGCCCCAACGCGAAGACAAAGACAAAAGGCGCAGACAAATAAACAAAAAATGCTTCGCCAAAAAAAAAAACAAATACAAAAACGAAAACAAAACAAAAACAGCGCAAAAAGACAACGAAATAAAAAGCAGAAGCCGCGATAAAAACGTACACTGGGCACACTGCCATCCAGGAGGCGGAGGAGAGGAGATAAGACGCAAATGTCTTCAGCAGTTCCCCTTACAACCATCATCCACACTTTGCTTATCAGTCAAACTTGAGGCGTCAACTGTAAAAATGCTTTGCTTGTATATGGGTCAGTAAGATAAGAGACTCTGCTAATAGGGGGCAAAAAGAGACAGCCCCACACTAGGTGCAGCTGATAAGACAAAAATGCGCGACAAGCATGGGAAAAAAGAAGCAGAAGAAGCACAACAACAACAATTGTGATTCACTTTGTTTGCTGCTGCTGCACATTAGCGCCATTTGCTTGTTGGTCTCTGTTTCGCTTCGTGATTGAACTTGCTTATAAATATTTTTATGCTTATGCCATGGGTAAAAGTTTTCCCTAATGAATAAACATAAACGTGAAGACGATGAAGAAGCAGAAGTAGAGGAAGAGGAAGAAGACAAGTGTGTGTAGTTATCTCTTTTTAGAGCAGACGCTGCGAACAGTGCCGATTTTTAAACTTCCTCTTCTAATTTCAACTAGTTCGTTTTATCGAGCGCTCACTGTGGGTTATTCCTGCAAAGCTGAAATAATAATTTCTAGCGACGTATACGCAAAATTTTAAATGACTTTAGTCGCCTTCTTAAAATAAATAAAGCCCAATGTTTATGTGTACTGTTGGCTGCTCTAAAAAGTTAGCTGATTTTGGATGTTGTTCTAAACCAATTTAAGGTTTATTAAAAAAACCACGACATTCTTCGATGAATCGCATTCCACCTTTTATTTCTCGTTTTTTACATGTTTGCTTTGCTTCTCTTCTTCTTCGTTTTGGCACTTTGACCGCATTAAAAAAAAAACAATGTTTTTTTCAGCATAACTTTCGGCTTGCCGCATTCTTTTGGCAAACGAGCTTCAAGCTGCCGGTTTTTTTAATGCGCGCTTTGCTTCTTGTTATGTAGTTTCTTAATCGTGCTTTCTTTGTCGCACTGATTTTTATGCAATTTGTTTTTTTCGCTTTGCTTCTGTTTCTGCTATGAGCGAGCGAAACACACTACGTTTGCCTTTCCTTTACTCCTTTACACTCTCTCTCCCTTTCCATCTCTCTTCTTCTTTCCTTTCTTATTCAATGTCAGCTTTTGCTGCAACAATGTGCGTGTTGTTCTTGATGTTGCTTCGTCGCCATTGTCGACGATTTGCTGGCTGCTGCTGATGATGATTCATAAAACATGCGAGAACTGGAAAATCAAGTGGAATGTGTGCATGCAGTGGCAACAGCAGCAGCTGCTGCAGCTGCAGTTGCAGCTCAATGTGCGGGTGAGGCGACAAAACAAAGCTAAAAAAACCGCAACCGAAGCGCGGGGACTGCGACGCCAACGTCGACGTCAGCTGACACAATGGCTACACATTGTACGAGCCGGCTGCATGCGTTCGAGCGAGAGAGAGATTGAGGAGCAATATATAAACATTCCTTGTTACTGCTACTTCTTGCCAAAAAAAAAGCGTAAATAGAATCGTTTGTGGAATCGATAATAAATTTAAAGAATGGATTTCAGACTAATAGAATCGATTACAGATTTACATAATCGACTTTAGACATACAAAATTAATGGCAATAAACATTCACTCTTACTGTTGATTCTTCTTGAAAAAAAAAACACAGAATCAATTAAAATTTGCTTACTCACCTTGGTATGCTAATCAGATAGCTGAGCAGGCGACGCAAATCCTCTGGTTTGAGCCGATCTCTGCGCGGCGTTGCTGGAAAGCATAATAAGGGTCCGCCACGCCTATCGCGTCCGCCCGTCAAAAACACAACACGCTCCTGCAGCAGCGTCATCAAATCCCGAGCACGTTGGCCGTCCATTTTCTGTTGTTTTTGTGGGCGTGAGGGGGACGGGTAATGGGTGGAAATGCTCTTGTTGTTGTGTTTTTTTGTTGTGGTTTAAACCAGAGTTTTAAGCTGTTTTAACAATGTTATTGCGAAGGCAGCGCAGCATAACGGAATTGCCTTCGAATTTCACTTAATTTCAAAATATATTTCTTATTGTTGTTGCTTTCATTGATTTTCGCAAATTTCTCGCTGGCATTTTTCATGGTCAAAGCAGCGCTACACGTGTGTGTGTGGTTTGTTTAGAGAATGAAAGAAACGGCACAAAACAAATTAGCAAAGTGGATATGAAAAAAATACAACAACAACGGTCACACTTAGCATGCACCATATATTTTAATTACATTTTCGACATTTTTCACCATATGCAACCCTCAAACAAACACACGCACACAACGACAGATAGGGACACACACATGCAGATAAACATGTGACAGGAGCGGGTAAATGTTAAATGTCATAAATCAAGTCACGCAATCGCCGCATAAAACATAAACGCGGAAATACACACACATGTATAGACAAACACACACATACACTTATGCGTTTATTCTTATTTTTAAACTCGGGGAAATAACAGAGACAAACAAATGTTTCTATGTTTAATAATATAAATCCGGTGAGTTGACTTATGTTGACTTTTCGTTCTCATTCGTTTGGTTTTTAATTGCCATTTACAATATGTATTTATTTTTATTTTTACTATGGTGTGGAATAGAAGGAGAGAAAAGTCCATCACTATCAACACATCATCTTTTAACAGATTTGTTTCATTTCGTTAGCAGCGAAGAAGAGTTCTGCGTCTGCTTCTTCTCTGCCTCTTCGCTTCTTTACACCTTCTTCTTATTCTATGGATACAAATTGATTTTTTTCACTCTTTTGGGCCAGCGTTTGTTGGCAAATTTCGTATGTTACCATAACGCGAATGCATTTCACTTGCTGTTGTGCGACACACATATTATTAGAATTTTTATTTACTTTTTTGTTTACATTGTGCGTGTTTGTTTAAACAATATCGCGGAGCACGTAAATTTTGCGAAATTTATGCGCCTCGCTCGCTTTGTTGTTGCACTGTTAATGTGCTCGACCCGTCGTGTTAAACTCAAAATGGAATGTTAGGCCTAAAATGGTGTGACCAACTCTAATTAGCAACAGACAACATGAAATGCTGATTTCAGTATTTGGGGTTGCCAGCTTTATAAAATTGCGATGTAAACAAAGCAAAATGCTCACACAGCTGTTTAAATCCAACTGGCAACGCTCCAATTATAAAATATATTGCAATAAGTGTTTATATTTCCTTTGTTTCTGCTTCTCCAATCACAATAACAATTGCAAAAATTCTGCGCAAAATCAAAGCCGCATTCCAACGAAAGAAGCCGCGACACAAGCAGCAGCCACACAGCTGTTGTCACCAAGGCGACGACGACGACTTCAACGCTGACGTCGCCTACGAAAACGAATTTCTTGCCACAAGCAGAAATCGGAGCCGAAGCAGCACAATCAGAAGCAGAAACAGAGGAGGCTCTGTTGTCGCCATGGAGAGCAATTTGAATCGCATGATCAATCAGACCCGGCATCCGCTTTGCGGACAGCTCAGTAAATACACAAATGTGATGAAAGGTGCGTAGAGTGCATAACAAAATGAAAAGTACGCGACTATAAATATACCCTGTATTCTGCTATGATTTGCCTTGCTTTGCCATATGTTATGTTAAAACTTTTACTCACTGTTAAACACAGCTGACATGTGCATGATGAGTAATAAACTTTACGTGTGCGACTATAAATATATCTGATATGCAGCTAGAAGTGGTATGGTTATAGCATTTTATTTTAACATATTTACTCGCTGTTATACAGCCACATCGAACAATTGCTTATTTTATGAGCGTTACTGTAAGCTTTACCACCCCTCTTATTCTAAAGGCTGTTAACATGTTAACATGCATATGCATTTATTTTAAATATGTATTTCGATAATAGTGCCCTACGAGAAGTTATCGAAAATTTCGAATTCAAATTTATTTTGATAATGTCACTAAGGAAACTCATTTTTAATTCGTATATCTTCTCTTTTAAAGAATATTTACCACTAACAAAACTAACGACTTGTGTATCTTTTAGGCTGGCAATATCGCTGGTTTACTGTAGACGCGAAATCAGGATATCTCAGCTATTATTTGTGCGACTCTTCCTCGGTGGGGGATGACATTGCACCCTCTCCGCATGTGCTGGCGAGTGCACCACGTGGCCTGGTCGAACTGGCTGGAGCTGTTGTCTATCCCAGCGATGAGGATTCGCGCACATTTTCCATTGCCTGCGCTTCGGGCGACACCGTGAAATTGAGGGCAAATGATGCACGGGCTCGCCAGGAATGGGTCGATGGACTCCGTGCTATCGTCGAGAGTCATACCAAGGCAATGGACATTAGCAACTCCTCACCGCTGCCGGCACGTGAATTGCTCGCTGCCTCCGATGCGATGGTCTCCGCTCGTCAGGCCTTGTTTCTCACCGAGCAATGGTTAGTTGGAGAAATCCTTCTAATATATTATTATAGTAACTTTGAGTAATGCTTTTGTTATCCCTTTAGCAATGCCTCGTTAGCTCGTGCCATTGAGAATATTGAATGTGCTGCCTTCTTGCCCACGGATCCCGATTTGTTGATGCTCAAAGCAATCTCCACGGCGAGCACTCAGTGTCTGCATCAATGCCTTAGCCTCCTGCAGCGACATCAGGAGATTAACCAGCCCCAGACGGATCTAACGCCACCAGGCCCTGGACTGACAATTCCATAGCAGTTTCCCTTGTCCTCCTAACAAAACGAAACGTGTATCAAATCAAAGCAATAAAAACGGGCCTGGTCCTCTGTCAATGAACAATGAATCTCGAATATTCTAAATTATCTTATCTGTAAAAAAAACGATTGTTTTCGATATTTACCCTATTCAAATGATTTTCAAATGTTCCCACTCAATTTGAACTAATAATATGGTTCTTTAACAAATGTTAAATTTCTATTCAGGTTCTGTATTTTAGTTGCTGCAGTTCCAGTTCCAGTTGCGTTCCCTTTTCACAAATGAATTTTCAAACGCTTTTGTTTTCCGGTTACTTTTCAATTGTTTTTATAAAATATTTTTTGTTTCTTTTTTTTTGTCATTTTTTGTTGGTTTTTTGTTATACGATTAATAAGAACATTCATTTCGACATTTAAAGTTAATTTGAACATAAAGTTTGCACTAAAGTTGATAGAAAACGAGAAAAAAATACGTTTCGGGAGATTTACCGATGCGTTTTTTTGTTTTTTTTTTGTGGGTTTTTTTTTTTTTAACTTATTTGCAATACAACGTTGTGTGAATCAAGTTTTTTTTAATCGTAATATACCAAAGTGGTAAGTGGAACATTGGAGTCTATTTGAGGGAGGGGAATGGAAGTGTTTTAGTTTATGTTTATCATATGAAAGTTACATACACATACATAAATGTCTGTCTATATATATATATATATATATATTTAAATATATAAATATATATATATATTTATGGCTATGGCTATTGCTGCAGTTGTATAAACTGTATAAATTAATACTTATTTTATTTTAGATTTGATTTTTAGTTGCCGTTTGCTTGCTTGCTATAAATATGGTAAAAGGATTTTCTAGTTTTTCACTTTCACTTTTCAATTTTCCCTTTTTATTCGTTTCGTTTATTTATTGTGTGCTTTTTAAATGAGTTTTCTTGTTAAAAACATATAAAAACATTTTGCCGAAAGTACGCCTAAAGTTTTTTCAACTGAAAATATACTTTTATAATTATTAAAAATATATATGTATATATATTTGCCAGACTTTTCTAAATAATTCAACGAAAGTTGCTGTTCAATTTTTTTCTTGGGCGCTGATCAAAATAATAGAAAATATACAAATTAATTATTTTACTTAATGCAAAATTAATGCTAGAAAAGGCACTTTAGAAGAGTAGACAAAAAAATATGAATTAATATCTAATCTTTCAAGTTAGGTACAAAACATTAAAAACTTACGTTCAAATATTCAAAATATTTATATAATCAGCAGCCGCATTTTTTCTTGAATAAAAAACAACAACTTTCATAAGTAAATTTAGCTGCTAAATTTTCACAATTTTCTATAAAATTTTGTTTGTATAATTTTTTTTTTAAAAATTCACATTTAATTTACAAATTTTGTTTCGTTTTCTTTTTTTAATCTAAAAATTTTTAATTTTTTTTTTGTCACTGAATTTAATTCCGAAAGGCATTTTTTGTGAATTTTTAATTTTTCGTTTTTAGTTTTGTTTTTAGACCTAAACATTAAATTTAGTTGCTTCCATATTTCAGCTTTCGTTTTTGTATTTGGTTTTTTTTTTGTTTATAATGCACATCCAAAAGTTGTTAGTTTTCTTGTATTCATTTTAATTTAGTAATTTTGTACACTCATTTTTATAAACTAAATAAAACTGGGCACACAATTGCTAATGTATTAATAATTGTATTCTTTGTTAAATATTATATATTAGTTTTATTTTTAGTTGAAACTGTTGTGGGACTTTTGTTGTTTGTTGTTTGTGGAATGTTCCAGGGGTTTAATTATATTTTGTTTTTGCGATTTAGAGTTGAACTGTTTAAAATTAAAGAGATCGCTATTTAATTGATTAAGCTTATGCGCTATAACATAATAATACTTGTTTTGATTTTCGATTTCTTGTAATACGTACTTTGATTAAATTTAAATTTAAATTTAAAAACTATCCAAAACATCAAGTGGACAATTAAGTTGAACGACCGACCGACAAAATAAAAAAAGGAACGCGCGTTTTTTGAGATATATATATATACGGTATATAATCTCGAACTTCTCTAAATCGAAGCAGCATAAGTATAGACTATATACACATTAAAATTAATGGCTAACAAAATATCTTCAAATAGTAGCATATTTAATTTTGAAAAATACTAAAAAAAAAATAAAAAATAATTCATCTTTTGTCAGGAATAGATAAATATTTATATACTTAGTTTTAGTTAAAGAATTGTGTTCCAATTTAGAGAGGTTCGACTTTATATACAATATATCTTTTAAATACTATATAGTATAAAGTACAATCTTTTTCAAAAATGTGTGTTTTTTTTTTATTTCTATGCGCTTCTCAAATTTGAATTCTTTACAATTAAAAAATTAAATAAACAATTATCTTTGCGATTTTTGATTGTTTAGTTTTTGGAGTTGGGAATCTCTACTCGCCGCTGGTTGTGATGGGTTCCACTTTGATGCCACCGCCACTGCTGCTGGAGCAGATCTCAGTAGAGATGGCGCCTATTCCTGCTCCAGCTGCTCCCGATGCTGCTCCAGTTGCTGGCATCGTTGCTGCTGCTGCAGTTGTTGTGGCTGTTGAGGATGCCGATGTGGAGGAGGAGATGCCCACGTTGCTACCAACGCCCACCAGCTCAGCCAGATCCTCGGCAAACAGACGACTGGGTGAATAGTCCCGCTTGTAGCCCAGCTCCAGACCCAAATCCGTCAGCGGTGAATGCAAGCTGGGCGTCTCGCTGCGAAGTGGACTACTCTTCGCCTTGGACTTGTCCGCATGGAGCAGCCCAAGATGCTGTTGCTGCTGCTGATGGAGTTGTTGCTGCTGTTGGTGTTGCTGCTGTTGCTGTTGTGGCATGGAACTGGCACCGAAACCGGGTTTGTGCTGCTGCAGATGATGAGGATGAATCTGTTGCTGTTGCTGCTGTTGTTGCTGTTGCTGTTGCTGCTGCTGTTGGTGCATTGCATGTTGCTGCTGTTGTAGCTGCAGCTGTTGCAAGTGATGCTGCTGCTGCTGGCTGAGCAGTGCGGCAGCGGCGGCGGCGGCAGCAGCGGTGCTCTGATCACGATGCAGTGCAACGGCCATGCTAGGCGGCAGATTCGGCATGAGGCCGGCGGGACCGCAAGGTGACGCCGCATGCCTCGGCGGGCCCACCAGCGATGGATTGGACCCGCTGCTCAGCGCCGGCGATATGCTCGCCCTGCCACCGCCCGGTCCACCCGCCAAATGTGGCGGCAATTGGAATAAGCCGGGCGGCGGTGGCGGATGCGGCGGCGGCCCCGCCTCCCCGTGCTGATGCTGCGCTGCTGCTGCCATTTGCATCTGCTGGCGTATATTGTGCGCCACGGCGGCCACTGCCGACATTTGCTCCTGCGACATTTGCTGGTCGGCTCCAATAACAGGTCCACCAATGCCGCCAACGCCTCCGCCACCGCTCGTTGCCCCGCCTCCTGCCGCGCTGCCCATGCCATTGGGGCAGGCAAGTGCGCTGAGGCTGGCGGCGCCGCTGACGGGCATGCCACCACCGGCGCCTGGATAGCTGAGCGGCATGTCCTGCAAGGAAAACACGGGCTAACCCGATCGAAAGTTTAGTGCATGTGTTTTTTTTTTAAATTTAAAATAATGCACTTTTTGAACTGACATTTATCGAAGATAATGTTAAGTTGGCTGCACTGCAATGGCTTTCGATAATTGCTGTTTAGCTGCGACATCTGTTGTCATATCTTGGTTTATAATCAACAAAATGTTAAGTGAATAACGAAAACAACTTAAAAACATTATTATCGTTTTTTTTTATAAAGTCATCTGATTGTTTGACAGCGTAATGGAAAATGGTGGCAAATGCTAACTTCATAAACTGTTTAACTTTAATCGATATTCAATTATTTAAGTTGTATTTGCTCTAAAAGATCGCACAACGGTGAATCGATATCAAATTAGCCAAACCTTAACTGGCGGCTTATTAATCGAATGATTGATACTCAATTATTCAACATAAGAGTAAAGTTTGACTGGCAGCTCAAAGGCTGCTCAACGGTTAACCTTAATCGACTAGTCGATAATCGTTTGTGAAAATCACCAGTTAATCAATATTTAATTGACTAAACCTAAAATGGCTGCTCTGTTAAAATTTAATTGAATGATTTGCATACTTTCATTTTAATAGTGCTACCAGCGCTACTTACCGAATGCCGACCGTACGGCGGTAGATGAGCACCCAAGCTATCCTCCTTCAAGTCCTTGTTATCGCGAAAAACGACCGTCTTGATGACACCCTTAATATGCTCATCTGGCCAAATTCCCAGCAAAATGCGTTGCGGCCTACCCCTGCCCTTGGGCCGCAAATCGGGTCCGCCATCGATGGAGGGTCCAAGCATGTTGTGTACCCGATTAGCATAGAGCACAAATGTCGGATATGGAATATCGTATTTGCGGGCTGCCTGCGACAGTGACAGCCCCTCCTTCAGCACACTGAAGATGGCCTCGGCCATTGTTTCGGGTCGCCAGGATTTTAGTGGACCTCGTTCGCGAAATCGCATATGATGCATTAGATTCTGATTGGTGTTCCAGCATTTTTGCCACATCGACTGCAGCTGATACTGATAGCTGTCTGCTGGAAGTGCGAAGAGATAAGAAGATAATAACATAGCGGTAAATCTTACGGCCAAATGCTGCCCATCATCAGCTGATGGCAGATTTCCTTTTTTTAACAGTAACACAAACCTGCTAGCGAGGAGCCAGTGGCGCCCATCCAGGCGTGCGAGTTTTCCATCATTTTTGCCTGGTCACACCAAGAAAAAGGGGGAGATGCAAGAAAGACAGAGAGAGAGATAGAGAAGTGGTTATTGAATTGATTGCATAACTGGGCTTAGTTGGTGCGCAATTTGCTGCCTGCATTGAATCGAAAGATCGACCTATTTTCAGGAAATTGTTTAATTTGAGCATGCTGTTGTCGTGGGGTATATAGGCTTAAAAGGACCTTTTAAATATAGAAGAAATAATTTTGATAATATACGTTAAGCTAATGTTAATAACATGCGTTACCGATCCTGAGATAACATAGATAATGCTGCAAGCATTTATGTTATATACTTCATTTTCATAATTGCTTTCTGCACTAAAACGAACCTATACAGGATCAAAATTAAATAATATAAAATTAAAGTTTAGTTAGAAAATAGTTTATAATTAGTTTGTAAGCAAATAATGGCTTTGAATGTAATGCCAATGATACGGCATTTTCAATGTAACTACAAATACAACTGATATACATTATGTTAAGTTTCTGTTAATAATACATGTTATCGATCCTTAGATAACATTCACAGACAATCGCTTGTTATACAAAGCATTGTGTCAATTGCTTAATGCCATAAAACAAAGATCACTTTTTTTTTTTAAATTTGAACAGGGTATTTTAGAATCTAGAATTTAGTTTGTAACTAGTTTGTAAGCATATAATGGCTTCGATTCTAATGCTAACGATACATTTAACTGCAGTGAGTGTTCAGCGCTGTTCGAGTAGTTTCCATCGTTGTCGTTACTGTCACCGTTGCTCTCCTATGCCTGTCTGTCTGTCTGTCTGCCCGTCTGTGTGTTTGCCAAGTGCCCCTTTGTCAAGTGTGTGAGTGTGTGTGTGTGTGTATGTGTGTGCTCTTACTATTGAATTCACTAATTGCATAACAAAGTAACATTTGCATATTGTTCCACATATGTATCTGTATCCCTAAACGTGTCTGCTTCTGCTTCTGCTGCTTCCTCTTTGGATTCTAGACACTAGATGCTAGACTGGTGGGGCAGGCTCTTGGGCGGCTCTGGCTCGTTGTCAATAACTTCATTACAAAAATTTCGCATCATAAAACATATCAAGTAGCCGTAGGGCCACTCTTGGAGGCCACTTGTGCCCATTTAGGCTAAGTATTACTTGTAAGTTTGCCATGTGACTGCGTTGCTGAGTAGCAGTTAAGTTTTCCTTGTTCTTGTTATTCTCGTTATTCTCGTCATTCTCGGTTTCTCGGCTTCTCAGTTTGCTGCCCCATGTGTGCAATAATAACAACATAATGTTGCTGCCCAAAATGCATTGCATATTTTTATGGGCGCCAGACATGCAAGTTCCCCAAATAAGTTCCCAAAACTCGCCATTTAACTCTTCGCTCTTATTATCAACAAATTATATACAATATTAAGCACTTTTTAACGTAGCCTCTTTGACCAAATTACTTTATCTGCATATGGCTATAATGGCTAAGTGAGCTAAAATGTTCAACTTCTACCAGATTTATTGGGTGGAAATGTTTACGATTTCTTCACTTGCCTTCACAATATCTTTGTTAAAACTTAACTGATTATTATAAAAAGCAAAGGGAGTTTTTGCATTTGTTTGGATTTATAATTAATTCTATTGAAAATTCAATTTAAGAACGAGATTTTTAGTAAAAACATTAGAAAAAATCATACAGAACAAAATTCATATAGGAATCCTACGAAAAAAAGTCTAAATTTCACTTATTTATAACTTTGTCAAATTGTATCATATTTTTAAATTAACTATAAATTCAAATTTGAAAACATGGTTCTGACAATAAAGTAAAACTTAAAAAATAGTCTATGAATATGGTTCCAAACTTTTCTTAGCCATAACTCTGTGAAAACTCAACAGATTTTCAAAATCAATGTCGTTTTGATCATATATCGACCTCTATATTAATCTAAAACTTAAATTTTAAAATGTTATTTTCAGTCAAAACTCGTCTAAAAATTCTGGGCACAGAATCTCGGTTGACAAAATATTTCGTAGATTCTATTTTCAAATCTAGATTTCCAAAAGAAAATAATATCTTCTCCACAAAATTTTTATCGCTTGTTTCAGTTGTTACTTTAATATTTCTGGGCAATCGATCAGTGCATATATATATATATATATATATATATACATGCATTTGGTAGTTCTACATATGTATTTATGTTTATAATATGTATTTCTGTGCAACTAAGCGAAGAAACGGCTGCGGCCGTCAAAGCGAGGCAGCAACAATAACAACAACAACAACAAGAGCAGCAGTGCAATGCTTGCAACATGCCACATCAAACTACGCAGCCAACTAATGGTCCATTCGTGGCACTTGGTTATTGACGGTGAACTCCAATTGTATTAACAATGCATGGGGCCAGCCAGGAATCAGCAGCCAGCAGCAACTGCAACTGCAACATTCACTGGCCACTGAACTGCAACTGGGCGGGGCAGGGGTTTTGGCGGAGAACGGGTGCAGGGGGCAGGTGATTGAGGTAAGCAGCGATTGCAAGTGCAACTGCAACTGCTGCATTTAGCTTTGATGCAAAATCGAAACGTGGTCAACTTCATTTCGCTTAATTTCGCGTTTAGCTCCTGCACTCACACACACACACAAACACACTTGCACACACACACAGTCGCGCGCTAATCTGCCAAAGGGGCTCAGGGGTTGGGATTGGTGTTGGGGTTTTTGGGGTTGGGTTTTGGGGCAGGTTTCATGACTGCCACTCAGGTATGACATTTTGGCAGCGTCGAGTGCACCAAGACTGTCAAATGAGTTGTAATGAAATCTCGTGCAGTGCGTGCATGTGTGTGTATGTGTGTGTGTGTATGTGTGTATATGTATGTGTGTATATGTATGTGTGTATATGTATGTATTGTGTGTGCAGCTTTTGGTCAGTTGCACATATAATAAATAAATTATTTGGCATTTGGCGTACGTATTATTGAAGGCAGGTGGATAACCAGGCACACACACAACACAACACAACACACACACACTGACACACACACACACACGTGTGGCGCCATCTAACGTCTGTCTTTGCGGCACACAAACTTGTGCATTAGCGTGATTAGTCTCAATAGTCGCTCACTGGCATTTAGCCTCAACAACAACAACAACAACTTGGCCATTTTCCCTCTGCTTTAAGCGACAAATTAAATTATCCAAAATTTCGCTGCGTTTCCGCCATCTTGTCTGGACCGACAAAAAATAAAGCGCTTGTCTATATATCTATATATCTATTAAGGTATATATATGAATAAAGAAAACGCCCCACAAAAAGTGTCAGGGAGCCAGGAAAAAGGCGTTGCACTCAACGCTATTGAAACCTTTGAGACGTGTCTCCCTCCCACTCCCCCCCTCACTCTGTGTCAGCCCTTAGACCTTAGATCCCCCACACATTGTATAATCGTTGAGGCGTTAAGCACACGACAAATTGGGCGGAAAAAGTGCCTCCTCATCGAAACCAAACCAAACCGAAGCAATCCAAACCAAACCAAACCAAACCAAACCAATCCGAACTGGGCTCATCCCTCAACTCTTCTTGACTTCCACTTTTGTGGCACTTGTGTGTGTTTCGGTTTTTTTTTTTTTGTATTGTAGCCGCGGGGTTCGCGCCACTTTTGCGGGGTGGTTCCTGGCTGGCTGCTGCCTGCCCTGCTCTGGCCTGCCCCGCCACAAATCTGGTGATTCGTTCGGCCTGAAGCACCCACAAATGCAATTTAAACAAATTCACAGCAGGAAATTTCAACATGTGGCGAGAGCAACCCAATTTGACAGTCTCACAAGATCATCAAATGATGATTAACAAACCCATCAATGGATATTACAATGACTGCAATTGTATTCTTCATAAATTATATATATATAAATCATAATAATAACTGGCAACAATCAGTAAGATAAAAGTGTTTCAGCTGTGACTTTCCGGTACGGAATTTAATACTGGAAATGGAACAAGAAATATCGCCAAAATATTTTTGGTTAGGTTAGGAGAAGCATCCCACTAAAAGCCCATTTGGGCTAAGTTTGGCCAGATCTGCTCTGCTTTTATTTTTATTTATTGTTATTTTTTTATTGCTATTTAAAGCGTTTTATATTTGTCTTGGTTTAGGTTAAAGTATAATTTTTAATATTTAATTAAGGTATTAAAAAGCGAAAAATAGTTATCATATCGTATATCAAATTCACTATATAAATGCTAATTTCAAATTCAGAGTCATATTTAATAAGCTAACATTTTTTTTTAACTTTTATTCAAGCCAGGAATTTGCCATTTTGTAGCCTTAAGCTGTGAATTTGACATTTCTGATTTGCATGCTCAATTAAACAAGTGAACTGTAAATTGAAGGACGACGCACAGGAAATTATTCAAGTATATATATATATATATATATGCGAGTGAGTGGGTAAATTTGTGTAACCAAAAATTAATTAGCGTGAAAAACATTATTGAATGTTTGAGATTAAGTGAAAGCAATTGACAAAAAGACGAAAAGCCCAAGAAGACGGATGCTGGCAAAAACTTGCATTAGTTTTGAGCGAGCTCATTTCCTAACACACACACACACATACACACACATGTGTGTGTGTCGCACTTTTAATTTGATTTAGTCGCAAAACTTGCTTGCTTCATTAAAATTCGTGCAACGGCAAATAAAACAAACTTGGTGCCTGGCGAAGTTTTTGGCGCGCGCATTTTGTGTGCTACTTGAAACATCAATTACAACATGCAGGCTGCAACAGCAACAGCAGCAGCAGCAGCAGCAGCAGCAGCAGTAGGCAGTAAGCGGCATCAACAAGCGGCATATTTCCGTGCAACATAACCTACCATACCATACCCCCCCATGCACCCTTTTAACCCTTAGGCAAGCCAACAAGCGTTGTGAAGTGTGCTACGATTTCACTTGAAAACTGCAATCAAGTGAATTTCGATATGTATGTGTGCCATGTGTGTGCGTGTGTATGTGTGTGTGTGTGTGTGTGTGTATGTGTGTGTTTGTGTCCGGGCCATATAAAAACTTCATGGATTTAATAATCAAACCATTGGTGGCTTCGATGGGTGAGAGGGGTTGGGGTGGATTGCAAGGGGAAATGAGGACTTCTCTCTACACTTGTTCGTCATTTCCTGTACAATTTTATTATATTTCATATATGGATGAATGTTCCCATGTGTGTGTGTGTGTGTGTGTGTGTGTGTGTGTTTGCGATCGGCAATAACAGCTTACTCTACACATGAGTACTATATGTAGACGGATGTGTACCAGTCCTAACACATCCACCCACACATCCACCCACACATCCACCCACACCCCACCCCTTCGCTAGCCTATCCCCTACCCCGAAACTGTACCAATAATAGGCAAATGTTGCCGGCAAATAAGTATTTATATGAAAATATGAAACGTTGCTACATTATAAAAGATGCTCTAAGTATGTGTGTGTGTGTGTGTGTGTGGGTGTGTAAGAGTGTTAGTGTGAGTGTGTGTGTGTAATAATAACAGAAAAATCATTAAGTACTCAGACAACAGTTGAATAATTTTGTGCTGCTGATTCAGGCAGGAAACTCTGATATGGCAAATTCACGTTGTTGATTTTCCAACATTATTTATAATTATGTTCATTTTTTTTTGCGCTGAGCTAGCACATTAATTAAGAAGTGTCCGCTTTAATTTACTGCACTTTATGTTTCTTCAACTTTATAATGGGCAGAAGAGTGCAATGAAGTTGCGAAAGAGTATTTATTAGCACAGATTAAGGCTTCCAATTTAGTATAATAATAAAACCTGAAATCTTACACATCAACTGCAAAAATTAAATAATATAATTCAAAAATCATAATCATAATAATCCGATAAGAAACACAGATT
Organism: Drosophila demipolita; assembly: GCA_035042405.1. Lineage (NCBI taxonomy): Eukaryota > Metazoa > Arthropoda > Insecta > Diptera > Drosophilidae > Drosophila > Drosophila demipolita. Next base: position 5,010,695 of record JAWNLI010000059.1, on the reverse strand, counting down.
TTATTAACCAAAAACTACAAAAAACTTGTATCAGTAAGCCTGCTATATATTTAAAAGCTAAGTCGAGCTCTCTCGACTGCTGTATTCTAGTTTTTCTTTTGCACCTAATTATAGTTTTATGTTTGTAAAAACTTCATTTTTATATTATATTATTTCTTTTCTTTATCGCTTGCTCAGCTGTAACTAGTCAGTCAACTTTAATTTATTTCGCCTTACGGGCTTTATTTTTTTTTTTTGGTATGCGTTTTACACTTTACAGACTAATTGCCTGCAATCGCTGGATCTGCTGGAACTAACCACTATTCCTCCATAAAAAACAAACAAAACAAGCAAACTTTAATTTTTTATCATTGTTAAAAACTGCGGTAATTTATACAACCGACAGCAAAAAACAAAAAACTTTTCCCAGTCTAAAATGAAGCAAGCGATTAGCAAATGGGAACAGTTAGCTGGCAGATGGGGCGGGGAGATGGTGGGGGTGCTTGGTGTTTTGTTATAGCCACCAATCAATCGACAAAATAATGCGTTAACTTTTGAAAAGCACCGCACACACAGCTGCAACGCACACACGCAACTTTCACACACACCCAACGAAACAACAACTTTTTGCTGCCCGATTAGAAAAACAAAACAACAAAAATTATATTGCACGGGCAAATGGGCGCAGCGGCGGGGGGCGGTAGGAGAGGGCCTTAGGCCCAAGCTGAGGAACAGCCTCAATAACAACAATAAAAAGTTTAAAATATTGCAATCGACATACATACAAACACACACACACATACACATAAATGTGTATATAAACATATATATTTAAATGTAGATTCGCATTACAAAAAGTCAATTTTTTGCTCTATTTCTGTTTGAGAAATTTACTTTTCAAACACTTGGACTTAAACACGAATTTCGTCTATTTATAAATATTATTATTATTATTATTATTTTGATATTATAATTATTATTATCTGCATCGATCGAAATATCTAATTTTTTTATCTACCGTTGAGCATCGATATAAATTGACAAGCAATAACAAAAAATATCGAAAAAATATATAATTTTGATTACATACATCAACAAATTGCTGACCAACTGAAGAAAAATAAATATTTGATTTCTGTATTAAGACAAGGAGTTTTGATAGGGTATCTGCCCGGCGAGCACTCTCAGTTGGCCCATTCTTAATTGCTTAGTTAGAAAATTGTATTGCCTGATGAAAATTAAAGCGTTTCAACTGAGATCGAAAAAGTGTTGACTGGGAGATAAAAGTGCGAGAATAACAAACATTTCCGATAATTGGCTATATCACATAAACAAAAACGTTGCCAATTAATTTGATTTGTGCCTTTGACACCTTTTCTCGCGCTCATAAAAAACCTACTCAATTTGCATAGAAACATATTCAATTTCCGGTCAAAATAAGCAATTCCCAAAAGGCAACCGTGTTGTACATCAGTCGATTTGTAATGGGTAAAAAATAGAACAATATTGTATTGTCGATTAACACTTTATCAAGCCATAAACAAACTGGTCATATATCGCTCAACCCCCTCCCCCCCAATCCCCTCTGTTGACCAAGTAAAAACATTTAACTTACTGTTCATGCAAAACGGCTGCCAGAATTTTTTTTGTGTGTGCGATGCGGTTCCAGTTATAAATCACGAATCTTTAATAGTCACTGCCCAACGAAAAAAAATAAAAAAAATATATACTCGAAAATATTGAAAATCATTTCGACCAGCTCGCTTACCTATTGAAATATCAACACACACAGTCGCACACACGCAAATACACACAAATAACGATATAAAAATTGTTGCCTATTTTTTGGCGCACAAATTGCAACACAGCCTTCTTTTTATGCATTTTGTAGCTGGCTGTGTTTGCTGTTGTTGTCGTTGTTGTTATTGTTGTTCTCGGCACATTACGCGGCATGCAACGTCCCCTTGCTGCACCAGCACGTGCCGCACATCACAAATCGAGGGGCAGCAAACAAAAACAAAAACAAAAAAAAACACACACAAATATCTGCCCAGCCGCCCGGTTTTTAATCTAATAAGCAATCAATGATGTGAAAAAATGACTGCCAAACCATTTTAAGCGCTGCGGTGCACCACAGTCGAGGGGTGTGTGGGAGAGGGGAATTGATTTCCGGGGGCAGATTTGCGCCACATTTTTCCCTGACTTTTCATGCAGCCTCCTTTTTTTTGCATTTTGTGCAGCCGCTTTTTTTTTATATATTTTTTTTGGATCTGATTTTTTTTGTTGACTGCACACAATTGTTGCATGCAACTTCGCTGGTGCAACTCGTGTGAAATAAATGGCAGCAGGCAGCCGCCGCCAGGAGACAGGAAAAACAGTGGCCACTGGCAGCTGCCCCGTGTGGCTTTTGTTGTCTGGGGCATGTTGCACATAAACTGTAAATGCTGCACAATGACACTGTGTCCAATTTATTAGGTGCCACAATTTATGACGCCATCATCAACAGCCAACAAAAATTAAAAACCAACTCAGCTGCCCAGTTGAATTCATCAATATTTTGTGTACACTTTTGAATAATTTAATCGACTTTAATTGATTTACATAATTTGCATTACAGCGCAGCCAATTAGTCAATAACATTTAAATCATAAATTTAAAGGATTTGGAATATTTATTTATAAGAATACACAAATTTATTTTAAATACTGTAAAATGGAATTATTTATGAAAGAAAGCTGTCCAGAAATATTTTACTTATAGCTGAGTAAAATGAGAATCTTTATTTCAAATGGGGTGTTACTGTGGAAATAATCATTTCTGGAATTTGACTTTAATATATATATATATATATATAATTTATACAGGCCGACATTTGAACGACAGTCTTACAAATTTATTGACACATTGTTTAAAATTGTGGGAGACAAACTATCTATTTTTATCATTATGCTATCTATGAATTCCTATCTAGATACAAATTTTCTAATATTATTTCTGATATTTTAGCTCGCTTCTTGCAGAAAGTTGCTTTTCATATCGATTGCATTAGATTTTCTTAGATTTTCTTATTTCTTTAAATAATATTTAAAAATTGTGCTCATTTGACTTTAGTTATTTTAAATAAATTATTATTAAGCTTTAGTAACTTTTTTTTACATGCTTTGCTTAATTTTGCAAGAATTAAGAAAACTGACGTAAAGAAAAAAATTAATTATCAAACAAAATATATTCTTCACTTAGCCATTTTGATGTTGCTGCTGCTGCTGCTGGTTAACTCCTTTTTGTCTACCTTGGATATTTTATCTTATCTAAAAAATCTCATTCCCAGCCTGTCATCCCCCTCACTCCCTCGGCCTGTAGCCTGATGAAAAATGGCGAATGTCTGGCGAAAAATGTCTGTGTTGCCGAGTTGCGTTGAAGCGTAGCCAAATTCAATTTTAAATTTTATGAACGCACATCAAAAAATAAGAATGAGCTTGTGGATGCAAGGGGATGGGGGATGGTGGGGCATAGCTACTTGGGGGTTGTCGTTACAGCAAGTTGTGGCATTAAAATATGAAAAACAATTAAGCCGCTTGCCTTCGCCAGCGTCTTGGCCAAAGTTTTTCGGTGTCTCAACGGGGCAACGGTTGCATTAGAAAATGGCTGACGGTAAATTAAACATTTTCCTCGCTTTCTTTCCCTTTGGCCCCCAATCCAACTGCGTTTCGCTTGTCCCATTTGAGTATTCAAATAGTGGAACAAAATGAGTATTATGTACTATATTTCAATTCATAATGAATAATTCAACGTGTGGCATGCATTTTATATAAGACAACAGCGAGCTACCTTAGCTTGTTGGAGAGGGAGGGGGAGACAACAGAGACAATGAGGTAGGGGTATTGCAACAGAGAGACACTTTGTTGTCAGCTGCATGTTTGGGGGGCATATTATGGTAAATTTGCTTGTAGCCAGACAACTTGACAAGCCGCATCTGAATTCAGTTTGTTGTCGCGATTGTTGCTTTTTGATTGCTGTTGTTGTGCAATAAAATGTAATCAATTATTTAAACAGCCCACAATGCACATTTGTTAAGACAACAAACTTTTGCCAAAAGACAGACAGACAGACAGACAGACAGACAGACAGTCGAGAGATCAGCATCTATTGAAAATTTTATATTCTTTTCTGATTTTGCCAAAAAATTGATTTCCCTTCGAAACAATTTTTTTGAATTGCTTTTTGTGGTTGGTTTTGTAATTGCATTAATAACTGTACAAATAATAATATGAAATGGTTGCTTGTGTTTTTTATTTTAGAAAATAACTCAAGGTGGCAAGTGTACCAACATTCGATAAATAAATCGAATAATACTATTAATAAAAGGTATCCTAATATAATTGTAAGGTACAACTTTTTAAATTGGAGCCATAGTTTTCATAAAAGACCTATAAACATCTTTAAAAAATAATTCAATTTTTATTTAAGTCTTTTTGAAATACTTGTTTAGAACAAGAAATAATATTTTAGGCAGTGTATTTCACGCTTCGATATAAAATAAATATTTGTTGCTAGCTGTCTTAAAACATTAATTTTGGCCAAGAGGCAATAAGGCGTTTTTATTTGTTAATCTAGAGAGAGCGAAAGAGAGATAAAGATAGATAGATAGAGAGGGGGAGAGAAGCAGAGGCAGTCAAAAGTATTTTGCATAGTAAAGTGGCAAACGTTACAAAAAGCATTACTATGTTAAAGCCATTGTTTTTGTTGTTGGCCAAAAGTTTATGGCTCTGTTTTTGTTAGGCTGGTTGCTCTGACTTGGTTTGGTTTGGTTTGGTTGCGTTGGTTAGTTCGCTTGCCACTTTTTAGGTCATAAGACGTTACGCTAAAAGCGCCGTTCAACATTTCGTTCTATTTTAAAGACATTTTGCCCCACGCTCTATGTTATTTTTGTGTGTGTGTGTTGTTATTGTTGTTGTTGTTCTTGCTGTTGTTGTTGCCGTCAAGACTCAAGATTGGCACTTGATTGGCGTATATTTCCTGTTGCATATTTAAGTTTCTAGCTTAAGTTATAGCAGACGAAAGCAGCTAGCCAAAAACGACTTGGCGGCTAAATGCATTTCTATTTGTATAACTGACATACACAAATTTGCATTGAGCGCTACTGCTGCTGCTTTTGTTGTTGTTGTTGCTTTTGGCCGGGCTAAATGTTAACGCCGCTACTTGGCCCATAAAAAGTACTAAGGGTCGTGGGTTGTGGGCAGGGCTTATCGGCTTTGAACTAGTGCTTTTTTAAAGACAATTTGTGTGCTTGTAATTGTCGCACTAAGAGGGTATTTCAAGAATGTTTTCAACTTTGCAACTTATTGATTTTTATATGTATTTTTTTTTTTAAATTTTATATTTAGCTTCAAAAATTGATATCCGAGACTAGACTAGAAAGTGTGACTTTAATTTTGGCATTCCACAATCCGATCAAGCTTATTTTATGAACATACCAGGATAGAACTGATTTTTTTTATTTGGATCAACTATAGAATTTATATTAAGATAGGATAAAAATCACAAATTTATCTGCAAGAAGCAAGTTTATTTTGTATTTAGCAGTCAAATGCAGAGTCCAAGTTGATCCTCTGCAAAGTATCTTCAAATCGAGCTTTCGCGAATGGCACCTTATAAGTTCTTTAAATTTAATTGTCAGTCTGTAAGGGTATTCAATTTTCGGTGTGCTTTGGTTAGCCATGTTCTCATTTAATTAAATAAATGCAATAAGTAAGCGTCCAACTCATTGACATTTCATCTGTTGGGTAATTTATAATGTATAAATCTTATATGAATACACATATATATATATACATAAATAAGTGTGAGTGTGTGTGTATGAATTTACAGCAGACGTTGCAGCTGTGTGTTTTATGTTGGTTGTTGTCATTTTTGTTGTTGCTTTCATTTTGACTGGGCTGCAAATATTTCGCATTAATATGGCGGAAAATCCATAATCGAATTACAGAACTGCGGCTCTTTTGTTTGCATGTGTGAGTGTGTGTGTGCTGTGGTGTGAGAGTGTGTGTGTGCTGAGTGTGTGTGTTTGTATCGCTTTAATTGAATCCTTAACACTTTTGAGCTACTTACGGCCAACACGTTGCGTATGCGTAACTTATTATTATTATTGTTGTTGTTGTTGCGTTTGTTGTTGTTGCTGTTGCTGGTGTTGTTATTGATGCTGTTGCTGTTATTGTTGTTGTAATTGTTGTTATTGCAACCACAGCCAGGGCTGCCTACAAGCATGAAAGTAGCACAGGAACTGTTTGTCTAATTGTTGCACGACTTGATTAAATTACTATTCATTTCTACAACTAACATGAAACTTATTAAATTCTGCACATTAATTAATTAATTAATTAAGTTTATAGTTCCTTAACTATTTGCTGTTTAGTTAAGTTTTAAGCTGGTTGCTTAGCGAAATCATATATATGGTTTCGTCTGTGTCAGATTTCTAGTTAAAATTATGAATTGTTGCCCAATGCTAAAAGTTAAAATATATCTAAAAATAAGCTTTATTTTTAAGGCAATGATATTTTGGTTAATAATTAAAATAATTCCATTAACTGCTTCTTATAAAATGTAAAACTTGTTTACCAATTTTGGCTCTAAGCTTAAGTTAATTAATTTAAGGTTAAGGCTTCCAGTTAAATACTTTAGTTATATTCAAGCCAGTTAAAACTTAAATAAATAATTAATAATAATTGAAATAGTAGTACTAATAAATTAAAAACTTCTTTTTTTTGTACAGTTAGTTGGTTGCCTGCAGCCCTGTGGCACTCGCTGGTTATTCAATTGATTTGTCTGCTTTCAGTAAACTCAAACAAACCGTTCAATCTATCGGAACGAATGCTGCCACTGCTTCCCGCTACTCCTCTGCCCCCATCTCCCCCCCATCTCGTGCAAAAGAGCTCAGCTCTGTCTCTTAATTTGTATTTTTTTATATGTAATATATACATATATATATATATATATATATAATATATGTATATATAAATTGCCACACGCAGCTTATTGGCATATTGACAATTACACGGGCGATACATATAAATTAAGCAAACGGCCGATCGGCAAACTGACGCCTGACCAGCAGCTGCGTCAACTGAGGCAGTGGCAGAGACGGTGGCAGTGGCAGTGGCAGTGGCAGAGAGAGAGAGCAGCTCGGCTTGATGCGGCTGGCCAAATTTAATTGACAACTTACTGTTGTACAGGTCAGGCTGCCTGGCTGCCGAAGGGGTCAAGGGGTCAAGGGATGTGGCAAGAGACAGGCAGCGCAATCTGTCACAGCTCAAAGATACACACACACTAACATATGCAGGTTGACCTGGGACGGCTTACAAATTAAAATTCAATATTAACGCTCTGAACAAAAAAAAAAAAAAATAACAACAGCAAAAATGAAAATAATTTAAAAGCAACAGCGCTGGTGGGGCGCAAGGGGAGGCAGAGTGGGAGTAGTCGATTTGGGGCTATATTTCCATAATCGTGACTTCATAAAAATTAAACTTCGATTTAAAAATAATGAGCAACATGACGTGTTGCAGTTGCAGTTGCAAGAGTAGGAGTAGTAGTGGCAGTGGCAGTGGCAGTAGTAGAAAGCCAGCCAGCCAATATTATCATTGCGATGATGAACAGATAATTGAGTCGAAATAAAAACATGCCAGCAGTGGCAGTAGATTAAATATGTATATTTAAATGTGGCAAGTGGCAATCAATTTAAATTTAGACTCATTATTATTATTGAATATTAAAAGACGATTTAATTATAAATACAATAATAAAATATTGATCAATTTTCAGCAAGCAAAAAAATTGAGACGAGTTGGTCAAACGTATTTTTTAAATAGGCTAAACAAGAAATTGCGTGGAGAATATTATAGGTAAAAATAGGCTGAGTTTGTCCTTGTTTCAGAAATTATAAGAGTTGAAAACCCAAACAGATCTGATAGCTAAAGACTTGAATTAATCAGCCAGTCGAATTATTCTTACTGGCTACAAAAGAAATAAATAAATAGCCCGAGAAGAATCCGTCAGCTGAAGTTCATTTGAGACTATTTGCACTTGACTTGCGAATATATATATAGATGTATATATGCCGATACAGCAGATAATGCCTGGTCTGGACTGACTTGGTAGCTGTGAGGAAATACATTTGCCAATGCAGTTTAAATATCAACGATATCTTTGGGTGGCTGTTTGTCTGGCTCAGCTGGGATTGCGTTGCATTGACAACCAAAACCAAAACCAGGCAAACGACATACCGATGACCCCTGACCAAAAATAAAAAGTAAAAAAAATAAAAATAAAATAAATAATGGTGTGAAAAATGCAAACAGTCGCGACACCTTCGAGGCTGCAGCTGGATGAGCATGTGTCTGACTCAGTGTGTGTGTGTGCGAGTGTGTGTGTGTGTGTGTTGGTAGGTAAATATTTTTAATACGGCGTCGCATTCAACCGCAATACAAGGCAATTAAATATTTGAAGCCGACCAACGCCTCTCACATCCGCGCGAGTCGAGAGTCAGTTGGAGCTCAAAGTGAGAGGCAGGCAACATTTACACAAAAGCAGCAACAAGAACAACAACAACAATGGTATTTATCCAGCCAGTTGGCGGTCAGGATGCAACTGTGGCAACTGTTGCAACTGCTGCTGCTGCTGCTGTAGCATCTGTTTGTGGGCAACGATTGCCGCTTGATCTTTACAGCTCTTGTGGCAGTTTGTTGCTGTTGCATGTCCCTTGTCTGGTTTTTTTTTTTTCGCTTTTGTTTTAATTGCCGCCCAATAATAATCAAATAATTTGTTTATTGAAAAACATTTTTTACAATTATGTAAACAACAAATTGATTTTCAGCCATGAATAATTGCCTTTGCTTAAACCTGCAGCTGCATTTCAGTTGCTCGAGCCGCATTTACCGGGGAATGCAATTATTATTGAAGCGGAGCAAATAATAACAATGAATAATGGGCATGGGTGGTGTGCAGCGTGTGGCGTCTCCCATCCAAAAAAAAAAAATCACTAAAGCATCCACTGAGCAACCTTCGTTGTTGGCGTCAAATGTCGCGCGATTTTTGCATTTTTCTGCGAGTGTCAAAATGTGCTTATTAAAAATTCCACACAAACAGCAATTGGGGTGCCGATAAATGTGTGTGTGTGTGAGTGTGTGTGTGTTGATAAAGCATGGCATTCGCGAGTAGCCGAAATAAAATAAAATATTAAACAAATTAATATGTTGCGCACCAATTTGATTTATTTCCTGTATAGAAATTGTTGTCTACTTTGAGGCTGCCACAGATTAAAGCATTTTAAAGCTATCAAATAATGTTTGGCGAATATCGATATAAATCGATTGCCGAAAGCCACAAATAAGACTATTGATTATTTGAAACATTATTTAATTGTGAAACAAGAAATTTGCTTAAAAATTTAAACTTTCTACACGTAGTGAGTGGTTTTTATTAAGAACCAAAAGTATATTTTTTTTACCTTTCCCATTGGAGCATTTAGAGCTAAATTGATGGCCAGATCTGGTCAAATTTTTGGCTTATGGAATGTGTAAAGCAATTTGAAAGCTAATTTGTCCTATGTGCTATGTGCTCTGGCGGCCAATGGGAAGTTTTTCGATGGGGTTATGTGAATGGGTGCCATTAAGAGGAAGGAACGGGTTGGGGGGGGCTGATAGCTGTGCAATGCATTTGATAAACTGTCACTGGGAGTGACTACCACTTCACTTTGGGCATATTTAATGAAAATGTTGCCAAATCGTAGATGGATGTGGCCGGGGGTCATAGCGGATGTGGAGAACGATGTAGGAGATGTGACGGATATGGAGTTAGGGGTTGATTTTGACGTAACACTTTGGCTGCGATTTGACATGACAAATATGTGCATTGCCTTGTCTGTTGCATGCAGGACGACAAACACACGAGGGAGGCAAGTAAATGCAGCGCCATAAACATCATTGTCAACATCATTACGAGTGTCATCATTAACATTATCATCGTCAGCGTCGGCGTCATCATCATCATCATTAGCATTATCATTATTATTATTATCTGGCTGGCTGTGATTATCGTGCTCGAAGTGCGCACACATTTTGCATTTGCGCATTGCATGATTCAATAATGATTGAATTAATTGCGTTAATAACTGACACTAGCACCACAGCAGCAGGCAGGACGACAAACTGCAATGCGAGTCCTGTCTGACTGTCTGCCTGTCTGCCCGTCAACCTGCATCCTGGCGGAGTGTCCGTGTCCGTGTCCTGAGTCCTGTGCCCTGTGTGTCTGGGCTCAAAGACGCTTGGCGCCACCATCTTGCGTGGCAGCGCGTGTGGCAAAGCCACATGTTGACAAACTGAGGCATACAAATCGAATTTGCTGCTAAGTAGCCGCAGCAGCAGCGCGTCCGAGTCCGAATCCGAGTCCGAGTCCTCCCCCCCTTCTCTACCACTACAAAATTAGTGATTTTGATTTGCACATTAGGCATACGACATGTGTGTTCGCGTCCCTCCCTCCCTTTCCTGTTTGTGTTGTCCTCATTTGATTGATAACATACGATTAATAAAATATTGAATAGTTCACAAACACAAACTCTAAGCTAAACTCTGTGCCTCGACTGTCTGGTTCCATTGTTGCCACATTGTTGCCACATTGTTGCCACAAAAAAAACATAAATCAGTTATAAAACAACTAATTTATAATAAATTGTCCGCTTCTCAATGGAATCTGTGTGTTTTGTCGACATTTTGTGTATTTTTCAGCCAGTTTTTAATGCATGTCCATTCTAATAACTGCGAAACAGGAAAATGCTTTTAATGTGATTGCGCAAAATTTATTATAAATTGTGGGGCAATTAAATTTGCCAGTTTTTTTTGTTTATAAACAAATTAATATGATTTGCATTTTGAATGTGCATGTATTTAATGTCCACAATGTTTATTGAACATAGCTTTTGCAACTTTATTTTATATCATTTTTACTTAATTATTTATGGGTTCACTTAATAAAAATAATACCTTTTTATTTGCCCATTGCGTACTTTGCATTTATCGATCACCCAACCGATATCGATAACTACTCTAATCTCACATTAATATAAATATTTTTTTGCTAAATAATAGTTTAAAGCAACATATGCAGATTAAAAGCACATTGATTAATATCACTGTGATTACTTTGCAACTCGAAACTTTTTCTACACTTGCCTCATTATTATTTATTTTTTTCTTGCCATTACTTTTACAATTTCTTCGAATTTATTCAGCATATTTTTTTTTTTCAGCTGCTTCGTCTTCTTGTTTTGGCTAAGAGTGTTTTGACTGAGTGTCTTATACATTTCCATGCTTATGATTATTATTTTTGCACCCGCTTTTGTTTCATATGCATAAGTTTTGCACATGTGTGTATAAGTGTGTGTGTGGGTGTGTGTGTGTTGCTGAAGGAAACAAAAGTAAAGGGAAACTCGCTCACGCGTTAGCTACAAGTATATTAAAAAAGTCGAGGTTGAGTTGGGTGTGGGCAGAGTGGTGGGGGGGGGGAAGGTTTGAGGACTGGCAGACATCAACCTTTTGGCACCTTTGTCTTTCTGCCGCATCTGCTTCACACTTTTAATTTGACACATACACCCACACACGCACACACACACACACACTCAGTCACTCACACACATGAGCTGGCCTAGACAAAGGCACAAAGTTTTGTTTGATTCCTTTTGTGAGTGCAGCCAGCGACGACGACAACAACAACAACAACAGCAAAAACAACAACAACAACAAATACAACATCAGACAAATAATTATCATTGATACAAAAGCATAATGCATACGCTGAAAATACAAATACAAAATACTCGAAACATGCATATGTTTATCAACATATATACATATAGCTATATATATACTATATACATTTGCCTGATTAAAATGCCAAGCTTTCCACAAATTTCAAAGATTGAAATCAAAACAGGTTTTGCAACGGTAAACTTTGTATTTATAAACAAACTCGCTTTAATTTATGAATATTAATTGGGCTAAGTTTAGTTTAAAAAAATTAATAAACATTAGGTAAAAAATAATAATTCTGCTCGAATTTAGCTTTTAATGTCGCCAAAGAAACCAGTAAATTAAGTATATATTTTCCATAAAAAATGTGTATATTTTTAAAGTAAATAATATAGATTTCGCAGCTGCAAAGTTTGTATTTATAAACAAACTCAAAGACAGCTTTAATTTAGGTATATTAACTGGGCTAAATTAATTCAAAAAATTATATATAAACAATAGAGAAAAAAAATGAGAATTCTGCTTGAACTTATCTTTAAATGTCAGTAAATTAAATAAATATTTTGAACAACAAATTTATATATTTTAGAAATAAATATTATATATATACATAACTGCTCAGCGTTATAAATTGTAGTCCAAGGCACCCCTCTTCCCCCATATGGAATTGTTTTTATGGGCGGGGTTGGTTTCTGTCTGGTTTCAGTTTGTGGGTTCGCCTTGAGGCAGTCATGCCTGGAAATGCTTGTGCCATACTTGAAACTGACGCTCAACTAGCCATGAAACCGCACACTTATTGCGCACACTTGAGTTTACACTCGCACACACACACACACACTCATAAAGACTTTGTGAAAGGGATGCCTGCGTGGCGGTTGCTGGTCGCCCAGGCGAATGTGCCACAAATGTGCGCCCGCAAAGTATGCTATGGAAAATTGGCTGCCCTTTAGCGACTAACTGGGGCTGCTTAAGTTTGATATATATATATATAGGTGTGTGTGTTTGTGTGTGTAGATTTGGTTGTGTTTATTCTTGTTGTTGCTGCTCTTGCAGCGTCTCAAATGCAAATGTCCTTGCAGGTGCTCGTCTTTTGTGCAGCGCTCAGTTCTCACTTGACTCTTGAAGCGAACGCTCAACAAGTGGCAGCACAAGTTGCAAGTTACCCAAACAAAACAATAGACAGCTAACTTTATTTCTTCCTCATTTTTTTTGTGTTTGCCAAAAAATCAGAGCATAAAAAACAATAAAAGCGCACAAATATCATGAAAACATGATGTCGACACACTCAAAACTGAACCTTTTTCCAAAACACAGGGGAGAGTGTGGCAAGTGGGCTGCGGCTGGTTGTCAAGTTGCCACATTAGACAGCCAAGACCCAACAAGTTAGAGCGCGCCAGTTGACAGAGCACGACTTGGAGATGCCCTGTTAAACAGACAATTGAAAGTGGTTTTAATGAATCAAAAAATAAGTTTTTGGCTAGCAACATTTTTTTTACTTATGCGATGAAAATTTCTGCTGCAAAAAGCAGCCAACTTTTAAGCACTTTTCTTGGCACTTGCCAGGTAGAGATTAAAATTGATTGGGAATCAGTATTTTCATAAATCTATTCCAATTGGCAGAGTAATTACCAATTAGGATTGTAAAATTAATTGGACTTATTTTTGACAAAGTAAAAAAAATTACGAATAATGCAAATTAATTTTTACAGCGGGCCAAATTTGAACCATCTTAACTAACTTAACCTATCCAATATTAATAATATTTTATAGAGTGGATAAATAACATGTCGGACTATATTATAAATTTACATATTAAATGGAAGGTTTTGACTGAATTAATACGATAACCTATATAAATAAACATTTAAGGATCTACTTCTTGAAATCTACTTCTAGCCGACTACGCTAAAAATATGTATATACCGTTATATACAGTTATTTATATACCAACCTATAAACAATAGCATTATGTACCCATTTGGCCATTTTTCTGTCCATAGGGTATAGAAAGTAACCCGAAAAATGTTTTGGCAAAGTGCCGCATAAGGATTCAAAAATGGGGTGACTAAAGCACTTGCTCTGATGGTTGAAGGGAGTTGGGGTTGGCTGTCTTTTGGCTCTGTTTTGCGGCGCTCCTTCTTCTACTGCTTTTTTTTAGGGTGGTCGTTGGCTGGCTTTGCTGATTGTACTTGACCTTGAGCCAAAAGCCAAGGCGTCAACACAAACACACACTCACACACACACAGCAAGAGGGAGGAGACTCTGGCAGACAGTAGCAAGCTATTTTTAAAGTGTGGTGAGCTGGTGTGTGTGTGTGTGTGGGATGAGTGTGTGTGTTGTGGTTGGTTGTGTTGTTGCCATCGCTTGTTGCTTCTGCAGCTGCTGCTTGCTGCTTGCTTCTGTTTGTCGCACGTATTTTGTGATTTTGCGTGTGTTTGTGCGACTGTAAATTGTGCCAGGATAACAGCTAAAACAGCTGCTCCTTGCTGCCTGGCTGCTGACTGTTTTCTTTGCCTGCTCCTTATGCGTCTCCTGCTTTGTCGCCATCTTTGGCTACTTAAGCTTTTCTCTCTCTCTCTCTTTCTGGCTTTTCTCAGTTGGCTGCTGGCTGCTTTTTGCTGCTGCCTTGGTAAAATCTGTTTGCGTTGATTTCGGCATATTTTTGAAAATGTGTGCGTGTGCGTGTCTCTTTTGCGCCTACTACGCAATGCAAAGCAGCAGCAGCAACAACAACAACAACAACAAAAGAAACAACAACAACAATAATAATAACAACAACAACAAGAACACATTACAATTGGCAGCTGTTTGGATTTTTGTTATTTTGGTTGTTGTTTGTGCCGCAAATATTTGTGGTTTCCGGCTTTTTGTGGCAAGCGCAACATGTTGCCGGACCTTTTTGGTCACACACTAACACACACACACACACACATAGCAACACACAGCACTCGCATCGGCAACTTGTTGCTCATCTCTGTGTGTTTGTCTGACTTTTTTCTCTCATTGCCAAATGCAATATTTTAATTTGTTGATTTACTGCTCGAACACTTCATTGACAAACACACACTCCCACCCACACACACACACATATGTTCTATAGGCCATTTATTTAGCTGTATAAATATGTTGTTTTTTTTTTGTGGTATTTTTTGGTCGGTTAAGTCGTGTTTTATGTTTTGCATTTTTAATGTTGTTGCTGCTGTTTTGTGTTTTGTGTGTGCGCTTTTTGCATTTGGTCACATTTGTGCGTTGCATGTGGCATGTTGTTGCATTGTTGCATGCACATAATCAAGTTTATTAATTTTGTAATCCAATGTTATTGCGCATTTAGCTAATTGCTCTCACAATTTCAAATGAGTTGTTTTTTTTTCGTTTTTATTTTTTTGCGATTTTGTTGCTGCATTTTGATTTTGCGGCTTTGTAATATTTTAAGGCCAATTTATCATAGATTGTGGCAGCTTTTAATGGAATTTGTTAAGCATTTGTGAAGTGTAATTAATTGAAACTGTTTACCGATTTTGATTAAGTAAATTTTGTGTAATTCATTTGGTTGCAGTAATTAAAAGTTTTAATTAGATGCATTAAAGGTTTTTACCAGCGTGTCAATCCAAAACGGAAGCGAAACTTGCATTATGTGAAGCATTGTGGTAAACGTTATGTTATCGGTTTCATAACGGTTTTATGGGGACTAGAAACAAAGAAGCAAATCTGCGGCAATTGAGGCAGGCAGTGACAACAGGTCTCAACATCTGTGGCAACTAAATTAATAGAATAGTCACATTATTAAACTAGGGCACAATAACTAAAAGAGGTCACAGTCCAAAAAGTCTATTCAATAATGATAGTAATAACTGATTCCTTAAAAATATGTCAAATATGAATTTCAATCGGTTCCTATTTGTGTTAGTCAGTCAATAAAAGTTCCATATTTTTATCTATAGAATTTTACTTAAGTTATAACTTTAATATATTTACAGTTAAGAGTACAACTGAAAGCATTTCTCAACTTATTGATTATACATTTTGTATTTAATTAATATTTGTAATATTCTAAAAAAAATGCAATAAATTTAACGCATGAGTTATTCAAGAAGTGGCAGCTCTTTTTGTGGATACTTTTAGAGGCAAGCTCAGCTGGTTTGGCACCTTGCCATTGTCTTTATTCAAAATGTGGCACTTTAGTTGGACGAAACTAACAATTGTTGGAGCGTTAAAACAAAAGCATTAATAATAAAAAAAAATAATATAGAGGCAGGAAATCAACGGGGGCTTTTAAAAGCCGCAGCCCACAACTAAAACAACAGCAGCTAAAACTACATTTTTGTATTTTGTATTATAATAATAAAGTGGCAATGTCGCAAGTGGCAAGTGGCAAGCGGCAAGCGGCGTCAAGTGTAGCAAGTGTGGAATAAGTGGCAAGTGGCAAGTGGCATAAATTGCAGTCTCATTCAAGCAGCGACTGTGTGGCGGAAGCAGAAGTCGTAGGTAGGCCAAAGTGAATTGCGTAGAAGAGAGAAAAATGCCCAACCAGCCCGCAAACCCCTACCCAGATATTTATCTGCATATTTAAGTAAAGAGTACGAGTTTTACTATATATATAAATATATATGTGTAGATCTGTAATCAGCAGCAGTAGCAGCAAAGCGCCAGGCGAGGAAAGCAACATGAAAAGCGAGAAACAAAAAAAAAACTACAACTACAACTACAACATGTGTAATGTGCTCTGTGTTGCGGCAATAATCACTCCATGTTTTTCTTGTTGTTGTTGTTGCTGCTGCTTGGTGTGCCACATATGAATGAATGCCTCTTTATTGTTGTTGTTGTTGTTGTTGTTGTTGCTACACGCCACTATGTGTCGGCATTTAACTTCTCAACTTTTTTTTACACTTTTTTTCTTCCTATTTTGCATTGTCCGTTTGACGTGGGCGTTGGTGGGGGTCGGCAAGGGGTAGGGGCGGCTTTGGGGTGGCAGAGTTTGGGGCAGAGGAGAAGAGAGAAGAGGAGCTCGCTTGGCAAAGCAAGTGCAGGAAACTACTTTGCATTTAATTGTCTGTAATGACGTGCAATATAAAATGTTAAAATCTAAAAATGTAAAAATCCAACACACACACACACACTAAAGAGGGCAAAAAAAGAATGTCGACACACACACACACACAGATACAAGTGGAAATGTGTTTTACAGTTTTCATTTTGCATCGGCCTTGCCGTTACACACACCCAAACACACATTTTTGTGTGCCGTTGTTTGATGTTTGATATGCATTAAAAGTCAGCTGCTTCATTTGTGTTATTGTTTTTTTGTTGCATGCAACGCCAAGATTCGCATTGTGAGATATTATTTTATAGTCTCATTTTGAATGTTGAAAGAGAAAGATTATGAGAAAATATGCATATATCATATTATATTATTATTGTTTTTTATGGAGTGCTTTCTTCAAACTAAAAATGGCTGTACAAATGTGAAAAGATTTTAGCTGAATTTATGGTTTTTTTATTCAGCAAATATGGTTTTAGTTTTCAATTTAAGATTGTAGAACTTTTATGATATATTCTAAATCAGCATTACTAACTGTCTTGATATATTCATGTTCATCAGACTATCTCTTCTGATTTTTCGAAACCACTTTTTAATGGAAAAAAATTGCTGTATTGGTTTGAATTTTATCTTAATTAAACTTGGTGTATTACTAATATTTAAATACAAAATGATCAAAATTGTATTTAATATTTCAATCGGAATTGGAATTTTTAGTTATATTCAGTTTTCATGATTAATTTTTATTAGTGTATATTTTCTATATATTTTTTGTCCTCACACCTTTGCGATGCTTTTTGTCAGCTGGTCGCTGCTCGTTGCTGCCACAGTGTTCCTGCTGCTTAACTAAGAACAATGTGACAGGTTCGTTTCTTTTGGTGGTGCATGCCACACACACACACACACACACTCACTACTTGCTACGTTTTTCTATTGGCGCTCGTTCTCAACTTATTTATTTGCTGACAGACCTTGGCGAGTTGTGCATCGGTTTTTGCTGCTGTCTTTTGATTTATGGGTGGCAAACGTTTTTAACGACTTTTAGCTGGGTAAAATTTAAAATGTGCATTGATTGCTCCACATTGTGTAGCACTTAATTATGGCAAGAAATTATCGTAAATTAGCTTCGCTTGTGGCCACTAAAACTGTGCATTTTACTAACGCGTCTAGAGTAAAGTAAAGGTTTTTACTTCATATATGAATTCCATGAATAATGCAAGCAACACCAACCGAATGCCTCAGCTTCTGCCTCAGCCTCAACTTCAGCAATTTTCAAAACAGTCTAAACTCTAACCACAAGGCGTTGCAAGTACCCGCCTCCCCCCTCCCAGCACAGATTTACAGGAGGCTTACGTGCGCAATTGAGCGCCAAAGCCAAACATGCATATTTTCACTTATTATTTTCATATATCGAAGAAAAATAAATCTAAAAACCAGGAAGAAGTTTTCAAATATTCGACTAGTAGTTACCAAGTAATTGCACTGTTCGTATGAATATTTATATTCGAAACGTTGATCAATTATTTAATTCATCAAGTTTAATTTAAATTCTATAAAAATATTTGTAATTCACATCTAGTTGAGCATTTTCGCTAATGAAGCCTTAAACTCTGCAGTTTTGTTACTAATACCCTTTGGCATTTATTTCTGCAGGGCATAAAAGTTAGGAAAAAAAACAACACACAGGAAATCGACACACACGCACACACACATTAAGTTTACCCTGCCTGTATATATATAAATATATATATGACGACTCTGTTCGATCTATTGAGCCGTGAATATGTTGGAATATATAATCAAGTGTAACGCAACACGCCCTCTGCCAGCAACAGCACCCCTCAGTCTGTCAAGGGGGGGGGCATGGGTTTGGGGGTTGGGTCTGACACCCTTTACTCGTGACGGGTTGCACATGGCTGAGTCTCAAGTTGAGTCAATCACCGCAGCAGCAGCAGCAGCAGCGAGAGTCGATGTGAGTCAACTCGAGTTGATTCACAAGGCAACAACACTTGCCTCGTTTGCCGCACAAGTGAATCATAATAATATTAAATTTGATTTTTAGCCGGCTGCTGCGGTAGGCAAAGGCACAGGCAACAACAACGACAACAACAAAAAACCAGCTAGAATGTGCGAGTCGAGTGTGCTCGACTCGCAGATACCCTGCATAGGCTGGCTGACTGGAGTACTAAATTTGGCTAACAATAATTTTTTGTTCTCAGACGAACTACATAAAGTTTATGCAGTTGATGTTTGGGTATATAATAAATATATAATTAAAATGCTATTTCTTTATAAATTTGAAAATTATATTTTTACTGATATTATCAATAACTAACTATTAATAAAAACTTCTTCAATTCAAAACAAAAACTTAATAATTCAAAATTTAAGTCTAAGTTTGACTCAATTAGTCTCTGACATTGGCTCGACATGACTAAGTCAACTTCATTGCTGTCCGTTGATGGTGATCAAGAATATATATAAATATCTGCTGTGTGTTACATGAATACGCACAACTTCATTGTACACTTTTGCTCAATTTTTTAATGGGCTTAGAGTATTAAATGAAAGGACGATGTCGTCGCGTGGAAATTGCGCTGATTGCGCAAAAGTATCGATGACTTCTTGAACGCGTCTCTCACATTTCCTGCCCCACCCTCCCCTTCCCTTACCTAAAAACGCCCTCTTTTTTTTGTGGGCGTGTCGAGAGTGTAACAGAGCACTGAGCACTGAGTGCCTCCCTCTGCTGCTTAATCAAATTTATGGGAAGGGAGGGAAAGAGACTAAAATGTTCGACTTGGGCATACAAATAATGCAATTTGCCAGCAAAGAAACAGAAGTGCCCAGCAACATTGTTGTTTAAAATAATATATATGTATATGTGTCTATATGTATATATTATGTATGTATATATATAAGACACACACACAAAATAGTTAAATAAATAAAAGGCAAAAAGCGTTGGCTGCCAACCATTTGGCGTCTGCATTTTTATGGTTACTTCTGCGTTCTTCGGGCGATGCATTTTATATAGTTGTGGCTGCCTTTTATGGCTACGCCGCCGGCACCTGGCCAGAGTTTGATGCAGCTACAAGCAGTAGCACCACCACTACCACCAACTGCACCACCCACAGTGGTTGTAAATTTTATTTGTCGGCTGCCTCTCCTCGGCCTTGGCAACATTCTCAGCCGCTTTGGCAACAATCTTGCCAACGTTAGAATTTTACGACTGATTCCCCAGAGTTTATCCGGCACTCATGTGTGTAAATTACACACTTTGCCAAATTCCTTTTCAAAACTAATACAATACTTGCAACAAAGCTGCCAAATATAGCTTGGCTATCAGCTGTCCACCCACAGGTCGTTCTCTACGAAGAGAATGAAGCGAAGTGGCTAAACAAATATCGAATTTATATCTGAGTTTTTACATATAATCAACTTCAAGTCTGTCAGAGTTGCCTGACAAGAAACGCTAAGTGTTTCCTCGAAAGTTTCTAATATTTCTGAGAATCATTTTTCTAACTTTTTTCATCTACTTCTAACTACATTATTAGCTATTAGCTATGTGTTTATTCTACATCTGTGTATAAATAATTTAATTTGTTTATACTCTTGCAGAAGGTATTTTAACATAATATTAAAAATTTTTTTTTTACTCTCTCTCTCTGCAAAAATTTGTACCCCAAATCATCAACGTTAAACTACTTTGTCATATAGATAATAAATTGAATCTTTCGATTTGTTTTATTAAATTTAGCATTAAACTAAATTAGTATTAGTATTCAATCTGTAAGAGTCTTTCCTTTCTTTCTGCCAACTAAACTTTTAATACAATTTTTGAAATTTTAGGCAATTTCTTTCGTACTTTCGCACTTAAAATAAATCACAGCTTTTTGCAGTTTTCTAAATGAATTCAAAGTGATGAATACAAAACTGTCAGATGAGAGCAATTATTTATTGCTGCCACTGTCTGCCTTATTGTAACTGTGTCTTTGGTTTTTTTTTCTTTTTCCCCAACCCCCTTCTACGCTCCACCTGCCTCCCCGTTGCACATTGCTGCTGCAGTCGCTCGTCATTTGAAAATTTGATTATTTAGCGGATGTTTAATTGCACCTATTTAATTTTCGCATGTGTTACGCGGGCTAATTTGTATTTCTATGTTTTCATTTTCATTTTCATTTGCAATTGTCATTTGTCATTTGTATTTTGTATTTTTTCTTCTTCTTCTTTTTGTTGCAACAACAATAAGAGCTGTTTGCCTGTGCGCTCAGCACCGGAGAATAACAATTAAACTAAATTTAAATTATATATATGTGTAATACTTGCTGCTGCTGCTGATGTCTGCTGCTGCTGTTGCTGCTGCTGTTGCTGTTGTCCCCAAAAACCTGTCTGCCTCCCCGCGAAGCTGCTGTTGCCATAATTATATCTACTACATATAAAAACTATAGCAGAGGAGGCGGCAATCGTCGGTGGCAACATTCGTCATCGTCAACGTTGCTGCTGCTGCAGTTGTACTTATTGTTGCTGCTGCTGTTGCATATTTATTTATTATTATTTTTGTAATGCGTTGCTTTGCTGCCGCTTGTTCGTTTGTTCGTTCGGTCTTTTGTTGGCTTTTTATTGTTGCATTATAATTTCTACTTAGCAAAACTGAGGATGTGATGCAACAACTGTTGCTGCTGTGTTTCTGCTGCTGCTGCTGCTACTGTTGCTGCTGCTTTAATTTCATTACAATTTTTTGCTTTTGCTGTTGCTGCTGTTGCTGTTGCTGTTGTAGTTATTTCTCAAATAAATCGCATACATTTTGTATGCAATTATTTATTTTTTGCGCTGACAAAAGGCTGCCGTAAGTCAATGCAAAGAAAAGTTGT
This sequence comes from Drosophila demipolita, assembly GCA_035042405.1. Classification (NCBI taxonomy): domain Eukaryota; kingdom Metazoa; phylum Arthropoda; class Insecta; order Diptera; family Drosophilidae; genus Drosophila; species Drosophila demipolita. The sequence continues at coordinate 4,989,009 of JAWNLI010000059.1, read as the reverse complement.
TATTATTGTTGTTATTGTTGCTATACCCTGAACCTATTAAAAGTGGTTAAAAGGTATAATGAAGTTGGGCAACAACAATGTAACAGGCAGAGGAAAATCGCTTAATAAATATCGATATAAATCGATAGCAGTAAAATATACAAAATTTATTGGTATAATAATGTGAATCTACTGTAAAACGCAGATTTTATTAACTAACCAAATTATATATATTTATTATATTTATTTTTACTATCATACAAATTATTAAATGGTATCTTCTAGTCGAGCTCTCTCGACTGGCACATTCTAACTATTTATTGTTACTGTTTGAGAAAAAGTCATTTGCATTATGCAGCAGCGCCGGAAATTGTTATTAGTAGTTAAGTATTTTTTTCTATTTTTTTTATTTGGCCCATGAATTGGACTTTTAAATGCTGCCTTTGACTTGGCATATTTTTGCCGTACAATCGGTTTTGTGAGTGTGTTTTTTCATTGTAATCACATGAAATTTATTTATATGCAAATGGAATTTAGACAATCAAATGTGGCAGCAGATTTTTTCACATGTGATTATAAATACAATTAACAACGCGTATATATTGTATTTTATATTATATATAAATATATATATATATATAAATACATATATACTTATGCAAAACTATGCTGAGCAAAAGTTAATGATACTTAATGGCCGACTTCCTGCAAGTGCTTGAAATACTCGACTCGAATGCAACAATATCCAAGTTTATCGCCAGCAACGCCACTTTGTCACATGCCACGGGCAACACGGCGTTAACAAAAGTTTAAATAAACCGCCAGCATAAAAATCTATAGAGCCAGCAAGGCAGTCAACCAGTTAACCAGCCAGCCACCCAGCCAGACAGCCAGTCTGTTGGCCAAGTTAGCTGCGCCCTTGCCAATGGCGTCATTCTCGGCGTCGACATCATGAAGTTCGCGGCTAAGACTTAACCAGGCACGAGCCAGCAGCCAGCCAAGAGCCAACCGCCAACAGCGAGCAGCGAACAGCTACGAGCCAGGCTAACACAAAAAGAAGGAGAGAAAAAAAAAGTGGCTAAAGTAAAAAGCTGTGAACAAAGCTTTAACTTTACAGCTTTCAACTAAATTAATTTACTTTTATGGCTGGAGCCTTGTGGCCGAGGACAACGTGCTCTATGCTAACCGAGTGCATTGTGCCTGCGACTCTTCCCTCTCCTCTCCCGCCAACCGTCGCTTAAGTATTGTTGGCCAAAACACTCTACAAGTGGGCTTAGTTCATTTGCTGGCCACTTTAGAGTCTGTTGTTGTTCTAAGTTTTACTTGATCTGAACAAATATGGACTTTTGATCATCATTAGATTAATTAGATTAAACATTTTCTCATAAGTCCTTTAAATCTGCCTGCAAAATTTACTCCTTCAAACAAAAAATGTTTTATATTTGTGTAAGAACAAGCTTTAAATGCAGCTATTATCACTTTTATTAAGTTATATTTATATAGTCAATATTATTTATTGCAGTAAATTCAGTTTAGTCTTTTTGCAATATTAAACTAATTAACTTGTCAATTGAACTCGTGTCGGGAAAGGGTATTTCAACTGGCTGCACTTTGGCAATTACGCCACACTTTCCCTTCAGTTGGTATTGAGGTTTTAAGCGTGTTAACCAGGCGGTCAAGTTTGGTTGTTGCTGTTGTTGTTGTTTTGCCATTGCACAAATTGTTATAAATGTAATACAATTAAATATGTTGGGTGCCAGTTTTTGGGGTCTGCAAATGCCAGATTACGAATACGCCGCGTTGAACCGGCGCCAAATCAATGCTGTATTGTGGCAGCTGCTGTTGACCGGCTAGCTGAGGCCACAACTAATTCAAGCCGGCAATAAGTCAGCGGGGCAAACAAACGCTGACCGCAACAAAAGCCGCAAAGTGTCCGCAGTCGACGAGCAGCCGCAACAAGAGAAAAACCCAGTGGAGCAGGGAAGGAAGGGGATGGTGAAGGGCAGGCAGGCAGCAGCTAAGTGCGAACTGCAAGGACTGACTCCCATTTTTATTATTTACTAAATTGGCGACAAATGCAAAGCAACAAATAAAAAAAAGATGAAGAAAAAACCAAACAATGTAAAAAGGGAAAAAGCAAAAAAAAAGTCCATTTAACTGTAGTTTCTCTAGGGGGTTTTTGTGGTAAGTGTGTGTGTGTGTGTGTGTCAATAAATACAAGCATAATAAAAAATGCCAAGGAAATTGCAGAGGAAAGCAAATAAAATTAATTGAATTCCAATCAACTAGAAATGCAAGCAGCCAACAACTACAAAAACTACAGCAACAACATTGCAAACTTGTAAAGGTGCCCGGATAACAATTTTTTTTTTTTTTGAAACGACTGTAAGAATAAAAAAAAGTATATATAAATAATTGTCAAATACGGAGAAAAAAAATTCCATTTGGTTGTAAAACAGAAGGCGGCAAACTGCAACTGCAAAAGCAGATCCAATGGCTATTTATGGTATACCCTGTAAATGGAAAGTGTACTCGAATGCAATTCTAGCTGAGTACAGGGTATCTGCTCGCACAGCCTTGCCAGCTTACCGCCAAATTCAACTTGCTTATTATAATGTAATTTTATGATTTCGACGCCATTTTCTTGCTAAATTATAGCATAAATAGAAATAGAAAGAAAAAAATAAAAATTATAATAAAAACGGGCCAAGAAAAAGGCGAGAGGTGAGCGGCCAGAGGGGGGTGGGTCTGCAGGCGCTACAAGCATGATGGGGGGAGGGGGTTTGGGGGGCTGAGTGTTGGGTAACGCGCAGTCAATTTGCATAAAACCGATCGATATTTTTGATTACATTTACAATACATAGAAAAAGAGACAGGCACCGGTTTCTAGTCGAGGTCGAGCTTCGATTCGGCAGGGCATAGGACAAAGGAGAGGGGGGCCAAGGAGAGAGGGGGAAGAGGACAGCACTAAATATATAATTTTGTCATTTAAATTGCCCTGTCGTCGCCGTCGCCGTTGTCGTCGTCATTGTTGCTGCTGCTGCCGCTGCTGCTGCTTTTGCTGCTGGCTTTCAACGTTTCTGCTTTAGATTTAAAATGCGCTTAAATTCAAAATAAATATAATTATGAGTACCAACAGTGAAATGCAAAATTAAAGGACAAAGCTGACGGCATATTAATTATTACACAAGGCACAATTTACGCAAGAGCAGGGATAAAAAAAGAAATAACGGAGTGCTATGTGCCACCCCCCCCCCCCACATTTTTTTTATATTTTCTTTTATTATAAATATAAAATTATAATTTGATCCCTGGGCGCAGGAGTCAACGCCGGAGCCATCACTGCCCACGCTCAGCGAAAGACAATAAAATGCGTAAGCAATCAAGAATTGACTAACAAAAAGTTTTCAGCTTCACTTCCGCATTCTCTCCACCCCCTCTCTCTACTGAACCTTCGCTTGAAAGACGCGGCTAATATTGTCTTAACTTTGTCAAAACTAAATCTTTAGCTATATTAATTATATGTTAATTTTTTATTTAATTTTGAAAAATTTATTTCGAGTCGAAATGCACATTAATAAAATAGCACAACAAAAAAATGGATATTCATTCATTAGTTATAGTTTGAGATTTAAATTTATAATTAAATCCTAAACGGTGACTCTGAGTCAAAATTCACGTTAACTTGATAATCCAAATAAAAAACAGCATATCAAAATAGGTCAACATTTATCTTATCCATAACTACGTCATATCTGTTCAGATTTTTAAACTCATGTCTTGACATGGTTTAACACAACACTTAATCATCTATAAATAAAGGTCGCCTTTATCTTATTTGATCGAAATTTAACAACTTAATATTTTGTACGCCTCTGGTCTAAAAATATAATAAGAAATTTAGTTTAATTTTGTGACCTTTAACGAGGAGCAATTGAAATAATTGTCTAATAACGAAATGGGAATGGATTATGATCAAAAGTGCGTGTTGTGTGTGCGACAAATATAAATATCTTTGATTGTGTGTAACTTATGTGTGAGTGTGTGTGTGTTGTGTGTGTTGCGTGTGTGCGTGTGTGTGTGTGTGTGTGTGTGTTGCGTGTGGTAATTATACATATTTGTGTTTCCAATTACGTTCGGTGCAGCGAAACAATTTTAAAAATTCAATATAATGAAATTTACTTAATTGTATAACGCTCGTAATTAATTCACTTTGTATGCTAATTCGTGGCTAAGTGGCGTATTAAACTTTAAAATGTCTTCAATATTTATGTGCTATGCACGTGTCGATTATTACACGCAACAATCCCAATGAGTGTATATATGTGTGTGTGTGTGTGTGTGGCGTGTGTGCAAGTTCAATTTAATTCACATTTTGGCATACATCAGTGGAATGAGTAGTGTTAGAATATGTAATAGTTTCTTATAACTATTATTGGTGAAATTATTCAACGCTTAATTGAGTCAATAAAGCTGCAACATTTTGTGTCAACTTCAATGATAATGAAATGTGATAAGATTAATTTAAATTGCTCGTATTAAATGACAGCTTATCCGAATGAGCCAAAAGAGCAAAACAGATGTTTATATCAAATCTTTACTATTTGCAATCAATTGCAATTGCGTTAAGGATATTTGCTAAGGATCTTTGTGAACACTGAGAGAAAAACACTACATTAGCAACGCAATATTATTACTAATGCTTTGTGGCACTAAATTCAAGCATTATTTGGGGAATGTAAAATGAAAAGAGTAGTTTTTCATTTACAGGAATAAATATTCTTACAACTAGATCAAGGATTATTCTCTTTGCAGAAGGTATTATTATTTTATAAAGCATATTTATAAATGCCTGATCTGCATAATTAGCCAAGTCGTTTAAAATCTTTTGCATATTATTTTTTTTACTTATTTTCTTTGTCAAGCCAAAAAGTAATAATTTAACTAAAATTCGACTATATCTTATAGCTCCCCTAGGAACAATCGGCTTATTAAAATGATATATTTGCAGTTTGTTTGCATTCTGCAAATGCATCCATTCTTCGGCGTTTCTAGTCTAATCATTCTTTTTGCAGCTTATGTGTATATTTATATATATATATATATTGTCCATATATATTTATATGGTATGCATTGGTATGCAGGCAGTTCATGTTCATGTCGCCGACTCCGAGCTGGAGGTGAGCACAATTCCTAGCACCGTAAAACCGTAAAATTTACAACGGAACTACTCAAGACTGAAGCGTAATAAAATATTTGCGTTTTTGCCAACTGCACAGCACACACAGTCACACACACAATCACACACACTCACACACAAATACAAAGTCGCCGCACTGACATTTTAAGGACTTTGGCCACCTTTTGGCAGACAAGCCCAAGCCCAAGTCGAACTCCAAGTCCAAGTCATCGTCCAAGCCCAATGGCGACCAGGCTCGTCCCCGGCCCGGCTATGACTCAGGCCTGGTACGTTTCCGTTGGGCGCTCCCCTTCACTGACCCGCCCTTCCACCCCCTTCTGCCATCGCTTGTCAGCCAGTTTACAATGTAAACGCGAAAATGCGACAGCAGTGCATAAAAATCCTTGGCCCTGTGGACGCTTGGCCCTGGCAATGGTGATTTTTATGCGTTTAAACATTTTCATTACAAAAATTGCATCGACGTCTGTGCGAGTGTTGGTGAGGGGAGATGGTGCGCGGGGTGGGGGATAAGCAAGTGTTTCGTTGTCATTAAATCTGCAGCGATAAAATCAATTTATGTCAATTTCCACTTTTGATTATAACAGAAATCCAAAAACCCACCTCCCTGCCCGCCTGCCCGCCTGCCCGCCTCCCCGCCCCTTCCAAAACCACCACCAACAACAGCAACAATAACAACAACAATATCAGAGAGAAGAAGAAGATGTCATTGGTTTTTAATTAAAAGTGAAAAGCTCGAGAGTCCAAACAAATCATTGTCCAGATGCAACAAACAAACATAACGCACACCCCTCTCCTGCCCCCCCTTCAGTGTTGCTGCACCCTCATCTTTCATCAATTTATGCAATTTATAAAATAAATATATATATATATATATATATATATAAAGAAATAATAAAATGAGAACCACTCGTCGCTGCTACGGCTCGAAAATTATATATATATATATATATATATGTAATCAAATGCACGGCAAGGAATTTATTAATAATGCAAATACATAAAAACACAGAAATCAACCCCTGATTATACAGATACGAGTGTATACCCAGGCAGCGCAGCAGTGTACCACCCGCCAGTAAGCCAGTATACACCCCCCCATTCCTCTCTTTCCCCTCTTTCCACCCATCTCCTTGGACAACCCACAACCTACAAGCCAACACAGTACACAGTTCTCACAATGCCGAGTCTCGGCTGCCTGCCTTAATTTATTATTTAAATATGAAAAAAAAAGATGACGAAATATATGAAAATAAATTAAGTTATAAAACTCGAAAGGCGCCGAAGCCAATATACTCTACAGGCATAGCTTGAGACCAACCTGAGATGTGCAAATGCATAATGATTTTATTTTATTTTCTATACTTCTACTTTCAAAAGTTTGCTAAAATACTCAAAATGCCGAAACTGACACGGTTTGCAGAGCTGCAATCGGAATTGGAATCTTTATTCAAAATTACGGGAAGTGATAGTGCCAAATATATCCAAATATCAAAATACAGAAAACACAAAAAGGCTTATTGAGCGCTGTGCGCCAAATCTCAATACGGAAGCAAATTTGGAAAAATAACATAATCTTTGACGGAAGTATAAACTTCCACTAGAAATCTAAAGTTTTACAAATATAAATATTATACAAACATTTTACCACATTTTACCACACTTGTTATTATTACTTTATTCCTCTGTTTAACTTAAATGATTAATTATATTCCAAAGATTGCAATAAATTAAATTAAGACTGATTTAAAAAAATAGTGTATGCAATAGGGAATACCGCTACTAGCTACTGACTTGGGCACCCGTTCATCGTTGGTCTTAACAATGAACCATTTTTTGCGACTTTGGCATCATCTAATATTTATACTTATATATGTAATATAAATATAATGACGCTATATAACGATGGAAGGGGGCGTTGGAGTCGGTACTGATGCTGGCAACGGGGCAAATATTCAATAATTTATAATTTAAATAATACCCACTAGAAAATGGGGCAAACGCTGGCTGCATAGGACAAAAGCAGTTCAGCTCAGGTCAGATTCAGAGTCAGACAGTTTGTTGGATGGAGGGGGAATGGCGAAAGGGGTGGCGGGGTAAGGGGCCTCAAGGTGAACTATGCAGGGTAGCAGTTGAATTTGAATATTAAACACGCAGACGCCAGCAGCGACGTCAGCGTCGCTGTCGATGCCAGCGTTGCCGCCTTTTATAATTTTTCATTAAACTTGGCAATAAAAGTTTTTTTTCCAGCGCTTTCCCCATGCGGGCGCCTTCAAAAAGAAAATGTATGAAGAGAAAAAAAAATAAAAACGTATATAATAAATGACATTATGGCATATTTATGACTGCTAATAATTTATATGCAGCCATTGCCTCGAACTCTGCCGCTGCCGCTGCTGCTGCCGCTGCCCCACCCACTGCCGACGTCGCAGTCACCGCACTCGCCACAGTTGCAAAAGTTTATTATTATTTTTTCCTTCTTCTCGCGGTTTTTGGTTTAGCTCAAAAATGGCAGACGGCCCGAAATAAATTTAATTTTAGCAACAATTTTATATAGAAACCACTGTCGATATATACAAGTAAATGCAAATTGTGTGATCGGGGTTGTAAAATATTCACGCAGCTGGCGAAGGGTGTCGTTAAGATTGGAAACACCCATTATAATCTATTTAAAATAAGAAGTGGTAGCTGAAAATTATATCCACATAATATTCGGGTGTATTATGTGCATTAAAGGTAGACTCTGATTATTTTCAATTTAATTTGATATGTACAAATCGATTTCGGATGACAATAAAAAACGCAATTCTGAATAAAAAGTTGCTTAATTTATATAAAATAAATTGAGATATTTTGTAGATAGGCAGTAAAAACATCATTGTGATCGAATAATAATCGTTGATTTTTTATTGAAGCATTTATTATCAGCAAGTGCATTCTAATTTGTTATTCCATTAAATATATTTTATTTTGCTTTTTCATTTTCATTATAAAAATTGTCTAAACGGGAAATTTGTGTTGAGCCATTTGCCACTTTTGAGTTTGAAACAATTGTTGATTGTTCGTGCAGCTTATGTTGATAATTGTTGGCTATCTTTGCTTTGTTTGTCACCGCAATTTCTTTTAATATTTTATGGTATTCATTTTTATTTGTTTGTTTGTTGTGTGCAATTCATATAAATGCCTTGTTGCCTTGTTGCCTTGTTGCCTGCTTGCCTGCCTGACTATGTGTATTTAAATGCAAACATAAAATTTATGTCAAATGTCTGCTTGACACGAAATCATCAGACACCGTAAATACAGTATTAAATATATAGACAACAACAACAAAAATCCGAGTAAACAAATACAAAAATCAAAAACAAAAAAAGGACTTGATGAAAACATGAAGAAATTTGCGATATGCAAGGAAAACTCTGCTGCAAAATCTGCTCGCAAAATACACATAATTATATAGCGCCGTGTGGCATAATTTATTGCAATTTGTGGTAAGCAATGGATAGAAAAAATATAATAAATTAAATAAATAATAGATAAGTCAATATAATCAAAATAAAAATAAATAAAATAACGTTGCAAGTAAATTAAGTTTTCCTCGTGTCGAGATAAAGTTTATTTTTTTTTTTGCCTTGTGCCAATTAAATATGGTTAAACTGCGGGTGTGCCAGAAGTGTCAGTTGAGATCTGACAGGCAGAGGAAGTCAATTAATTTTATGGATATATTAATATATAAGACGAATACTATAAGAGCTATAGTTGCAAACTATATATACATATATTAAGCAAGATGTGAAACCGAAACGAATTAATAATCATGCAAAAGATGCTTTCTTAATAAATATATAATTATATTAGTCGATCTGATCTTTTGGGTATAATCGATATAGTCATTATTTTTGGTAATAATATTATGTGGTTATTGAGTTTTAGCTCAATTTACATTTCCGGTTGGGAACAGTTTTATCTACTGTCCATTTAAACTTAATCCTCTCTGAATGTGACATTTTAATATATGACAATTATTTTATTGATTTTTCTGCACAGTTGTTTAGTTTCACAGGGCATCTCTGAGTCGATCATCAACTAATTTTGTTTGAGCTTACTGGGCTTGATTGGCATTTAGTTGCTGTTCTTGTTGCTGCATTATAATTAACTCAAATATGTGTATAATGTTTATAGTTATGAGTCGCAGATGAGCGTGAGGGTGGCGGGTGGTGCAAGGGGAAGTTAGTTTGCCCAGCCCCCATATTTAAACTAAATGCACAATAAAAAAACATAACTTAACTGTTGGCTTTTTGTTTTCCATCTATTTCTGTCATTGTCATTTTAGTTGAATATTTCCCTCAGTGATTGTGTGGTTTCTGTTTTTTTTTTTTTGAAAGGGGAGGTTTGCTTTTACTATATTCCATTTATTTTTCTATTTTCTGTGCTTTTCGGCTGTAATTGTTTGTTGTAATTAAGGCTGAGCAAATAAAGTGCTTCCGTTGATTTCTTTCAACGCAAATAGTTAATTGCTAGCCATAGGCAACGCCAAACTCATTTCGACAATGCAGCATTGATTATTGTTATTGTTATTGTTGTTATTGTTTCAGTGTTGTTCCAATTTTGGTTGATATTTTAGCTATTTTTGGTGCATGTGGGGCACGATGGGCATGCAACGGCAGCTTAACCGAATAACAAATTTGATTTGAAATTAAATGTAGTCAACACGAATAAAACAAAAACACTCCGAATACCTTTTTCAAAATTTTTGAGGCAAATAGTTAAATATAATGCATAGTGTTGAATCGAATCGAATAAATGAAAATAGCGATTTCTATAACTGGTTCTATTATAGAATTTAGAATGTTAGTTTTTAGTGCTGAATTTTAATCGGTATTTAATATTTATTCATAATATGTCGATATTTCATATTTTATTTGTGATATGCAAATAAGAATTTGTTTAAAAATTTATTCAGATTTTGGTTAAAGAAAAATATAAAAAATATTGACTTTTAATTGTATTCGCTATGTTTTTCAGCTTTGTTGTTAGGGTTATTGTTGTCTAGGCATAAAAACTAAAAGACCAAATAAATGCAAACTTAAACTATAAAATAAACATTAAGCAAGCTAGAAATGCTTTTATGGTCGCCCAGACGAAGACGACGAGCGATGAAGATAAAGATGCTGATGCGGATAGAGGAGGGAAGATGTAGAATCGAAGGTTGAGGTGGCATGCAACTGAAGCAGGGTTAAGTGAAAGGGGAGAGAGGGCGAGGATGGTGTTTGTATGCTGCAGTATTTACAATAAGAATATTTTGTTGCAAGCCCTAAAAAGAGTGGAGAGCCCAAAGCGGCTGAAAGCTGCAAGTACAGCTGCAACAACAACAACACACACACACACACAGAGGGATAGAGTCACTCACACATATACACAGCCCCAAACTACAATTACAACTTTTATAGTTTAATGAAGACGGCGGTGCAATAAAATTTAATTAAATATAATTCAGCAACAAAGTCAGTTTTATAGTTGCAACAACTCGGCAACGGCAACAGCAACAGAGACGACGACAGCATTAGAAGTTGCAGAAAACCCATTCAATGCGCTGTAAAACTTTAATTGTCATGACTGTTGTGGAGCATGGGGTGAGTGGCAAGCACTTGTGGCAGGTGCATAGTCACAATAAAATATTTGCACCATTTGGATGAGCAAAAAGCACTCAAGCAACAATACATTGTAAACCACATTTCTCATCGGACTGAAAAAGAGTCCAATAATATATATTTAATTATTTATATATATATATATATATATATATATATATTTGCGTATGCCCCCATTCTCTTCCTACCCCCATACATGCCACCATAATTAGATGCAGAGTCATCAACAGTTGTTGTTGTTGCTGCTGACTTGAAATGAGAATTTATTTTAATATTGCTGCGCAATTTATTTTAATTGGAATAATTTTATTTGTCTTTATGTTTATTCATTATGCGGACTAATGAATTTTCCCAACCAATACCAACGCGGGCAATTTCACATGCGTTATCTGTCTATACATGGACACACACACACACACACATGCACACATACACACACGCGCACATCTATATAGACAGAGGGCTATGGATATTAGTAGGTCTGGGTAGGTTCGTGAATCCTGCTCCTGCGACTGGGGTGCCTGGCTTTTGAATAATTAACGAGGGTGTCACTCAGCCCTCTGCGTGTGCATGTGTGTGTGTGTGTGTGTGTGTGTGTACACGCTCATAATATTATTATATGTTATTTACCAAGAAAATGCTTAGTCAGCCTTATACAAATGTCTATGAATGTTCAAAATATAATTATAATAATAATTGAATTAGATTTATTGATTATTTGTATAGGGCAACAACAACAACAGCAAAACAGACCTTGCAACACACGCACAACGACAACAACAATATAAACAACGACAACAAGAGCAGCAACATTATTCATGAATAAATCCATTTACGAAGGGTAGTTGAGAGTCAAATAATGACGACAAAGAAACACAAGTCAAATTATATTAAATTGGTGGAGAATTCAACAATAGACTACGAAATAACCCGGTAAGAATTTGTAGGAAATAAAATACTAATAAAATTCAACCTATAAAAATAAACTGAGTTTGAAAATTTGTATTCAAAAATTTAAATGATGCTTAGAGTATTTAGTGGAAATTGTGAGAGTTTCTCAAAATAGACACTTTTTCAATTTTGAGAATAATATTTACTTTTATTGCTTATAAATTTTAGCTAATAAGAATAATTGCCACTAGTTCAAAGGTAAAGCGGAAGCGGAAACAATATTCGATACGGTTTGACACTTTGGTCACACAGGGTATAAATGAACCAACCCAACTCTGATGGCACCCAGCAAATTGAAGAACTAAATAAATTAAGTATTTTCTGCAATAGTTGCTTTTGTTGCTGTTGTTGTTGTTGTTGCTGTTGCAAGTGCGTCGCAGGCAAAGGCCAGCAGCCCCCAAGCCAAAAACCGAAAGCCATTCAAAGGGAAAACTTAACTAATACTTGAGACGATGGCGTCATATACTGGCTAACACACACACACAAGCACACACACAAACACAATCGCTAAATTTTGCGCGCGCTTTTCTTAAGCGAACATCTTCGTCGGCGACTTTGAGTTCGAGTTCGAGTGCGACTGCGATTGCGTGAGAAAGGGTGGCATGGTCACATGGAGTGTGGGGCAGAGATGGAGTGGTGGGAGTATGGGGCAGCTGTAAGCTGCAAACTGAGACTTGTGACTGTGACTGCGACTGCATTCTGCTCTTGGGTCGACCTCGGCATCGGCGAAGATTTCAATGCCTGCGCTGCTGCACATCGAAGGACGGTTTTCTGCTGTGTTTTGCTGGTCGCCTGGTTTTGGCGCAATGTCTGCATTCAACTGCATTTTTGTGTTGTGGCTGCCGCTTGCCGCACTAGAAGGAACTGCAGCGCCAAATGCAGCACGCAACAAAAATTTAGCGGTATCTCATTTTTTTTGGGGGTTGTTAGTAAAAGTAGAAATTTTTTTGTCTGCCTTAAAAATTTCGTTGCATTTTCGCATCGATTTTGTCAGCTGTTTTTTGCCCTTACATTTTTTAGACACTTTTTTTTTTCTTGCACTAATCATTTGGAGGTGGGTTTTCTTGGGCACATGGGAAATTTGCGCTCACTGCAAAGTTTTGGTGTGCTGCAAGAAAAGAGCGCAACGTGCAACGTGTGAAAAAGTTTTGTGCAGTTGCTGCACGCAGTTTTCATCTTTTCTTTGTTTACTTTTTATTTGGTTTTGGCGTGTTGTTTTTATTGTTGGAAAACAATTTCATTTTGTTTTAGTTGAATTATTATATTTGTAAAAGTTCTGCTTATGAATTATGGCTCACTAGCTGTAAGTGTGTGTGTGTGTGTGTGTGTGTAGCTGAAGGCAATGCACTTACTCGGGGGTTCATTGCAGTTCAATGCTTTGTCGAACCACAGATATCGATAATATATCATTCTATACAAGCATTGTAAAAACAACTTTTGTTTTATGCGCTGCATTGAAATGATTTTACTAAATTTTTAATATTTAAGTTGAAGCAGGGAAACTTATTTAAAGCCAAATCGTATGTTTTTTATATGAAGGAAAAGTCTTTTTAATAACTTGAGATTCCCAGTTGATTTAGTTATATTCGCTTGTCCGTCTGCACGAAGAAGTCGATCTCAGAAATGATAAGAGTTAAAGATTTCGATACATATTTATAATACATCTTTATATTAGTAGTAGTAGAAGTATTGAGCTCTCTCGACTAGAACATCCTTACTAGTTTCCCCTTTCAAAATAAAGATTTATTTTCCTGATTAACTATTCCTACAAATTGACGACAATCTTTTAACTCATCAAGACTACATATTTCAAAACCCCTTCTGCATCCTTATGTACCTGTCAACGGGGTGTTTACAACAATTCTACAATTCTAGATTTATATTTACTTTTCTTTGTGTAATCTGCAACTTTGCATCTCTTTACAATTATCAGTTATCAATCAGTTGACCAACTGTGGCAAATGCCGCTCGTATTTGGGTTGTTCTTGCTTTTTCCCTTTATTATTTGAGGCACGCATTTTTTTCTGATGAGATATGAACACATTGAAATTATGAATATGTGTAAATAGTGTGTGTGCGTGTGTGTGTTTTTGTGTGTGTTAACAATGCGTCGCTGCAGTAGGGCACTGCTGCCCCCAGCTCCTGGTTTTAAGTGCCGCCCTCGGCCTTAGCTGGGTGCGCATATCATCAAGAGCAAATCTCACTCAGCCATCTGCATTCATCTGGCCTGCTTTGCTGGCGATTATTATATGCGTCGTGAAATACTTTATTTGCTCAATGTGGATTTATATATGTACCCAAAGATATATCTTTGTGTACATGTATATTTATATATATTATATTTTTATGCTAAATACGTAGCAAAATCCCTCAAGGGCTTTAACAAGGGCAGTTTTTTTTTTTTTATATTATTTTAAGGGTTGCACTTTTGCTTGAATATTTGCTGTGTCAACTTTGTTGTTATGTTTTTTTTTGTATTTCGTTGGATTTTGTAACCAGTGTAACTGAGCCAAATGCGTTTGGCTTATTTGCGATTTGAGATTTGCATATTTCATGTGTTGCTTTGTGCATCTCCCTCTCCCTCTCCCTCTCTCTTTCTCTCTTTCAGTGTGAAACCCTTTTCAGGTGTAATCGTTGCCCCAAACACCCAATTAGTTTTTTTTGTATTGTTGTTGTTGTAGTTGGCAAAGTTGAAATGAGAATAACAAATTACAAATTACAAATTGCATCTACATAGATTATAGATTTCTTAGAGTTTTGGTGTATAATCATCTACCGGATATGAATTAATATTTCTCTCTCTGTCTGTCTCTCTCTCCCTCCATCTCTGTCACACACATTCTGTGTGTTTTTTTTGCTCTTCCATATTTCTCGCGCGCTTTGCATTCGCAAACAGCTCATTTGGCTTGGCTTTCAGCTGAAATACTCTTTCCTTAAAGTTGTTTAACTTTTATGTTGAATAATGATTTGCAGTAATTTTAATGAGTTTAGCTTGCAATTAATTCTACACATTTAAAAGAAGTACTTAAAAATTTTAAGAAAAGATAGATTTTTAATAATTTTTCTCTTTTTATTCATAAGTATTTATAATGTAACTAATTTTTAAATAGAATGTAACTAATTTTTAAATATAGTTTGAAGATAGTCTAAACTTTTTGTTATGTTACAAAAAGTAAGATTTACACACATTTAACGGAAAAAAAAAATCAAAGTATGTTTAAAAAAAATTAATTTTTTTTATTCTTTTAAGAGCATTTCCCATTCGTTATTAACTTTGCCAGCTCAGCTGGGTTCCCTTTATGGTTTGGCCATTTGTCGTAATTTGTTATTAGTTTTCTGTGTATTTTTTCCTTCATTTCTTTCGCTTAGTTGGGTTCGTTGTGACTGCTTTCCATTGAAATCATTTACATATTGCAAAAGTCAATTGTAGAATGCACATACACCTAAACACATACATATAAATATATACATATGTATATATATTTATATATAAGGAGGGGGACTTTAATCAGCTGACTTGTGTGCCCTGCATTATTTGCTTTGGCCAATTCTTTGGACCTGGCCAACGATTTGTTATTATTATTATTGTTGCCAGTTTTGTACGTGTTACTGTTCTGTGTGCTGCAGCCAGTGTTGATTAATTTGCGCTGAAACCCCCCTAATTTGAACACCTTGTTCTTTTTTTTTTAATAATTGCACTGCACCATATATTTCATCAGAGTTGAGCATTTGCACTTTTGCAGACTTGGCAAATTGCGACTCAAAATTGTATTTTAAAAACTGACTCAAATGTCAATTAAAGTTGCTTGTGATTATAGTGTGTGCATTGTAAAGGTGTGTGTGTCTGTGCTTGTGTGTGTTTGGGTGTGTGTTGCTGTCGAGACTGTAAAAATGATTGCTGCATAGTTGGAGGCGCACATTCTGTGCAATTCTGCGTATACGCAATGAAAACTTGGCCCATACAGCCAAAATCAAATTCTGAGTGTGAGTGTGTGTGTGTGGATATACTATTAGGCACTCCAGACAGACGACTCCACATATTCTGTTGCTCAACGAAATCCATAACATTTTTGGGGCACCGTTTGCGCATTCTGCCCCCAACGCCAGGCTCGTCTGCTGGCTCCTAACGCTAAAACAGCAGCGAGTCAAATGCATTTTCCTAACGTACGATATATATATATGTATATAGATATATAGATATATATTGTATATATATATATATATATATAATGTGTGCATGTGGTATATCTGTGTATACGTTTCTCTGTGCAGTTATAGAGAAAACGCGTTGCTAACGGCGACCGCAGCAGACAGCAGTGCATGCCCCAAACCAGCCTGCCCCTAGCAGCGCACCTACCTCGAATCACTTCCCCCCCCCCCCCCCGTACTCTTTTGGCTGCGTCTGCGTCTGCTGTTTGCATATTAGGTGCTGCAAGCCTCATGCTGCGAATGCAACTCGAGTCTCTGCTGCTGCTGCTGCTGCCATCGAAAGGAGTCGTAGACTGGGCAATAGCTGTTGGTCATGTTCAAATACACACCAACACACACACACACACACACACCAGCACACACACACACACTTGTGCGTGCATGGCAGTTGCCAATAACAGGCTCAACGTTATTTTCGTTGAGCTTGCTTTTTTCCTTTGACCAGCACCCTGGCGCCCTACAACATACAGCTGCACATTTGTGGCACACACACCCATCCACACACACACACACACACACACATACTTACACACACTTACACATCTCTTTAGCCAGACGCATTCATTTGTAAAGCTAAAACACATGGAGGCGTTTGGGTTTTTGGGGGCAAACCCATTTGCTGCTCAGCCCTTTTAACGCACCTTTTGGTGCCCCAAAAGTGTTAATGAAACACATTTGAGACCAGAAAACGCACAACTCACTGTTGCACTCCAAAAGCAATTTTATGGCCATAAGTTCTAACGTATAATGTATGCTACTCTAAATTAAACAAATCTTCTCTGAAAAGGTGCTTACTAGTTATGTAAAGCAATTTATGCAGGCAGCATTCATCGATCTTGGAATAGACCAAGAAGTCACCCAACCAAACTGGAAATCTTACTTATTCGGTTTGGATAATCGTCAAAGCAAATTTTAGCATATTGTGTGGAATAAGGCAGGAAAAAATAAAGTTTCAGGCAAAAAAGCTCAACTTTCTACAAAGTGCTCAGTTCGATAAATAAACAGTAAATCTTACATTTTGCAATACTTACAATAATAATAAAAATTTACTAAAAATAATCTAATTAAATGTAAAAATATCTAGCTTTATAACTTAAAATAGAGATATAACTACATTGTTTCTTATCATAATTTCATATAAAAATAGGCAGAGAAAGATTAAGTAATTTAGAGAAATTTCTTATCAAGTCGAAGCAGATAGAAAACCTCAACTACTAACAAATTTTTTTATCAGCAGAATAAATAATTAGTAAATATTAAATGTTAGAATACTAATAATAGTAATAAAAATGTACTAAAAATAAACTAATATAATGTACATATATCTAGCCTGTACAGCCCTATCAGCTTTAAGATAGAGATTTTGTATTTCTTATCATTTTTAATTATAAAATATAATAAAATTTTAATATGTTGCCTAACTAATTTGTTGCAATGTCCAATTAAGATAATAATGCACAGTTATCCAAGAATAGATCTTCATTAGAAACTTTTATATCGAGATAATGCTAAATTGTCTTAGCTAAAAATATTGTATCTGCAAGCTGCAAGCATTCTTCAATTGTAATTGCCTATTTTTTTTTAGATACATTTTTTCTTTCTTTTAGTGAGATTTTGTAATTTCCCCGCTTAAAATGTTATTATTGGCACTTTTGCTTTGTCTGTTCAGTTTGAGTCTGGGCAGGATATATGCCGTGCCCGCTGCCATATAATTTCATTAGTATTTATATTTCTAAATATAGCGCCAGGCGTCAGTTTGTCATTTTTTTTAAATTTTTTTTTATCTTTTTTTATTTGTTGTTGTTGAAAGGCAGACAAGAAAAACGTTTGCGACGTTCACATTTCATATTTCTTCTTGGCCTACACACAGCCTGGCAGTTATTGCTTTTCCTATGCCAGTGTGTGTGTGTTGGTGTGTGTGTGTGTGTGTGCAACATTCCAGTGTCGTTTCCCGGTTCTCGACGTTCATTGGCAAAACGCGGCATAGAAATCGAATTAGATTTTTCCGATTGAATTTTCTACATTTTTAATTGCTTTCGACGTTTCAACTTGTCGACATACAGCCCCCACCCCCTCTCTTTTCACTCCCCCTTTACAACCACTTGTCCCCTAATTCTACGCCCCCCTTCAACCCCCTCCCAAAAGTGACCCATGCATTTTCCAAACTCCCATTCCCATTGCCATTCGCACAGTTTCGCAGCTGGTTTGAAATTGTTGCTGGCTTTTCAGCCAATTTGCGACTCTGCTGACATTTATGGCCATATTGCCCAGTTATTCATGTATTCGTTATTCATTCGAATATTAAATGCAAGCAAGTAAATCAAATATCTGTTCATCGGCTAATTTACTTTAGGTTTTTGCATTTTTCCCAACTTCACAGCCTAATTCAGAGCAACTAAATAAATAAATAAATATGCGCCAATATATTTAATTTATTGTTTAAAACTATTTGCTCGATTGATAGGAAAGAATGAGGCTTAAAGACATATTAATCTGTAGATGCTTGATTTTGTATGTGTTTATCATTTTATAGTAAAGTTTGTAAGTGTAATTCGCATATGTTTTTATGTTGCAAGTCAATTCACATTGGCAATGTTTTTTGTTGAAGTATCTGCCACAACTTCTGCCACTTTTACTCAATTTATTTTTTACTCGTGCACTGCGTGTATTTGTAGCTGGTATCTGTATCTCAGCCGTATCAGTATACAAGTCTGACTGGCAAAATAAATAGTTAGCTGAAGGAGCACTCACTGATTCCCCCAACAGAGATTTCTCATGCATTTAAAATGAATTCAACAAAAACAACAACAAAAATGAAAGAAACAAAAATATAAAGTAAATAATTGCGGCTGGCTGCAATGGGAAATGAAATCGAAAGATATTTATCTAAAAATAATAAAGTTTCGTTCGAGGCCATCTGCAACTGTCTGTCCATTTGTCTGATACTCTGAGACTCCTCAATGAGCCGGCTGCCTTAATTTGTAAATGATTTTGGAAAAACGAAACGAAGATGAAAAAATTCATATTTACTTTTTAATATCAAAATCAGCTTATAAATACTTTTCGGCTTTACCACTTTTTCGAGTCCACCTATCTGTCTTTTATGGCTATAAAGCTGCAGCAGCAGCATCTTCCGCATTTGTTTGTAATTTACTTTTATGCTTTACTTAATTGCATTTAGATGCATTTTTATAAATTACAGCACATGTTGCTGCCGCCTGTCCGCCTGTCCGTCTGTCTGTCTGTCTGTCTGTCTTTCCCCCCATCTGCCTACATCAAAGTTGAAGTAAACATTAAAAAACAGCATTCACATCAATTCGTTGCCGACACTGCACTTATGAATTTTATTATTATATTACCACAAAAAAAAAAAATAATAATACAAAATTGTAGCTATTTTTTGTTGTTGTTGTAAAAGCGGCTTTTTGAGAAAAAATTCAATTAAATATTACAACAATTTGAGGAGTTCTCTCTTTCACCCCGGCCAACATTAATTACGCCAAATGTAACTTGCTGTATCTCTCCCGATTTATGTGTGTGCGTAACTGTATCTGTATCTGTATCTGCATCTGTATCTTTGCATCAGAGCAGCAAACATGCTGCATAATATTAGTTTCTAAGAAGGCCAACAGCGGGGCCATATAATAACCATATAATGAAGCAAACAAATGAGCAAAGAACAGCCACAACAATAACAACATTATTCTCTCCACTTCCACATCTTCTTTCAGTACTGTTTTTTTTTTGTGAGTGTTTCTACTTGCAACTACAAGATACAGATACAGACACGACGCTCCTACAACAAAAACAATTAGCCTACTTTAGTTTCTTGCCTGACAAGTGGAAATAAAATTAAATACAATATGAAAATATAACAAAAAAATAGGCGGGAGTGTGCGTGTATGTGTGTGTGGTACTTAGTTAAATGCAGCTACAGCAACAGATACTTTTATATCTGCAGATACTTTATGTTTATACTAGCATTTATAAGTGTGAGTGTGAAGCAAACTGTGTTCCTGATATTTGTTTAAATGAGGCAACAGCACATTGTAAGAATGCATTACAGAGTTCGACTAGGAGATACCCCGTACTCAAGTTGCAGTTCAGAAGTTTTAGAAATTGTTTGTATTTTTGCGACGAGTTTTTACAGTCTGTTTTCAGGTCTGAATATAAATATTCTCGATTATAGAAATAGCTATCGATAATTGATTTATGTATTTTATATTGATAAAATTAGCAAAATTTTATCTGTGTATCGAATAAAAGAAGTTTTATTTCAATTAACTATTTTGTAGGTTCTCTGACATCAGTTTTTTTTACTGATTCCGATCAGGAATATATATAATACATGGCATCCTGCTGCTGACTGTCACAATGCAGTTTATACACCATTTCAATGAATTCAATATAGAGTAAAACACACGAATTTAATTACAGCTTTTTGTGTGTAGCCATCATATCTTTTTATCTGATGCGACGCATTTGTATCTGTATCTGTTGCTGCTGCTTCTTCTCTATTTGTACTCAAGTAGTTTTTAGTTATTATTGTTATTATTTTCCCATTTCTACATACGTGTTTTGATGACGACGACGACGGCGACGACGAGTGCTGCGAGATATTGAAATTTATCGCCGCTATTTTGTAGCAAATGCTCGTAATAATTGTCTACCCCAACCCTCCGCTCTGTTTGCTTTCCTGCGAGTCATCGTTGTGTAGTTCAATAGATAGATACATATATGTATATATATATATATATATTTATACTTTGCCTTTTCCATGAATTTATCTCACACTCGAACACACACACACACACTCGTTACACACTCACGTATCATCATTTGGCATGTTTTTATTTTCGCTTTATCTTTGGCAATGCATCTTATTATAATTTTAATTACAAGTTGTTATGAGGAACAGTTAATTGCTTCCGTTTACGAAAGCCGATAGTTATAGAGCCTCGTATATATATGTATATATTGAATACATGCCTAAGCATATTATGAAATTAGCATATATATATAAATGTATTTGATAGAAAGCTGTAGTTAAAGTTCGACTATAGCTGTGAGGTTGTTAATTGTTAAAAGTACATTTTTAATGAGTGCTTTTTGCGTGAGCCCTTTGCCACTTAATGTATAAGTTATTAAATGGATTATAGCTTAAGCTGATTTAAGTAGATTAATTTGCATATTTGTTGAAGAGAGTATGAAAAGGCATCTGAAATACCGGAAAGAATATATTCCCTTGACCGTGGACAACAGCTGCGGTTGATTAGTCGATTTAGCTATGCTCTTTTTATCGCCTTTAATTAGTTTCTAAATGAATCAAAATTTTCAATATATTTTCTTTCTTTCTCCACACCTAGAAAATATTTATTTTATTAATAACTGACCACATTTAGCGAATTTCAATATAAAATTTTTTGACGATAGCAATAAAAAAACAAATTCGAAATATAGCTTTCTAATCGAGAAGATACAGTCAAAATAATATTTTTAATAATTTTTAGAGCATTTTTTATAGATATGACACACTTTATGGTGATAAAATCTAGAGCTCTTTAATGTCTTTAATGTAAAGAGAAACTCAGTTCATCAAAACAATAATATATTGATACATTTTCAAACAATAAAAGCTTAAAAAAAACCCCTAGCCATCATATCAAGTTTTTTGAAGAGGCAGTAAAATCTTATTATTTTTTTAATTTAACGACTAATCTTATTATAAAGTTAAATAAAAAAATTATAAAATAAACATAAAAATTATTATTTTAAAAACTTTAATTTATTTTATGCAAATACATTTTTGCCATTCTAACTTTTAATATATATGTGCAGTACCATTAAATTGATTTTCATATTTACTAAATTAAAAAGCAGCAAGCGCAGTAGTAAAATTTATAGATGGGTTGTCTTCCAGTCGAGCTTTCTCGATTAGCGCCTTCTTACGCGTCAACTTATTGAGTAAGCAGTAGCTGAGTTTAATTAAATCAGACATTGTTATGTCAGATGTATGATGCAAGAACTTAATGCATCTTTCTATGATGCGGCAAGTCGATGCAGTTGGCAATTAGTTGGCATTGCATTTATTATGAATTTCCTGTTTGTAGAACCCTTCTTTTCTTGGCCATTCGTCAATCTGTTGGCATTAAGATCTTTTTTGTTTTTTTTTTTTATTTAACCGTGGCTTTTTTTTAGCCAGACAGCTAACGCAGGCAGCATCATCAATTAGACAATCGCTAAGCTAGGCCCCCGTCGCACCCCTACCCACACCGGCAAACTACGTCTCCCTTGCCACGACTATGTAGGCCAACTGTTTGCCGCTTTCTCGCCCATTGATATTGCTGTTGCAACACATAAGAATCAGCAACATAGTTGCGGCTCATAAAAAATTGCGCACAAACAAAAAAAAAAAAAAAAAATAAAAATAACAACAACAAGAACAACATAAATGGCATGAAATAAAATTTATATGAATAACAAAAGCAACAAAAAGCAAGAGCAACACGAAGAAGATGAAGAACAGTTTACTGCTCTGCACTCTCGGCGAATGCAATGCGAAACGTTCGTTGCAACAAACAACGTGCAACGTGCGTCCGGCATAAAAATTGTGTTTATGCGTGTTTGGTAATTTTATAAAAGTTAAATTAGTTTTAAGACCATAAATTGTGCTGTGTTGCCTCTGCTCTGTTTATGCCGCACATTTCCCCCATCCCCCCATCCCCAGCTAACCCCTCCCCGTTCCACAACCTTTGCTGCCCATTTTAACTTTTATTACTTTTAATATAAAAAAGCTGGCTCCGCTGTTGCAAGCAAGAGGAGCCGCTAGCCAGCTGAGCTGTAAAACTGCATGCTGCCATAAAAAGTTGCAAGCAGCATTTTCACATGTTGCTCGGCAACATAGCCTACTACTACCACCACCACTTGCAACATTGCATCAAGAAGCAATTGCAACAGCATTTGCAGCCGCAGCAATCGTAAAATGACTCAAATGCTTTGCGTTTTGTTCTACAATTTTATTTTTTAATACCCTCGCCGAGGGTATTGGTGCAAACTCTACGACTACATAAGGCATAAGAATATATATGCATATATAATCTGATAGATTGAGCTGTGGAGAAACTTTGATTTAAAATTTCTCATAGACTATTTCATTTGATTTTAGACTTAGCCTTGTATGCAGAGCATTTCACAGTCGACCTGCATTCACTTGGTCAATGTTAATTGTGATGATAGCCGCTTGCCACACAATGTTGCATCGCAGACACTTGGGTAAATGATTATCACATTTTAATGATTAATTCTAATGATATGCGACATGAAAATGAAATGGCTATCAATAAAATCAGACATTTGCTTTAGTTTTTTCTCTCCTTCTTTCATTTTTTTTTTTCCATCCGTTGTTTGTGGCGCCACAGGCAGCATTCGCCATTTGGGGGCCCAAGTTAATTGTGGTAGTTATTTCTGTTATTATTCCAAAGAGTTTTGCTCTACACAGCAGAGCTTTGTGTGTGTGTGTGTGTGTGTGTGCATGTGCAACATTGTTGCAAGTTGCATTTGACGCTTTTACGAGCAATTTTTATATGCTTACTTAGTTGATTAAGGGCGTGGCGCCAATGGGCAGATGTTTAGATTTCGCACACAGCTATTACTACAACAACAACAACAACAACTATGGCGTGCTAACGCCGCCAATGAGTTTTATGACCAACAAATACAAATACAACAAAAGAAAAAAATACTTTATTTTCAAAATGTTGCAGCTGAAATATTTTTATTACTTCTACTCAAAAACATTTCTCACTCGCACATTTAGATACATTCTATAAATATATATTTATATATATATATACATATATATATATATATACTCATATCATCTACCTAGCCGTGAATTACAAATTTGTAATTTATGAGTGAAGCCATCATAAACCGATATAAAAAGAGAACCGTATATAGAAAGGTTCTAGAAGGGAAAAGAATAGAGGTGCAAGTAAAACCAATAAATAAGAAACATGGAAAATATTTGAAAGGGGAAAAAAACAATACAAATTAAATTATAGAATGAGGCAACATATAATAAATTGTTTCGAACAGAATACAATTTATAGATGTCAATTGAGTAAACTCCGAAGAGAAATATATATTTGTATGTCGAAAATTAGTTTACTCTAGCATTTTTAACATTTTGTCTGATTGGAAAATTGTCGCTTTTCTATAGCCTTTAGTTGATTCAATATACGCTTCAGCTAACTATTCTAGGGTATTTTAAATGCCATTTGGGAATGTTTGTTTTATTGTGGCACGAAAATAAGACTCCCAATAAAGTGTTTGCAATAAAATATATATATACAGATATATTGTGAAATTTATAGAGATATATATTATACATATATCTAAATAAATATTAGGCCAACTGTTTATTACTATTGTATAGATGTGTGTGTGTGCCTGTGTGTGTGTGTTTAAGTAGATATGGGAAATGAAAATGAGAATGTATCGTAATTTGTTTTTATGCGCAGTTTTGTTGACGACTTTGTCGCCGGCGAACTGAGCAATAAAACTTTATGCATTTAGTTATAAATATAAATAATTATTATCTACGGACTTGTATTGGATTTCTAAACACAGATACAGATACAGATACAGATACAATGTATGTGGCGAGGGGGGAGAGGAAAATGGCAAGCAAATTCATATTGTATTTGCTTTTGCTTTTACGACTTGCCCCTGTGCGACAGCTAAAAGCCAAAGCCAAAACCAAACCGAAATCCAAACCGAAAACCAAACCCAAACACAATAAGGCTAAGACCGAAACGAAACCAAGTCGAGTTGTGGCCATTATAATAATAACAACGTCAATAATGTTATTGTTATAATAATAATTTGAAATTCGTAACTTTTGTCGTTTTATTAATGGGTCAAACGTGTGCGAGTCAATTCCACACTATACAAATATATATCAATTTATATATATATATACTATAAATGTTACCGTTACATAGCCAGACTATCGACGTTGACTTCCTCTACTCCAACCCCCTCACTCCATCTTCCTCTTCCCGCTCTGCCACAAGCATTGCACTTACCTCAATGTTTACATTTCACTCTATTTAAATAATAACTTTAAAGTTTTAAATGCTTCAAGTCACAAATATTTACACAGCCCCAAAGTCTCTGGCAGACAATGCACAAACACTTGCCTAAAACGTTTAACAGACAGACAGAGACAGAGATAGAGATAGAGATAGAGAGAGAGAGAGAGAGGAAGGAGAAAAGACACTTGTCATGTTTGCTCGACTTTCTATACCGTGTAATCATAAAATGCAATTTATAAGGAGCTAGTTTCTGACTTTTAATCGTCTTTTATTTTTCGTATACTCTTTAATCATATTTAGCTTTATTGGGCTAATTTCAAGGTATATCAAATACTGTGTGTATATCCATATATATATATATCCACATTTGACAAAAACTAACACACTCTCAGACTAAATTAAAAATCAGGGTGTCAAAACAGAAAACGAAGAAATTATATATCCATGATCGCAGGTGTATAGCTGCTTAGGGTATCTGTCAGTTGATCACACGCACTTCTTCAGCAACATTTTAAGTTTGTTTTAACACATTTTATTTGTATTTAAGTACATTTATTCAAAGACATGCCAATCAGCTATGAACAATATTTAGTTATTTTCTGCTTTTGTCTTTCAATGGAAAATTTTCATTGCTGTCGTCAAAGTTGTGATCGACTTATTTGAACTGTTTCGAAAATGTGGCATATTTAAAGTTAAATTCTTAAGCAGTTAACCTTGTGGTTGTTGTTTTTTTTTTTTCTTTTTTTTTTGTGAATCAATTTTGAGCAGTACAGTGTATTGGTGTATGAATTGCTTTGTTATTTCCTTGGTAAAATGGCGCCTGCCATAAATTGAGCTCATAATTTTTCATTGCATTTTCTGGCGTTCCCAATTTTTCCCATTGCAAAAACATAATAAATAAAATATAAGTATAAGTAAGTCGTAAAAAATCGCATATAAAATTTAATGCGCTCGAAAATTATGCGCAAACTATTTCAGGAATTATACACACACACCCCAGCCACCATCCACCCCCCTACCCATACACAGCTCCTACTTATTTGTAAAATACAAAGTTCCCAAAAAAAAAAAAAAAAATTACGATAAAAGTGCGCACGTTCAGCGTATGCGTAATTTATTTGATAAGCGCATAAATAAAAATTCTATCCAACCAGCCCAAACCCATCCCCTCAGCACTTCCCTCGAAAACTAAATGCAATAAAAATGCGGAACGAAGAACCGAAAATACATATTTAAAATAACAAGCAATTGCGCAAAAGTAATAACTTATAAAATATTAAAAATGGAAAGAAGCGAGAAGAGCGAAGAAGAGCAAAAGGGAAGCAGCAGCAGAAGCAGCAGCCGCCGCAGCAGCCACAGAATTTATTGGCCCACGTATTTTGTTTGTATTTGGCCAGCAGAAAAAAAGGTAGCCGCGTTTCTAGTCA